>CM055122.1:97439540-98639540 GCA_029206835.1 Rana muscosa | reverse complement strand
AAAGAGATTTGCAGCACACAGAGATTCTTTATTGCTTAATATCAGTCACGACGACAGTTTGCAGCATCCCTACCCCTTTTCAAGCTCATTTCATGATAATAATATTTCATTTATAGATTTGTAGGTTCTTCTTTCATTCCCTGTATGTATATCTGTATTTCAGAATGTACTTTTAACACTTTTGCAGTGCAACTGCTGAGATAGCATGGATTACAGGTTATTTTATCTAGAGTTCTAGCACAACTGAAGATGACTAGTGGTCTATGGACCACAGTTTCATACACATTGAGGTTGATTTACTAAAGGCAAATAGACTGTTCACTTTGCAAGGGAGTTTTCTCCAGATAATAGTAAATGAGATAAGGTAGGTTTTTTTTTTTTTTTCCTTGCACTTGATTGGATATTCTTTGCCAAGTAAAAATTTACCACAATTATTAAAACTTTGGGGCACATTCCCTTGCATTCAAGGGATTGCCTTTAGTAAATATTTGCCTTTAGAAGTTATATATGCCAGGGGCACCTGCTGAGACAATAGGACAACATAATGAATATCGGTTGCTTTAAAGCTGAAATCCCGACATATATTAGAGAAATAACAATAATGTAGTTTTGTATCCATTAGAATCATTTAGAACCAATTTGCACTGTTACTTTGTATGTGTCCAGGTTCTCCCATGATAAAATAGTGCTTGTTTACATCCCTACACTGCAATGCAGCATGTTTTGAAAAATATGGCATGCCCTTTTTTGGTGTTTTAGTGCATTGTGAGGCCTAAAGAAGTCAGAGGCAATGAATCAGAACTCAGATAGTATGGATTTTGATGCAACAGATGCAACTAATTGGCAACAGGTATTAATAAGCCTTGGTCAAGGGTTGTGAACTATTCATTCCAAATCCTAAATTTAAAAAATGCATCGGAAAAGCAAGGCAAAGCATGTCAAGAAAGCACATGTTGACACATGAATACTGCTCTTCTATGCACACCCATAAATCTAAATGGGTCCTAAATGTATTTCTTAATTCAACTTTTGTAGGTACCTACATTCTGCCTAATGTCCTTTGTACGATAAGACTGGGAGAGGTGAAGGGCACAACTAGGGCCAATCAGATGTGTCCTGAGAACAAACATTTTTGCAAAGCTCCTTCCTATCTTCCCATTCACTGTTAAATCACAGGTTGGACAACTAAATAAATACAGAAAGGAGCGGCAGACCAAAATCAGAAATAAAATCGGAGTCAATTTTAACTATTGATAAAAAACGAATATATAAAACAGCCAACACATTTCTAGGTCAACACAATAAAGTCCGACAAAGAATTATTCTGTGTTGAACCCTCATGAAGGGGGGGGGGGGGGTGTTGTTGCTCTCTAACCTCATTAGCTATTTTTATATATATATTTTTTTTCAACAATTACAATTTTCTTGGACACTTTGACCTGGTTTTGGTCTAGCACTCCTTTGTGTATATCTGTGTTTTGAACAAGTGTAGGGTGCCCATTGAGGGAAGCCTAAAGCCCTGTACTCACGATTGGATTTCCTATGGATTCTAATCCGATGGATTTTTCCATCGGATTTCCGATGAAGCTGACTTCCATCAGTCTTGCCTACACGCCATCAATCAAAAATCCGACCGTCCCAAACGCTGTGACGTAAAACACTCCAACAAGCCTAGAAAAATGAAGTTCAATGCTTCTGAGCATGCGTGGATTTGATTCTGAGCATGCGTGGGTTTTTTGTCCGATGGAGTTCCACACAGACGATCGGAATTTGCTATCGTTTTTTTTCCCATCGGATAAATTTAAAACATGTTCTATTTTTTCTCACCGATGAAAAAAAGACCGATGGGGCCCATACACGATCGGGGTGTCCGATGAGAGAAGTCCATCGGACTGTTTTTATCGGTAAAACCGATTGTGTGTACACGGCATTACTGTTTGAGAGCCACCTCACCAGAGCTATTGCGCTTGCTTGAAGCATTCTTTCATCTGACTACAGTTGCAAGTCTAAAAGTTTTGAGTGTCTCATTGAGTATGGTGTTCTGAAAGCTTTATTGCTATAGCTTTTTTGTCAAAGCTTAATTGAATAAGCTGAAGTTAGAAGCTGATTGGTTACCATGCATAGCTGCACCAGATTTTGCACTCTCCAGTTTTAGTAAATCAACCCCATAGTGACCAGTGATCACATTCAGGGGTTTGTTTTCCAAAAGCAATACATCTAACTGATCAATTTGCAAACATAATCAATTTTGTTCATTTTTTTTTTATCAAGGTTCAATATATTGGCTCTTTATTATATAGTAGGAGCAGTAATGCCCAATAAATCTAAACATCAGGGTGTAAATTATGTACTATATATTTAATTAAAAAAAAATAACAATGCATAAATGTACATTATATAATCAAGTTTCATACCATTTGTATATATTGATGAATTAATTTACATAGATGCAATTGTAACAGCTTAGTTAATTGGTGAAAAAGTTATGTATGAAATATTACATTGCATTTTTATACATGTTATTCTCCAAGAAGTAAATATATGTTTTTCTGAAATAGACATTATTCATTTTTTTTAATTCTTTGTTTCTTAAAATCTAATTTCCCATTTTGCAGAATCACTTGTGTTACAGAAGTTTGAGCATAGAAATTGGTTGTATAATAAGCAATTAATTAGCTGTTTAAAATCAGTATATGCAGAAATATTTGACACATTCTAAATATTTTATTGGGTTAAAAAATTTTTTTTAATCTTTAGCAAATACTGCATGCCTTTCTGGCAAGGAATAAGAAAAGGTGTGTATGTATAGGATTTTTTACTGCTAATTTTTTTTTTTTACCAATATATAGTTCATAATGTATATATATATATATATATATATATATATATATATATTATAGATGATGTGCTAGGCGCTTTTAATGCATGTGTATGCATAATCAAACTTTTTTTGTCTTGGCTAGAGTAGGGAAGGGTTGATCTTTTCAGTTTGCAATTTTTATTTGTGTTCCATTGAGGAGGATTTCCTGAAACCTTCTATCCCAAAGACACAACAGGAAGTAAGGCCCCATTTACACAGCTGTAAAAAATGCATTTACAACTGTTTTTAATTTACGTATCCGAATGCAGCGGCATTGTTGTCAATGGAGGCATTTACACAGGTGCCTAAAAATGTACTGCCTTCAGATCCGTAACACAAAATCCAAAAATCTGCATCTGAGGACATGTGTATACACATATACCATTGAAAAAAGAATATGACAATTTTTATGCAATAAATGATCAGTACATATTTTTACACCTGTGTTATGGCTGTATTTTCTGTATTTCGTATGATAATGGTCTCTGATACAGTAAGTGACAGCAATCTCTTCCCCAGGGCCACACTAAAACATGACAGAAGCTCAATTGCTTTATTATTCTACATCAATTGCTTTATTATTCTAAAAAAAAATATGTTTCTGTATGTGTTTCCCTTATTTATTTAGTTTTAGTTGCCACCATTAATGGGACAGGAAATAAGGAATGTTCATTTCCTGTGGACACACACACAGCAATAAAAACTTGAATGAATAATTATTTTTCTTCTAACTCTATCCAAAACAAAGGACAATATTTTGGCTCTAGAACCACTTTAAACGTAAAATCTATTGTCTTACAACTGCTGCCCTGTACACACGTCCGGGATTCCTGACGGCAAAAGGTCCGTTGGAAATCCCGAGGGGAAAACCGAGAACCTGCTCTCTACTTTTCCCCCGTACAGACGATCGGTTTTCCCGTCAGGAAAACTCTGATTAGAGCTTTTCCTCTGGAAGCCCGACCGTGTGTATGCTCCATCTGAGTTTTTCCCCAAAGGAAAACGGACAAAAATGGCCGTTTTCTGCTACACACGGCCGGGTTTTCTGACGGGAAAAAGTCAGTCGGGAATCCCGGCGGGTAAAAAGAGAGCTTGTTCTCTTTTTTTTGGCCTGCGGGTTTGGCAGTTTTCCTGTCAGAAAAACTGCGAGGGAGCATACACACGGCCGGGATTCCCTGTCAAAAGCTCTCCTCGCAGTTTTCCCATCATGTGTACGGGGCATGCATGTTGCTGTAACTTGTGAAAACAACTGTATTATTAAAATAGTTGGTGATAGACAAGATAATTCACCTTACATCCTCCATTGAATTTGAACTTTATCTCCTTTATTGATCACTTTAACCTCCCTGGTGGTATTACCGAGTCGGGCTCGGGGTGAGTTTTTACTACCAAAAGCGGTAACCCCGATCCGGACTCGGAATCGCATCGCAGCATCCAGGGAAAGTTACTTACCTTGTCCCTTGGGTCCTGCGATGTCTCCCCGCTGTGTCTGCGAGCTGTCTCCTCGCTTGATTCACACTGCCGAGTGCCGTGCTCCGTTCCCTGCAAGGCAAGCATTGCGACGCACGGGGACGGAGCACGGCGCCAAATTCAAAAAGTGAAAAACACACAATACGTATAGTACACTGTAATCTTACAGATTACAGTACTGTATAAAAAAAATACACACCCCCTTTGTCCCTAGTGGTTTGTCCCGTGCCCTGCATGCACTTTTATATTATAAATACCGTTTTTTCTGACTGGAAACTGGAGATTGTCCATAGCAACCAAAAAATGTCTGTTTACGTCAAAAGTGGTTTTAGACCAGCTAGAAAACAGCGATAATAAATTAGAATCTCTTGCAGAATTGAGCGATAGCGATTTGTGGGGAAATTCGTCATCAAACACTGAAAGTAACGACAGCGACAATTCTGCAAATTTCAGTGTTTTTGATTTGATTACATTATTGAATAATTTTTATTATTATTATATTATTATTTGTTATAATTATTTATAGTTATTTATTATATTATAATTTATCATTTTGTGATTCAAACTTTATCATACCCGAAATGTCTACTAGACTCTGGTTTGGACAGATTTAAATGAGTTATTCCTAAGAATTACAGACCTACAATATAAAACGGCAAATTTCCATGCAAAATAATGGTACCGCTTTCAGCACCTAAAATCTGAAATAATCATACCGCCAGGGAGGTTAAAGTGAGTTTTCATTCACTGTAATTGCAACCCCCCATACAAAAGATGTTGTTTTATTCTGCCCTTGAGCTACAAGAAAACTGGCTTAAGCCAACCATACTTAGATTGAAATGTGGCCAGTTCTGCAGGGACTGACTGAATCTCTATCCATGTATGGACATTGAGGTTGTACAACCACCCTGCTGGGTTCTCCCCACTCAATCAGCACCACCCGCTATAGCCGGCAGTGCTGATGAGTATGTTCTTATGGCAAGAAAGCCTCCCCACTGCCAGAATACCAATAGCTCAGAATACATTAACTCTATGCATGAAGGTAAAAAAAAAACCTTCTCTGTGCAGCAGCCCCCCTAGCCCCCCCCCCTACTTACCTGAGCCCCATCACGACCCAGTGATGTGCAGGACAGCTTTGGCTCTCCAAGGACTCTCCCTCCTCATTGGTTGACATTGACTGTCAATAACAGCCAGTGAACCAATGAGGAGAGAGAGGAGGTGGGGCTGAGCTGAGGCTCTGTGTGTGAATGGAAACGCAGAGCAGTCACTCGGGGGCGAGCCTGCTTGGGTTCCCCCATTTCAAGCTGCTCACTCTGTGGGTACTCGGCAGAAGGGAGGGGACAGGTGGGGGACTCGAGAAGAGAAGGATTGGGGCTGCTCTGTGCAAAACCACTGCAGAGAGCAGGTAAGTATAACATGTTTGTTATTTTTTTTTTAATTGCCTTTAATATCACTTTAGGGCTTCCTTCCAGGACACAATATTTTATAAGTTCTGGTACTATCTGACATAGGGCTTACACATAGGGTTTGATGTCCAGCTCTGAAAGGGTAACAACGTTGCAGGGGAGTGCAGCAAAGGTAAGTTGGGTGAGTTTTGAAGAGACCTGAAAGGGAAATATGACATAAGTATCTTTAAACACCCTATTTGTGTTTAGTTTAGTTTGTCATTATAATACAGCTGTAGGTAGGGGTGGCTATGTTTGATGATAACCATTTTGGCTCAATTTTTTGGGTTGTGCTTTACTTATCCTTTTATCCCACTGACTGTCTACCAGGAAGAGTTTGTCTAGTTGCAAACAACAGACAGACAATAGACTCTCTGCAGTTTGTGATTACATGAAAGAACAAATACAGTTCTTCTGGTAGCCATACAGTTTGGTGGTTTGTCTATGCTTTAGGTCAGGTAAAAAAGTTCAATAGTTTTATTATTCATATATAGAAAGAAATAATATTGTGAACATGCAAAATAGGAATATTACTGTTTTATTCAAAGATCCAGGTCTATTTAACCTGTTTGTCTGGAACTAATGTAAGGTCACAGGCCCAGACCGGCAGCCTAGGATTGGTGTAGCTCATGTTAGTATATTTTATTGTAAGGCTTCCATGCAATATAAATCAACAGTGGTGCCAATACAAAACCATTATTTATGTCTCTGTTCAAAGATTTACTACTAGCCTGTCCACCTAAAATGGAATGCCAGTTTTTTCATCCCATAAGATGGATCCATATTTTTAAAAAGGGGAAAAAGATCTAAACATTGTGAAGACCTCAGAAGAGTGGGAACAATATAGGAAAATAATCTCTACCTGTTCAATAAAGATTTACTGAATGGAAAGTGCTTATAAAATACTATGGTAGGGATGTTATTCCACTTTCCTCCAAGTTACCCTGGCACTTGCTATCGGGACTGCTAAGCTACAAAAAATATAACTAATATATGGTGGCCTGGTCCCAAACTAGCCAGCTTTTTTGATAATAGTTTTGACCTCATCTCAACTATAATCAATACCCTAATTAACTGTTTCAAGGGATGGTTGAATCCTAAAAAAAGGCATGCCAAGATCTTCTTGCTATTAGCTACCAAACATTTAATTGCAAAGACACTGAAACAGCCTACAGTTCACGTTGCTGGTGATGTTAAATCTAGAATGGGTAACTTTATGGTGAATGAGAGGTTTTCCCGTGTTCTCGCAGACTCTAAAGAAACGTTTCCACACATATGGTCTCTTAGGATCGCTGAACCGACCCTGAACCTGAAATTGGTATAATCATTATAACTAATACAACTTGCTTATTATCTGATCCTGGAACCTGGAAGCTGATTGGTTTCAGTGCAGAATAGAGACTGATTTTGCACTCTCCATTTTTAGTAAATAAACCCCAATGTGTTCCATGAATTATGTTCTATGAACAGAGGAGGTGCTAAGTGAGTGACACCCTGTGGTCAATGTGTAGAATGGAATCTGCTTGCATAGAATCAGGAAGATCATGCCTCTTACTGTATGCAGCATGAACTACTACATTGATTTATATCATCCCCAGATATCAGATATGCACACTTATATCAAGCCAAGATGGCCCACTGTAAGAATACAAAAAATATTATTCCTAGAGTTCAGCTTTAAGAATGTTCAAAAAATATCTCTCCACTTTAACCACTTGCTACCCAGGTCAATTCTGCCATTTCTCTCCTACATTTAAAAATCATAACTTTTTTGCTAGAAAATTACAAAGAACACCCAAACATTATATATGCTTTTTTAACCCTAGAGAATAAAATAGTGATTGTTGCAACAAAGCAGTAAAGTTAGCCCAATTTTTGTTGCATAATGTGAAAGATGATGTTACGCTGAGTAAATAGATACTTAACACGTCATGTTTAAAAACTGCACACGCTCGTGGGATGGCGCCAAATTTTGGTACTTATAAATCCCCATAGGCAACATTTTACATTTTTTTACTGGTTACATGTTTTAAATTACAGAGGAGGTCTATGGCTAGAATTATTGCTCTTGCTCTAACGTTCGTGGTGATACCTCACATGTGTGGTTTGAAGACTGTTTACATATGTGGGGGCGACTTACATATGTGTTCGCTTCTGCGTGCGAGTACATGGGGACAGGGGTGCATTAAATGTTTTTTTTTTTTTTTATTATTGTTAATTTTACTTTTATTTTTATAGTTTCACATTTGTTTTTACATTTTTTTTGATCACTTTTATTCCTATTACAAGGAATGTAAACATCCCTTGTAATAGGAATACAAATGACAGGCCCTCTTTACAGTGAGATGTGGGGTCAACAATTCCCCACATCTCACCTCTAGGCTGGGAGGCCTGAAATAAAAAAATTAAAACAAAAAAACGATCTCAGCTTCCCAGCCAAAGAAGTGTCATTTTTTCAAATGCAGGGGCCGGGCGTGACGTCATAACATCGTGCCCGGCCTCCAAACGATCATAAAGACTCTGGGGACCATCTGGTCCACCATAAATCTCTATGGTCAGCATCCGGTGCCAGCGGTTCCCTTCTCCGACTTACCTATGGCAGGGGTGAGTCGGTAGAAGCACCAGAGGGCGGCGGGATGTGGGGCCATCCCCTCCTGCAGCCTGTAGGAACGATCAAGCGGCTGAACAGCCACTATGATTGTTCTTATGGTGTAGGGAATCGCCGGCGCTAAAATATGATATCGGAATGCTGTCTGTAGCTGCAGGCATCATTCAGATATCACCGCTCAAAGTCCGCAATGTCATATGACGTTACGCGGGTGGCAAGTAGGTAAAGAGAAATTGTAATGGTTTTAGGGTCACATATTTTTAATATATTTCTATGTACCATTTACAAAAAGAACGTTTTTTTTTCACAAAAGCAATTCCTCGGTGAGACAGCTAGATTTAGGATGTTTTAAGCTGGCCATAGATGGATCGTCTCTCACCTGGTTCAGCAGAGATCGGCCAAGATCGGGTAAAAAAACGTATCATATGGAAGACTGATTCCACTGATTTAGAAGAATTTATGAACTACATTTTTAAAGGACTTTTACTTATTGTCACTTTTTATTGATTGTTATATAGCACCTTGCACCTTGCTTTAAATTGCTTTGAAGCACTTTGCACTTTATTCTGTTCCACAGCTTTATGAATTTTGTATTTCTATATATTTTTTTGCTGTATAGCTCATACATTTTTGCACTTTACTGGATATTTGGTATTAGTATATTATTTAAGCGTGTTTTTTAAAACCCTCTTTTGCTTACACAATTCACAGTATAGGATTATTCCTACAAAATGTGGGAGCAGCTTTCAATTGGTCTTATAGTTGCACTTTATACTGTATATCATATTTTATTTATAATTGTAGTGGCGCAAAGTTTCCCCAACATTTATGACAAGAAAGGCTGCCTGCGCTCCCCACCGGCAGAGGGATTCCCCATCAATACTGATTGTGTTAATGAGGGAATTGAACAATTTTCTTTTCCTCCATCCATGGTGGAAGGAAAGGAAATTGCATAATCAATGGGCTGCTTTAGGAGAGCTGAAGCACAATCTTAAACTGGCAATATACTGGTAGAATTTATTTAAAATGTTTTGGGTTGTAGGAAAGTTTGTTTGATTTTCTAATTGCTGGTGGGGTCAAATTAGCTTTTCTTTCTGTGGCAATAAGTAGGATTGACATTTTTTGCCAAGTGAAAGAGTTTCTAACAATGTATGTGTTTTTCACAGTCCATTTATTCCATTATTGAATGTTAAAATCAAATGAAATTACATTGAATGTACTGAGAACTTGTTTTACGAATATCTCATAATGCATGGTCAACTTTACTTTTTGCTTTATAATAAGCACTGATGCATCTTGAATGGATCACCTCTGTGGTTTTTATTTTTTGCGCTATAAACAAAAATAGAGCGACAATTTGGAAAAAAAAGCAATATTTTTTACTTTTAAATATCCCCAAAAAATATCTAAAAAAATGATTTTTTTCCTCAGTTTAGGCCGATACGTATTCTTCTACATATTTTTGGTGAAAAAAAAAACGCAATAAGAGTTTGATTGGTTTGCGCAAAAGTTATAGCGTCTACAAAATAGGGGATAGTTTTATGGCATTATTATAAATATAGATTTTTTTACTAGTAATGGCGGCGATCAGCAATTTTTATCATGACTGCGACATTATAGTGGACACATCAAAAACTTTTGATGCCATTTTGGGACCATTGTCATTGACACAGCGATCAGTGCTATAAAAATGCACTGATTACTGTAAAAATTACACTGGCAGTGAAGGAGTTAACCAGTAGGGGTCGCTGAAAGGGTTAAGTGCATCCTAGGGATGTGTTCTAACTGTGGGGGGATGGGCTACGTGTGACACGACACTGATCACCGCTCCCGATTACAGGGAGCTGTGATCAGTGTCCTGTCACTAAGAAGAATGGGGAAATGCTTGTTTACATTAGCATTTCCCTGTTCTTCCTCTCCATGAGACGATTGCGGGACTCCCGGTGGACACTCACGGAGCTCGTGGCAGGTGCGCCCCCACAATTCCGCATCTTAAAGGGGACGTACAGGTACGTCCATATGCCCAGCCGTGCCATTGTGTCGACGTATATCGTCGTGCGCTGGTCCTTAACCCGCCTAGCGGAATTCCCGAGTCTGGCTCTGGGTGGAATTTCAGTACCTAAAGCGGTAACCCCGAGCCAGACTTGGGCTGCATCGCAGGATACAGGGAAAGTTACTTAACTTGTCCCCTGGATCCTGCGATGTGTCCCCGCTGTGTGAGTGAGCTGTCATCTCGCTCGATTCACACTGCCGAGTGCCGAGCTCCGTTCCTGAGCGTTGCGACGCACGGGGATGGAGTTCGGCGCCAAATTCAAAAAGTGAAACACACAGTATACATACAGTACACTGTAATCTTATAGATTACAGTACTGTATCAAATAATTACACATACCCTTTGTCCCTAGTGGTCTGTCCAGTGTCCTGCATGCACTTTTATATTATAAAAACTGTTCTTGGTGCCTGGAAACTGGAGATTGTCCATAGCAACCAAAAAGTGTCCCTTTATGTCAAAAGTGGTTTTAGATCAGCTAGAAAACAGCGATAATAAATTAGAATCACTTGCAGCGATAGCGATTTGTGGGGAAATTCATCATCAAACACTGAAAAACACTTTTATTATTATTATATTATTATTGGTTATAATTATTTTATAGTTATTTATTATATTATAATTTATGATTTAGTTTTTTGAACTTTATCATACCTGGGATGTCTACTAGACTCTGGTTTGGACAGATTTAAGTGAGTTATTCCTAATGCCGCGTACACACGACCGTTTTTCATGCCGAGAAAAATTAAATTTTTTAATTTGGTCATTAAAATGGTTGTAAACCCATATAATTTTTTTTTCTAGCCCACCTGCAAGACAAAGCTATAATGAGCTAGTATGACTAGCATACTAGCTCATTATGTACCACTTACCTTAGATCGGGGCCCCCGAAGCCGTCCGTGTCCCTCTCTCCAGCCGCAGCCATCGCTGCGGCGATAGCCGGAATGTTACTTCCGGGTATCACCGCTCCAGCCAATCACAGCGCCGCTCCGGCGCTGTGATTGGCCGGAGCGGCGAAGACGTGACTCCGCGCATGCGCGCGGGAGCCGTCGAATTCGGCTAAGCCCAAGCATTGCTGGGACTTAGCCGAATTTGTGAATGGGATTAAACCCATGAATGCGCCGTTGTCTACGGCGCGCATGCGCCGTAGACAGCGGCGCCTGTGATTTTAGTAAATATCTCCTAAACCGTGTAGGTTTAGGAGATATTTCTTGCACCTACAGGTAACATTAGTCTAGGCTTACCTGTAGGTGCAAGTTGCAAAAGTGTGTTTACAACCACTTTAAAAACGATCGTGTGTAGGCTCCAGAGCATTTTTTGCAACGTGAAAATTGGCCATTAAAAATTTGGAACATGCTCTATTTTTTCTCGTCATTTTTCTCGGCGTGAAAAACGGCTGTGTGTAGGCTTTAACGATGCGAAAAAAACACGCATGCTCAGAAGCAAGTTATGAGACGGGAGCGCTCGTTCTGGTAAAACTAGTGCTCGTAATGGAGATATCACATTCATCACGCTGTAACGGTCTGAAGAGCACGAGGCTGAAAAGCGCAAGTCATCTCTCACCAAACTTTACTAACACGATGATCAGCAAAAGCAGCCCAAAGGGTGGCGCCATCCGAATGGAACTTCCCCTTTATAGTGCCGTCGTACGTTTCGTACGTCACCGCGCTTTGTTTGAGCATTTTTTTACACGATCGTGTGTAGGCAAGGCAGGCTTGAGAAGAATCACGTCGAAAAAAATGTTGTTTTTTCAATGACAATAAAAACGGTTGTGTGTACGCGGCATAAGAATTACAGGCCTACAATATAAAATGCCAAATTTCAATGCAAAGTAATGGTACCGCTTTCAGCACCTAAAATCTGAAATAATCATACCGCCAGGGAGGTTAAGCGGTTAAGCCATAGATTTTCTGTTTCATCCTGCCAGTAGTTTTTCTGATTTTTTTTTTCGAAAACGTACAAAGTAAAAAGCTAAAAAACGACTTTCTGAATCATGAATTACTGTTTATTGAAGCTTCACCTATCACTGAAACATTCCTTTTTCAGCAAAGAGACTTAAATTATGTTTTGTGATTCCTTGGGTTTGATTTCAGCCAGATTGCTCCTTTGAAGGCATTTCTTATATTTCGAGCAAACATTTCCCTGTGCGCTAGGTTTATTGTTCTGTTCCACTATGCTCCCCTAAGAAATAGCCTGTCATTTAAGAGAGCTTTAGTTAATTTGCTGTATTCTAGAGTGACAATATTGGTGAGAGAAACAAGGAAGGTGAACAAATTCCCCGTAGCTACAATTTATACCTCTAAATGAAATTACAAATCAGCAGTCCAGAAACTTACATTAGCGAAAATTTAGTCTGCGTCTCATGATGAACACCCTGCAGCAGGGAAATAACATTTTATATTGATTCATTCTTTTCCACAAAACATATCATTGCATGGAAGTTAGAGGCAATCCGCCCCAACTTCAAGCATTGCCAGCTTTATTAAGCAGAACGTATTCTAATCTAATAACATTATAACCCATTATTTAACTTACATATATGAAGACCTGTTCCAGTTACTGGCTGTTGCTAAAAAAAAATCTGTTTCACAGAATTAAATTTAAAAGACAGTTTTTTAATCCAGAGATGTGAATGGAGCAACTGGTTTACAATGATGTGAGGCACTCTTGGTTTTTCCAAATCAGGAGTGACAAGGGTAATGATAATGTGCAGAGTATCAACTTACTGCAGACAGACCAGTAATAAATGATAGCCTATTGTGTTATTGAACTTCAAATAATGCTCATTACGCTCCTTACACTGCTTACGCTCCTTACACTGCTTACGCTCCTTACTCTCCTTATGCTTACGCTCCTAAGCCTTCTTGTTAACAGGACAAGTTCTGATTATCATTAAGAAGAATTCCAGGTATAAATATTTTTACATTGGTCCAGCCTGGACCAATGTAACTATGCATATACCGTACCTCTAGAAGCTGGAAATCACTATAGTAGACATTGCTACTGGGGTCTGTGCTGAAGGGCTGGCCTGCTGCATTAGGAACACAGGAGGACACCCGCCTGGCATGGGCGCCATGCAAAAAATGTTTTTCATTTTCTGAGTTAATTGTGAAGCATTCTCCTACTGGACAAGGTGGCGAGTGTGACATCATTGCCCCACTTCTCCACCTCATCCAATCAGAGAATGCATTGCATTCATTGGTAAAATGCAAAGTGATTTCTGAATGGCATCCGTGGTGAGTGGGGGACTGCCTGTGTTTACAGTGCAGCAGGCCAGCCATTCAGCACAGGTCCAAGCTAGACCAAAGTAACTCTATAAAAATACAAAAAGAGAGAAATCTTGCGAGCTACCCAAAGTATTCACCAAATAATTAAAATGTGCAAAAAAAATAATACAGGCATACCCCACTTTTAAGTACACAACTGAGTTTATTTACTATTGCTGGAAAGTGCAAAATCAGGCTCACTTCTGCATAGAAACCAATGAGCTTCCAGGTTATATTACCAGGCTTAATTGAACAAGCTGGGGTTAGAAGCTCATTGGTTTCTTTGCAGAAGTGATCCTGATATTGCACTCTCTAGCGATAGTAAATAAACTCTATTGTGTACTTAAAAGTGGGGTATGCCTGTATATATATATATATATATATATATATATATATACACACACCAGACCAGCTGCTAACACTGATCACATACCCAAATACATGTGCAAATATAATAGTGTTTTTTTTACAAAGTGCTGCGCTGCATCATCACTAATAAACGTGTATATAATTAAAATAATCAGTCCATAATCATATACATCAACAAGTGAATAAAAAACGTGCATACATCAAAATTCCATGCAATAAATAAGTGCAAAAAAGTCCATTTAAATGTGCAGAACAAATCTAGTGATTGATGAATAAGTTGACCACATAAATGGAAATGATAATGTCCAACCACCACCAGGTCATCTGACTCGTGCCCCCCTCCCCCTGAATGGGTATAGGCTCACCTCTAGGAGTGCGACCCCCTGAGGAAGACACGTGACCCTGTGTCATCACGTGTGGGGAAGGGGCAAGGACGGTGAAGGCACTCAGGCTCTAATGAGGTTTTAGCAGCCGATTGGGAGATAGTGGATGTGCGGCTTTGTTAGACACATATACAGACTATATATTTGCTACAGTGTGGAGTGCTGGAAGCACCTATGTTATGTGAGTTAGAAGGAGATTGCTAAGTTGTGCATCACCACAGGGTGACACTGTGGATGCACCTAGTATAAATGTGCCAACGTCCCGATATTCAATGGAAAGATGTATATTTAGACTAAAGATGGACTTTAAACGGCACACAGATAAATATTGTAAAAATTCTAAGGGTTTTATTGTTGGTAGAAAAATATAATTGAATTTAGGTAAAAAGTACATTAATATAGGACACTGACATTATATAACAGTAATCTATAATTGATAGAGGGTCCCATTTACAAGACTCGACACATCTCCCAAAAATTACATTTACATGTAAAGTATATAAGGTAAAATAGAATATTGTATAGCCAACAAACAAAAATGAGGAGTTGGACGGTATGCACGAGAGATGGCTGGTTTTGTTGATGGGTCCAATAAATTCAAAGATAAAGATCTTGCTTTCGCTCGACTAGTTTCGCGTTCCAAAACGCTTCGTCGGGAGCATAGTATTCGTGGTAAACATTCATGCGTGATTTGAGTAAAAAAATATATATATAACTATGCACAGGCTACTGGTAGGTAGGGAACGTGAATCCAGGTGTAGCAGACCAAACGATACTGTAAAGATGTGTGTCAATCAAGAGCAATTGCTCGAGCCACACTATGGTACTCTGTTAGGGTAACCCCTAATGATAGACTGACCCAGCTTATAGTTTGGACTCCACAGGAGAGGTTCCGTCCAGGCCTACTGACTTACAATCTCTGACAAACTATAAGCTGGGTCAGTCTATCATTAGGGGTTACCCTAACAGAGTACCATAGTGTGGCTCGAGCAATTGCTCTTGATTGACACACATCTTTACAGTATCGTTTGGTCTGCTACACCTGGATTCACGTTCCCTACCTACCAGTAGCCTGTGCATAGTTATATATATATTTTTTTACTCAAATCACGCATGAATGTTTACCACGAATACTATGCTCCCGACGAAGCGTTTTGGAACGCGAAACTAGTCGAGCGAAAGCAAGATCTTTATCTTTGAATTTATTGGACCCATCAACAAAACCAGCCATCTCTCGTGCATACCGTCCAACTCCTCATTTTTGTTTGTTGGCTATACAATATTCTATTTTACCTTATATACTTTACATGTAAATGTAATTTTTGGGAGATGTGTCGAGTCTTGTAAATGGGACCCTCTATCAATTATAGATTACTGTTACATAATGTCAGTGTCCTATATTAATGTACTTTTTACCTAAATTCAATTATATTTTTCTACCAACAATAAAACCCTTAGAATTTTTACAATATTTATCTGTGTGCCGTTTAAAGTCCATCTTTAGTCTATGTTATGTGAGTACCCTGTACAATTTTTATTAAACATTTGCAGATTTAACCACTTCAGGCCTGGGCCAATTCTGACACTCAAAAATCATAATCTTTTTGCTATTTTTTGCTAGAAAATTACATAGAACCCCCCAAACATTATATATGTTTTTTTTTTAGCAGAGACCCTAGAGAATACAATGGCGGTCAATGACACTTTTTATCGTGCACGGTATTTGCGCAGCAATTTTTCAAACGCGTTTTTTGGGAAAAAAAAACTGTTTCATGCTTTAAAAAAAAAAAAAACAGTAAAGTTAGCCCAATTTTTTTGCATGCAATGTGAAAGATGAAGTTACGCCGAATAAATAGATACCCAACATGTCACGCTTCAAAATTGCACACGCTTGTGGAATGACGCCAAACTTCGGTACCTAAAAATCCCCATAGGCAAGGCTTTAAAAACATTTACTGATTACAGAGGAGGTCTAGGGCTAGAATTATTGCTCTCGCAATGTGTGATTTGAACACCGTTTTCATATGTGGACGGGTCTTACGTATGCGTTCGCTTCTGCGTGCGAGCACGCGGGGACAGGGTCACTTACATTTTTTTTATTTTTTTTATTAATGTTAATTTTACTTAGTTTTTTTTTTATTTTGACACTTAAGAAAAAAAAAAAAAAAGGTTGATCACTTTTATTCTTATTAAAAGGAATGTAAACATCCCTTGTAATAGGAATATATCACCGCTTCACAGCCGAAGCATCGTCGTTTATTTGAATGCAGAGGCCGGGCGTGACGTCATAACATCGCGCCCAGCCTCCGACGATCATAGAGACACCGGCAACCATCTGGCCTGCCAGAAATCTCTATGATCAACATCCGGGGCCGGCGGATCCTGTCACCGACTCACTGATCGCACAGGTGAGTCGGTAGAAGCACCGGAGGGCGGCGGGTGGAGGGGTTGTCCCCTTTCGCCGCCCGTAGGAATGAGCAAGCGGTGGAACAGCCGCTATGATCATTCCTATGGTGTAGGGAATCGCCGGCTGAAAATGCCAATATCTGAATTATGCCTGTAGCTGCAGGCATCATTCAGATATAGCCCCACAAATTACCACAAAGCCCAGGACGTCAAATGACGTCGTCTGGGCACCAAGTGGTTAAAACAATTCACGCACTTTTGGAGCCTTTTCTCTTCATATACCCTGACACTGACAAATGAGGAGAGGATTGCTGGAGGAACATAGGAGTCAGCTGATCTGGATTTATCTTATTGAGCCCTGGGGTGGCTCACAGGCGTATTTTGACCTAACTTAGCTGAGGGGTCACACTCCTAGAGGTGAGTCTATACCTATTCGGGGGGAGGGGCACAAGTGAGGTGACCCCAATGTTATCATTTCCATTTATGTGATCAAGTTGCAGTTCTGTGACACTTTAAAGTTTTGTCCCACCCCTAGCCTGTAATTAGACAATTAAAAAGAAGCAGAAGACCGATTAGATCAACTCTCAGTCACTATGCTCTCTCCACTTATCAGCATGTTTGTTGTGAGTACATGAGCACTGCAGGGAAGCTTATTGGTTGATTGTGCTGGGTTTTTTTTTTTTTTTGCTCTTCAAGTCTGAGCTCATCTGTATAGGAACTTTAAGAGGCTGATGTCAAATTCAAGTACCTACCCTGCTTGCATTAAGAAAAACACTTTTAACTACTTTACCCCAAGGCCAATTTAAACATTTCTGTCATGCATGTAAAGATTTGCATTTTTTTTTTGCTATAAACTTACTTGAACCCCCCAGCATTATATATATTTTTTGAACGGAAGCCCTAGAGAATAAAATGGTGGGTGTATTTTTTTATGTCACACAATAATTGGGCAGTGGTTTTTCAAATACAATTTTTTGGGAAAAAATACACCTAATGAATTTTAGTAAAGACAAACCCAATATAATACCCATTTTTTGGTAAAATATAAAAAAATTATGTTACACTGAGTAAATAGATATCTCATTCCCACTCTGCCTGCCTCCGTTCATTCTCCTCCAGCAGCAGGCATTCCCATGTGCTGAGCACCAGTCTAACAGGGTTGGTGTTACTTTTTTTTATTTTTATTATCATATATTTTATTTAAGTTTATTTTTTTATGATGATGAAGTGGTCGACCAATGTCACATCCAATGCAAATATGTAATCAAAATGGTGAAAATCAGGACGGCATAGAGCACATACACCTAAAATAGATACCTCACAAATCTCCAAGTAGGCTCCTTGTGAATATGACACTCAAAATAACAGTTTTATAAGGCCTAAATGCTAGCCACTAAGCACAGTAAATATAGAAAATAAATCCAGGAAGACATATTTCTCTGTACCTAGCACCTACATTTAAACTTACAAACGGCTGATGTTATGGGATTTCCGAACCCAAAAAACTAATATCTAATATATTGCAGCTTTCTAGTCCTTGATATGGTGGCTACATTCGTACAGAAAAGATCTATTAATCTAATGCCACACGATCGGAAATTCCGACAAGAAAACCGTGGATACAGACGAGCAGATTTTCCGATAGAAACTTTTTCCGTCGGAAAAATAGAGAACCTGCTCTCAATCTTTTGTTGGTGGAAATTCCGACAGAAAAAGTCAGATGGAGCCTACACACGGTCGGAATTTCTGACAAAAAGCACACATCTGACTTTTCTTGTCGGCATTTCCGATCGTGTGCATTTGCAATAAATGTAGTGTTCTTGTCACTTCTTGTGAGTTGGACTGAAAGCACACAACAGGTTTATCTTCCTTCTTTAAACTACTAAGCCCTCCCACCCATGTAATGGAGATAAAGACAGGAAGAAGTGTTTGAAAATAAGCGGGGTTTCCAATCATAGCTCCTTCTATAACTACAACGTGAGCATAGCCACCCCAGGACAGAAAGTGTTTTATTTGCAGAATTTTTAGGTGAAAATAAAAGGAAAAAAAAAAAAAACTGGTAAGCTGCAATAGATAACATTTTCATTTTTTGGGTTTAGATTTATTTTCATTCAGAGTCAAAATGATGAGGGCATAGGAAAGCTTGAACCAGTTTTACTCTCCAGCGAATCCTCAGGTTGACAGCCAGACCCTCTACTAATACTAATTTGTCTTTTAGTCATGTGGAGCACAAACATTAAATAGCTGTACTCTGAGTTCAAGTGGTTTGTGTCCCACTTGGCTTAGTGTTTTCTGGAAACTTACGCTTGCATTTGATCTGAGCACTGTTATGCCTGAGGACATGGGTCAGAGTCAAAAAAAAATATGACATAGCCTGGCATGCAGTATTCAATTTAGAAGTGTAGATGTTATGGGACATAGAGATTTTAATTCTGGGAATAATAAAGTTTAAAGACAGGAGTCCAAAAGCAAACCATCTGTGCTGGGATGCTGGTTTCTAAAGCTGCAAAGGGAACATGGAAAAGAGTAACACTGCAAATCATAATAAGTCTCCTGGTAAAATATATTGTTTTATGAGGTTTTCCTGGTTGTATTTTGTGCTCCTTTAAAGTACTAGTTGACTGCAGTAAGTTTATTTCTTGCCTTGAGCTAGAAATGACTGTTCTGGAGCGACATTATGGATGTTTGTTTACTTGCTTGCTTCTTTAAGTTAGGTGTAATCTTAAAAGAAAGAGGAAACATGTCTAGCTTATACCCTGGATCCTTATATGAGGAAATATGTTTTGATTGGAAATATATATTAAAAAAGTCCAATCTGCAGCACCTTGTAGATTTATTAAGAGAATTAAAAACTCATAAAATCACTGCAAATTATGTGCAAATATATATATCACTATATATCACTATACTTGAACTGCTAGTAACTTTTAAAACGTAAGCAATGTCAATGCCCTTATTTCTTATTTATTGACTCGAGTATAAGCCTAGGGTGTCCATCTGCATGCCTCACTGTGCCTCACTTTGCCTCACTGTGTCCATCTGCATGCCTCACTGTGCCTCACTTTGCCTCACTGTGTCCATGTGCATGCCTCACTGTTCCTCACTGTGTCAATGCCTTACTGTGTCCATGCCTCACTGTGTCCATGCCTCACTGTGTCCATGCCTCACTGTCACTGTGCCTATGCCTCACTGTGTCCAATCTCCCTACCTGATCTCCGGCACTGTGTGACTAGACTGATGTTTAACATGGGAGTGGAAGGGGTGCCCGGGTTTGAAAAATCGGTGCTACCCTGGACAACAAACTTTGCACACGTGTAGAGGTAGAATGGGGCTACATGTGTTCTAAGTTTGGCCGGGATCAGGCGCACAAAGTTGAAGATGGACACAGACTCGAGTATAAGCAGATGGGGGCATTTTACAAAAAAATGTGCTGAAAAACTCAACTTATACTTGAGTATATACGGTACACAGATTATTTTTAGTCCAGCCTGTGGGTTGGAGGAAAGAAATGAAATGGATTCCCCTATCCATAGCAGAGATGGATGAATGTCTTCTGACAGCTAGTAGTCAACTTGGGGAGTACCACCACTCCGAATGCCTGTATCCTCCACTGTCCAGGTGTATCACGTGCAAACCCAGGTTCTTCCTAACTCCACACTTAGAACGTAGGAAGAACAATGGGTTGCACATGGGTGTGACTCATGGTTCCCTTGACAGCTATTGTATTCCAACAGCCAGTTCCCGTGGCTGTCAGAATACACAAACAGTGACACCAGGTGATTGGCCGTAGCCACTGTTTGGCTGACAACTTTCCACCTGGTTTCTTCAATATTCCAACTACAATTTTCTGAGCTGGGTGGTGTCAGTGGGGCTACCCAAGGATCGAATTTTGACTGTATGGCTATCTTATCCCATCAGCTCAGCCTTGGTTAATTTTTCTGCTTAACAAGTGCTGAGCTAAGATTTCAGATACATAGTTTTCATTGCTTTGCATTCTTTCCAGTCAGTTGGCTGACTCATAGATTGAATTGTAGGAAGAAGCTGTGAAGCACACCTATTGTGTTGCACTGCAAAACAGGAAAAAGCCTGAATATGAAAAAAGCAACCATGACTGACTCCCCGTGTATCTACATTTACAATCTATACTTAGAAACAAAGGTTTCTGAAACAATAACACATTAATGTTTAAAAAAAATTGAAAAAATACATAATTCTCTTAATTTAATCCTTGTACTTTTGAAATATAAATTTATTATACCCATGATGGTGGACCTAGTTAAAAAGATCACGTGTAATATTTATTACATATAGAAAATACAGGACAGAAGTACAGCACACAAAATACTAAACACCCATTTTGACTTGCTTGACCTGAATTTAAGGCTTTGTACAGATATAAAGATCTGGTCAGTCCAAAGTAATATGTTAGTTATAAGTAGAGTCTGGTGGGATAAGGCAGACCATACATGATTTATTTTATTTTATTCAACCAACTGAAATTGCTCCCCTGCAGTCCCCCCTGCAGCAGCTGAAAGCTGGTTTCTCCTCCTCTCCCTCATGCTGCCGCAAGGGGGTACTGCAGGGGATTGGTTCCAGTAAACGCTGTCCCTGCTGCTCCTCCGGTCCAAGTTCCCTTTCCTTCTGCTGTTCAGGACCCCCTGTAAACTCCCCTGGTCCTCTCTTCCCACAGCACTGCTGTCTTCCCCTCCTCTCCCTCCCGCCTGCTGCGTGGGGGTTAATTTGAGGATGGAAACCAAGGAAAGGGGTTGGTAAATGTCATTGCCCCTTCTTTTTCTGAATGAACACCAATAACTCACTGTTTTCACTCATAATTAAAGCAAAGTAAACTGTGTTTGCTATGCTTCCATTTGGGAATGAACAGGGAGACTGTGCAGAGCTATTCCTGTTCATTTGTTCTGTGCAGCTGAGGATGCAGTAATAGAGGTTGAGGGCTGTGTCCTTAATCGTTTTCTCTGTCTCAAAAGTGAGACATCAGGGGTCTGCTTAAACCCCTGATATTTCACCAAAGCCCCCCAACAGGGCTGTTAAAAAAGAAAGAAATTAATTAATATACAATTGTAAACATGCAATAAAAAAAGAAAATTCTAGAAAGTAAAAAACATGGAATTACAGGCTCATTCAAACGTGTTCTCTGGCTCATGAAGTGTGAATAAGCAATTTGTTCAGGCAGCTGGGGCTGTCTGTTACTCTATGCAAACACAGCCACAGGTCCTAATTATGACAGGTGTGAAGGTATCTGTGAGTGGCCCCAAATGCACACTGTCTGGGAGCCTTACACCTGCATCCACACACCTTTTAAAATAGGTCCTGTGTTCGTACAGCTCTTGCATCCCCATAGTGTAACATAAGCTGCCTGCACACAGCTCCAGCCACATAAAAAAGCAATACTGATTCACACTGTACAGGCCACAGCGCCCATGTGAATGAGCCCCAAAACTCCATTCGTACACAGAGCATTATTTATTAACTCAATACAGTTTTAACTTAAATTTGGAAGGAATTTTGGAAGTTATGTTGTGTTTGTGTCCGCTAATAATGATTTTGGTGTATTTTTTGCAAAAGGCCCTGTGATTTCTAACAGCAGCCCTGTTGGTTATTATTACACAAATAAAAGCAATAAGTGAGCGCCTGAGTGTCCCAACAGCTAGCACGCAAGGTGACTCCACCAACCTTGTATTCAAAATAGATAACAAACAAAAGTGCAGGGCTTGAAAATATATTGTGAATTATAAGTCTCTCAAAAATAATAGTACACAAAACTGAGAAGTGAGAAGAATCCAGCATATTCTGAAGAGGATGCTACACTACACCAGCCCTATGTACTTAATGGAATTCAATGATATAAATGCATATATTGCATAAATATTTTCGAATATCCACCGTGTGAAAGGCAGCGGTGCTATGCCTCCACCACCAGAAGCACATTAAGTATACTGTATGCATCACTTAGTAAAATGGTCCTCCAGATCTCCAAGTTATCCAATCTAGAGTGCCACAGTACCTTCCAGAGTGTTGTAGTAAACAAGCTCACCACACAGAGTCATAGAAGCTGTATATAGTGTAGTATTTACTGTATTGGACTCAATACTCATAAAAGTTAACAAAAAAGCTGCAGCATACACAATTATCCAAAATAAAACAAGCAATCACAGTCAGATTTACTAAGATTGCCGCCGAACCGGAAACGGTGGTATGGCATCAGCACGTAAGGCCCCTCCCACCACATATTGTGCGCATTCACATCATCAGGGGTTATGCATGAGTGCCCCCAGAACAAGCAGCTTTCTATGGGGGCACTTGGAAAGGGATAGGAGACAGAAGCACTGGTGAGGAACCCGAGAAGAGGAGGATCGGGTCTGCCCTGTGCAAATCCACTACACAGAGCATGTAAGTATGACCACTTCCATATCGCAGAATGTCATATGACATTCTGGGCTTTCAGTGGTGCTATCTGAATGATTCCGGCGGCTGCAGGCATCATTCAAATATAATGTTTTTTCAGCTGGTGATTCCCTTCCCCGTAAGAACAATCATAACTGTTGTTCAGCCGCTTGATCATTCTTACAGGCGGCGGGAGGGGACATCCCCCCCTCCCGCCACCCTCCGGTTCAATCGGCGAGCTGAAGAAGGAGTCCGCCTGCGCCGGAATTTAGTCATATAGAAAGCTGAATGGCAGATAGTTCCCAGAAGATCAAAAAAAAATTTACAATCTCAGGCTGTCAGTCCCTGGCATTGTTTACTTCCACCGGCACGGACGTGACATCATAATGTCGCACCCGGGCCTCCGAGAGTGATGTGGGGTCTAGACTATGTAATGTAAGGAAAAGTGTAAAAAAAATTATATTTTTTATTAAAATAAACAAAAAAAATAAAATAAATTAAAGGGCCCCCTGTCAGAGGCTCTTTACCTACAGTAGTTCGGAGATGCGGTGTGTCAGACTGGCACACCACACCACCGATCGCTGCGCACCCCCGCAGGCGCGCAATCGTGGGTTATCTTGCTGGACATCATACGACGCCCAGTCAGGATAACTGAACCACTTCCTGGCTGTCATTCTGCTATAGGCCGGGTGGGAAGTGGTTAAAGTGCATCTCTGGGCAAAGCCTTTTTTTAGTTTTGGATAAGGTGAAGTACATTTAGGCCTTCTGTCAAATTTTTACACAGTAGCTTCCAACCGGAAAGATTCAACACTCTATTTGTGCTGGTGGTTTTTGTCACTGCAAAAAGTGAAGGAAAATCCTCAATTTTAGGGCTGTCAACAAAACAAGAGGCAAGAGGAAATCTTTCAATGGGGACACCTGTTCCAGGGACAATTTTCTGATGCCGTGTACACACGGCCGTTTTTAATGTCATTGAAAAAAACGATGTTTTTCTCGACGTGATTTTTCGTGTTTCCTCTCAAGCCTGCCTTGCCTACACACTATCGTGAAAAAAAATGCTCTAGCAAAGCGCGGTGACGTACAACACGTACGACGGCACTATAAAGGGGAAGTTCTATTCGGATGGCGCCACCCTTTGGGCTGCTTTTGCTGATCCTCGTATTAGTAAAGTTTGGTGAGAGCCGATTCGCGCTTTTCAGCCTCATGCTCTTCAGTCCGTTACAGCGTGACGAATGTGCTATCTCCATTACGATCGTTAGTTTTACCAGAAGGAGCGCTCCCGTCTCATACTTGATTCTCAGCATGCGCATTTTTTTTCCCCTCGTAAAAGCATACACACTACCGTTTTTCACGACGTTAAAAAGAACGTGAAAAAATAGAGCAGGCTCTAATTTTTTTAGCCCATTTTTCACGTCGTTAAAAATGCTCTGGAGCCGACACATGATCGTTTTTAAGGACCAATTTAAAAAATTGCATTTTTCACGCCATGAAAAAACAGTCGTGTGTATGCGGCATTAGAGGGGAATTCTCATCATTTTGGGTGGTTTCTCTTTAACTTCCCATTGTGTCCCTGGATCAGAAACTGGAGGGAAATTTTCCCAATGGAACAAAGACAGCAGAAATTAAACTGACAGGGGTTTTAATTTTTCCCTAGTTGATCCAAACAAGGAAAGGTTTTGGAGAGGAGGAGGAGGGGAGAAGATGAGGAGAGGTTTGTGTTTTTTTTTTTTTGCAGGAATATAAGGAATAATATTTAAGTATAAATGTTGGCAGAAAAAAATCCAACTGAATCTAAATCTAAATTCATTACAAATTCTTGCATTTCTATTCAAACGTACTTTGATCTTTCTTTGTACTAGCGTCCAGTAATCCAGTTGGTTAGAAAGGATAAAATGACAACTTATATTTTCTCTAGCCCAGTCAAATCCAGCTCTACAATTGCCAGATATTTAATATAGAAAAATAGCTTTCCAAAAACAATTTCTAAGCTATGCTTGCTTGAACAATATTATACAAGAGAGAGGGCAGAATATTACAGTCATCAAAAACTATCATCCATACATATCTTTTATGTCTGAAGTAAACGTGAATGTAATGGCGTGGAAAACACTAATACCACAAAACACAGACACAATCTTATGGGAATGTTATTACATTATGATAATGAGGCTCAAGGAACAGATAATAATAAGAGTTCAGAAGCTTATCCTGAATCTCCTCAACCTACTTACAAGAGCTGCCCTTCAACGTCCCTAGCAATGGGGAGTCAAAGCTTCAATGCATGCAACTGCAAGTTCAGTTAACTGCAGCCTCGAAGCTACCCAGGACTACTGGTATGGGGGGAGCATAGTTGGTGTTTGTTTATTGGTCAGTCCTGTACACAGCGTTGTCACATACTTTAGGGGTAATACTAGAAACATCACTATGTAAGCTCCAATTCTCTAAATTTCCTTAAAGCGGAGCTCCACCCTAAAGTGGAACTTCCACTCATCGGAACCCTCCCCCCTTCCGGTGTCACATGTGGCACCTTTCAGGGGGGAAGGGGGTGCAGATACCTGTCTAAGACAGGTATTTGCACCCACTTCCGGGAGTCCTCTCTGTGGGTATTCTGCAGGTAGTGCGTCACTTCCCGCAGAACGCCCGTTGTGTTCTGGGAAACACACGGCTCCCAGAACACAGCGGTGACCAGTGATGACGGCACTGCGCGACTTGTGCATGCGCCGTAGGGAACCGGGCAGTGAAGCCGCAAGGCTTCACTTCCTGATTCCCTCACCGAGGATGGCGGTGGGGGCAGCAGAGTGATGAGCGAATGCTCGTCTTCTGCTGCAAACGTCGCCTGGACTCCAGGACATGTAAGTGTCCATATATTAAACGTCAGCAGCTGCAGTATGTGTAGCTGCTGGCTTTTAATATTTTTTTAACGGCGGAGCTCCGCTTTAATTTTCAGTGGCCATATGGAGCAGTGGAGGAGTGAAGGGAACACAGATATGTGAAGCTAGTTGGGCTGGCATTACAGTGAACCTGTTCTTCCTAGCAGATTGACACATAGAATTTTCAGAGATTCAGCATTGGCAGTCTACACATTTTTTTGCACGATGGATTTCCATTACGTTGTATTAGTATAAGTGATGTTATTACCACTAGAGCAATCGGATGTGAAGTTAAATTCAAAAGAACCTTACAATAGGCATAAAACTGTGAAGTGGCTATACTATCTCATAAAGTTAAAGTTGTTGTACACACGACAGCCATAGGTGGGCTGCAAACAGGTGGCCCAGTACATGCATTCTAAAATCATTCCACATAGCTCCTTAGGGAAAATCTAAACCCAAACTTGATGAAATTTCATTAAAACACACTGTGTAGTAAACAATGTTTTTTTTGTATTTTTTTTCATAAGATACAGTTTAACGTTTTTGCACTTCAGTGCCTACATGGATTGCTCCAGATTTGGTGAACATCATTGTTTTGGACAGTTGTGAACAGCGGCTGTGATGTGTGTCAGTTGCAGGGGAGGGCTGGCAGCCTTAGGCCTGGGGGGCAAGTCCAGTCAAGTGGCCCATTGAACCATCAATGCAGCCTGATCAGTGCCCATCAATGCAGCCTGATCAGTGCCCATCAACGTAGCCTCACCAGTGCAGACAGTGCCCATCAGTGAAGCCTCATCAGTGCCCATCAACGCAGCCTGATTAGTGCCCACCAGTGCAGACAGTGCCCATCAGTGCAGACTCACCAGTGCAGACAGTGCCCAAAATAGGGTGGACTCGGAGCGCAGAGCGTGCGACCGGAACCCACCCAGATGTGTTGCAGCAGCGAATGAATATTCGCTGTTGCAACACTGATCCTCCTCCCAGCCAATCGGGTAGCGGGTCTGGTACCCATCACCCGATTGGCTGACAGTACAGGTGTACCTACTAGACGCCTTGCAAGGCGGAGAGAAGAGACGCACAGTGTCTCTATTAGAGGAAACAGAGCAGCTCCCGGGACACATCTTGCTGCCATTGACCCGCCACTAAGATGGGGTAAGTGCCGGGCAGACAGTGGGCGGGGGTCCTCCTGGATCAGTTCGCTCCGCTGACCAGATGGGGGGGTGGCTATGTGCATCTGTGCGCAGGGGGGGTGCGTTGCTTCATGAGTCTGCTGGCGGGGGTTTGCTGTATCTGTCCGCTGGCGGGGCGGTTGATGGATGAGCCTGTTGGGGGGGGTTGCTGGATGAGCCCGCTGGGGGGTTGGCTGGCAGGGGGATTGCTGAGTGAGGGGGGCTTGCTGGATGAGCCAGCGGGGGGGTTGGCTGGCAGGGGGGATTGCTGAATGAGGGGGCTTGCTGGATGAGTCCGCTGGGGGGATGCTGGGTGAGCCCGCTGGGGGGAGGGTGCTGGATAAGCCCGCTGGGGGGGTTGGCTGGCAGGGGGATTGCTGAATGATTCCGCTGGGGGGGTGCTGGGTGAGCCTGCTGGGGGGGGTTCCTGGATGAACCCGCTGGGGGGGTTTCTGGATGAGCCCACTGGGGGGGGTTGCTGGATGAGCCCGCTGGGGGGGTTGCTGGATGAGCCCGCTGGGGGGGTTGCTGGATGAGCCCACTGGGGGGGGTTGCTGGATGAGTCCGTGGGGGGGTTGGCTGGCAGGGGGATTGCTGAATGAGGGGGGCTTGCTGGATGAATCCGCTGGGGGGGTGCTGGGTGAGCCCGCTGAGGGGGGTTTCTGGATGAGCCCGCTGGGGGGGTGCTGGGTGAGCCCGCTGAGGGGGGGTTGCTGGAGGAGCCCGCTGGGGGGGTTGCTGGATGAGCCCGCTGGGGGGGGTTGCTGGATGAACCCGCTGGGGGGGTTTCTGGATGAGCCCACTGGGGGGGTTGCTGGATGAGCCCGCTGGGGGGGTTGCTGGATGAGCCCGCTGGGGGGGTGCTGGGTGAGCTCGCTGAGGGGGGGTTGCTGGAGGAGCCCACTGGGGGGGTTGCTGGATGAGCCCGCTGGGGGGGTTGCTGGATGAACCCGCTGGGGGGGTTTCTGGATGAGCCACTGGGGGGGTTGCTGGATGAGCCCGCTGGGGGGGGTTGCTGGATGAGCCCGCTGGGGGGGTTGCTGGATGAGCCCACTGGGGGGGTTGCTGGATGAGTCAGTGGGGGGGTTGGCTGGCAGGGGGATTGCTGAATGAGGGGGGCTTGCTGGATGAGTCCGCTGGGGGGGTGCTGGGTGAGCCCGCTGAGGGGGGGTTGCTGGAGGAGCCCGCTGGGGGGGGTTGCTGATTGAGTCTGCGGGTGGGGTTGGCTGGCAGGGGGGATTGCTGAGTGAGGGGTGCTTGCTGGATGAGTCCGCTGGGGGGGTGCTTGATGAGGGGGGGGTTAGTTGATTGCCCACAAGCCGCCACTGCCAAACCTTTATCACAAAAGGGGTCATTTCATGATCTTCTCATCATACCTTATTTCAAGCTTGATGGAAATGATGCCTTATGTAGAAACGTAATAGAATTTCTGAAATATTTTGTCAAAAAGAGGTATAAAGTGACCCTGCTGCTATTTTAAAATTACTGATTCTATGTATATATATATATATATATATATATATATATATTACAGTCAGGTCCATAAATATTGGGACATCGACACAATTCTAATCTTTTTGGCTCTATACACCAGTGTTTCTCAACTCCGGTCCTCAAGGCGCCCCAACAGGTCATGTTTTCAGGATTTCCCTCAGATGAAAAAGCTGTGGTAAATACTAAGGCAGTGAAACTGATTAAATCACCTGTGTAAAATAATGGAAAAACAGAAAACATGACCTGTTGGGGCGCCTTGAGGACTGGAGTTGAGAAACCCTGCTATACACCACCACAATGGATTTGAAATGAAACACACAAGACGTGCTTTAACTGCAGACTTTCAGTTTTAATTTGAGGGTATTTACATCCAAATCAGGTGAACAGTGTAGGAATAACAACAGTTTGTATATGTGCCTCCCACTTCTTAAGGGACCAAACGTAATGGGACAATTGGCTGCTCAGCTGTTCCATGGCCAGGTGTGTGTGTTATTCCCTCATTATCCCATTTAGAGCCCATTCACACAGGGGCGTCTTTGGATCCGACTCCAAATCGCCCCAGGTCGCCCCTAGTCGCCTCAGGTCGCGCTGGCTGAAGAAATCAATGTAAGTTAATGGAGCCGTCCTTATGCACACTACTGCAGTCGCTCCGACTTCAAAAAAGGTCCCTGTACTACTTCAATCCGACTCCTAGGCGACCTGTAACCATTCATTTCAATGGGAGTCGCCTCTCACTGTCTTAATAGGAGCGACTCTCCAGGAAGATAACATACATTTATCAGGCAAAGCTCTCCCTCCCCCCTCCCTCCCACAGAGCTGATTCTTGTTTGATTGGCCACTGGAATGTCTCCTGTCCTGCAGGCAACTTGGAGTTGCCTTGTAAATAGCTCCAGGTCGCACTGAGTTGCCTCATAAAATCGTGTCTGAGTTGCCTCATAAAATCGCGCTGGAAGTCGTGTTGCCCCAGTGTGAATGGGCTCTGACAAGGAGCAGATGAAAGGTCCAGAGTTCATTTCAAGTGTGCTATTTGCATTTGGAATCTGTTGCTGTCAACTCTCAATATGAGATCCAAAGAGTTGTCACTATCAGTGAAGCAAGCCATCATTAGGCTAAAAAAAACAAAACAAACCCATCAGAGAGATAGCAAAAACATTAGGTGTGGCCAAATCAACTGTTTGGAACATCCTTAAAAAGAAAGAACGCACCGGTGAGCTCAGCAACACCAAAAGACCCGGAAGACCACGGAAAACAACTGTGGTGGATGACCGAATAATTCTTTCCCTGGTGAAGAAAACACCCTTCACAACAGTTGGCCAGATCTACTCTCCAGGAGGTAGGTGTTTGTGTGTCAAAGTCAACAATCAAGAGAAGACTTCACCAGAGTGAATACAGAGGGTTCACCACAAGATGTAAACCATTGGTGAGCCTCAAAACAGGAAGGCCAGGTTAGAGTTTGCCAAACAACATCTAAAAAAGCCTTCACAGTTCTGGAACAACATCCTATGGACAGATGAGACCAAGATCAACTTGTACCAGAGTGATGGGAAGAGAAGAGTATGGAGAAGGAAAGGAACTGCTCATGATCCAAAGCATACCACCGAATCTGTGAAGCATGGTGGTGGTAGTGTCATGGCCTGGGCATGAATGGCTGCCAATGGAACTGGTTCTCTTGTATTTATTGATGATGTGACTGCTGACAAAAGCAGCAGGATGAGTTCTGAAGTGTTTCGGGCAATATTATCTGCTCATATTCAGCCAAATGCTTCAGAACTCATTGGACGGCACTTCACAGTGCAGATGGACAATGACCCGAAGCATACTGCAAAAGCAACCAAAGAGTTTTTTAAGGGAAAGAAGTGGAATGTTATGCAATGGCCAAGTCAATCACCTGACCTGAATCCGATTGAGCATGCATTTCACTTGCTGAAGACAAAACTGAAGAGAAAATGCCCCAAGAACAAGCAGGAACTGAAGACCGTTGCAGTAGAGGCCTGGCAGAGCATCACCAGGGATGAAACCCAGCGTCTGGTGATGTCTATGTGTTCCAGACTTCAGGCTGTAATTGACTGCAAAGGATTTGCAACCAAGTATTAAAAAGTGAAAGTTTGATTTATGATTGTTAATCTGTCCCATTACTTTTGGTCCCTTAAAAAACGGGAGGCACATATACAAACTGTTGTAATTCCTACACCGTTCACCTAATTTGGATGTAAATACCCTCAAATTAAAGCTGAAAGTCTGCAGTTAAAGCACATCTTGTTATTTTCATTTAAAATCCATTGTGGTGGTGTATAGAGCCAAAAAGATTAGAATTGTGTCGATGTCCCAATATTTATGGAACTGACTGTATATATGTGTATGTGTATATATATATATATATATATATATATATATATATGTATCTATACACAGAGTCAGTAACCTTAGAATAGCAATAGCAACAGGGTCACTTTATTGAAAGCATCGTATTTAAAAGGATTGATAACAACTTTTGGAATTTTCATGTTAAAGCTTAAATTTCAGTGTGAGATTTAGTGAGATTTTAAGCTGGCCGTACACCATACAGTTTTCTTATTCAATTTCCTTTAGATTCACCTTCAACTGTGTAGTACAAGGACCTGCCTGATTGCATACAAATTGAAAGTGTTTAGATTTGACCTCATATTATATGGTTTTGGTAAATCTAAAGGAAATCTATAGAAGAAAATTGTATAATGTATGGCCAGCCTTAGTATTGGATTTCGATTTATTTTGACTGCTGGCTGTGACAGGCTATGTAAGGGGTTATGATCATCTGAGAAAAAAAAGTGACATTGTGAAACTCCCCTCTGAAGATATATTGATATTTTTATACTTTGAGCAGCTGTAACTCAGAAACATCCTTGCTCAGCATTCGGTGTACACCTTTCAGATGGTTATGCCACATTGTTTAACAAAATATTGACCCAATCCTAACACTAACAAGCACAGAAGTGCTGAAATGTGGGCTGATAATGCTTCTGCTGCATCCTGCTACTAATGATGATTGCCTTTGCGTCTGCTGTATTCACACCAATAAGTAACGTGCACAGGCACAATCATCATCAAATTCTACTGTTATTGCATTATTTATTTATTTCTATTGTTTGTTCTCTAACAAATTGACCATTCATGTGCAGTGCTATTTATTCGGCAGAAAGAATTGACATTGTTATAATCTGTGTTCAATTGTTTGTAACAACAATAATATATTTCAAGCTTAGGAGGAACAGCTGCACAAATACCTCTGATCATTAGCGGAGGACTAATGAATGGGTTGGCGTTGTGATGCCTTAGATGGAAGCTTGTGGATGGCTTGCTTTGTCTACAGCTGCAGAATATTTCATGCGCCCCTCTCTGATTGCAGCCTGGCAGTCACCAGCAATGATTATTTTATGTTTATGTATATGGATTGATTGTAAATTTGATTAAATAAATAATTTTAGACTGGCAAACCACTAATTCCTATTTTCTACCAAAATCATGGTAAATTGTTATGTTTTATCCATTAACCAATTTGCTCCTTGAACACAATTAAATATGTAGATTCAAAAGTTAAAGCCAACAAAAGTGGACAGACAAGGCAAAAACATTATTTATTTCCAAGCGTTGTTTGTGATTTTAAAGTGTAAACTTTTAAAGCCCCGTACACACGATCGGATATCCTATGGATTTTCGTCCGATGGATTTGTCCATCGGATATCCGATGAAACTGTTTTCCATCAGTCTTGCCCACACACCATCAGTCAAAAAACCGACCGTTCCAAACGTGGTGACGTAAAACACTCCGATGAGGCGAGAAAAATTAAGTTTAATGCTTCTGAGCATGCGTCGACTTGATTCTGAGCATGCGTGGGTTTTTGATCCGATGGACTTGCCCATAGACGATCTGAGTTTTCGATTGGTTTCTTATCCATCGGAAAAATGTAAAACATGTTCTATTTTTAAAAACCAATGGAAAAAAGACCGATGGGTTCCATTCACGATCGGTTTGTCTGATGAAAAGAATCCATCGGACGAAAATCCATAGGATATCCGATCGTGTGTACAGGGCTTGAGTGTAACTATGGCCAAAATAATAAAAAATTACATATATGATACAGACTATCATTAGAATTAACCACTTTAATACCAGGCACTTCCACTCCGTCCTATCCAGGCCAATATTTAGATTTCAGCACTGTCACACTTTTAATGACAATTACTCAGTCATGCAACTCTATATCCAAATGTTTTTTGTTTTTTTTTATTTGTTTGAGACAGACAGAGCTTTCTTTTGGTGGTATTTAATCACCACTGGGTTTTAAATTTTTTGATATATAAACGAAAAAAATAAGTTTTTCTGAGTTTCTATTATAAAGGTTTTCAAATAAATAATCTTTCATCAAATTTAGGCCAAAGTGTATTCTACTACACTTCTTTGAAAGAAAATAACCAAAATCATAGTGTATTATTTACTCTGTGTGAAAGTTATGGAGTTTACAAACTATGGTATACAGTATATATTTGAAAATTGATCAGTCATGAGGTACTGGCTAATAATACCAAAATTACAGTAAACTGCGCTTGTGAGATCATAAAACAAAATCAGAATTAGGGCCCTTTCACACATGCGGACCGTATGTCCGTTTTTTAATCCATCTGTTTTCGGATGAAAAATGGATATAGCTGTTCCCTCAGTTAAGAGGGCTGCTGGTATTGATTTGGGCCCTGTAGTGCACCGCTGTCAACTCCTGGCAATTGTCTCTACCCTCCCGTGGCACAGCTAGTAAGAGGAGATAGGACTGTGTGACCGCAACTCTTTGTGACACAGTCCTATGGCAAACACACACAGTGATATACTTTTAAACTCACTTTTAAAGTAAGAGAAACTGACACCAATGTACTTGACCCAGATATTTTACTGAGGCTAATGGGCAAGTAATAAACAAAAGTAATAAAAAATATAAGTATTCCTGCGCTTAGGAAATCTATAATGTATAGAGCTGCAGCCCCCCTAAAGGGATCCTATAATAGGATCCTAATAAGTAGGTAAATGTGTATGGGGTATGGCGCTGCTCACCCCTCTGGGATAATCCAGGGGTATAGGGTATGGTATGAATACAATGAGTAAAAACTAGTTGGAATACTCCCCTAACTGGGTGGGTCCAACTTAAATCAAGTGGCTAAGCACGGTGTGTGGGCTAAATACCCTCTTAATATTAGCCAAACAATAAAGGTGAAGGTAAGTGTTTAAAGTAGCTGGTATTGGCAGCTCCCTAGTAAGTGTTAATAATCCACAGTTGATAAAGCAAAAACTCTCTTCTAAACCAAATACCAAAAATTAAATAGCAAAGTGAAACAATGAGGCTACTAAAGTATTAAGTTACATGTGGTACCTATACACCATAGCGTATAGCAGTGTATGTAACAGTACATAAAATCCAATGATCCTAGTGCAAAGTCCTATATGTAAATAATCCAATGATGATCTCAATTTCCAAAGTGGTTAGTGTTCAGTGCCGGCAAAAAAACTTCAACAAGCTTCACAGGTGCTCCCCCACATGGGTCCCCACTCACCAGCTCCTCGCACCCCTACAGGGGTAGACAGCATGTAAGGTGTGTAGCACGTTTCCAATATCCAGTCTCCACAGCTTCTATGCTTTCCAGGAAATGGTGAATGGCAGCCAGCAGGTTGTCCAAGAATCCTCAGTGAAAAAAGTAATATAATGCTCCGATAGTGCGGTATAATTAAAGTGATTTATTTAAAAATATATATTTAAAATCAGCAGTGCTTAAGCCTTAATAGGCATATAAGCCTAATAGATAGTATTAAAAGTACAAGGGACACAGCACCGCAGTACCGTATTGGCAAAACGCAGCTTGCGCCTCAGCTGCGTTCCAGCTTCAGGTACCCGGATGGAAAGACAGCAGCGTGATGTGCGTGACTCCGCCTTACGCACGTTTCGTATAATGAACGTCTTCTGAGGCGGTCAATAAACAAAAGTATATAACAATTTGCAGGTCCCTGCAATAAACAGTATTTAAATGAACAGAATAGACATATTTTACTATGCAAATATAACGCTGCCTTTTTACAGCTACTTCCCCTCGTGGGCAGACTAACGCTCAGCAATGTCTACCTACACAGTCAGGCCTGACTGAAATAAATGGAAGTTCTGTAAAACAATCTTCGCTAGCAATCTTTCGGTGGTGCACTTGATGAACAAACTTTGTAATCCAAACGGGTAGTAAAGATACAGTATTTGTCTGTGAGCAAGTGTTCTCTCACCACCCGGACCAGTCCAAGTCCGTTTCCTCCGCCGATTCATCTAGACACATGGATCCATCGACATCCGAGTCTTTGGTCCTCCTGGTGTAGTACAGCAAGGATGAGAAGATGTCTTTCAGGTTCCGCTAGGCTGGCGGAAGGCTCTTTGGAGAAATGCACAAGGCCCAGGCTTCCGGCCTTATGCAAACAGCAGTTCAGCACAGGGATCCTCTTGCTAGGAGAGGGGGTGTCCAAAGAGACAGAGTAAACTCCACCTCCCCTTTATAAAGTCTGCCCCAGCAGTCCCTGCTCCGTGGCAATGCATCCTGGGTGCTGCAGGATGTACTGGGAAATGTAGTCTCTGGTGCTTAAAGGGGAACACCCCGCTACACAGACATACATGTATCCCTATGGGATTGCGAATGTCAGCGGATGAACATTCGCTGACATCCAATCTCATCAGTCCCAGCTATGGTCCGTTTCTGCAGACGGAGGAAAATCCTATTTTTCCATCCGTCTGCGGATCGGATGAACACGGACAGACGGTCCGTGTTCATCCGATCCCCACCTAGAGGAGAGCAGAGATCTGACAGGTCGGTCCCTGCACAGTGTGCAGGGACCACCCTGTCATCTGCCAGCTCAGCGGGGATCAACGGAGTGATCCCCGATAAGCAAGCGGATGTTTAAGCATCACGGGATCCGCACGTCTGAAAGGTCCCTTAAGCTGCATCACTAATGTGAGATATTATCACAGAATAAAATACAACATTAAACTGTGTTGCGCTAAATCAAAATCAATAATCAGTGAGTCCGAGTGTCAATCTCATGACACTAATGAAGAGTCCCAAGAACAGTGAAACAGGTGAAATATGTCTCGAATTCCAAAATAACACAGAATCCCTCTACCTTGTGAATTTGTTGCCACCACATATATGGATGTGCTCTTACCAGAGAGCATAGACCACCTATTAAGGGAGGGGGTGGGGGTTTCAAAGAAAGCTCATGTATCTCATATGTATCATCCACTGTTATGGGAAGATGATGAGAGTCACTCTAAACCACCCATAGATGTACCAACAATCCTCTTGTCTCAGACCATCATGACCGATGATATACCCCAATGAAGAGATAACCGACAGTAGTGTTTTTTTTCAAGTTTTCTAACGTTTTTTTATTTTTTTCTGTTTACTTAAAAAAAAACAAAATGTTAATTTTTTTTTTTTACATACTGTGACCAGAGCAGTAGAGTGTTACCATGTTGACACAGTACTTCTCTGGGTAGGTGATCAGGATATTTTTTTGTTCACTATGATTGCTTATTACAGTGATGATCTGATATCTGTTATAAGCAATAATTTTTATGAATGGCATCTAGTCATGTGCCATTGTGTACTATTTTGATAGGTGTGATTGGATGCAGCTATCACATGGTAAAGATCTGCTGTAATTGGCCACTGTACCATATTATTACTGTGACCAATCACAGAGATCACATAAATACACAATAAATGGCTGTGAATGAAAGCCATTGTGCACAACTGACATGTGATCGCTGTGATTGGTCACAGTGATCACATGGTACCAGGACAAGCCTGGTACAATGATATGTGTCCGGTGGACATAGCAGGTGACAGATCGAGCTGCTTCACACCCCCTAGGCAATGCACGATGCACACAAGTGGGAGGATGTCACAATATGTCCACCTGGGAAAATGATGCTTCTGCCCGGTTGTAATATCATAATGGAAAAAATAAATACATATTGGGAGAGATGTAAGCGCTGCAAACCCTGGTATATGTGATAAAGGACGGTTTTCCCCAATGGGACAGCAATATAAATGTGATCGAAGAATTGTTTGTCGAATAAAAGTATAAAACATATTTATTTGAAAGTTGTCAAAAGTCACAGTTAGGTTACTTCTGCCCGGTTGTAATATTATAATAGGCCAGGCAGGAGGTGGTTAAAGTAGTTGTAAACCTCAGACATGAAATATGAACAAAGCATATCCCTCGACAGTGTGTACTTATCTCAATCCAGAGCATTACATTTATGTCTGCTCCCATGTTCCTCTGTTATCAGCATAAGTCACTTCTGATAAGTTTTCCTGACAACAAGTGAAAAAAGGTGGTGGGGAGGGATCTCCAGCACACAGACTGTGAGTAGAAGTCTCAGCTCTTCTACTGTGTGTTGTGCGAAGGAGGGTGTGTCCCTTCCCTCCAATCAGTTCTCAGCTCTCCTCACTAATCTCTGCAGAGTGCAACTTTAACTCCCCATCCCCCTTGTTTCTGGAAGCTCAAACAAGCTATAATTGTATTATTTCTGCACTCTGAATGGCTGAAGAGAAGTAAAGACTCTGGATAAACAGGTACAACCTATGTAGGAGAGTTTTTTCATTTCCATATATCACCTGAGGCCAGTCACATCATTGGGTATATGTAAGGGTTCACAATGACTTTAATACAGCAGTCTCTCTTATTGGTCAGTAGTCACATGGTTGCACGGACCAATGAGAGCTTGCCATTGTGAGCATTATGATGGACACTCATTCGGGGGCTGTGTTTTGTGGTGTACGGTGTACGGACAACTACAGTGACAACACAGGGCATCAGAGCCATTAATTGTTGCTTGTCATGGGACAGAGACAAAGATAACTGATGCCATGACATGAGTAATTGTGGCCTACCTACTTGTTCCAGCACAGGCTTACTTAAAGCGGTTGTATACCCACACTGAAATTAAAAAAATAAAAATAAAAACAAAAAAAATGTAAGGCAAAGGCATATGAGCTAGTATGCAGCGCATACTAGCTCATTAGGAAATACTCACCTTAGAATGAGGCCTCGGCATCTGATCCCGGTCCACGCCAAAGGAGCTGACATGTTCCCTCAGTGTTTCTTACGGGTTTGCGGCTCTTAATGGCCGGAGCCACGATTATGTCACTCCTTCATAGCGGGCCTTCCAGGATCCATCGATGTCCTCATCCATCCGACTCTTTGTCAGTCTTTAGGTCCAGGCACTGGTGCCTTAACTGTGGGCAGTCAGCTGTGACTCCTTGCGGCTTTACAGCCGGCTGGCCACTGTGCATCTGCGAGCAGAGCTACACCCCATAAATGATCCCGCAGCCCAAGAGGCTGCAGGAAAAGGTTGTGGGGGCAGACTTCTGCTACCTGTCAAAATCATGTACCCCCCTCCCAAAAAAAGACATTTCAACATATGGGAGAATAGGGGGGGGCATCCCCTTTTGGTTGATGTTCTGCTTTAATGCATTTTATGCATCAATGTAAAAAATCTTCTGCAAGCATCCCCCCTAACTCCTTACCTGAACCTGATCTCATTCCAGTGATGTGCACAAAAACAGAGGCTCTCTTGGCTCCCCCGCTCTCTCTCTCTTCATTGACTCAGGCACAGCAGCGGTAGCCATTGGCTTCTGCTGCTGTCGATCAAGACCAGTGAGAAGGAAGGAGTGGGAATGGGGCAGAGCTGTGCTCTGTATGTATTATGAATTCTCAGAGCTAGCTTGGGAGCGAGCACACACAAGTGCCCCCATAGCAAGCTGCTTGCTATGGGGGCCCTCAGAAGGGGAGAGGGTCCAAGAGCAAGAGTGGGGGACACCAGCATAAGGGGATTGGGGCTGCTCTGTGAAAAAACATTACATAGAGCAGGTAAGTATGATATGTTTATTTTTTTTAAAGTTTGCCTTTAGAATGACTTTGAATTACATGTTAGGCATTGACTGAACCTGTGTAACTATTATGTCAATAACTAGATGCATTGGTTGGCAGCAAAACATTGCTCTCACTGTGATAAAAAGGGGAAAGTACAGAATGACATGCATGAAGAGAGTCCATATTTTAGCTCTATATACAGACTGCAGAAGTGGAGCTGATGTATGAAATCAAGAAACTGGCATAAAAGGACAGTTGTTGCCCACAGCAGCTTAGAGTTTTATGTTTGTAATGATATATAGAAGTCGAGTTGGCATGAGAATCAATTGCATTTTTATTTCAGATTTGATAAATCATGACTAAAGTTTCTTTGTTCTGTACCGCGTTACATAAGTACAGTACCTACTTTAAAGCAACAATTCAAACTTTTGTTGATGGAATTGTCTTTTTGCAAACAGCAATTCTGTTGTATGGATTGTTGGACAGCAATTAAATAATTCAGAATAAATATTTCCAACCATGGAAAAATCAGCTAAGGTATTAAAGATGATCTCTAGTAGTGTATATAAAATACTCAAATTATTGTAGCACTGTAATCATTAGTACAATCAAATTTTTTTTTTAATGTAAGCAGTGTCGTGCGTAAATCTGACCTGATATCAGCTGCTCTCGGTATGGGCTCATTTACACTTGCTTCGGCTTCTACACACATTAATGGCTAGTTTACACTTGCTTCAAAACAAGGCTTTGGATAGGCTTTGTTAAAGCGCTCTGAACGCTAGTCAAAGCCCATGTCACTAAATAAAATGGTTAGCTTACAGTCCTGTTCACACCTAGCTTTTGTTTTGCTATGGTTCAAAAATTATACCCCATGTTGCTTTAGTTGTGCTTCACAGCAACTTCAAAGCCTCCATAGAAGTCTATGGCAAAGCTTGCTTGAAGCCCCACCAAAGCCTCATCGAAGTCTCACCAAAGCCTCATCGAAGCCTCACCAAAGCCCCACCAAAGGCTCATCGAAGCCCCACCAAAGGCTCATCGAAGCCACATCGAAGCTCCACCATGGCCTCATTGAAGCCCCACCAAACCCCCACCAAAGGCTCATCGAAGCTCCACCATGGCCTCATTGAAGCCCCACCAAAGCCCCACCAAAGGCTTATCGAAGCCCCATCGAAGCTTCACCATGGCCTCATTGAAGCCCCACCAAAGTCTCATCGAAGCCCCACCGAAGCCTCATCAAAGCCTCATTGAAGCACCAAGCAAAAGCAAGGTGTAAACAGGACTGTAAGCTAACCATTTTATTTAGTGACAGGAGCTGGCATTTAACAAAATGTGTCCGAAGCCATGTTTTGAAGCAAGTGTAAACTAGCCCTAACAGAACAAGTTGCCAGTTTGGGCTGACTAGAAGAATGCTGTTAGGAGGAGAAGGCATAGTGACAGCAGAGTATATCACTATGCTGCTTCTTGCCTGTCCAGCCACAGACTGAGGCAGGTCCAGGATAACCTGTACTCAAAAGAAGTGCATTGAATGAAGCTAATCATCAGAGTGAGGCCATTTAGCAGCAGACAAATAATTCAGGGGGAAATCTCTGAATGGAATCTAAATATTGGAGCAAAGTGCTGGATAGTTTTTATTTGGCCATTCATTTTTATCTTGTAATATTTTGCTTGAATTCAACTTAAGGTTTTATTCCTACTTATAAATAAACCGTTATACCTCACCTAGAAGGATACTCTAGGCAATCCAAGAATACATGCATCCATAGATACACATCTAGAAGACACAACTACAATATTCTTTTTTAAACCCCCTTACCTTCTTACATCATAAACGACATGAGTGACATGTGACGCAATCTTCCATTATGTTATATTCTAGCTTGATCTTTCCAGATAAGAGCAACTCTGAATCCTTCTTTCACAGTGTCTGTCTCATACTATTATTATTATTTTAATACCTGTATCTTTTTTTTGTTTTTCTTTATTTTTACCTGCATACATAGAACGGATTTAAATGACAAAATGTACTTTCTTATTTTTTTTTTATTTATTATACTGATTATATGTCCCTTCACTGATCAAAATATTAAAGCGGAGTTCCGCCTAAAAAAAAAAATTATTAAAAGTCAGCAGCTACGAATACTACAGCTGCTGACTTTTAATAATCGGACACTCACCTGTCCCAGGGTCCAGCAATGCGGGGGAACAAAGCCCCGATCGTCTCCCCCTCCTCTTCGTGGTGCCGGCATTGTCACTGTGGGCACCCGGCTGTGGCTTCACAGCCAGGCATGCACTGCGTATGCGCGAGCCGCGCTGCGCACCGTGACTGGCAGAGCCATCACCTAGGACCTGTGACGTGTCCCAGATGATTGCAGAGAGGGAGGGGGAGAGGTGAGCTTAATTCCGCCGCAGCTGCCATGGCGGCCCGGGAGGAAGTGGGAGCTGGAATCCTCTAAAAAGAGGGTTTCCGCTCCCCCCCCCCCAAAAAAAATTACATGCCAAATGTGGCATGTCAGGGGGTCACCTTTCTTTAAAGTTGAAGTTCCATTTTTGGGTGGAACTCCACTTTAAGATACAAGAACATGATGGCATCTGGTGCAGCTAAATTGAATGAACTTTGCAGAGGTGATTTCTATTAGTATTCATTTTAGTACTTCCATTTATTCTGCTTTCACATCTGCAGTAATGTCAGTAATATACAGCTGCATTTTCCCAGAAACCTCTGCTTTCATTTTGTGATTTAGCACAGTTATGTCATGTGTCTTTTAAAAAAAAAAAAAGGTTACAAACTGTGTTATGAGATAACTAATCGCCAGCACTTGGAAGAGACAATATTTTCAATGTTTGCTCTGCTTCTACAGAGATTTTATCAATCCCTAACAGCATTTTAAGCAGATGGTTAATTGTTACAAAACTGCATATAGCTATTTTCCAAAATGTGCATACTTCTGATAGCATATGGCTTCTATAAATCCCATCCTACATTTATTTTACTAGAAGGACAGTTGGGAGCCTTATGCAGCTTCTGCCACCATCTTTCTTGTCTTGGCGCCTTTGATGATGTTTCAGGAACAGTGATGTTCTAGAACAAGTAGAATTGGAGAAATATAGTATTTGCATATGCAGCAGTGAGGACCCAATATTAATATGATTTATATGTTTGCATCAATAACACCTAATGTATAATTTTCTATAATATCTATAATATTGCAACATACAGAGGAAATTTAGATAAAAATAAATAAAACAGCTGTTTTAAGCAGCAATGAAATATACATAAGTGAGTTATTATTACTTAGCAATTCAGCAAAATGTTGCATTTGTGCTAAAATGAACTCAGGTCATTTTAACCACTTCCTGACGGGCGTATGTACATATACGTCGGCAGGTTGGCAGGTACAGGTATGTTAGCTCCTTTAAAGCGGTGTTCCAGCCCAATTTTTTTTGATCGCTTCACGGGGAGGGTCCCAGCACTCGGCCCCTCCACAGTGATGGTCCCTGGCACTTCATTGTGATGGTCCCTGGCACTCGCTACCTCATGGTGTCAGTCCCCGGCAATCTGCCCCTCCATGGTGACAGTCACCGGCAATTGGCCCCTCCATGGTGACGGTCCCCGGCACTCAGCCCCTCTACAGGGACGGCACCCGGAACTCAGCCCCCTCCACGGCTTCCTCGGCTTCTCCTCCCGGCCATCCGGATCCGACTCCTGTCCTGATTGGCCAGGAGGAGAAGCCGAAAGACAGTAGCGAATATTAATTTTCTATTATCACAAGTGGGTGGGTTTGGTGCGCAGTGCTCTGCACCCCAAGCCCAACCTTTTTAAAGCCAATTAGAGCCTCAGGCTCTAATCATGTGGCTTGTAAAAAAAAAAACATCATACAAACGTATGAGTATGGTGCCCTGCAGGAGGCACCCCTGTGCCCCTAATGGACCAGCCACTCCTGTCCAATAAATATTATTTATATAGGTCTGAGGAACGAGTGCCCCCCTGCCCCCAAGCCTAGTTCTTCCCTCCCTATGCAATTTTACATTCATTTAACCACAACAAAATGTACACGAATGAATGGTCTCTTACAAAGAAAAAAAAATTATACATGTAAATAACTTGACTAAATTTTTTCTTTCATCTTCTCAAGCGGTTAATTCATTCGTAATCCCTGGACAGCAAGTTGTGAGAGACTGGAGTAAAAATGAGAATTTGCAGGACTGAGGTGTTTTCCATTAACTGCTATTGTTATTCACTATGTTTTTAAATTAGGGTCACAGAAAAGGAAAGAAAAATACACATTAACCTTGTTATGTGTCCTGTGTTCTGTGATAATACATATCCATTTATATATAAATTGTGTTATATTAAAAACTAGTTACATTATGCAGTGTTAGCTCAATAACACTTACGTTGTATTTTTATAGGAAAACTGTCAAATGTGCATGTATTTTATCTGTAATAGTAAGTTCACATATTCTTAATATCTGTGAAAATATTTTTGCCGCATGAGATAATTTTAGCGAGCACATTTATTCCTACAAAATGTAAAAAGCTTTATTTTCTGTATTGTGAAGTTGTTGCAGGGTAGGAGAAGGACAGACAAAAAATAAATAAAAAATACTACTTTAATTTAAATTTTATTTTTGTATTTCAGTGCTGCTTATCTCATCCAGCCTTGTTTGGTCACTTCTTCTCTACATGTACAGTGCTAGCACAAGCCTTGGATTCACATCATTGCTGTGCCCCAACTTACTGATAGTAACGATGAAGTACTATGCCTGTGCAATGTGCTTTATCAATAGTGTTTTTAAGAATAGCAATGCAGAACTGAAAGATAGTTGTCACCCAAAACAAAAAATACTTTAAGAAGAACTTCATTCTAAGGAGAGCCACAGGTTTAAACACAACTTCACTAACATGTCAAAGGCTAAGTTCAGGCAGAATAAATTTTTTCATAATAAAGAGAAGTCTTTTCTTTTCTTTTTTTTTGTTTCACAAAGTTTTATTAGGTGAACATGAGAAAAACAAAGGAACAGCATAGTAATACAGTACATAACTGCATATGTTTACAATAATAAATGGGTCGGACTGCATATTACATCAATTTGTAATATCTTAGTTGATAAAAAAAAAAAGGTCAATAATGTACTTGATATTCAACATATAATCCACCAGATTTTTACTAATACGATAATTATTAAAGTAAGTAAATTTCTTACAGTTAATAAGGGGGAATAGGGGAGGGGTGGAGAGGAAAAAAAAGGGGGGGGAGAAAGGGTAAGGGGAAACCTATTGTATGATATTTGGACTAGGATATTTTATTTTGATAGTTTTTCCAACTTTCCTATGTATACTATAGCCTAAGGAAGAAGTTTTGATTCTTACTTAATGATTGTTCTATATGTCTGGGATTCTTTGAACAATATCCAGTTGTGCCATGTTGCTGAGAAATTCATTATTTTTTCCTGAGATATACTTATGAGCTCCTCTACTTTTTCAATGTTATTTTTCAATGTTATTTATTCTCTTAAACCATTCCACTTTAGAAGGGACGGTGGCTGTGCGCCAGTGGGGTGGAATGCATTGACGAGCTGCATTATTCAAGAACATAGGTAGTGACTTTAAATATTGTTTTCTTGGGAAAGAGTTAAAGTGTAGGAGATATTGTGCTGGATCAAAACTTTTTTTCTGAGGTAATTGAAGTAATGGTTTTGTGAACTGTTTTCCAGAAATTTTGAATCAATTGGCAAGACCACCATATATGAAGCATCGAGCCCTCTTCTTGCTTGCATCTCCAACAATGGTCAGAGAGTAGAAGAGAGAATTTATGTAGAATTGATGGAGTTCTGTACCATCTGGTGATAATTTTGAATCCACACTCTTGTGAGGCGACGTTTAGAGAACCTTTGTGATTGTACATATAGATCTTTTCCCAATTTTTTTCAGTTGGAGTGATATCTAAATCTTTTCCCCAGTTCTGACATGACGAGCTGGAGAAGTCCGTCTTATGCCCAAAGAGTGAGTTGTATAGAGTTGAAATGATATGTCTACGTGGGGTTTCTTTTGTACAAAGTTCTTCTAGTTTCGTAAGGGGTTTTGTCAAAGCTTGTGCCGTCTCACTTCCGGTTAGTTAGTGTCTGATTTGAATATAGTTCCAATGTGAGATTAGGGATGGCTTAATGTCCATGTTTTAGGTCATCTCTAGATAATAATTTCCCATTTTTAAAGAAGTGTTTGGTCAGAATTTTCTTGTGTGGCCAGTGGTGTATTAGAAAATTTTTCTCTAGACCCGGGGGGGAAATCTGGATTGTTTCTCAATGGTGTTAGAGGGCTGAGCCAGGGGGATGTATTGGTGGATTTGAAGGTGCTATGAAAGATTCCTAGTGTAGGACCTATGAGAGGGTGCGATTTGATAGACTTTAAATGGTATTTAGGGTGAATACATGGTAAGGTGTTAAGCTCTTGGGAGAACTGTATTTGTTCTAGTGACACCCAATCTTTAACTGTTTGATGGATATTCTAGTCAACTATTCGTGTTAAAAGGGTTGCTTGATGGTATTTTTTCAAATCTGGTAGCGCTATTCCACCTCTATTCTTGGGTAAATTTTGTCTGGTGAGTTTAATTCTGGGAGGCTTGCCCCTCCAGATAAAGGTGGAGCATGCTTTGCGGAAGGAGGAAAAGAAGGATGAAGGCAGTTTAATAGGTATTGTCTGCATGACATATAAGAATCGGGGTAAAATTGTCATCTTGATTAGGGATGCTCTCCCAAACCAAGATACATTCAGAGAATTTCATGTCTTTAAATCTTCCTGTGTTTCTTTTAGTATAGGTATGACATTTAGTTTAAAGAGATCATTTGAGTTTGAGGGGATTTCTATTCCTAGATAGGTTATATTGTGTTTAGCCCATGTGAACGGGAAATTTGTTTAGCATAGATCTATTGAGCTTGGGGGTAACGAGATGTTAAGGGCGGTTGACTTTGAGTGATTGATTTTCAGGTTAGATAGCAGGTTGAAATGTTCTAGGTCTTGTAGAAGATTAGGTATGGAGATATGGGGTTCAGAGAGAAAAAGAAGCATGTTGTCGGCAAACGCAGCAATTTTGTATGTATTTTTTTGAATCTCTATCCCCTTGATATTTCGGTTGGTTGGTTTTGGTTCTGTTTAGAAGTGGTTCTAAAGTTAGGACAAATAAAAGAGGGGATAAGAGGCATCCCTGTCTAGTACCATTACATAAGTTGAAGGCGTTCAATAGGTGACCGTTGACTCTAACTCGTGCTGTGGGGTTAGTGTAAAGCTCTTTGATATAAGCTCTAATTTGAGGTAAAATGCCTATATGTTTCAATACTGCATCAATGAAGTCCCAGGCCACTCTATTGAACGCCTTTTCAGCATCTAGGGATAGGAAGAAACCTTGTTTCCTATTGGATGTTAGCCAATGACTTATATTTAATGCTTTAATTGTGTTATCACGTCCCTCTCTACCTGGGATGAATCCCACCTGGTCTAACGCGAGTGAATTTAATAAGGGTAACAATCTATTAGCTAGTATTTTAGCATATATCTTAACATCTACGTCTATTAGAGATATAGGTCTATAGTTTGTAACCTGTGTTGTGTCTTTGCCTTCTTTGGGTATCACTGTGATGTGGGCTTCTAGTAATTGTTTAGGAGGTTGTTGTTCAGAATTTAGTGATTGAAACGTTTTCAAAAATCTTGGCTTTAGTATGTCAGTGAATGTCTCATAATATTGTAGGGATAGTCCTTCTGGACCAGGAGCTTTGCCTATTTTCATCTCTTTAATTGCCTTGTCAAATTCAGGGCCTGATATAGGGGCTTCAAGTTCTTGGGCTTTGTCTTTCATTAATTGAGGTGGGCTGTATTTCTCTAGGAATTCTTGAATGAGTTTCGCTCTCTTATCTGAGTTTTGAGGACATTTTGGTTTGGATGGGATGTTATACAGGGACTGATAATATACTTCAAACTGCTTAGCAATCTCCTCATTTGAAGACTGTGGTTTACCTTGTTTGTCTCTTATTTGGTGTATGGTTGAAGCTATTTTCTTACTCTGAACTGCTTTAGCAAGAAGTTTTCCACTCTTATTTCCCTGTTCATAGTATATCTTATGTCTCAGTATGTATTGTCTTTTTGTTTTTTTATGTTCAGTTCTTCCGTTAAGAGTGTTCTTGCCTTAATTAGTTCATCAAGTGTTGAGACAGCTACAGTTCTTTTATGCGTTATTTCTAATTTATGGATTTGGTCCACTAGGGCTTTTATTTTAGATTGGTAGTCTTTCTTCAATTTAGCTAGTTTTTTTTATAAATTCCCCTCTGATGACACATTTGTGATTGTCGAGGTCTCGTTGTTTTCATTTCTTAAAAAGTAGTCTTTCAGTTTGTCTCTAATCTCTAGTATGTCAACGGGGTCTTTTAGTATGGTAGTATTAAGTCTCCACGTTTTGGTCACAGTTTTTCTCTCAGGGAAAGTCAGTGTCAGGGTTATTGGGTGGTGGTCTGATAGCGTCATGGGTTCAATTGTTGAATTTTTTAAGTAGGTCAGGTCAGGTTGTGTTACAAAAAAGTAGTCAATTCTAGAGTACTTTTGATGGACAGTAGAGAAGTAAGTAAAGTCCTTGGTTTGAGGGAACAGAGTTCTCCAGGTGTCATGCAACATTAAATCCTTTAACTGGATTTTGATTTGTTTCAGTGCTCTGTAAGGAAGGCTCGACGTTCCATTTGAGGTGTCTATAAGGGGGTTCAAGGGGATGTTGAAGTCCCCTCCCAGAATTAGAATGCCTGAAGCAAAGGTTGTTAATAAATCTTTACTCTTACGGAAGAAAGGAACCTGTCTTGAGTTTGGAGCATATGAGTTTGCAATTGTTATTGGGTGGTTCTCTAGTTTTCCTTTTATGAAGATAAATCTACCTCCGGGATCTGGCATAGTGTCATGGATCTGGAGTGGAGTCTGTTTAGAGATTAGTATTGAAACTCCCTTTGTTTTTCCTTCTAGGTTGGTGGAGTGGAATGCTATAGGGCATCTCTTGTCATGTAATTTCGGGATTTTGTCAGATTTAAAGTGAGTTTCTTGTATGTGGAATTCATTGAGAAATTTAGTTCTTTTTTCAGGTATATTGAGTCCTTTAGCATTAACAGAATTTAGCTTAATAGATAGTGGGATGATCTGTTGAGTATTGGTAGACATCTTGTAAGATGTGTGTTTCTTATCGTGTTTGCCTGTCTTTAAGGAGTTGAGAGCAAGCTTTCAGTATGAAAGAAAAATGGTCCTTCTTTAGTCCGTCAGTATGTAAAAAAAATTGAGATTCGTTAATTGAATGGGGGGGGGGGGAGAGGGCAGATAAGTGGAAAAGAAGAAGAAGAAAAAAAACGAAAAAACTAAAAAGGGGGGGGGAGTGAGAGGTAGAGTGTTCCTGGGGTAGATTTAGTCCGGCTAGTCTACCCTATTTTATAAAATGACGGTTGTTTCAAAGGGCAAAAGGGATTTCTGCCCCTTGTGTGGGTTTGTGGTCTAAGTTGGTCCGGAAATGTGCTTATTATTTCAAATTGTCTTTCTTGCAGCTAGAAATTCAGTTAGAAGATTTTATCTTGTCTTTCTTCTTTCTTTCTTTTTATCTTTCTTCTTCTTCCTTTCCACTCCACTCTCTTACTTTCTATTCTTTTAAAAAAAAAATAATAATCTGTTCTAGCACCCCGGAGCAGCTATCTAAATAGGATATCTCAATGGTATAGGATTTTACATGGAGTATTGAGTACAGGGAAAGGGAAATAAGCCATAATCTGTATATGTATAATGTTGAATTGGATGCCGTGGGTTGTAAACTATGAATCAGTAAGTAGTTGGATTCTATGCATTTAATTAACATTAGTATGCTGTTAGAATAGTAGAGTTAAAGCCTATAACTTAAGTCTTGCAATGTAATACATATATCTATTAGGAGGATTTAGTAATGGAGTTTTTATTATCAACCACTAGAGGGAGGTGTTGGTAAATTATAGATTACTTGCATAACATCAAATTTGTGAGCGATTCACATGAACTTATTTAAACTAAAATATCACAAAGATAAAAACTATTAAACAGAACTGTTTAACATGTTTAACACTTGTAAAACTCTTTGTTTCATGTCTCTGATAATTCTCCAGAAAGTTCTGGTCCGCATGTAAGTCATCGTGGTGATCAAGGACACATATAGTTTGTTTAGAATGTGCATGATGCACTTCAAGGATTGAAAGAGCTTTCACCCAATGAATCTGGATAATGCTCATCAGAATCAACTAGGTATGAGAGAAATTAGTTTGTATAGATATGCCTTGGAGATTTCATGTATGAATCTAGTAGGTATTGATCACCGCCATGCCTTGTCTTATCATGAGGTAGGAATATATATATATATATAAAAAAAGAAAAACAGTGAATAACTTTAACACTTCACTACTTGTCTATGGTTAAATCAGGAGCCTAAATATATCTGAGTTCTAAATATATGGTCTTAGGTCTATTCAACTGAGAAATCTTGTATTACAGGGTGTGATGAGATCTGCTGTATATTCATAACTGTACTTGTACTGTAGAGAGCCTATTAGTCTTTAAATTAATTTTTAACCAGTCTTGTTGTATGTTTATGGGTCAAATAATCAGATATTACCCATATGATTATGACTCCTCAGTTACCTGTTTCAGAGGACAAGTCTGACCTTGAAATAGTGTGGATATACTGACTGAAGTTCTTTAAGGTTATTTCTCTGCTTCTTGAATAATTAGAGAAAAGGTGCGGTACTTACAGGCGTCAAATTCAGTTCAATCTTTGTTGTCATACCTTTATGTTAAAAGTCTGGACAGTTGTTGTTCAAATGGTTAGATACTTTCAGGAGTATTTAACTTGACTCTCTTTTTTGGGAAAGCAAAACACTGCTGTAAATGAAAAAGAGAAAAACACAAGGGTAGGGGTGCACATAAACAGAGAGGAAACCGCTAAACTCTGAATGATCGAATGCTCTTCCAGTTATATTCTTTTAGGTGATTTGCTGCGTTTTGAACTGTGTAGCTTCGTAAATGGGGTGATCTATTCCATATGGCTATATTTGTATGGCCTGGACTTTGTTGTTCGATCATCTAGACGACTTTTATATTTCAAGTGTCCATTTGGTCCTGGTGATCCAAATCAGTCTCTGCGTCTGGATGGAGAGATTCCTGGGCCTCCTTGGACTACTTCTCTCCTGTTTTGGTGGGGTGACGGTGATCTGCGGCATCGATCTCTTTGTCTCTGAGTTCTGGGAGTGAGGTTGTTCATGCAATCATGCAATCCATGATTCATTAAGCATGAATGAGTTATACCATTCTGGGACTTCTGTCCTGGGGATGTTCATGGAATCGCAGAATGATCAGAGGTCTTCAGGTGTCTGAAGCAATGCCGTGTGACCTCTCCATGAGGCTGAGAGGCAAAACGGAAACTTCCATCTATAAGGAATTCCTCTTGATCGCAGTTGTTCTGTAATCGGGCGCAAAGCTCTGCGTTGTTGCAAAGCAATGTTTGAAAGGTCCTGATAGAGTTTTATTTCTTTACCGTTGAAAATTACTCTATTTTTTTCTCTTGCTTTCTTTAGAATGGCTTCCTTCAGTGGGAAATTTACCAAACAGCAAATTATATCCCTGGGGGGATCATTGTCTCTCCCTTTGGGTCTAAGGGCCCTGTGAACCCTCTCAAACTCAATGGGGGAATCTGGGGGTCTTTCCAGTATATCATTAAATATAGCTTCCGCAGTGCGTTCTACTGGAATCTGATCAGGCATTTCTGGGACCCCTCTGATTCTTACATTGTGGCGTCTCCCCCTATTGTCGAGATCTTCTAAATAGCGGTGTATTTCGATTATATGTGCAAGGTGCATATCTGCATTCTTCTGTACCTGCTTTATGGCATCTGCGTGGCGTGCTGAGGCCTGTTCTATCACTCCAGTCTTTGCTGCAATCCCCTGGATGTCCGCTCTGATGTCCGTGATTTCTGCAGAAAATGATGCCTTGATGTCCACGGCCATTGCCTGGAGATTTGTCTGATGGTCCGCAAGGCTAAGGGTCTGTGTTGGCTGTGCTGGCGTAATCACCATGTTTTGAGCACTGTTCGCGCCGTCTGCGATTGGGCTGGAGCCGCCGAGCGGGATGGTGGGTTTAGGCGAGTCCGCGGCTTTAAGGCCTTCTACCTGCGCCGTTTGGAACATCGCAGGGATGTTAGGGACTGAATGCTGGTTTGGCTCCCTCGGTTCCCGGGATGTTGAGGAACTCCGATCGCCCTTTCCCATGCTCAGATAATGTTCTTTCTGCCCAAGCCATCCCAATGTGCTTATCTCCCACTTACTGAGTCCATAGAAGCTTTGAATTTTCACAATTTTCAAAAATGCTTTCTGAGACCTAACTTCCTGTATCATCATGTGACCTTCCTGGAAACTTCATATCCCTCATGCACTGCCTTACTGCATCACAGATTAGAGCGTGTTTACCACTCTAGATCACGCCTCCCTCATTACTACTCCACCTCTTTTTTTATTTTTATCCACTTTCCTACTTCTTCCTTTAGGGTGGCCATACACTATACCAGGGGTAGGCAACCTCAGCCCTCCAGCTGTGATGAAACTTCAAGTCCCATGAGACATTGAAAGACCCTGACAATCACAGGCATGACTTCTAGAGGCAGAGGCATGATGGAATTTGTAGATTCACCACAGCTGAAGCGTCGAGGTTGCCTACCCCTGCACTATACAATCTGATTGTAGAACCTCCTTTAGATATTCTGCAAGGGCCTGCCTGATTTGATACAAGCTGAATGTGGCGGGTTGTCATATTACATAGTTTTGGTCACTGTAAAGGGAATTGTACAATCAGATTACATAGTTTATTACCAGCTTTGCACAAGTACATGGGGGGAATACATTCAGCTGTCAATGTCCTTGTATTCCAGGGCCAGCTCACAGAGGAGGATGGTGAAAACACACCAATTTCACTTTCAGGTCCCATTCACAGTGCCTAGTGGGAGTGCATGTTTTCTGGTGCGTTTTTTCCCACGACACACATAATGCGAGTTTGCTTCCTTGTTTGGGGTGCCATGAACAATTAATGGCACTGAAACTAGTTCATTTTAGGTGTATAAAAGTGGCCAAACACTATACAGTCTAATTGTACAATTTGTGTACAATCTCCTTTAGATTTACCAAAACTATATGTAGCACTTAGTCACATTTAAGTGACCGGCTGGTTTTGTTTTGGGTCTGCAGCAATTACCTCTCCAGAGTGGATCCTCCGGCTCCATTGTCTAGGCAAACAAAAATCTCCAGGAATAAGGCCAATGTCCACTCATGAGTAAAACCTAATCAGCAAGGCTTTATTCTTCTTCTCTTTGAGTCAACTTAAACAGAGAGAGAGCAGGAAGTTGAAAGAAAGTAGGGGAAGGTTCAGGCACGCAACACTTAAGTTCAGTATATACACTCGTCACCACTCAAGCGTGAGTGGGTATTGCTCACCCGGTTAGTCCCTATGAGAGCAGTCCTAGCAGCCGGAATGGAGCACGGATATCAGAGACAATGAATCCCCCTTTAGGCAGCCTCCAGGCTTCTCCCCGAGACAGCAGTACCGTCGCTAATCTCCGCTGGTACTGATCTTCCCCTGGATCACTTTTCCTAAAGATGGGCCCCCTACAAACTGGCAGCCTGGGATCCTTCTCTGAAGCGTAGGCCCTTGTCAGTGGAGCTGGGCCCATGATGCAGCAACAGAACCTCGGGCTGAAGGTGCCCGAGGCCTAAACACACCCACGCACCTCATGCCATGTGGGCCACGAGGCACACTCACTGGACCAGAGGTCCCCCTGAACGCCTTGGGGTCCCCCTGGAATTGCCTTGCGCCAAATGGCGTCTGCCCCTTTTGTACCCTCTCCCAGCATGCACATCGGGTAGACCACGCCCACTGCACGGCTGCCGAGAGAGGACACCCAAGGTGCTGTGATACCCCCCGTATCTCAACCCATGCCGGCGGTGACAGTGCCACCTACAGGCAAAGGAGAACACTACTGCCAGGCAGTATCACACCCAAAACAGAGCAGAATTGAATCATAAATTGGTCTGAGCCCAACTACTGGCTCAGACTGCCCCTAAATTTATACAAAGCGCCCCCAAATATTGGGGGGGGGGTGCTACACATATAATAGGAGAACACACCTATCTATCCAATCACTCTGTATCCAACCAGGCAGGCATTACATAGTTGATGGTAGATCTTAAGGAGATTGTACAAGCAGATTGTATAGTGTATGGTGAGCTTTACAGACTTTCAGGGACAAACTTCTGCTGTTTTCAATACTACAGCTGTGCTCCACAAAGGCTGGTATGTGATCACTCAGATCCCACACAATGAACGATCTATGCAAGAAGAATGTATAAAGTGTACTTAGTGAGAAGGGTGCTCACTGATATTGCCTGCCCTGGAGAAGCATGGAACTACAGAGGTGGGACTAGTTAGAGCGGGATTAGGGTTAGGGATTTGGGACTAGTGGGAGCGGGATTAGGGTTAGGGATTTAGGACTAGTGGGAGCGCAATTAGGGTTAGGGTTAGGGATTTGGAACTAGTGGGAGCAGGATTAGGGTTAGAGATTTGGGACTAGTGGGAGCGGGATTAGGGTTAGGGATTTGGGACTAGTCTGAGCAGGATTAGGGTTAGGGTTAGGGATTCGGGACCAGTGGGAGCGGAATTAGGGTTAGGGTTAGGAATTTGGGACTAGTGGGAGTGGGGTTAGGGTTAGGGATTTGGGACCAGTGGGAGCAGGATTAGGTTTAGGATTTGGGATTTGGGACTAGTGAGAGTGGGATTAGGGTTAGGGTTCGGGATTTGGCACTAGTGCAAGTGAGATTAGGGTTAGGGCTAGGGATTTAGGACTAGTGGGAGCTGGATTGGGGTTAGGGTTAGAGATTTGGGACTAGTGGGAGTGAGATTAGGGTTAGGGTTAGGGATTTAGGACTAGTGGGAGCGGGATTAGGGTTAGGGATTTGGGACTAGTGGGAGCGGGATTAGGGTTAGGGATTTGCGACTAGTGGGAGCGGGATTAGGGTTAGGGTTAGGGATTTGGGACTAGTGGGAGCAGGATTAGGGTTAGGGATTCTGGGCTAGTGGGAGTGGGATTAGGGTTAGGGATTTGGGACTAGTGGGAGCAGGGTTAGGGTTAGGGATTTGGGACTAGTGGGAGCGGGGTTAGGGTTAGGGATTTGGGACTAGTGAGAGTGGGATTAGAGTTAGGGATTTGGGACTAGTGGGAGCGGTATTAGGGTTAGGGTTCGGGATTTGGGACTAGTGGGAGCGGGATTGGGATATAGACACTTACGTTGCAATGCTCATCCGAATGTAATTTCTAAACTTGTTGGGGTGCACTCTCAAGTCCTTATATAGCAATGCAAATTGTCCACTTGAGGTGTGTGCTTGGATGATGGGATGAACCCAATAGCGATGTTGCTGCCTCTGTTGGTCGATATTCTCCCAATAGAGTAGCACAAACAACAAAAAAAGCTCCATTAACCTCATCTTCTTTCTGTACCCTCTCTCACCTCCACGAGATACCAGGAAGTAAACAGGAAGTGATGTAAGGAGGTGGTGTTGTTCTTTGACGCCCATGCTTCAATAACGCTTGGAAAACGTCTTTAAAACACCTGCAGCGGTGCAGTAATTTTAGCGCTAGCGCCCCAAAAATTCTGTAATATCGCTAAGGCGTTTTAAGACGTTTTTGAAGCGCCTCAGTGTGAAAGGGCTTTTAGACCCCTTTCAAAGGGGTGTAGTTTTTAGGCTCTTTGGCGTTAAAATAAGCACCTGTAAAGCGCCTGAAAGAAGCCTCATCTGCAATCCCAATGTGACAGCCTGAGTGCTTTCAGATCCCTTTCACACTGCCAGCACCCAGAAAACGCTGGTAAAGCTCCGCTAAGACCCCTTTCACACTGGGGCGTTTTTCAGGCGCTTTAGCGTTAAAAAAAGTGTCCCAATGGGAAGGGGCGCTTTAGGAGCCGTGTATTCAATGCTCCTAAAGCGCTGAAAAGAAGCTGCTTGCAGGACTTATTTTGACTCCCTGCCAGGGCAGCGCCTCTGGCTTTCACATTGGGATTGCAGATGAGGCTTCTTTCAGGCGCTTTACAGGCGCTTTTTTTAACGCTAAGACCCCTTTCACACTAGGGCATTTTGGTCCACTATCACCAATAGGTGCATTCCAGGATCATAAGTTAATAGAAATGATTGGACAATGATAAATATACTGGTGCAGTTCAGCAATGTATATCTAAAAAACTGAATTACTTAGGCCCCTTTCACACTGGGCGCGGGAGGTGCGCTGGCGGTATAGCAGCGTTATTTTTAGCGCCGCTATAACGTAGTTTTTGCCGCGATATTCGGCCGCTAGCGGGGCTGTTTCAACCCCCGCTAGCGGCCGAGACAGGGTTGAAACTGCCCGCAATGCGCTGCTGAAGCAGCGCATTGCGGGCGGTATAGCCTTGCTGTCCCATTGATTTCAATGGGCAGCAGCGGTAAAGGAGCAATAAACACACCGCTCCTTCACCGCTCCAAAGATGCAGCTAGCAGGACTTTTAGAGCGGTCCTGCTAGCGCACCGCTTCAGTGTGAAAGCCTTCGGGCTTTCACATTGAAGACTGCAGGGCAGGATTTTTTCAGGCGTTTTACAGGCGCTATTTTTAGCGCCAAAACGCATGAAAAATGCCCCAGTGTGAAAGGGGCCTTAGGCTATGCTCCCTGTATGCATCTTAAAGTAAAGTTATCATCTTTGACTAAAGAGTATCTTTAAAATATCACAGGTCTCTTTTGAACCAGAACACCCACACCTGACAGAACCCTTTTTTTTTGGTCCACCCACCACACCAGCATGGGACTGGTTGTTGTTGTCACCGTGAGGAGCTCTACAAAAACTATTTCACAAGAGTACACAGTATATAATGGGAGTCCTAGGGCAGTGATCCAATGTAAATAATGCTTTTATTTTTGCATTGGAGGACTTTAACCATTTCAGCTGTGAACAGGGATAACTGTCATTACTTAGGATAACTATACATACTGTATATCATTTTTTGGTACGTGGCTGGCTGAAGGTAATATTGTCTTTCAGACATTATTTTATTTTCTATGCATTCTACAGACAAAAGATGTAACAAATTAAAAAAGTGTTTTTTCTAGTGTGGCTGGTGTTTATTTTAAAGCACCTAGTGGTATATTCACACATTTTTCACACAAAATTCACACATCTTTCACTCTGGATTCATACAATTTTCCAATTAAATCTAATTAAAAGAATGGTTGAGTTCTGTGCGAAAATATTTATAAATTTATATAAATATTTTATAATGTCTGCCAATCCTTTTCTATCAGAGGGCATGGCAAAGTTAATTACAAATTAAATAAAAGCCTTTTTGTATTTATTACATTTTTTAACAGTGGTTTGATAAAAAAATTAAATGGGGAAGAAAATGTAAAACAATGAAAAACTGTTTAAAATGAACAAGGAGGCCTGGGAGTCCCCGATTTGCCTAAATACTTATATGAATGCAGCCCTGTTGGCACAGTTTACCAGATTTCACTCACGTCAACCTCACGCCCTGTTGATGAACGTAGAATAATACTCCTGTTTTCCTAGGCCAATTTCCCATGCCGTGTGGTTACAAGCAAAGGACCGGCCTCCAATTTTATGCCCCTCTCACTTGTTACTTTTATATTTGTCTCCGCTAAAATCACTATAGCCAGAAACTGGCTACCATACCATTTGACCAACTCAAACATAAGCTTTCCTGGCTTATGATAAATGAACGATTATCGGCAATCCTAAACGATAAAATTAAGGTATTTGAAAGGGTCTGGCGTGCGTGGATCAGATACTTAACCAATGATCCCCGGACTATACCTGACTAGTATGTCTTCTGGTGGCGAGTGTCAGAACGCGGGATCCCGGGATCTCCCCCCCCCCTTTTCCCCTTCTCCTTCTTATACTTCTTTTTCTTTCCTTTACCTGTGTGATTAAAATATTGGGGTTATGCAATTTTTACAGTCACGGAAGATAGTACGTCCTCTCCCTATGGTGGAAGGGACTGGCACTTCTGAATGTAGAGGGCGTACCCTGAACTCCATCAAATCAAATGTCTTTCACAAAAATAATATAATATGCTGAGATTATCAGGGTTTTTACAATCTCTTAACAGGCTATAACTGCTGGACTATAAATGGTTGAGGATACATCATAGGCTTGCAGTTATGTGGTTCAGACGTAATGAAGATAGGCATTCTTAGCTAGCGTGGAGCCTGGGTTTAATACTTATTTTGTTCTTCCATTGATGGATAATAATGCAAACGCATCTCCTCTTGTTCTATATGTACTTCATGTTGTGAAAATTGCATATTTTTCTTTATTCTTTGCAAACGTATCTGCTCTTGCCCTAAATGTACTTCATGTTGTGCAAATTGCGTATTGTTCTTTATTCTTTGTCAAAAATTTCAATAAACATATTAAAACCAAAATGAATGGTAAATTTTTTTTTTAAATATTAGCAGCAACATAATAGCTAAGGGGAGAAGGAAAAGAAGGAGCTAATTAGAACTAGAATTATGAGTTAATTGTTAAAGAGAAAAATTACAGGTTTCCTGTATCCTGTGTTATGGTCTATGCAGTAAGTTGGACCCAGCCTCCCATTCATTTAGACAAACAGCGCATGCTGTAAGCTGTATTGTGCTCTGCAGTGAATGAGCAGAGCATAGCTTAACTGACCCTGCATTACTAGTGATGGCACTTGTCTTATATAAGCACTTGGCGTCACTTGTCTCATACAAGCACTTGGCATTGAAGACAAGTGCCGCCAATCAAGTCTCATTAATTATTAATTTCCTTGTTAGCTGCATGGTCAGACATTCATGGGAGGGCACCCTGTTCAACCCTGCAGCTAGCATTAGACAGGACAAAGTACTACATCTACCTTGTCCCCAAAGGGACAGAAAACATAAAAAAACAAAAAAACAAAACAAGTAAGACTTTATCTTTAAATGATGTACAATGAGCTGCTACTCTTCCCTGAGCCTGGCAGATATATGAACTCTGCTATCATGAGCAAAGCACCTCACTTTTCTATTTTAAAATAGCTAAGAGAAGAAGAGACAAGATCTGCGTGATGTCTTTTTGTTTTCTTTACAAAACAAAAGAAAGGGCATGAAATGAGACAGCTGGTGCAATTTTCTTAGCACATCTTGCTGCTGACTGATTCGCCTCATTCCAGTTTGGATGGAAATCACAGGACCTAGATACACATCAAGCTGAGAGAGATAATTTTCCAGAAGTGACATCTTAGTCTCTGGCTGGCTTAAAAGTTGCCTTGAGGCCTGACATATGGTCAGGCTGCCGATGGGATAACGCTGCTTCACATGCCTCACGTCTGACATCTCTTCTTACTGGGTTTGATTTTTAAGCTGCTCGTTTGCAATGATGCAGCACAGTGTTGTGCTGGCTGGAAGAGAGAATTATGATTGCTCTGAAAATAAAATAACTCGACTACATGAGGCTTCAGTCAGGAAACACATTTTGGGCTTTGAACATTAGACAACAATGCCTAGGAACAAGTCTAGGTACATAGCATAAGTGTAAAAACAAAATGTAAGTAAGACGGGGGGCACAAAGTACAACAAAACTGGCAACAAGCACAACAAGCAACTTTTGCTTTTAAGCCCGCATTGGCATAAAAGACACGAGATGATACATTTAATCCCCATTTCACAGTTCTGCATTTACATTTATAAAATGAAATTTTAATTGAAAAGAGTAGTAATAATTTAAGTTTTGTGAAGAAATAATGTAAAGTTTGTAATCATATACAATCACGTAAAAAAGTGAGCACCCCCATGGAAATTATTGTCTTTGTCAACATATTTGAGCAGGCCCTAAAACAGCAAAGCAACGTCAACCACAGCATTATTACCACAATGTTTCACAGTTGGTACAAGATTTTTATCTTAAAATGCTCTTTGATTTGCACCAAACATGTCTACTGTAGCCAAACTACTTTATTTTAAATTACCCAGCCCACAGCACCTTTTTCTGGAAGGTCTTTGCCTATATGTCCAATAGCAAACTTTAGTCCTGCTCTAATGTTCTTTATTGACAGCAATGTCTTTTTCCTGAAACACCTCCCGTACAGATTAACTTGGTGCAGTCCTTTTCGAATTATCGATACATGCACTTTGACACTTACTGCTGCAAAAGCTGTCTGGATCTTGCAAAGAAATTTTGGGATTGTTGGAGACTTTTTTTAGCATCAAACAAATAGCTCTAAGTAATTATCCTGGTCAAATTTGTAATTTAAAATCTTTGACACTTGTGGATTTTCCTTACAGTGGAATTTTTTATTTCAAATAATTTGGTCTATTTGACTCCTTTGCCAGACTCATAGGCATTCTTAAGCCACGTATACATGCTTTGATTTTTGGACGTCAATTGTGTTACAACGACCGATCGACCACAAATCTTACCGTTAGTACGGTACTTTCGACAGCCGATTTCACTTTTTCGTCAGCCAAAAGCTCGATGTGCAGACTATAAAATTTTTGTCGGATGTGAACTCAATGTCTGATTTTAGTTTCATATGTACGGTTTTCATACGAGAAAAAGCGTAAGAGCAAGACTACACATGCTCAGAAACAAAAGAATACATACAAAACGATTCATAACGTTACATCACTTCTGACATTTTATTCTGTCAAACGAAAATTCTCGTATTGTTAGTAACCTCTTCACTTTCGACATGAGACTAGCATGCCACAAAAATCGGATGTTCTGTCGTCCGAAAATTAAAGCGTGTGTACGAGGCTTTAACATTTTTTCTGAGAGCCTTGGAGCACCAGCAAGGCTACCAGACCTTAGATATCTGATGTTTAAAAAAAAGATCCACCTGCATACTTTCTAAGGCCTCGTTTACACTTGAGTTTGGGGAGCAATAAAACACATACCAGAGCAACAATTTTACCACCCTCCCAACTGATCCCCCTTATGCTGAAAAAGCAGCCGCAGGGGAGTACATATGCCGCGGCTAGTGCTGCAAAAATTATCCCCGCTGTCACGTTCACTGGGTAGTACTACCCACTGAATGTGACACATTTAACTGAATAGGGGTGCCCCACAACCATGTGTAGCGTAAGGGGTTAAAACAGGTGGTGAGGAGGTGATACAACACCTACTCACTGCCTGTCAAATGTAAACCTCGTCTAAGGAACTTCTAATCATTTTGGGTGGAGCTCCGCTTGTCTGCTTCCTCCCCATTTGGCACCTTTTGGAGAGGAGGGGGGATTTGTAGCTGCTGACATTTTTTTTTAGGCGGGGGGGGGGGCTGGAGCTCCTCTTTAAGCTGGAACACCTTATTTTAATATCATGAATTTTAAGTGGTCATAAATGTTGAGGTATAGTTACTTCTTCCAACGTGGAATTTTTTTTTTTTAGGTGAGAATGAATATACCATGTCATTTGTTCCAAATATATCACCTTTATCCATAAGCACTATTTGAATCGACATCTATTTTACCTGTTCAAATATGTTGCAAAAGTCAACAATTTCAATTTCTGTATGTGTTGTATGTAACAGCCATACTAGACCAAACAGCCGAGTTTGCTTATTACAAACTTTGCTCACTGGTTGTGCCTTGCTGATCTTCTTATCTCACTGCAAGACTACTACATACAGTATCTTTCTGACTAGGATGAGTATACTCTTAACGAAGTGGAAGATATCTGTGAGCTTAGTATCATCATATAAGGTAGGCAAAAATAACACAGCTTGCCAAAGCATTGCTGTTTGCAGTCAAATTAGGGCTGAATTTGCTTAGTTGTGACCATCTCAGACACTCTACATTCATAAATATTGAAAAAATATATCACAACAGGTGATAATATAAGCCAATAGTATAAGATAGTATAAGCCGAGTTTTTCAGCCCTTTTTTTAGGGCTGAAAGTACACCCCTTGGCTTATACTCGAGTCAGTACCTGAAAATCTTCTTAGACTGTGGGCGGCGTCCATTGTTTAAATATCGCGGCTTACTCCTGGTCCCTTCTGTGATAGGCATTTCCAGCAAACACTGTGTTGAGTGTTCCGCCTATCACGGAGGTCCTCTCATTCTCGGACTCCGTTTCCCAGCAGACATTGTGTTCAGTGTTCCGCCTATCATGGACGTTCTCTTGTCTGAGGATGAAAAGATATCCATGATTGGCGGAACACTGAACACAGTGCCTGCTGGGAAACGGAGTCCGAGAATGAGAGGACCTCCGTGATAGGCGGAACACTCAACACAGTGTTTGCTGGAAACGCCTATCATGGAACAAGACCAGGAGTAAGCCGCGATATTTAAACAATGGACGCCGCTCACAGTCTAAGAAGATTTCCAGGTACACTGACTCGGGCACTGGCAATGGGCACAGTAAGTTGCCACAGTGAGGTGGCAATGGGCACAGTGAGGTGGCACAGTGAGGTGGCAATGGGCACAGTGAGGTGGCACACACAGTGAGGTGGCAATGGGCACAGTGAGGTGGCAATGGGCACAGTGAGTCGTGCAAATGGGCATTGTTGACCCTCTTTTCTGCTTACAGTAGCTGCTGCATTTCCCCCCCTAGGCTTATACTCGAGTCAATAAGCTTTCCCGGTTTATTGGGGTAATATTAGGCACCTCGGCTTATACTCGGTTCGTCTTATACTCGAGTATATATGGTATAAGGCTGTATCTGTGTATACATCAGAAGATCTGGCTGCACAGTTGACTCAGAGATATAAAAGAATGATTAACAAATAACAAAAAGATAGATGACTTTGCCAGACAAGCTTTTGAGTGCATTTACATTTACTTCTTATCAATGAAATTGCTGTCTCCCTCATTCATATGATGAAGAGTGCAGAGTGCTCATTAGTGCTGCAACTCTAATTCACATTCATGATCTAAAATATGCAAGAATGACTGACCAGCCCTTAGAGTATACCAAGAAGGATGTTAAGCCATCTTTTTAAAGTTAGTTGAGCTTAGCAGATAATCTCCAATAGATTTTAGAGGCCTTGGAGCATAAATGACGAATATTAACTAAGGGGACACAGGTGAATCTTTGGCTTCAAGGAAAAGCTATCATTTGCTTTGATGTTAAACTTTTGATGTGCGGTAAGAGATTTCCCTTATGTCTTGAGCAAATGCCATTTGAACAATTCCGGAATTATTAAAATATATTGAATGCATAAAAAAAGCACAAGACAGAACACCTTGTCAAATATATAATGGCCATGAATATAGTCAAGGATTTTATAAACCATGCTGTCCTTCCAATGCAGAAATCATAGCTTTGGCTGGCAATCACTATTTAAAGAGCTAGCAGAGCGATATTTATATGACATTAATATTCTCCGCAATATTGTTCATTAAAAAGGTTGTGAGCAGTAATATGATTATGAAGACTGGAACTAATGACATATATTTTTGACAGTGGAGGCTCTGGATGCACAAGTTAACAAATGATAGTAGTTACATATGATTATTTCAAGGAAATGTATTAACATAAAGTATGCGTAAAAAAGAAATGGTATCCATTAAAGGAGAACATAAAGATGTAAGTATGTCGCGGTAAGTGAAATATTAGAGAGAAATGTTGGCTTTTCCCAAAGTTTTGTCACTATCAGCAGACTTTTAGTCTGTGCACTTGAAATTGTAGTAGTTGGCCTCACAATTTTTCTACTGGCAAATACACCATTTAAATAATAATGCCAAAGCAAAAACTGCACACAAAAGCTGGGGAAGAGCTGAGTTTTCTCTGCAGTTTAAAACACAAAGGTAGGTAATTGTGTCATATGGACTCCTACCACCCTAAACTCTGCACTGGCATTTTCCTGTACTTTATAATGCACTTACGCATACAATATAAAAAAAACACAATAGTAAACAAAGTGTTCTAGTGATACAACAAATACATTTCACCAAATTTCACCAAATTTAAAATGGTCATATATATATATATATATATATATATATATATATATATACAGTATATATAGTGCTATCACTTTAAATGTGACAACAACGCAAAGAAAACACATATGACAATATAAGTATACAGATAAATGAGAAATTTCCAAAGTCCACTGTGAACTTTTGCAGAAAAAAAAGTCCAAATTAGCCAATAAAATAAAGCAAATTATAAATCCCTTTACACTGTATAAATTCTAATCCAAAGTCAATCCTTCACTGCCACCACAAAAAGTGCGCCCCTTACTGGATAGCTAGATCTCTTATTACATGGAGGTTGGATGCGCTCATCCCACATACATGGTTATCAGGGTAGCCGGCATCAGATTAATCACATTCAGAATACTCTCCACAGACCATCCGAAAATACGTTTACATAATAAGGGGTCTAGCTATCGGTAAGGCATGCAATTTTTGTGGTGGCAGTGAAGGGTTGGCCTTGGATTGCAAATCACTTGGTGTGAAGGGATTTATAATTTGCTGACAATTTATTTTATGAGCTAATTTGGACTTTTTCTGCTAAGGTTCACTGTGGATTTTGGGACTTGTCATTTGTCTCTATACTTTTATTTACAAATGTTACAATACGGTTTGTTTTCTTTACATTATTGTCACATTTAAAGTGCTAGCACTATATATATATATATATATATATATATATATATATATATATATATATATGCTTAATCATTTTGATTTTGGTGAAGTTTATTTGTTCTATCACTAGAACGTTATTTAAAGAGACAGTGCTATACATATGCATCTATATTTTTATTGGATATCTGTTTGTGGATATTTATGTGGGAAGCTGTCTTTTTGGTGATAATTCTCTGCAAGTATTTGATGTTAGTAAAGAGTTCATTTTGGGTTTAGTGCATACACAAGCATCGCAATTTAAGTCATGGCTTATGTTGGCTATGCAGATATCCAGTTTTGCCTCTATTATATGCTCCATAAACATATTTGTGGATGTATGAAACAGTTGAAAGCAAGCCGCCTAGCTTGTCAAACAAAATAACATAATGAATGAAACATTCATTCTAGGGGACATCCTCATTAGACACCCAAACTTCAGAAAAATCCCAGCATGAGGTCATGCTCCCATCCCAATTAAATAAAAAAAAAATATTTGGTTGGAGCTACTATCTAATTTAGTTTGTATATTTTGTATATACATGCATTGTAATAATTATATAAAGGGGGAGAGTGTGGGACTTTAAATGAGACACCTTAGACAAGGTGTCTCCATATCTGTTCAATTTGAATAAAAAGGAGGGGGGAAGTTGTGGGACTTTAAATGAGGCACATGAGTGGAACAATGTATCAGTTTAACAGCATAAATGTAATAAAATAGTTACACAGGTTATACAAATATCTTGGCCATTGGCTCCATATAAAATACATGTTAACATAAAAATTTGCTGAATCACATCATATATGATAACATGCATCAGAGGTGGCCTATTGACAAGAATGGCCCCGTTGGCTCTACGCGTTTCGGCGACTCAATCGCCTCGTCAGGAGCAATGCCTGTAGTCTGTAAAAACAATTATAGGTATGAATGAGGTCCAGTAAATTGTATTCATGAATAAATGGGGATAGGAGAATACTAAGAATTCCTATCCTCAATCACAATTCATCGTTAGTGCTAACACACATTTGTCATCTTACTCACCAACACTTTCAAACCCCCGTGCTTATTGCCATGATTTCACATTCTTGTCCGCTTCTTCCAGCATACACCCACAACATAGCTTCTCCCCATTTTTTCACAGACACTTCCATGGTTATTCCTCTGCATCACCGGCAGTGTCAGTGTGGACGTTAACATTGGGGGTTCTGTGTTGATGTCCGGTCCCCTTGGATGTCTCTGCCCCCTCAGCTCCCGCCGCCGGTACAGCTCCATTTGCACACAGAGTGCACTAATGTGTAAGTAGGGGGTTGGACTATTTCCTTCCTCCGCACCTCAGTTTGTGCCTTCTCTTAGTATTCTCCTATCCCCATTTATTCATGAATACAATTTACTGGCCCTCAAAAATACCTATAATTGTTTTTACAGACTCCAGGCATTGCTCCTGACGAGGCGATTGAGTTGCTGAAACGCGTAGAGCCAACGGGCCATTCTTGTCAACAGGCCACCTCTGATGCACTATGTTATCATATATGATGTGATTTAGCAAATTTTAATGTTAACATGTATCTTTATACGGAGCCAATGGCCAAGATATTTGTATAACCTGTGTAACTATTTTATTAAATTTATGCTGTTAAACTAATACATTGTTCCACTCATGTGCCTCATTTAAAGTCCCACAACTTCTCCCCTCCTTTTTATATGCATTGTAATAAATTATGCTTGATTTGATTTATTTTTCACACTCAGATGATAAGTACTATCTGGCTTATCACCATATAGCATACAAAAGGACAATCACAAAGATGATGTATTACAATACAAAGAATGATGATACCTGCACTCCACAGTCGTTACAGGAACATTTGCGTGTAATCCATTGAAGAAAGCATGTAGAGATCATTTGGGAAAAGCATCCATAGGATTTTGCTAGAGACTTCCATAGCGCCTGTTTTATTGTATTTAACATTTCAGTAGAGCACAGTCCACCCACGTCAAGACAAAACATATATTTCCAGAACACCACAGATCTTCAAGTTAATGTCCAACAATTTTTCAGGTGATCACAGTGGTAACATGTAATGTTTCTATGGACCGGAGAACCCCACGAAGAGGTCCTGCATGGCCCTGAAACTTTGCACTTTACCACTGTGATGCCAGAATTAGAATAAACATTTGGATGTTAGCTTGAAGATCCATGGTGTGCTGCCAAAATACTGTATGTTTTAAATTACTGTAATGTTACTAGACATGTGCATTCGTTTTCGTCCGAATGCATTTTCGTCCAAATTTTGGGGATTTTCGCGTTCGTTTTAACAAACGATAACGAACGTGCAGAATCTGAAATCCGAAAGATCCGACATGAACAAATGCTTTATTTTAATTTTGTTGCAACAACAGTTCGATATAGATAGGAGATTCGACATGACGGTGACAATAGCGATCTTTGTCTATCGAATCTGTGGTCGAATGTGCCTAACCTAACTCTATTAGTCCAAGATTATTCCACATAGAGAGAAAAGATTTGACATAGAGAGAAAAGATACGACATAGAGAGAAAAGATTTGACATAGAGAGAAAAGATTCAACATTATAGAGACATGAAGATTCGACAAAGCAGCTAAAAACATACGATCGCCACAAACGGACATTTATGGTCAAATGCTCCTCCCATAGGCTATAGAAGAATTCTATTGTCGGTTGACTAGTAATAATATTTAATAAATATAATTATTACTAGTCATACAACATTAGAATTCTACTACAGCTTGTGGGCGGAGCATTCGACCGGAAATGTACGATTGCGGCGTCGTACAGTTTAGCTTCTTCATCAAATTTATTAGAACATTCGACAGACACCATAAGCCTTCAATGACAGATTCAACCTTAATTAATTCGGATTTTCGGATTAATGCATTTTTTAACGAAACAAAATAAATAAAAACAAATTTCGAGAGTAACTACTGTATTTATCGGCGTATAACACGCACTTTTTTCCCCTTAAAATCAGGGGAAAATCGTGGGTGCGTGTTATACGCCGATACTCCGTCGAATTCCCCTGCTGAAAACGAGCGAGAGGAGCGAGCGGAGCCGAAGCCGAAGTACAATCGGCTTTACTCGGCTCCTCTCGCAGTCCCGCCCATCTCTGACTGCGCCGCTGACATAGAGAAAGCCGAGTGTACTTCGGCTAGTCTCGGCTCCTCTCGCAGTCCTGCCTGTGACTGTGAGCAGAGCCGAGTCTAGCCGAAGTACACTCGGCTTTCTCCGTCAGCGGCGCAGTCAGTGGAGATGGGCGGGACTGCGAGAGGAGCCGAGTCTAGCCGAAGTACACTCGGCCCCGCTCGCTCCTCTCCACAGAAATCGGCGCCAAATTTTAAAAAACGCTGGGACTGACACGATCGCAAAGGCACTGGGCAAGGCTGCAGATGGACAGATGGACACTGGGCACGGCTGCAGATGGACAGATGGACACTGGGCATGGCTGCAGATGGACAGATGGACACTGGGCACGGCTGCAGATGGACAGATGGACACTGGGCAAGGCTGCAGATGGACAGATGGACACTGGGCAAGGCTGCAGATGGACACTGGGCAAGGCTGCATGCTGCATTTAAATGTAAGTTTTTTTTCCTTGAATTTCCCTCCTAAAAGTTTTTTTCCTTAAAATTCCCTCCTAAACTTGGGGTGCGTGTTATACGCCGGTGCGTGGTATACGCTGATAAATACGGTAAATAAATGTAATCTTCGTACGAAAACGAAATTCCGAAACAAAATATTTCAGTGTGCACATGTCTAAATGATACCAGTCTTCAGCTAGTGGCTGCAGCAGTACACGCCTACCTTTTTCTTTCTCCAGGAACGTGTGCACTAGATATATAGCTTGTTGCATGCCAAGGCAAAGGTCCACATTTTGCCTTGCCAAAAATGTGGACTATGGTTTAAAAACCTGGATTTTAAAAACTCTGCATATATATATATATATATATATATATATATATATATATATACACACTATATTACCAAAAGTATTTACATGCCTGCCTTTACACGCACATGAACTTTAATGCCATCCCAGTCTTAGTCCGTAGGATTCAATATTGAGTTGGCCTAACCTTTGCAGCTATAACAGCTTCAGCTCTTCTGGTAAGGCTGTCCACAAGGTTTAGGAGTGTGTCTATGGGAATGTTTGACCATTCTTCCAGAATCGCATTATTGAGGTCCGGCACTGATGTGGAAGAGAAGGCCTGGCTTGCAGTTTCCACTCTAATTCATTCCAAACGCGTTCTATCAGTTTGAGGTCAGGTCTCTGTGCAGGCCAGTCAAGTTTCTCAAACCCTCAAACCCAAACCCTGCTTCGGTCACCACAGATTCTCTGCTCCCACCTCCGAAGAGGAAAGTCGGCCTGGTGCAGGCCTCCTGTGGTCATGGTCGAGCTTCACCCCGTCGCTTGCCTGGCCTGGATGGATCCGGTTGGAAGAGTCCTGGACATCCCAGTTCTACAAAAGGTCAAGGTGAGCCAGGGGCTGGGACTGTGGTGGTGGTTGGAGGTGTCGGGGGTCCACAGTCGGTGGAGCCCGCAAGGGAGGGTAGTACCACGTCTACCAGAGACTACCTTCCCGCCGAGATGTATGGCACTTCCGACCTAGAGTCGCTGTCAGATTGTGGAGATGACGGTGAGATTGATGAACTGTTTCACCAGAAGGGCTGGCACAAACGCCCATTGCCTGTGTTACGTGCACCGCAGAATTCCCCTATGTCAATAGGAGACAGCACGCCCCGGGTACAAGCCCTGGAGTCTATGAGGAAGTCTAGTCCTCAAATTACCTTCCCACAATCTACAACATCGCCCGTCTTGGTGGCGGGGATGCAGCGCGCATCGCTACGAGCACCGAGAGAAAAGCCATCAGAGGTAGTGAAAGTACATCGGCACCCGGAGGCCATCGTTCAACCCGGAGAAGGTGAGCGGGATGCCATGCCTCCTTTGGCCAGATTGCAACGACTTTTCTCACAGAGAGTCGCCCGTGAGTATGGGTGGGAATATCCCTACTTGCCTCGGGGCTTACTTTTTGAAGTTGAGGTCATACGCCAGAGAAAGTATGACGAATTTGTTTGGGAAAAGCTCAAAGTACCCAATGCACGAAGATATTTGTCCTGTTCGCCACCCGTGTCGAAAACGTTTAGGGACTGCAGAGCAGACAGGACGTGGGGCCGCCATATCCACGCAGACAAGGTGCGCATCTGTAGGAAAGATGGAGCGGATGCTGACTATTCGATTGAGGTTTTTGATAAACATCTGAAGCCCTTGTTCTTGCCTGACCCGAAGTTCTATTTGTGAGAAGAGACTCACTTGTTGTTTCCTTTCCTACAATCTTCCAGAAGTGTTCCTGCCGGAGCATCCGAACTGTGCCCTAGTTTTTTATTTGGGCTTTTGTTTTCTACTCTTCAGGAGGAATGAGAGCAGTTTTTTGTTTGTTCTCTCTTCCTCACAGCTCGAAGACAGACTTTGGGGGTAGAATTAGTGTAGGGACGCAGGAAGAGTGAAGATTGCACCAAGTGTTATTACCGCGGCACTGTCACCAGGTGGCAGTGTTGTGCAACGGCTGTTTGTTTGTTTTTTACACGCGCATCACTTTACTCATTGAAGCGAATGGGTCCATTGGTTGATGGACCCATTCATTCCAAAATAACACAAAAATGTCAGGATGTGGCTTTTCTTGTGTGTTGTGTTTTTTTCTTCCCTTCTGCAGGAGATTCGTCTGTCAAGACTGCTAAGTATGGGGTGGTTCTTAGACAGTGAAGGGAGGGATTGTATATGTGTACATGATAGATGCTTTTAGGGAAAAGTTTTATTGTTTTATGTTCCCTTTCCCCTTTGAGCAGGTCTTGGTATGGTTGAGGTTCAAAAATTTATGGATAGCCTCTGGGGCTAGGCTTGTGTCATCACTACATGGGAGACATGGGTTTGCACCAGATGCTGGGGACCAGCGTCAAATCACAGGGGGAGTATGTAGCGGGGTCTCTAAATTTAGGTGGGACACTCAAGTGTGTAAGTATGGTAATAGTGGACCATTTGTGTTCGTGGAGGATTGGATGGTGTAATAATCTCCTTGGCCTCTGGGTGGCGGGGTACCTGGAGGCTCAAGGTACGTTGGCCATTACAGTGCTACCCTTTTTGTCCCTTCCCGGAGATGGTACGGCGAGGGCGGGGAACCTGCCGTGGTGTTGATGGGAGGAGATAAAAGGGGGAGACGCCCTAACCACGAGGTCTTCAGGAGGATCTTCTTCACGCGCCCAGGCACCTTAGGGCTCAGTGCGGGCGGTTCCGGATTCCAACCCAGGCGCCCTAGGCCTGACCGGAATGGAGTTGGAGTCCATCCCAGGCACCTTCAGCCTGGGGTGAGGTACTAAACTAGGAGGCCTGGGGTCCAGTGACTTCGACTGAATCACGCGAGGGTGGAGAAGTCCGAGGGTCCCTGAGGTGGATGGGGCCCATGTCTGAGGTGAGGAGGCCGGGGAGGTTACCCATTCGGAGAGTCTGGAGCAGCATCAACCCAGTGACGGATGGGCCTCTGGTAACTCCCTTGGAGGGACATCTTCCCCTGACAGGGGCCACAAGACAGCGAAGGTACTCCTTTCTACGTTCTCTTAAGTCGCTGGTTGAGACTCTCAAGTTCTAAGTCCTTTCTAGCTAAGGCTATAGTAACCGCTGGCGAGATCGCAGTGGTTTAGCTGATAACCAGGATAGTGCCTCGACCTGCTCATTCCCTGTATCAAAATGTTATCAAGTCGCAACCAGTTGGCTACTGAAGCACTGTTTATTGTGAGATGTACAATAAAACAAGAGTTGGACTGTGATCGGTGTGTGGAACTCTGGTTAATGGGAGCAGAGGGAAGTGTTGACACAGCGGGACTTGATTCTAGACAAAAGCACATAGGCCCGAGGAAATATCTGATACTGGCCTTCACCTCACCCACAGCTATGGGGAGGACATGGGCCGTAGCGCATCTCACCCTGTCGTGTGACATACCCCTAGACAAAGGAGATGGGGTGAGCCTGCTACATATATATATATATATATATATATACATATATATATATATATATATATATATATATATATATATATATATATAAAAGCTATATCAGCAACATCCTATACCATGTGACATCAAATGAAGTAAAACTAAACTGCATTTATAATAATCATTCACCAATTGTATATTTGCCTATTTATGATTTCACTACTACTACTTCTCTGTAGTGCGTAGACCTGATGAATCCTCAAGAAAGAAAAGTTATTCTTCTAATGTACGAGGATGAGGACTTCTTCCATCATTTGAAGGTGCTGTCTTTTTCTCAGCTCGAGAAATCTAAACTGTCAGTCATTCAGGAATGCATTCAGCAGTGAATTCATTTACAACGTCTCAGACACTATAGTGAAGCTATTGAATACTAACCAGTGCCAAACTCTAACACTCACAAGCTGTATGTAAAATGATGCCCAGCCACACACAGACTTAGAATATCCTGTGTGATATTCTAAAGAAGAACCACATATAAAACACTAAATTCAGTATTACATATGATATACAGTGGTTACGGAAAGTATTCAGACCCCCTTAAATTTTTCACTCTTTGTTATATTGCAGCAATTTGCTAAAATCATTTAAGTTCATTTTTTTCCTCATTAATGCACACACAGCACCCCATATTGACAGAAAAACACAGAATTGCTGACATTTTTGCAGATTTATTAAAAAAGAACAACTGAAATATGACATGGTCCTAAGTATTCAAACCCTTTGCTCAGTATTTAGTAGAAGCACCCTTTTGATCTAATACAGCCATGAGTCTTTTTGGGAAAGATGCAACAAGTTTTTGACATCTGGATTTGGGGATCCTCTGCCATTCCTCCTTGCAGATCCTCTCCAGTTCTGTCAGGTTGGATGGTAAACGTTGGTGGACAGCCATTTTTAGGTCTCTCCAGAGATGCTCAATTGGGTTTAAGTCAGGGCCCTGGCTGGGCCATTTAAGAACAGTCACAGAGTTGTTGTGAAGTCACTCCTTCGTTATTTTAGCTGTGTGCTTAGGGTCATTGTCTTGTTGGAAGGTAAACCTTCGGCCCAGTCTGAGGTCCTGAGTACTCTGGAGAAGGTTTTCGTCCAGGATATCCCTGTACTTGGCCGCATTCATCTTTCCCTCGATTGCAACCAGTCGTCCTGTCCCTGCAGCTGAAAAACACCCCCACAGCATGATGCTGCCACCACCATGCTTCACTGTTGGGACTGTATTGGACAGGTGATGAGCAGTGCCTGGTTTTCTCCACACATACCGCTTAGAGTTAAGGCCAACAAATTCTATCTTGGTCTCATCAAACCAGAGAATCTTATTTCTCACCATCTTGGAGTCCTTCAGGTGTTTTTTTAGCGAACTCCATGCAGGCTTTCATGTGTCTTGCACTGCGGAGAGGCTTCCGTCGGGCCACTCTGCCATAAAGCTTCGACTGGTGGAGGGCTGCAGTGATGGTTGACTTTCTACAACTTTCTCCCATCTCCCGACTGCATCTCTGGAGCTCAGCCACAGTGATTTTTGGGTTCTTCTTTACCTCTCTCACCAAGGCTCCTCTCCCCCAATAGCTCAGTTTGGCCGGACGGCCAGCTATAGGAAGGGTTCTGGTCGTCCTAAACGTCTTCCATTTAAGGATTATGAAGGCCACTGTGCTCTTAGGAACCTTAAGTGCAGCAGAAAATTTTCTGTAACTTTGGCCAGATCTGTGCCTTGCCACAATTCTGTCTCTGAGCTCTTCAGGCAGTTCCTTTGACCTCATGATTCTCATTTGCTATGACATGCACTGTGAGCTGTAAGGTCTTATATAGACAGGTGTGTGGCTTTCCTAATCAAGTTCAATCAGTATAATCAAACACAGCTGGACTCAAATGAAGGTGTAGAACCATCTCAAGAATGATCAGAAGAAATGGACAGCACCTGAGGTAAATATATGAGTGTCACAGCAAAGGGTCTGAATACTTAGGACCATGTGATATCTCAGTTTTTCTTTATTATTAAATCTGCAAAAATGTCAACAATTCTGTGTTTTTCTGTCAATGCTGTGTGTACATTAATGAGGAAAAAAAATGAACTTGAAATGATTTTAGCAAATGGCTGCAATATAACAAAGAGTGAAAAATGTAAGGGGGTCTGAATACTTTCCGTACCCACTGTATGTGAATGCTTGTTTGTTCCTTAGGCCCATGTACACTGCTGCTGCTAAACAGACGTTTAGAGGCAGTTGGACGCTTTTTTCAACAGCCCCTGAACTCATTCAATGTTATCTTATGTGTACATGTACAAAGGGTCGTTTATAGTCGTTTCTAGGCAGTAGAGTTTAGAGGCTTTTTTTGGAAAGCAAAAAAATGTATTCAGATGCTAAGTTTAGAGGCATTTCAAGCGCCATACGCTTCTAAACGCGGTAACCTGCACTTAGCAGTCCAGTCCAAATGATTTGGACCTTCACACAAAGCAAGGTCCATAAAGACATGGATGAGTGAGTTAGGGTTGGAGAAACTTGACTGGACGCAGAAAAAAACACGTATGCTCTGAATCAATTAGACTCATGCTCGGAATCATTGAACTTAATTTTTCTCGGCTCGTCGTAGTGTTGTACGTCACCGCGTTCTTGGCGGTCGGAATTTCAGACAAGATTTGTGTGACTGTGTGTATGCAATACAAGTTTGAGCTAAAATTCCGTCTGAAAAAAATCCAATTTTTTTTTACGGAATTTCCGATTATGTTTACGCGGCATTAGTGTCCTACATATAATCAAAATATTCTGTTGGCTTTGTTTGGACTGGAGTCCTCCTTTAGATCACTCACTGCCATTGCTATTGTAGCTCAATGCCACATATACATCCTGAATTAGTTGGTAATTTTAGATGGAAAACTTTACGTACAGTATGTTTTATCCAAACCCCTATCTTTCCAACCTGGTGATTACTTAGCTGGAAGAAAATAACTCAGGTAAAAGTTAACATTCTAACTAGTTTATATCAAATATAATGTTAACAATAATAATAACAACAATATTAATAAAACATATTGATTCACCTATGCTAAGAAACAATGTGAAAGCTATCATTGCTGACTTCTCTTATAAATGCTACATGCCCCGGCTATTATTCTGCTTATTTGGCTATAGCACCTTGCGATTTGTTGAGCTAGAAAAAGCATGAAACGATTGAAGCCAGAGTAAAGGTAACCTTCTGCCTGGCTAAAGTTCTCATTGAAAGTTGAAAGTTTGGATACTTTTACTAGGTCAGTGACACAAAAAACATCTATTGGGTCAGAAGGACAACCATTGAGTTATTGGGTCAGCATGACAACCAGGCACCTTTTTAGAAGGAGACATTAGCAAGTCATTTACATATTCCCTCCTGCACAAGATTCTATTAAAGTTAAATTCTAAACTGGATAAAAAATTACCCTTGTAGTGGGTCCCACTCTAAACCCCATGGGTTAAATGATGAATAGGATAACACACTTACTTTTTTCTTTGCTCCCACAGGCTTTCTCTTCTTTGTAAGACCAGTCCCCCAACCTCTTTACTGCCCAACTAGTCATATCTCTCAGATTTCATCATATACAATGCAGGCCAATTGGCCCTGCAATCCATGTGAGGACGCTGAGGGCCTGCTTGCATCCTGGGAACGCTGGACAGGGGAGGAGAGTGCCAGATGCCGGACAAATAAGAAATAAAGTGAATAATTCACCTTACTCATCACCCCTATCTTCATCAAAGAAGCATTTAACCATTTCAGTGTGGTGAGGGACCCAATGACTCTTTCTGCAGCCTGGAGTTCAACTTGGCTACAGCACTTTCTGAATTGCAGAGCTTAAAAAAGCATTGAAAAAATGAAGTCTGAGTAACATTCTGCCTGGATAAAAAAACAGTCCACCAAGCAAGCCCTATTCGCTGCTCAACTGGCCTCAGCTCTCAGAGGTCATCAAGTGCAACACAGTACCATTAGTCCTGCATTCCATTTGATAACACAGAGGGCCTACTTGCATCCTGGAAGCATTGGACAGTAGAGGAGAGTGCTGGCTGCCAGGCAATAGAGGAATAAGGTAAGCAATTCCCCTTACTCATCATCCCATAGACAAAATTAACATTTAAAGTGTTATTAAACCCAGGACCCTGCACTCACTATACTGTATCTGTTCTCCCACAGTACACAGAACTTGGAAATGCAATTGTTTTAGTACATATAAACTGCTAAATACATTTTCTCATGTCTGGTTAAAGCTTGTAGGAGGAGTTTTCATTCTCCCCTGATTGTCCTATGAGGCTGCAGGAACCCTGACTCTCTGTCTGGACAGTGCTGGTTGGCCCTGTGCTGACCACATGCACTCTCCTAAGAAAAAATAACTCTCTAACAATACACACCAAACTGAGCATGTGCAGCTTGCCCCCAAGGCCCCTATTCTATCAAGAGATGGTTTGGGGACTGCAGAAGGAGAGGGGGATCAGAGAAGACAGGATCAAACAGTCGTTTTACACAATGCAGATGATTAACCCCTTAGGTTCCACAGTGAGTATAACCAGCATGCTTTACTGCATTTACACACTGATTTTACTGTTGTGGGTTTAGTAATAATTTACAGTACTGCAAGGATAACTATGTCTGCAGCACAGAGTTCACCTTTAAAGTAGACTGTTCAGAAATTTTACAGCAATAGTACTTTGTTTTTTTTGCACCTAGACTAGAAGGATTTTATTATCCTGCTGCAGGCAGGATTGAACATTTTCTTTAAGCCGGCCTACATGGATCAAAATTTGACCAGTTCAGCAGGGCCCAGCTGGATTTTGATCCATGTATGGGCACGGTGGTTGTACAGAGGTTGATCTACCAATCAATTTTTGTACAACCAGCCTATTGGAAAATTTCCACTTGATGTGTATTCTGACAGAAGAGAAGATCTCTGGCTGTCAGAATAAAAATTGGGAACATTCCTACCATCCGCTTTGAATGTGTGAATGGGGGAATTGGGGAACTGTCTTTGTTCAACCAGAAAAGTGTATAATATATTTGCTGCCTCAGTCTCAATCCCCCTACAAAATTATAACTTTGTAGCAGGTCACGTTGAGAGCAAACAGAAGAAGCTGATCTGTGTCAGACATTTGTGGACACTGCAAAGAACTGTACAGGTACTGGAATTTGCAGTTGATGCTGACCCTGAATGATGCCTGTTCAATTGCTTGGTAACACAAATTGCTAATCCGCTAATCACATGGCAGCAACTCAATGCATTTAGGCATCTAGATGTGGTTAAGATGACTTGCTGAAGTTCAAACCGAGCATCAGAATGAGAAGGAAAGGGGATTTAAGTGACTTTGAACGTGGCATGGCTGCTTGTCCCAGACGGGCTGGTTTGAGTATTTCAAAAACTGCTGATCTACTGGGATTTTTACGTACAACCATCTCTATGGTTTACAGAGAATGGTCCGAAAAAGAGAAAATATCCAGTGAGCTGCAGTTGTGTGGACAAAAATGCCTTGTAGATGTCAGAGGTAAAAGGAGAATGGGCAGACTGGTTCAGGATGATAGAAAGGCAACAGTAACTCAAATAACCCTTCGTTACAACTGAGGTTGCAGAATACCATCTTTGAAATGCACACATCGAACCCTGAAGAACACCGGATGCAACTCCTGTCAGCTAAGAATAGGAAACTGAATCTACAATTTGCACAGGCTCACCAAAATTGGACAATAGAAGATTGGAAAAACGCTGCCTGGTTTAATGAGTCTCAATTTCAGCTGTGACATTCAGAGGGTAGGGTCAAAATTTAAATCTTGCCCTGTATCAACAGTTCAGGCTGGTGGTGGTGGTGAAATGGTGTGGGGGAGAATTTATTGGCACACTTTGGTCTCCTTAGTACCAATGGAGCATTGTTTAAACACAACGGCCTACCTGAGTTTTGTTGCTGACCATGTCCATCCCTTTATGACTACACTGTACCCATCTTCTGATGGCTACTTCCAGCAGGATAATGCACCATGTCACAAAGCTCAAATCATCTCAAACTGGTTTCTTGAACATGACAATGAGTTCACTGTACTCCAATAGCCTCCACAGTCACCAGATCTCAATCAAATAGAGCACTTTTGGGATGTGGTGGAGATTTGCATCATGGATGTGCAGCCGACAAATCTGTAGCAACTGCGTGAGGCTATCATGTCAATTTGGACCAAAATCTCTGAGGAATGTTTGCAACACCTTGTTGAATCTATATCACAAAGAATTAAAGAAGATGTAAACCCTGATGGGTTTTACTTCCTCTTTTGCTCACTGCAAAGCCTGCAAATGAAAAGCATAATGGGCTAGTATGCATTATGTGCCACTTACCTGCAAAAGAATCCAGTGATGTCCCCTGTGTAAGTGAGAGATGATACCGCTCCAAAAACTACAAATCCCTTGGCTTGGCTTCCGTCCCACTAAACCACAAGGTGCTGGCTATGCACAGGTGCATTGGATAGAAGAAAATCCTGGACTGCCGCACTCCATAAAACTACATCTTTATTGGGTAGGTAAAATCCAAAAACAACCAAAACGATACAGTCAAAATAAAGTGAACAACAGGAAAAAAATAGCTGACATGTTTCACATCGTGTGATGCTTACTCATAGCTTATGATGTCCCCTGTGTAGGCAGCGTCCATCTTCTGGCCCCTCTTCCTTCCGGGCCGCGGACTCCGGCTTTGTGATTCGCCAGAGCCGCGTGACGTCACTCCCGTGCGTGTGCACGGGTGCCGCCATTAACGGCACAGGCTAGGGAAGAAACGGCACTTTGTTTTGTTTCTTCCCGGCACATGCGCCGTTTAGGAGATATTTCCACAACCTATAGGTAAGCCTTATTCTAGGCTTACCTATAGGTAGAAGTAAAAAAGAAAAAAAGGGTTTACAACCACTTTAAGGCAGTTCTGAAGGCAAAAGGGGGTCCAACTAGCAAGGTGTACCTAATAAAGTGTCCGGTAAGTGTATATGAGGATAGGTTCAGTTTAGGTAAAACTATAGCACCTGCCCTGCCTCAATATTGGCTTTCGATGTAAATCCAATAGGGCAAAGTGACCCATGGACTAACACAGCATTTAATAATGATCTAACACTCAACTATCAAAGCTCCAGCTGCACGTAACATGTCCCCCGTACTATTTGTACAGACGATCACATAAGACAGCAGACTGTTTCCTTAGCATAGTGAGTGCAGTCAGATGTGAAAGGAAAAACAAAAAGTAGAAGATTAGCTGTCATCTCTTTTACATACTATTCAGTCACCGGCTTATTTACTTATTCTATTGTAGCTTGATTACTTGATACTGTCACCAGCACTGTGGAATAAAAGGGTGTCCTCCTGTGATATGGCATTGACCTATGTTTAACTCATCTCATCCACTGCCTGGCCCTGAGTAATGACAAGTATTTATCAGTCACTTACTGGAGCCGCAAGATTGCTGAACACATTACAGATTGTGCCAGGCATGCTCTGGGAATTACTGCTGATACTACTCGAGGTTCTTTAGCAAGCAAATTTCTTTGGTCCCTATTGAGTCCCAGCCTGTCAGCTCATATACTGTGCCTGTATGAGCTGATAGGCAAAAGCCACAAATACTTATTGTTTTGATGTTTGGAAAAGCCCAGACTTCAATCCCACAGCGAAATTCCAGTATGCAGCATTGCTTTTTATATAACAAATACAAACAGATTGAGATGCTCCAACTGGTGCCGTGTAGAAGAGGACAAACACAATCTGTGGGAGCAATATGTACATGTAGTGTCCTGATATTTCTACCAAAGGCTAAAAACGGTGTAAATTATTTAATGCTACAATCCAGGCAGAGAAAAAAAAAACACAAATTAAAGGAGTTCTATGATATAACAGCATATACTTTGATTTTTCAACATCAGCATTGTCATAACAATAGAAAACAATACAGTAAAACCTTGGATTGAGAGTGTTTTGCAAGACACGCCCAGATCCTCTCTTCTCGGGGCCCTCATCTGTGCTCCTGTCCCCTCCCTCCTGCTAAGTGCCCACACAGCAAGCAGCTTGCTATGGGGGCACCCGAGCTGAGCTGCTGCCATGTGTGTCCATTCAGACACAGAGCCGTGGTTTGGCCCGTCCCCTCTCTCTCCTCATTGGCTAACTGACTTTGATTGACAGCAGCAGGAGCCAATGGCACCACGCTGCTGTCTCAGCCAATCAGGAGGGAGCGTCTTGGACAGCACTCATGCAAATCGCTAGATCAAGATTGGGCTCAGGTAAGTATTAGGGGAGCTAAGGGGGGCTGCTGCACATAAAAGCTTTTTTATCTTAACCACTTCCCTACCCGCCCATAGTAATATGACGTCTGCAGGAGGGATATCCCATCCTGGGCGGGCGTCATATGATGTTCTGGTGTTCCTGGCCATCTAGAGGGCGCGTGCGCGACCACCGCATCACTCGGGAGCTGGTGCGCGTGTCCAGCGGCCGCGATGTCTGCTGGGCACCCGCGATTGCCGGATAACAGAGCAGGACCGTGGATCTGTGTGTGTAAACACACAGATTCACATCCTGTCAGGTGAGAGGAGACCGAAGGTGTGTTCCCAGTACAGAGGAACAACGATCGGTCTCCTCCCCTTGTGAGTCCCCTCCCCCTACAGTTAGAATCACTCCCTAGGTAACACAATTAACCCCTTGATTCTCCCTAGTGTTAAACCCTTCCCTGCCAGTGACATTTACACAGTAATCCGTGCATTTTTATAGCACTGATCGCTGTATAAATGTCACTGGTCCCAAAAATGTGTCAAAAGTGTCCGATATGTCCGCCGCAATGTCAGTCCCGATAAAAATCGCAGATCGCCGCCATTACTAGTAAAAAAAAAAAAAATGCCATAAATCTATCCCCTATTTTGTAGGTGCTCCCAAACAAAGTCAGGATTAAAAAAAAAAAAAACAGCTCATATTGCGAAACGCTCGCAAATCGCATTCTCGCAATCTGAGGTTTTACTGTATATTAAGCTGCCAGTCTCTCTAGGAAATATATTTGATCCCCCTCAGCACACTGGGTAGCAAGCCTTATTGTTGCTATTTATGTAGAGTGTATGTTTCGTCATTGTTCAATTTTTGGAAGGTTTTACATTTTTCTAACATGGACGGGATTCCACTTTTTAACTATTTCTAATCAACTTTTTTGCATCCTACACTGCATGGGTGATCGTCGTTGCCTACTATTTTACAGTATACAACTGTTTTCCTTCTTTTTTGAATCCTCATTAATGCAAACACCACACGTTATATTGGTGAGTCAGTGAGTACTTTAACCCCTCAACCGCTTGGTGACATTCACCGTTCTCATAATTACACCATTTACTCTAACCTATGCCAATACACTAAGTTCATTTACCACTAAACGGTTTTATGTTTATTTCCTGATATTAATTCACCGTCGAGCTAAAGGTATCCACACTGGTGTTCTTATAAGTTCTTGCAGTAACTTTCACTCAATCAGGTGTGCCAGAGGGGCTGAGGTTGTTCTTGGAGTTGAGGCACAGAACAGAAAACCCAAATTACCAAATGGCTCCTTCAGGCAGTGGCGGCTTGTGCTCAATATTTTTTGGGGTGGGCGGCAAACAAACCTGCCCCCCTCACTCGAACAACTGCCACCCCCCGCCCTGTGCAGGAGACGGACTGGAAGGCGGCATTCGGACGGGAAGGCGGCGATCAGTCCGGCCTTACCTTAGGAAACTGCTCCTCCTTCCAGGCTCTCGGCTGAACAGGAAGTTGCTTCTCCTCCCAGCCGAACAGTAAGTGGATCCTGAGACCCGATTGGCCGGGAGTCCTAAGACTCCCTGGCCAATCAGGTCTCAGGAGCCGCTTCCTGATTGGCCGGGAGGAGAAGCAGGAAGACATTATGTGGAAAAGAATACGGGAATACATACAGAATATTAGGATAGGTTTTCCAAAACATAGTGTATCCCGACACGTTGCAGAATGTCATAACAAAAATCCTACAGATCCTAAGTTTTGGGCAATTGATAAATACAAACCCCATTCGAGGGGAAGTAATAGGGTGAGGGAATTGAGAAAAAGTGAGTCGAGATGGATTTTTGAGATTAATTGTTTTGCGCCTTTAGGGCTGAACATTGATTTTGATCTAAATTGCTTTTTTTCAGATTTTTAGATGTAATATTATTGATCGCCACTGGAGGGAGTTGTATTTGATTTTAATAGCCGCTATTTTTAACTTTTATTCTATTTTTATAAGGGTTCTAGGTCTTTTTAAATAATTTTTAAGGGTCTTTATTACATTGCATGTTTTAAAGTTATTAAAGAATTGTCCAGCTAAAGTTTTTTACTATGTAATAAGTTGTAATGGAATGGAATCTTATTAAACGTGTTTAACGGCATGATGTTAAAATGATTCCTACGTCACTATGGCAACCGACACACAACGTGTGGCTTAAAAACCCATCACACTCGTCACAAGGCTTCATTTCCCCTGAGAAAGTCACGTGACCTGTGAGCCGGTGACATCACTCCGGTGCTCTGATAAACTGGATTTGCAGTGAGGAGGAGTAAGCTGTCCATTAACCTGATCATTATTATGCGTTTATGCCATTCAACTAATGTGAGTGCAATAATGTATTATATGAGTCAATGATGATCTGGCAATCTTGCGCGATGATATTTATCCTTTTTATTTGAGAACCACTTTACACGGAGAAGTCAAGAAAATACTAAGGGTTATCTTTTGAAGTCAGATCTGATCGTAACCTGCCTAGCTGAAAAGTGACATTTTATTTGCTTTGCTTGGAAGGTGAGCAGGCAATCCACACACAGGTGGTGGTGAACTTCTTTCTATATATTTATGTGTTCACGGAGGAGTTTTTATTCACATTTTTTCTTCACATTTTTGATGTTTTATCAATATGTATTTTAACAGGTACTGTGCAATAATATTATTAGGTTGTTTTTAGCACACTATTATCTATATATATTGTTATATTAAATATGGTCCTGCCTCTAAAGGTATTAGCACATTGTAAAGCAAATGCAGGCTGGATACAAACACTAGCATTTCAACAAAGAGATGTCGAAACCAAACAGGCCAAAACATAAACTGCCTTTATGTACATAACACTTTGGATTTACCAGAAGATCATCAAAAACCTCTACTTATTAGAGTAGATAACTCTTACTTCACTTACATGCAATGAGACCGGTGTTTGCGAGTGCAATAAATTGGGTCTGTAACACTTCAACTCATCTTTATTCACAGAAATATACTTATGACCACAAGTTTATCTTCCATTCAATTCTAAAATGAATGCCAAGGAGTCACAAGGAGTTGCTGCTGAATACAAGTGCTGTTTAGTATAAGAGTAGGTCATTCTGTTGAAATTGGAAACATGCCTGAAAATATATATGACTGATTAAGCACCTTTGCCTTTCTCCATAGAAAAGGTAATAATACTTTCACTAGGGGAAAATCCTCATTGTGGTGAGATTTCTAACTTAATAATCATTTAGAGCAAGCAAAAAAGGAAGGCTGTTCACAATCTGTATAGATTATAAATTAAAATTATGTCCAGGGACGTGCGGTGAGGTCAGTGACTGGTGAGTGGTGAGGCACTGGCTAGTATCAGAGCCAGATACACACAGGTTACATATTCACAAGTTACATATTTGATTCTTATTATGTAGGCGATTGCAGCTCTACTAGTTTTACTAGTTCTACTTGTTATATATAGCACCCTCGTAGTTTACTAATTTAACCAGCATAAGGACTTGTTTTAGCATATGTAAACTGTGTTCAAATCACACATGTGAGGTATCGTCGTGAACATTAGAGTAGGCGCAATAATCCTAGCACTAGACCTCCTCTGTTACTCTAAACATGTAACCTGTAAAAAAATTGAAAGCATCGCCTTGGGCGACTTTTAAGTACTGAAGTTTGGCGCCATTCCACAAGTGTGCGCATTTTTAAAGAATAACATGTTAGGTATCTATTTACTCGGCGTAACATCATATTTTACATTATACAAAAAAAATCGTGCTAACTTTAGTGTTTTTAAATTTTTTTTATTCATGAATCCGTTTTGTTTTTAAAAAATGCGTTTGAAAAATTGGCGCGCAAATACCGTGTGACGTAAAAAATTGCAACGACCACCATTTTATTTCCATGGGTGTCTGCTAAAAATATATATATATATATAATGTTTGGGGTTTCTTAGTAATTTTCTAGCAAAAAAATTATGATTTTTAGATGTAGGAGAGAAGTGTCAGAATTAGCCTGGATGGTAAATGGTTAATTACCATAAGTAATATACAAATAATTATTATATATGTTTTTAAAGTAATTTACTATATTACTATATTACTATATTTTCAAAAACTGTACTCAAGCAGGTGGCTTAACGGACAAATTACTGAAGTTTGAAGTTATTACACAGTAAATAGATAAATAATAAATTATTATGTTATAACATATAGCATATTAATAGATTTATTTATCTTGATTAACCACTTCCCGTCCAACGACGTCATATGACGTTGACTGAGTGGGGATATCTGAATGATGCCTGAGGAATTCACGTGACCAGTGACGCAACGCATCGGGCGAAGCCTTGTGACGTCAGTTCCGATGGTGTTTTACGGAAGTACGGTGAGGAGGCGAGTGTGTCACTACTCCCATTGCTTTTTACTGCGGTTTTTACCCTCACTTGATGTAAGCAGTTTCTTTTACCAAATACATTTACTTTTCATTTGGCAATATTGCACTATGGCCGTTCCTTGTTTCCTTTGAGCGCCATTTATACAAGAAGTGTCATTTTCTTCTATCAAGTTATCCCTATGAGATTTTTACCTTTATATGAACTGACTTCTACCATTGGGCTTTAGTTAGACTTTTATTCACATTTATTTATTTGTATGTTTGGATACTCATCATATTTATTCTTTAAGTATATTACTTTATGGCACATTATTGAATAAGCGCACCATTCTCATCTTTTTATTTTACATAGGTGCTAGGAGCCCCAAATTTTGACCAGTGGTGGGGTAGGACTTCGGCTGTGAACCCAGGTCACCGAACTACGATCCTCGAAGCTCAATTGCTTGGACAGAGCCCCCGCCCCAAAGCACCCACCCCCCATGTTGAGGGCATGTGGCCTGGTTCTGGAATGGGGCTGCTCGCTCGCCCGCCATTTCCTGACCTCCTAGGCTGCATGCTCGGATAAGGGTCTGCTATGGATTTTGGGGGGACCCCTTAAAATCCATATGAGACCCGAAGGGCCTGGTATAGACTGGGGGGGCAATGGGGCATTTTTCTATTGCGGTCAATGCTGGAATTTTTTCTTTACATTCATCTGTCAGTTCGGAGGCAAGATGACAGATGATGAGTCATGGTTGTTAGGGACGCAGACGGCCAGCTTCCTGGCCTACTGCTTAACAACCAGCTATCCTTCACACAGAATTCAAATTGGCCGATCGTTTTTTGACCGATCCGAATTTCAATCGTGATATCATGACATCGCTTCCAGGTTGCTGGATCCAAGACCCGATCAAAGCTGATTCCGACTTTGTTCGGGTCTCCGGCCAACTGGCGGACGGGAGACCCAGGGTGAGCCTCTGAAGGTAGTTGGAGGAGGGGACGTTCCCTCCCGCTGCTTGTTATAACAGCCGAGTGGCTGATCGTCAGCTCTAAAAAACAGTACATGCAGCTGCAGAGGACCTCCCCCCGGTACAACCACTTGAAGTAAAAGGCTACATATACGCATTACGTCGGCGTGAAGGGGTTAAAGGAGAAGTAGGACTAAAGCTCTTAAGGCCCTACTTCACTGTAGGTCACAGGAGTGCACTTAATTCTGCACTCCTCTGACCCATATTCAGCGGACAGCGGGCTAAAGTTCACGGTTAGCTGATGTCACTCAGCCGGTTCAGGCTCAGGAGATATCCTGACTTTATTGTCCACCCAGACGCCTGGAACGGCATCTGGCTCAGCTTCTTGGAGTGATGCTGAGAGCCTGAGCCAGCCGTTCCCTGCACATCCCAGTGCTTAAGTGAGCACTGGAGGGGCAGAGCACATTGCTGGTGACAGTCACCGGCTTTCTGCTCACTGTTTGACTGCTCAATACTTGGTGTAGAGGCAACGGGGACAGATGTAGCATTGGACTGAGTGAATCCATAGGTGAGCATGAATTTTTTTGTTTTTAATCAGCGCACTTCTCTTTTAAAGTCCAAGTCCACCCTGCATAGATAAAATAAAAAATGCACCCACATTTGCAGAAACAATATGCATGTATATATATATATATATATATATGTATATATATATATATATATATATATATATACAGCCCTCAAAATTTGCACTTTCCTACTCGCATCTGGCGAATAAACAAATGAGGAGGGCGAGTATGGACAGGGCTGTGCTGTCCCAGGAATGTATAGCCAGTGCCCCTCCCCCGCCATGCACAGGCTCGCAGCGCCACCAGTGCAAAAAATACAGTCAGCCGCCTGGGACCGCCCCTCTCCACCTCCTGCCGCACATCCCCGCCCAGGCTCGCAGAGTGTGCTGTTCAATAGGCATTAAAGAACCGCCTTGGACCGCTCCTCTCCGCCTCCCTCCTGCTGCACATCCCGCCCAGGCACACAGACCGTGCACTTCGATAGGCATTAAAGTGCCGTTTGGGACCGCCCTTATCTGCCTCCCTCCTGCTGCACATCTCGGTCCGCCCTCAGTGTGTATAGATGGTTGACCGTCATGGCTGCAGAATGGTAACTATGACAGTGTGCTGGAGGCATTGGTACAATGGGGGATTAAATAGGATGTGTGTTGGGAGGAAGGAGGGGGACGGGCATGGGATTGAGAGCAAGCATGTGCTGGATTGGGGGGGGGGTATTTGGAGGCATAGATAAGATGGATTGGGAATGGGGGGATGGAATTGGAGGCATGGATATGATGGATTGGGAAGGGGGGTGGTGGAATTGGAGGTCTGAATCATATCTATGCCTCCAATTCCTCCCCCCTTCCCAATCCATCATACCTTTGCCTCCAATTCCACCCCCTCCCCAATACATCATACCTAAGACTCCAATTCCACCCCCCCCAATCCATAATACCTATTCCCCCCCCCCCAATCCATCATATCTTTTCCACCCCTCCCAATCCATCATACCTATTCCAACCACCCAATCCATCATACCTATTCCACCCCCCAATCCATCTTACCTATTCCACCCCACAATTTATCATACCTATGCCTTTAATTCCACCCCCCCCCCCAATTGGAGGCATAGGTATGATGGATTGGGGGGGATTGGAGGCATAGGTATGATGGATTGGGGGGAATATTGAAAGCATAGATGTTTAGGGGTGGGCAGGGTAGGGTTTGGGTTGGTCAACTGGTGGCGAGTAACTTTAAAGGCCTGGCTAGTAGCTCAGGACTTGAAATTTTTGAGCCCTGTATATATATATATATATATATATATATATATAATTTTTTTTCTTATAAGCCTGTAAAGCATTGGAATCAGATATCTGTGAATGAATGATGCAGCTGTGCGGGCAGAGCAAAATGTAAAAAGTGACAGGAGCCCCCGGGGAGAAGAATCCTGCAAGAGGGGGGTAAATATGGGTGTAACATGTAACACAATAAAAAAGGTGGACTTTTGCCTTGTACACACGATCGGTTTTCCGATGGAATAAAATCCGATGGACTTGTTTCATCGGAAATTCCAATCGTGTGTGGGCCCCATCGGACTTTTTTCCATCGGAGTAAAAAAATAGAACATGTTTTAAGTTTTTCCGATGGAAAAAAATCCGATGGGAAATTCTGATCGTCTGTGTGGAATTCCATCTGAAAAAAATCCACGCATGCTCAGAATCAAGTCGACGCATGCTCGGAACCATTGAACTTAATTTTTCTCGGCTCGTCTGAGTGTTTTACGTCATCGCGTTTTGGACGGTTGGAATTTAGTCTGACAGTGTGTATACAAGACTCATGGAAGTCAGCTTCATCGGAATTCCGACGGAAAATTCCATCGGATTTTATTCTATCGGAAATCCGATCGTGTGTACAGGGCATTAGGCTTTAAGAAACCAGTGTCATTGGAGAACAGTGTATTAAATGTTTACTTTTAAAATTACATTTTATATAAACAGTACAATAAAAGATATAAAATAACAGTTTAAAAATTATAATCTTAATTTTTTTCATACAATTGTAAGCTACCCTTAAAGGGAAAAAAAAGAATGATAAAAAAACTATGATTTAAAGGCTGACAAATTCACTCTACCATTATTCAGTGAAAGTGTGACAATATTACTTGTTCCTTTCAAAACAAACAATAAAGAGGGTTGCAAAGAGAAGTCACATGTACAAACAACTAACTTCAGGCAAGCCGTTTTATAGGGCGGCAGAAGACCCATAAATCAGTTGAATAGAGTTCATGGAAGTCATAATCTTTATAATGGTCTACCAGTGAAAGGAATGGCACAGTTTTCAAAGCATTGAAAGGTCTCTGCTTGACTTTGCTCCATTATTTACTGTTGTTTATTATAGCGAGTGCTACTATAGTGCAGTGATAAAAGACAGCTCACAATCTCCCACAGAAGTGTTAAATCACAAATGAGCCTAAGACGGAATCTGGATATATGCTTTTTTTCTATGTTTTGCAATTAATGCAATTTTATTAATAGTATTCGATGACAACTGGCAAAATAAAAACAACAGCAGCAGTGTTTTTTTTTAGTATCTTGATATATTTCAATGTCATTATATAATTATCTGTTTTAAAAATCTTGCTTTTATTTTTATTTTGTTTTTGTATTCAATTTTAGTTACATACATTTTATGGAAAGGACTAGTTATATTTCCTTGTGGAATGCATATGATTGGGTTTCTGTCTAAGAGCAAAGCTTAGTGATCAAATTTAAATTCAAATATCTTAAAGCCCAACCTCAGCCAAACCATTCAATCTTGTTTTGGATAGAGTTGAAAATGGTTAGTACCTTTGTCATGTTTCTATTGCTGTTTGTGTCCCTTTTGGGGGGTTTCCTCTAATTTCCTGTCAGGACAGGAAGTGATGGGAAGTCTCTTCATTGGGGAAACAAAATCAAAAACACTTGTTTAGTGAAAAAAGGGAAGGGTTAGAATTTGAGACAAAGAACATTAAGCTGTCAGTGCCTTCCTGTGCTGGTAATAGGCATCACACCCATAAGATGCTATACACATGTCACTAGAATTTGCAAGTTGGATCACCAAGTAATCACCAGAAACAAATTTTATATATTTTATATATAGTAGTAATTATATTCAGTGGCGCTGAATTATTTAACAAAGAAACAAAGCAATCTAGCACCACTCAATTTGACTGACCATCAGAATTTTCTCAGTTGTGGTGTTGAAACCATGAAATAAATTGACAGCTACAATAACAGTTTTTGAAACATGAAATTAAAATTAGAAATAAAAAACTACAAAAATGCCCTCAAATGTGATCCAAACTATTTGACTCTCCTTGCAGTTAATCAAAAGCACTACTTAATGTCTTTGGTTGCTTTGCAAGTTTGACAAAAGATGTAATTGAAAGTGCGATTGCTCTTTCAAATTGCTATATGTATAGTCAGTGTAGACGCCACAAACTGGGAAAATTATAGCAATTTTGACTGTTTTTAACAACCAGTTTTCAATCACAACCACAATTAAATCGATTAAGGCAACACATCACAATTCCTGTCATATGAACATTGGTATCAACATAAATAAATTGATGTTGGTAGGCTGCTTTGACACGTTTAACTGTTTCTGAAATCAAAACCTGGCTAACATTTCAAAAAATTGCCCTGTATTTAGCTAACTTTAGTGTTTTGTGGAAAGTCAAAAATCCCAATAGTTAACCACTTCAATACCATGCACTTATACAGCTTCCTGCCCAAGCCAATTTTGAGCTTTCAGCGCTGTCGCAATTTGAATGACAATTGCGCGGTCATGCTACACTGTACCCAAACAATTTTTTTATCATTTTGTTCCCACAAATAGAGCTTTCTTTCGGTGGTATTTGATCGCCTCTGCGATTTTTTTTTTTTTGCACAACAAATAAAAAAAGAGCGATTTTTTTTAAAAAAAACGAAGTTTTTCTTTGTTTCTGTTATTTTTTTTGTAAATAAGTACCTTTTCTACTTCAATGACGGGCACTGATAAGGCGGCACTGAAGGGCACTGATAAGGTGACACTGATGGGCACCAATGAGGTGGCACCAATGAGGTGGCACTGATGAGGTGGCACTGATGGGCACTGATGATGGGCACTGATAGGCGGCACTGATGGGCACTGATATGTGGCACTGGTATGCGGCACTGATGGGCACTCATAGGCGGCACTGATTGGCACTCATAGGCGGCACTGATTGGCACTCATGGGCGGCACTGATGGGCACTTATGGGTGGCACTGCTAGGTGGCATGGACGGGCACTGATAGGTGGGCACAGATTGGCATGGATGGGCATGGATGGGCACTGATAGGTGGCACTGATGGACACTAGTAGGTGGCATTGGTGGCACTGGTGCCCAGCAATACCAGCCACCACACATTGTGAAAGTGCCAGTCAGTGCCCATTTGTGGGCACTGATTGGCATATTTTTTTAATGTTTTTATTTTATTTATTTATTTTTACTACATGTGGATGGCCATGGGGGCCATCCACATGATTTGGGGCTTCCCTGTTGGTCCTGGGGGCTTCCCTGGTGGTCTAGTGTGGGTATCTGAGGGGGGGCTGCGCTGATAAACAATCAACGCGAACCCCCCCTGTCAGGAGAGCCGCCGATCGGCTCTCCTCTACTCGCGTCTGTCAGACGCGAGTGAGGAAGAGCCGATCAACGGCTCTTCCTGTTTACTTCCTGATCAGCCGTGATTCGACACGGCTGATCACATGGTAAAAAGCCTCCGACGGAGGCTTTTTACCGAGATCAGTGTAGCGGTGGGTCAGACTGACCCACCGCTCCACCGATCGCCGCGATGCGCGCCCCCCCGGGCGCGCGGCGGCTGTTATCCCGTAGGACGTCATATGACGTCCAGTGTGGATAACAGAACCACTTCCCGGATGTCAATCTGCTATTGACGGGGCGGGAAGTGGTTAAATAATTTTCAGTTCAGAGTATACCAGGGATTGGCAATAGTTTGATTGCAATTTACCTGTCGGTCACGGCCATGTGATGGGGAGGTCATGATACCATTGTCCTGGGCATCATTAGTGTTGGAGCACCAGGGGAACATACTGCCAACCATGTTTTAGGTGCTGTGGATGCCTGATTTTCTGCTTTCAGTCAGCCACAATAGTATGGTACACACATGAGGACAGCTACCTTGAACAGGGTACAGACAGTCATACTGCTCTTCCTCAGGACAGCCACCTTCATGCTTTCCTACCAGCAAAAGTAGGACAAGGAACTGAAGAAGCTGGAAGGATAGCCTACCATGCCAGCTGGTGTGGGTATTCATGTGAGTGTGTTTATGTGGGTGTATGTATGTTTTTGTATATATTTAAGTATATGTATGTGGATGTGAGTGTGTGGATGTATGTGTCAGGGTCCAGATCTGAACCTACAACCTACTGTGCCACCTGAGGACCTCTTAGAACAATCTTGCCTAATCTCTTATTTCTGGTGAACCTTAAACATTTTGCTCCTCCTATGAACATCCCAGTATAAGCCATGGCTCTGCACTTCCTGATTGCCAGATTATTGTGCTCTCTCCAGACGATATCTTGCTCCTTTGCATACCTGCAGCTGTCCTTATCTCCACTACCATCTTTTACTGACCTTGGTTTGTTCTTTGACTATGCTTTGTTTGATCCCAGCTTGCAATCATTTGTTACCACTCTTGGCTTGTTCATTGACTACACTTCTGCTTGATCCCAACCTGCAACCACTTGTTACTAACTTTTGGCTTGTTTACTGACTACACTTCTTTTTGATTCTGACCTGCTATATCTGCTACTGGACACTGGCTTGCTCACCTCCTGGTGGTGGAATCCTGAGGACTCTGGCCTGGTACTAACACTTATCAAAACCCATCTCCACCATCAGGAGCTCTGGTGACTTCTGGTTAGTGCTTGGACCCAGCACCCTGGGTGAGCTTGCATCATCCACCAGGGTGACCTGCATGTACTTATCCAGCTGGGCGGCACAGTGGTATAGTGGGTAGCACTCTCGCCTAGCAGTAAAAAGGGTTGCTGGTTCGAATCCCAACCACGACACCACCTGCCTGGAGTTTGCATGTTCTCCCTGTGCCTGTGTGGGTTTCCTCCGGTTTCCTCCCACACTCCAAAGACATGCTGGTAGGTTAATTGGCTTCTGTCCAAAATTGGCCCTAGTATGTGGGTGTGAGTTGGGGGCCTTGGATTGTGGGCTCCTTGAGGGTAGGGACCGATGTGGGTATGTGTGTGGAGCGATGCGTAGGTTGACGGCGCTATATGGGTACCTTAAATAAATAATAATATAATGAGACACAATGTACAGGGATAGGGAGAATTGTAGACACTCACCCACACTCACTCAGGATGGAATGGTGTCCTTATTCAACCTTACTAACTATGTAGCTGGTTAGTGGGAACCTCTTTACTGCTATAGCTACTGGTCTCTAAGCCAGACCCCTGATTATGACAGTATGTAAGTGTATGTATACAAATGTGTGTGTTGATGAAATGCCTCATAGGGGGTACTACTATGTTAGGAATAATGGGGTAGAATGAATTATAGTGAATGCACAAGGGTGTATACACTCCTGACCCCCTCACTATGTAGGTTACATAGTTCTGGCCCTGAACACTATTTACTGGGCTGTACATTACTTTTATTCCTGACTCCTGCACTGTGTACTAAAACCCACTCCTGGCCCTTACACTCTGCACGTTACACACCCCTGACCCCTGCACTCTGTTCCATCCTGCACTCTGTTCCATATATAATCCTGATCCTTGCATACTGTGTGTTACACAATCATGACCTCTGAAAACTCTGCATTCCATACTTCTGACCCCTACACTTAATTCATTACCTGCTCCTGAATTCTTGCACTCCTGACCCCTGAGCTTTGTACATATTCCTTGCATCAGATTTGGGGTGATTAAAGTGTATATAAACCCAAAAGCAAAAAGGTAAAAATAATTGCAGCTTAGCATACCTTAGATGTGGTGGCTGCTTTTGTTTTTTTAGGTGTATATTTGGTGATCTAGCCAGTAAGTTTGTTTATTTTTCAACTTCCTTTACCAGACAAAGCTGTCCAGTAAAAATTACAGTTAGAGGGTTGGGAGAAACCATTTAACACTGACTGGAGTGCTTGCAATAGTCAGATTCACTTATTTAAAAAAACTGTTTCTGTAACTACTTAAAAAGTGTTAGCTGGTGTTTAACCTTCATTTGTTAGTTACTTATGTAAAGTTTATCTAAACCTATTAATTCACTACCCTATTCAGACAATGTTTCCGTCCAAGGGTGTCTCTGTTACTCATCTATAGATAGAGAAGACAACATAAGACAGGAAGTGTTACTAGCCAGATCACCTGGTGCAAATAAGGGGGCATAAACATGAATAAAAACAGGAAATTAATGCAGCCACCACTTCTAAAAACTGGTGTTGTATTAAAAAAAATTTTTTGTTTGTTTGTTTAGATATGCTTTAAGTATTCTCCAGACATGAAAAAAATTTGAATGAAAGTGAACACCAGGTATCTCACCGAAGCTGAAGAAGTAGGATATTTATATTTTTTAATTTACATAACATTAGCATATTTTTCTACATTTTCCTCAAACCATATTTGCTTTTTAACCTCCCTGGCGGTATGATTCTGTCTGGAATTTTTAACCGTAAACGGTACAATTATTTTGCATGGAAATTTGGTGTTATGTATTGTAGGCCTGCAATTCTTAGTAATTACTCGCTTAAACCTGACCAAACAAGAGTCTAGTAGACATCCCGGGTATGATAAAGTTTGAAACACAAAATCATAAATTATAATATTATAAATAACTATAAATAATTATAACAAATAGTAATGTAATTATAATAAAAATTATTCAATAATGTAATCAAATCAAAAACACTGAAATTTGCTCAGTTGCAGAATTGTCGCTGTCATTATATTTAGTGTTTGATGACGAATTTCCCCACAAATCACTATCCCTCAATTCTTCAAGTGATTCTAATTTATTATCGCTGTTTTTTTAGCTGGTCTAAAACCACTTTTGACATAAAGGGACACTTTTTGGTTGCTATGGACAATCTCCAGTTTCCAGGCAGAAAGAACAGTTTTTATAATATAAAAGTGCATGCAGGGCACTGGACAGACCACTAGGGACAAAGGGGGTGTGTTATGATTTGATACAGTACTGTAATCTGTAAGATTACAGTATACTGTATGTGTATTGTGTTTTTCACTTTTTGAATTTGGCGCCGAACTCCGCCCCCGTGCGCCGCAACATCGCAGGGAATGGAGCTCGGCACCCGGCAGTGTGAATCGAGCGAGACACGGCTCGCACACTCTACGGGGAGACATCGCAGGATCCATGGAACAAGGTAAGTAACTTCCCCTGGATACTGCGATGCAGCCCGAGTCAGGCTCGGGGTTACCGCTCTTAGCATTAAAAACTCACCCCGAGCCTGACTCGGTAATACCACCAAAGGGGTTAACGGGGCCTTGCTAGGTTATCTCCTTTAAAAAAGCATGTCATACCCTGGTGATCTTAGATTTTTTCCACATTGTTCAGGTACATTCCACCTCTCCAGGGTTGCCTATGAATGGACTATACAGTCTTGATGACAGTGGACTCTCCAGGTGGCTTAAAGGATAACAATATTTAAAAAAAAAAAAGATAACTCTTCCAATATATTAAAGTATATCAAGCAACATTGGCCTGTTTATTATTTTTCCCTTTGCCTAGGGAGCTATTCATTACAGGACTATGTCAGTGTAAAACAGGTACCTCCTGAATTTTTATTAAAGACAAGGAGTGTCTTCATCACCAGTATCGATAAAGGTGATGAAATCCATTAAGAACAGATTGAAAACAGCAAGGAGCAGGCATTACTTTAGCTACAGTGTAAAGTCTTCAGAAAAGAAATGAGAAAAACAAAGACAAATGGTCTCATTCTTGATTTGAATTCAGTTTTCACATCGGGCTGCAAGGCATTGCATGGAATTGGGTGGAAGATGGGTGAGTGCTAAACCCGTACAGAAGTATGAGGAGCAGATGCCTTCTATGCTCTCATTTCCTTTTTACAGTGCATATGGCAATTGTCAAAGCACAGAGAAAGAAAAGGTAGCGGTAACAGGTTTTATAAGTTGCATGGTGAACCAGGACATATTAAAACAGCCAATGTTCGTCTACAAGTATCCCTGCAATTGAGTCTCTCACAGGCATATGAAGTATAGCTAAGTAAGCACATTAAATGTATATATAAAAAAAAATGCTTAATGTAAAAGGAATGTCATAATTTTTTTATTAAAACTGATCTTGTAGTTAAATGCAAAGTCTGCTTATCAGGGCTCCATCTTGTAAAAAAAAAATCACTGAATAATAGTAGTGGAAAAAAATACCTGTTATGCCACGTACATTATTCATGTCATGGAAAAAAATGACGTTTTTCTCAACGTGATTTTTTGTGTTTCCTCTCAAGCCTGCCTTGCATACACACGTTCATGAAAAAAAATGCTCGAGCAAAGCGCAGTGACGTACAACGCGTACGACGGCACTATAAAGGGGAAGTTCCATTTGAAAGGCGCCACCCTTTGGGATGCTTTTGCTGATCCTCGTGTTAATAAAGTTTGGTGAGAGACGATTCTCGCTTTTCAGTCTTCGTGTTTTTCAGTCCGTTACAGCGTGACGAATGTGCTATCTCCATTACGAACGCTAGTTTTACCAGAACGAGCGCTCCCGTCTCATACTTGATTCTGAGCATGCGCATTTTTTTCCGCTCGTAATAGCATACACACAACCGTTTTTCACGACGGTAAAAGAGAACGATGTGAAAACTACGAGAAAAAATAGAGCATTTCTCGTCGAGAAAAATGCTCTGGAGCATACACATGACCGTTTTTCACGACCATTTTACAAAATGGCATTTTTCTCGTCATGAAAAACGCTCATGTGTACGCGGCATAAGAAAAAGTGTCAATCAATGGGTCCGGCAGACCCAATGTTCGCTGGCCACCCGTGATCATCCCGGGGAGAGGCTGAACGGCAATCTGCAACAAGGAAGATCCCCATTCTGCAAGGGGACAAGATGGAGATCTTGTGTTCCTGCTGAGGAAGAACCAGGATTTCTGTCTTCCCCCAATCAGTGCAACCCTCACAGTTTTTAAGCAACCCCTAGGGACACACTTAACCCTTTGATCATCCCTGATGTTAACCCCTTACCTGCCAGTGTCATTAGTGCAGTGACAGTGTGTTTTTTTCTTTAGCATTGATCACTTTATTAGTGTCACTGGTCCCCAAAAAGTGTCAAAAGTGTCAGTAAACACACAAAAAACACACACATCCCAGTTCTGTGAGGAGAGGAGAGAGAGATCGAGAGTTCCTACGAGCGGGGAGCCACGATCTCTCATCTCCTATAGTCAGTCCCATCCCTCACAGTTAGAACACACACACACAGGGAACACAGTTAACCCCTTGATCGCCCCCTAGTGTTAACCCCTTCCCTGCCAGTGACATTTTTACAGTAAGTGCATTTTTATAGCACTGATTGCAGTATAAATGCCAATGGTCCCAAAAATGTGTCAAAAGTGTCCGATGTGTCCGCCATAATGTCGCAGTCCCGATAAAAATCGCAGATCGCCACCATTACTAGTGTAGCGGGGTGTTCCCCTTTAATGCAGAGAGACAAGAAGTTCCAGGTGAGAGGTGAGTCGGGAGGAAGTAAAGAGACATTATGGAAGTGAAAGCAGAGGAGAGAGAGACTACATCTCCCAGTACATCTTGCAGCACCCAGGGTGCATTGCTCCAGAACAGAGACTGCTGGGGCAGACTTTATAAAGGGGAGGCGGAGTTTTGGTCGGCCTCTTTGGACCCCCCTCTCCTAGCAAGAGGATGTCTGTGCTGAACTGCTGTGTGCACAAGGCCTGAAGCCCGGGCCGTGTGCTCCTTTCCAAAGAGCATTCTGCCAGCCTAGCAGAGCCTTAGAGACATCTAATCCTCCTTGCTGCAGTACACCAGAAGGATTGAAGACTTGGATGTCGGTGGATTCCTGTTCCTAGACGAATCGATGGAGGAAAGGGACTTGGACTTGTCCAGGTGGTGAGAGCTGTTTAAAATAGGATTTTTATAACAGCTTACCTGTAAAATCCTTTTCTTGGAGTACATCACGGGACACAGAGCGACATAGTCATTACTAATGGGTTATATAGATACCTTCAGGTGCTGGCACTGGCAACTTCCAAAACCGGAAGTACCCTCCCCTATATAAGCCCCTCCCATCCGGGAGCACCTCAGTTTTGTAGCAAAGCAATAAGTGTCCCTAAAGAGGGGTGGGAGCTCTGTGTCCCGTGATGTACTCCAAGAAAAGGATTTTACAGGTAAGCTGTTATAAAAATCCTATTTTCTTTCTCGTACATCACGGGACACAGAGCGACATAGTCATTACTAATGGGATGTCCTAAAGCAATGCCCAACGAGGGGGGGGATACACCATACATAAGCTGAGCGCTATCAGACATGAGGATCTTTTGCGGCCTGCAACACACTGCGCCCAAAGGCGACATCCTCCTGACTTCTAACGTCCACCTGGTAGAACCTAGTAAACGTGTGTACTGAAGACCATGTTGCGGCCTTACAGATTTGAGCCAGGGAGGCCTGGTGATGCACTGCCCATGAAGTTCCAACTGCTCTCGTGGAGTGCGCTCTAACTTTGAACGGAGGTGGTCTCCTTCTCAAGCCATAGGCTTGCATTATGACCTGTCGAATCCACCTGGCTAAAGTAGATTTTGACGCTGCCTGACCCCTTCTGGGGCCTTCCGGCAGAATAAACAAAGTATCCGTTCTGCGAATCTGAGCAGTGGCTTTTAGATAAGCTTTAACTGCTCTTACTACATCCAAAGAATGCAATAACTTTTCCTCTACCGAAGTAGGTTTGGGGAAAAAAGAAGGAAGAACCACATCTTGGTTCAAATGAAACCTCGATACCACCTTAGGAAGAAAGGCTGGATGAGGGCGTAACACTACTCTATCCTTATGGATAACCAGATATGGCTCCTTACAGGACATAGCTGCTAATTCCGACACTCTTTTAGCCGAACAAATGGCTACTAGAAAAATCAATTTCCTGGTGAGAAGAACCAAAGAAATATGCTGTAATGGTTCAAATGGTTGTTTCTGTAGAACCGACAGAACCAAGTTTAGATCCCATGGACATATGGGAATATTAACCGGAGGACTAATACGCATCACTCCTTGTATAAAGGCTTTGACTAGTGAATGCGAAGCCAAGGGCCTTTGAAAAAATATTGACAAGGCCGAAATCTGACCCTTGATAGTACTCAAGGCAAGCTTCCTATCTACAGCCCATTGTAGGAAGTCCAGAATCCTACCTATTACGTATTTACGTGGATGCCATTTCTTGGCCTCACACCAGGCGATGTACGCCTTCCAGATTCTATAGTAGATCTGCCTGGATACCGGCTTCCTGGCATTGATCATGGTAGATACCACAGAATTAGAGAGCCCTCTCTTTTTTAGAATGAGGGCTTCAATAGCCAGGCCGTCAAACCTAGGGCTGGTAAGGAAGGGTGGTATATCGGTCCTTGCGAAAGCAGGTCCGGACGACGTGGGAGAGTCCAAGGACTCCCCACTGACATTTTACAATCTCCGCGTACCACGCTCTTCGGGGCCACGCTGGAGCCACCAGAATCACTGGTTTCTTTTCTACCCTGATTCTGCGGAGTAATCGAGGTAACCATTGTGGCGGTGTGAATGCATATATCAGCTTGAACTGATCCCAAGGGAACACTAGGGCATCCGAGCCGCAAGCTAGGGGATCCCTTGTCCGAGAGACAAACCTGTCCACCTTTGCGTTGAATCTGGATGCTAGAAGATCTACATCCGATGTTCCCCACCGCTGACATATTGTCCAGAAAACCTCGGGGTGAGGGGACCCTTCCTCTGGGCATAATTGCTGGCGACTTAGAAAGTCCGCCTTCCAATTCTCCACTCCTGGAATGAATACCGCAGATATGGCTGGGACATATCTTTCTGCCCATTTCAGGATGTAATTTACTTCCCTCTGGGCTGCACGACTCCTGGTGCCCCCCTGATGATTGATATATGCCACTGCTGTGGCATTGTCTGATTGAATTCTGACAGGGGACCCTTGGAGTTTGGATGTCCATGCTACTAGGGCATACCGGGCTGCTCGTATCTCTAAGAGATTGATGGGCAGGGCCTTTTCTGCATCCGACCATCTGCCCTGGAGAGACTATTGCTCCAGTACTGCTCCCCAGCCTATAAGGCTGGCATCTGTAGTGACCACCTTCCAAGAAATCGGACTGAAGGATTTCCCTTTTTCCAGATTCTGGGGAACCACCACCAATGGAGGCTCTTGCGAACGGAAGGGGACAAGGACATTGTAAGTCTAGGGCCTGAACTTTTTTGTTCCAGGCTGACAGTATGGCCCCTTGCAAATTCCTTGAATGGAATTGACCGTAGGGTACTGCTTCGAATGATGCCACCATTTTTCCCAGCAGCCTCATGCACAGGCGTATGGACGGCTGTCTTTTTTGTACCCACTAAGTGGATCAAATCTTTCAAAGACAACACCTTTCCTCGAGGCAAGAATATTTTTCTCTGGCCTGAATCCAACCTTAGCCCCAAGTATTCCAAACTTTTGACTGGTTTTTAGGGCTGACTTGTCTCGGTTGATAATCCAACCGTGAGATTCCAGATAATTGATTGTCTTGTGAACGACCACGTCTAGTTTTTTTACTGAGTGGTCTATCAGCAACAAGTCATCTAGATATGCCATTATCATTACACCTTGTGTTCTTAGATTGGCCAATAAAGGGCCAGAATTTTTGTAAACACTCGTGGTGCTGTGGCCAAACCGAAGGGTAAGGCTCTGAACTGAAAATGGCACCCTTCTACTGCAAAGCGTAGAAATTTTTGGTGGACTGGAAAGATGGGAATGTGCAAATAAGCATCTTTGACGTCGATCGCGGCTAACCAATCCTCCCCTTGTAGGGCAATGGCCACCGATCGGATCGACTCCATCGGAAAGTCCTGATATACAGGAATTTTTATAGCCCTTTTAGAATTAATATGGGCCTCCCGTCCGCGTTTGCTTCGGGACTGTAAAGAGGTTTGAGTAAAACCCAAACCCTCATTCTTCCAGGGGACCTCCAGAATTACTCCTTGGAGCAATAGTTGTTCTAGTGCCAACAGGAGGGACCCTCTCTTCCGGGGATCCCTTGGCACGTTTGACCTCAAAAATGGGAAGGAGAGTCTTTTAACTCCAAACTGTATCCCAAACATACTGCGGAGAGCACCTATCTGTCTTGATCGTGTCCCGCCAGGTCTCTTGCGAACAACTGGAGTCCTCCCCCCACCTGACTGAGTGGGGCAACCCTTCAATGAATTTAACTTTGGGGGAGGTTTTGTACCTCCCCTGACCCAGGGTTTCTCATTACCCTGCTATTGTCCCTGTTTTTTACCCCCGGGAATTGACCGAGGAGGCCGTCGGAACTGTTACACAGCCGATGCCCCAGGGACTGGAGAAGCAGGCCTCTTAAAGAGGGACCTCTAACTCTGTTTTTAACCGGCAAGAGCGTATTTTTACCGCTGGAAATTTTCTGGATATATTTGTCCAGGTTTTCCCTGAATAAGCGTTCACCATGAAATGGGACGCTAACCAGCCATTCTTTACAGGGAGCTTCAGCAGACCAGTTTTTGAGCCATAGAAGCCTACGCATATGTACTATAGACAGCGTAAGGCGGGAGGCCTGATGGACTGAATCCTTTATGGCGTCAACCGCAAAGCCTAAGGCTCTAGGTAGATCAGCTAGGGCAAAGCCTGCTGATCTGTCAAGTCCCTCAAGACCTGTTTCAACTGATCCTTCACTGCTTAGCAGACCCCAATAGCTGCTACTGCTGGTTGTGTCACCAAGCTTGCTGTAGAAAGAAGCAGACTTTCATAAGGACTCCAATCTTTTATCTATTGGGTTCTTGACATTTGGACATTATCCACTGGACATGTCAGTGATTTATACATACAAGAGATGGCTGCGTCCACTGAAGGGACCTTCCATTTTTTTTTTTTTTTTTGATGAACTTATCCTCCATGGGATAGACCACCGGAAATCTCTTGGGGGAATAAATATTTTCTCAGGACGTTCCCAATCCTGGTAAATAAGCCCTTTCAGTAAAGGGTGAAGTGGAAAAGAACAGACAGTCTGGGGGCTTCTAGCGACCCCAACGAGGATACAGTAGTGGTTGATGGTTCCGCAAGGTGCATTTTTAATGCTGATCGGACCATGTTAGTCAGAGACTGAACCCATAATCTTTCAGCTTGAGATGCTGAGAAAAGGTTCCCCCACTGTTGATTCCTCTATAACAGAATCAACCTCATCCTGATCCCCTTCAGGCAGGTCGATCCCTGTATGGGACTGTTGCTCTGCTAACAGGCACTCTGAAGGAGGAGACGGAGATGGGGCGTGCTTTCCCTGACAGGGAGGCAGCGATCAATGTTGACAATCTCTCTCTAATCCTCCCAGAGCTGAGGAAAAAACCTCCTCTGTTACATACACAGGAGCAGGTGAACTGAGGACAGCCACAGTACCAAGTACCCCTGCGGGGTCTCTACGGTCACTTACCTCTGAACTTCAGGGGAGACTGGTGCAGCAGAAGCATGCCCAAGATCCTCAGAGCCCGATGAGACCCCCTTCGCTTCCTTGAAGATTCAGTTCCGGAGCTTCTGGACGGCATATTCCTAAGCCTAAAGCTGAGGTATTCCAGCCGTAATACACCACTTTTACTGAGAATAGTCTAGCACAATTGCTGCTATATCACAGTTGGTGTCTACTAAAGTGCCTTTCTAGGGGATGCCTGCATCAACCGCCTCTGTGTGCCTTTATACTGTTGCTAGCTCTGTCTGTGCACTTCAATAGCCAGCTATAATGTGCTTTAAAACACGCTGGACGCCCGCACATGCGCAGTAGCGCTGCGGCGCACACCTGAGCGTCATCCACCCGCTCCGCCCCTTTTTCCAGATCGCCTCTATGAATAGAGGCGCGTGCACGCGCACGCGCGCGGGCACGTGCGCCTTCGGCGCCTTTTTTGAAAACAACAAGGAGCTAGATGGGAGCCAGGGTCCCTTTGCCGCAGGGCCCGGGGATGGATGAGCGCAGCAACAGGGCAGAGGAGACAGCTTCCCAGGAGAGAACATACCAACTGCCTGGATTTGATTCTGGACGAAAAAAATCCACATTACAAGAAAAAGAACCATAGCGGCCTCTAGTGTCTAACACAGGTACCGCAGTCTTACATTTTTTTTTTTTCTTGCCTACTATTAAAATTTTTACATTTTCTCAGTAGTAACAGGCATACACAGAATATTAGCGGGAATACCTTAGGTAACAGGCAGAAAGACAAAATAGGCTTGGGGGTCCCTCAATAGAACCAAGTTCCCGAGGGCCCCCACTTACCTTTTCCTCGCCGCAGGACTCTGTTTGGTCCACAGAAGCCCAAACTTCACCTATCACGGCAGGCATTGTAATCAAACCTTCAGGGACCGGGTTCCCAAGGATTCCACTCCCCTGGACCTGTATAGCACCCTGCACAGAAAACATATTGGTCGTGGGTATGACCAGAGCTCTGGATCCCAGGGTCCAGCTCTCCTAAGAGAAGCATTACAGGCAAAACCTTGCTCTTCTCTGCAAGGCCCGGGTACCGACCGTTTAGCTATGAAGCTTTTTTGGTCTGATCCGGAATAGCTTACTGAGGCCCAAAAGAACCTGTACGCAAGCTCAGTGAAAAACACATGTTTCTTCTTGGCCAACACCTTAGACACTGGCAAAAAACTGAGGTGCTCCCGGATGGGAGGGGCTTATATAGGGGAGGGTACTTCCGGTTTTGGAAGTTGCCAGTGCCAGCACCTGAAGGTATCTATATAACCCATTAGTAATGACTATGTCGCTCTGTGTCCCGTGATGTACGAGAAAGAAAGACAGATACTTTATCTTTACTATTCGTTGGGATTACAAAGTTGTTCTTCAAGTGCACCACCGAGAGATTGCTAGCGAATATTGTTTCACTGAACTTCCATTTAGATCAGTCAGGCCTGACTGCATAGGTAGACATTGCTGGGTGTTAGTCTACCCATGAGGGGAAGTAGCTGTAAAAGGGCAGCGCTAGAGTTGCATAGCAATACTTTATTATTCTGATTACTCTGTTTATCTTTATTACTGTTTATTGCAGGGATCTGCAACTTGTTATACTGTTGTTTATTACTTGCCCATTAGCCTCAGTAAAATATCTGGGTAAAGTACATTTGGTGTCAGTTCCGCTTACTTTAATAGGAGTTTTAAAGTATATTCTGTGTATGTTTGTTATAGGACTGCGTCACCAACAGTTGCGATCACGCGGTCCTATCTCTCTATCACCAGCTGTGCCACGGGAGGTTAGAGCCGATTGCCGGGGGTTGACAGCGGTGCACTGCAGGGCCCAAATCAATATCAGCGGCTCTCTTAACTGGGGGTAGCGCTACACGATCCCGGACGAGCCCCCACGTGTAGCGCTACCCCCAGTTAAGAGAGCCGCTGATATTGATTTGGGCCCTGCAGTGCACCGCTGTCAACCCCCGGCAATTGGCTCTAACCTCCCGTGGCACAGCTGGTGATAGAGAGATAGGACCGCGTGATCGCAACTGTTGGTGACACAGTCCTATAACAAACATACACAGAATATACTTTAAAACTCCTATTAAAGTAAGCGGAACTGACACCAAATGTACTTTACCCAGATATTTTACTGAGGCTAATGGGCAAGTAATAAACAACAGTATAACAAGTTGCAGATCCCTGCAATAAACAGTAATAAAGATAAACAGAGTAATCAGAATAATAAAGTATTGCTATGCAACTCTAGCGCTGCCCTTTTACAGCTACTTCCCCTCATGGGTAGACTAACACCCAGCAATGTCTACCTATGCAGTCAGGCCTGACTGATCTAAATGGAAGTTCAGTGAAACAATATTCGCTAGCAATCTCTCGGTGGTGCAGTTGAAGAACAACTTTGTAATCCCAACGAATAGTAAAGATAAAGTATCTGTCTTTAAACAGCTCTCACCACCTGGACAAGTCCAAGTCCCTTTCCTCCATCGATTCGTCTAGGAACAGGAATCCACCGACATCCAAGTCTTCAATCCTTCTGGTGTACTGCAGCAAGGAGGATTAGATGTCTCTAAGGCTCTGCTAGGCTGGCAGAATGCTCTTTGGAAAGGAGCACACGGCCCGAGCTTCAGGCCTTGTGCACACAGCAGTTCAGCACAGACATCCTCTTGCTAGGAGAGGGGGGTCCAAAGAGGCTGACCAAAACTCCGCCTCCCCTTTATAAAGTCTGCCCCAGCAGTCTCTGTTCTGGAGCAATGCACCCTGGGTGCTGCAAGATGTACTGGGAGATGTAGTCTCTCTCTCCTCTGCTTTCACTTCCATAATGTCTCTTTACTTCCTCCCGACTCACCTCTCACCTGGAACTTCTTGTCTCTCTGCATTAAAGGGGAACACCCCGCTACACAAGTAAAAAAAAAATAATGATAAAAATGTCATAAATCTATCCCCTATTTTGTAGACGCTATAACTTTTGTGCAAAACAATCAATATACGTTTTTTGCAATTTTTACTACCAGAAATATGTAGAAGAATACATATCGACCTAAACTGAGGAAAAAATTAGCTTTTTTTAAAAAAAAATTGGGGCTATTTATTACAGCAAAAAGTACAAAAAATATCTTTTACAAGGCTCCAATATTTTGCATGGAAAAAAAAAGACGCTGTACATGCCTAGTATTAGACAAAAGAAAATCACTGATGCGTAAAATGAAGATGATCAAAACAGGCTAAAAACTGTTTGCATCTATTTGTCCTGCCAAAAGAAGATTAAATAATATGCAGTGCTTCTCTGGATACTGACAGTTATCCAAAGAATATCTGAGCCTCCCCAAATTCTGTGTATTGCTGAATGCAAACAAAACATTTGTTATTCACTTTCCATACAATGTGAGGATCTGCGGATAGCGGGTGCTATGGGGATCGGCAAGGAATCACAACAAAAGTATGTGTCACCTACACACCAAAATGGGCACTGAGAAATAGAAGTGAATGAGGTTTTTTTGAATGAGTTTTTATTAGTTTTGAAATGAAGAAAGATACATAAAAAGGAATAGAAAAAAGGAATGAATAAACTGTCAAAGCAACAGATGTTCCATCAGTGGTGTGCTTAGTGCCTGTTATGGATTATCAGGATACATCAAGATCTAAGAATTAGTTATAGATAACTTAAGATAAGTTGGGTGAGTAACGGAATGCTAAGGTGTTAGTCAGAGTGGAAGTGGGGGAGAGGCAAGGGTGTGGTAGGGCACTGCAGTATGGATAATTATTATTATTATTACACAAGATTTATATAGCGCCAACAGTTTGCGATAATAAGAGAATGGAAATAAAAAATAAATAAAAAATTGAAGAAGAAAGGAAGTGAGTGAGCATCATTATGTGTCCAAATTGACTGATTAAGATGTAATGAGTAGCTGATCAAAGCACTGTAGGTCATCCAGGATTACCATGGTTTCAAAAATGTATTGTGGGGATTATTCAGTATTTCAGTTTTTAGTAGCTGGTTAATTTTGCAATTTCTTTTTCACCAAAGTTATACTTTGTTAAGGCTAAGGACAGGTATTTTATATGACTTACTTTAGTTTTCTTAGTGGCCATAAAAAAAGATAATAATAATAATAATCAGAGTCTGCAGATGTTTAAATATATTGTGGATGGGTTTGTGTAGTAACGCTTTTTATTTGTAATAGGTAGTCTTAGCAAAAACAATAGATTGTTATTTAACTACAGTGCCTTTGCTCGTGTTTTGTTGCCTCACAACCTGGAATTAACATGGATTGTTTGAGGATTTGCATCATTTAATTTAAAGAAAATGCCCACAACTTTGAAGATGTTTTTTTTTTATTGTAAAACAAACAATCAATAGGACAAAATAACAGAAAAGTCAATGTGCATAACTATTCACCCCCCTAAAGTCAATACTTTGTAGAGCCACCTTTTGCAGCCATCACAGCTCCAAGTTGCTTTGGATAACTCTCTATGAGCTTGCTACATCTTACCACTGGGATTTTTGCCCATTCCCCCTTTCAAAACTGCTCCAGCTCCTTCGAGTTTGATGGTTTGTGCTTGTGAACAGCAATCTTTAAGTCTGACCACAGATTTTCTATTGGATTGAGGTCTGGGCTTTGACTAGGCCATTCCAACACATTTACATGTTTCCCAATAAACCACTCAAGTGTTGCATTAGCAGTGTGTTTGGGGTCATTGTCCTGCTGGAAGGTAACCCTCCATCCTAGCCTCAAATCACACACAGAGTGGTACAGGTTTTGCTCAAGAATATCCCTGTATTTAGCACCATCCATCTTTTACTCAACCCTGACCAGTTTCCCAATACCGACTGCTGAAATACATCCCCACAGCATGATTCTGCCACCACCATGTTTCACTGTGGGGATGGTGTTCTTTGGGTGATGTGATGTGTTGGGTTTGCGCCAGACATAGCGTTTTCTTTGATGGCCGAAAAGTTCAATTTTAGATTCATCAGACCAGAGCACCTTCCTCCATACATTTTGGGAGTCTCCCACATGCCTTTTTGCAAACTCAAAACATGCCATTTTGTTTTTTGCTGAAAGTAATGGCTTTCTTCTGGCCACTCTACCATAAAGCACAACTCTATTGAGCGTACGGCTTATTGTCTTCCTATGTACAGATACTCCAGTCTCTACTGTGGAACTCTGCAGATCCTCCAGGGTTACCTTAGGTCTCTGTGCTGCCTCTCTGATTAATGCCCTCCTTGCCTGGTCCGTTAATTTTGGTGTGCGGCCGTCTCTTGGCAGATTTGCTGTTGTGCCATGTTTTTTCCATTTGGTTTTGATAGATTTGATGGTGCTCCTAGGGAGCATCAAAGATTTGGATTTTTTTTATAACCTAACCCTGACTCGTACGTCTCAACAACATTGCCCCTTACTTGTTTGGAGAGTTCCTTGGTCTTCATGGCAGTGTTTGGTTAGTGGTGCCTCTTGCTTAGGTGTTGCATCCTCTGGGGCCTTTCAAAAAGGTATGTATATGTAATTACAGACCATGTGACACTTAGATTGCACACAGGTGGACATCATTTCACTAATTATGTGACTTATGAAGGTAATTTGTAGCACCAGAGCTTTTTATAGGCTTCATAACAAAGGGGGTGAATACATACGCACGTGCCAATTATCAGTTTTTTATTTCTGAAAACTAGTTTTATGTATATATATTTCTAATTTTACTTCACCAACTAAGACTATTGTGTTCTGATCAATCACATATAATTCAGATTAAAAAAAAACATTGATCCAAATGCTTTAACATAACAAAATAGGTCAAATTACTCTGCTGTTGTAGCACAAGGAAGCTGTGACAACAAAATACATTATTTGCTTATTATACAGTGGGTATAGTTGTTCAGCAGTTTAGATGTTAAGCTGAAAGGCAAGTGATTTATTTATTTTGGTGGATGGAAATCCATCAACACTAAAGTTATAACTAAAAATTACAACAGCTTAAATACTTACTTAACCAGTCAGGTGCCTCATTAAATAGCTGTTACATCCTGAGGGCAGGCTCCCCTAAGTGATTATGTAATTACTCAATTCTTGTTTTCTTCTGCAACCCATGATTAAGCCATGATTTTAGTTTAGGAGTTTGGTGCATAATCAGGAATAACATAGACAAGACTACAAATAGTTATGGACAGGCAATTTCTGCCCATGTAGACTGAGTAAGCGCAAAGTCTATAGTTACACTAGCTTACTCCTGAGACAAGAGAAAATTTTAAATGTACAAAACATTCTCTAATATAAAATACATGCTATGGTTCCATTTAATATATGATTTGGCAAATTAATATGTATAAATGTATCTGCCTGAGTTTGATTTATGGGGGATTCACCAAATACTGCATGAAGTCATAACTCTCCCTTAAGCCCTGTACACGATCGGATTTCCTATGGATTCTAATCCAATGGATTTTTCCATCGGAAATCCGATGAAGCTGACTTCCATCAGTCTTGCCTACACACCATCAGTCAAAAATCCGACCGTCCCAAACGCTGTGACGTAAAACACTCCGACAACCCGAGAAAAATGAAGTTCAATGCTTCTGAGCATGCGTCGACTTGATTCTGAGCATGCGTGTGTTTTTTGTCCCATGGAGTTCCACACAGACGATCGGAATTTGCTATCGTTTTTTTTCCCCATCGGATAAATTTAAAACATGTTCTATTTTTTCTCACCAATGGAAAAAAGACCGATGGGGCCCATACCCAATCAGTTTGTCCGATGAGAAAAGTCCATCGGACTGTTTTCATTGGTAAAACCGATCGTGTGTACACGGCATTACTCTATCCAGACTGGAAAATAAATGTTGCCTTTAGTTACACTTTAAAACTGAACCCTATTAAAGTCTACGGGGAGCAAATGAAAAAAAAAAAAAAGCAAAAAATTATTTATAAAAGTACCAGGAGGTAAAAGGGACCTTCTTTTTATGCAAATTTGTGAGCTTGACTTAAACACAGCAGCAGCAGACCAATCTGATTAAATATAATAATAATAAAAAAAGCCTTTTTAATTAGTTTTGGCTGTGAGATCCAAATTATTTTATCCAGCAGTAATAGGACTGAATTGCACCATATAAGTAGCAGCCATCCAACAGATTTAAAAGATATTGAAAAAGTCCTTAATTCTGTAGGAATTGGCCAGTGGCACAACAGTTTATTAGTGCAGTTTCTTGTGAGCTTCTTTTTTTGCAGTGCCGCACTGCATTGCCCTAAAAGTGTAATAAAACTTTAAAGCAGAGTGCACAAAAACACTTCAAAACCACAGCCCCATATATCCCCAGTTACTTCCTAAAAAATCAAAATATAGACTCCAGGTATGCTTGGTAGAAATTGGCTAATGTCAAGACAGTAAGCTAGCTCTTGAATGGGCAGCAAATGGAAAGAGACAAAACAGAATTTACAGTATCTTGCAATAAAACGTAGAATGTATAGTCTGAGGGACAATAGGCACAATTATTGTTTAGTGACTGTACAGGAATAAGCAGTTTGGTTATGTAAGGGAAAGATGAGGTCGATTTTATCTTGAAATAATAGTGTAATTTATGAGACAATGGCCACACATATTGTACGAGTACAGCGGCTGGACCAAAAAAGGTGTAGTAAAACCACCCTCATGTCCAAAAGTCTGAGCCGAATTTTGGCCAAGCTTTTTGTACTGCAACCCCTCCGATATAACTGAAAATTTCCTGGCCTGGATTGCTCAAGAGTGACAGATTCCTAGACAAGATTATATATATATATTTTTTTTAAGTTGTTTTTTATTTTTCTTATTTTTATTTAAATATGTAATTATATACATTTTTATATATTTTTTGGTATTGATACAGTGGTTGGGCTGCACACAGCATAGGCTATTTCTCTCAGGAAAAGCTGCCCTAGAGACAAAGCACACAGGCTGAGTGAGGGTTTACTATAAGAATTAAGATACTGCAAATGAAACAGCAGTGGAAAAGTGATCCACAAGAGAAATGTTTTAATCAGGAATAATAGGCCTTGCCGGCATATTTATTGAGATAGGAGATGTGTTGTATGTGAGTATGAAGTTCACACTGTTCTTGTTTTTTTTTTTTTCTTTTAAGCAAAGCAAAAAAAGTGAAAATACACCAGTTAATATAATAAAGTAGCTAAGGAGTCCACAATTGAAGTGCTAGCTATCACTCAGTTTTTAAGGACAAATATTGATTCTTAAAATATTTTTTTCTTGTGCAGATCTGTACAGAAAGGCAGGGCACATAGGAAAATGTACCCCAGCACTGCAAATGAAAGAACACAAGCATCATTTGTTGAAGTAGATGTACACCCAACCACTAAAATCTCAAATAAGCTTTTACACATTGATATTACAAAGAAAGCCCATTTAAATTTCAACAGTTAGTGATACTGAAATTAACATTCTGGTGGGCACTTTGTGTTATGGAGTGGCAATGCCCTCATCTCCCATAGTTTTCCACAATATCCTGGCCATAAATCATCCTAACATGCTTTCACAAAGGAAATTGCAAGCTTATATGCACATCAAAGAGGCATATTCCACTATTGTTACTTTTAAAAAAAGCCTGTTAAAAATGCAGTCTGAAATAATGTGGAAATATAACCTGTAAAAAAAACACATGCAGTCTGTTATTGGTGTAGTGTATGTGCACAGAAAACTGTAGAGGCTGTGAAAAAAAACAATTGCATCCAGGATCAGTTAAGCTATATGCTCTGTGAAAAAACACATGCAGTCTGTTATCACTGTAGTGCATGTAGACGGGAACAGACTGTAAAGAAGCTGTAGGTCATCAGCAGTTTTAGGATGTAAGAAACTTTCCTCACTTCTCCTCCTAAATCCCCAGTCACACAGCATTTTGTAACCTACAGGACACTAAAGCCCTGTACATCCGATCGGTTTTACAGATGAAAACAGTCCGATGGACTTTTTTCATCAGACAAACCGATCGTGTATGGGCCCCATCGTTTTTTTTTTCCATCGGTGTAAAAAAATAGAACATGTTTTAAATGTATCCGATGAAAAAAAAAAACGATAGCAAATTACTATCGTCTGTGGGGAACTCCATCGGATAAAAAACCCACGCATGCTCAGAATCAAGTAGACACATGCTCAGAAGCATTGAACTTAATTTTTCTCGGCTTGTCGGAGTGTTTTACGTCACAGCGTTTGGAACGGTCGGTTTTTTGACTGATGGTGTGTAGGCAAGACTGATGGAAGTCAGCTTCATCGGATTTCCGATGGAAAAATCCATTGGTTAAAAAATCATAGGAAATCCGATCGTGTGTACAGGGCTTAAGGGTTTCATATGCTTTGAAAGATTTGTGCCTAAAAGCCATACACTAATCCGTCTCTGTGCATTTTATCAGCAGCACTTCCCATGCTTTCCCAATCACAGCAAAGCAAATTGTCAATATGGCTGCTGGGAACCCAACATTTTCTAGGGAGGGGTGTGGCTTATCAAAATGCTCCCTTATTGGCCCTCCTAAGCCATCTGATCCAAGTTTAAAGACCAGAAAGTGCGTTATTTCTAGTTGAATGCTATGGCAGTGAAATCGCTCATTAGTTTGCCAGGTTTACGAGCTATGAATGAGCTGGGTTTCCGCCAAACCCATGTTAGTCCTGAACTTGAATCTCATCCTACACAGTAAGAAGGCTCAAAACTATCCATTCATCAAGTTTAGCCTATTCTAGGATCTATTACCAGAGCTTATTGACAAGAAGGTAAGGCAAATCAATGTATATTATCTTTGAACCATTACAGCTTTCTATACTGAATAATAGGTTGAATTCACTGATTCAGTTTTTCTCTGACAATTATTTTTATAATAGCATTTTTATAAAAATAATAGCAAAAAAGAATAGCAAAATACAGTGATGCAATTGATGAGATGCCCGTCCCCAAAACAATTAAAGTTATGTTAAAACCAGGTTTATTTTTCTTCTTAAAGCGGAGGTGCAGCCACAAAAAAAAAAAAAAAAAAAAAGTCAGCAGCTACTAACAGTGTAGCTGCTGACTTTTAATAAGGACACTTACCTGTCCTACTCGCCCGTGATGTCGGTCCCGCCACAGCGATCGATCGCTGCTGGCAGGTTCCGGCTCCTCCATCCTCAGTAAGGGAAACAGGCAGTGAAGCCGTAAGGCTTCACTGCCCGTTTCCTACTGCGCATGCGCCACTAGCACAGCGCTTTGTGAATGGGCGGCTTGCCTCCTGGGATACACACAGTTTCCAGAAGGCAGCACGGGCCATTCACAAGAAGAGGAAGCGGAAGGAGACCCACCACGGACGAGAAGAGGAACATTAGAGGCAGATTAGGGGACTTCCGCATAGCAACAGGCATTTAGGGCGAGTATAAAATATATATTTTTTTCTATACATTTTTTTATTTTTTTTAGGATTTTTAATGTAAAGATTTTTTCAGGGTGGACCTCCGCTTTAATTAGATATTGTTGTAAGTCTAACTGGATGTGAAACAGTCAAAGAATTTCTTATTTTACTTTTTATTTATGTTTATTTATAAAATAACTTTTATGAAGGTCCGTGTTTTCCTGGCTGTCCACACAGCTATAGCTGTCTACTTCAGTCAGTAGAAGTGGGATGATCACTAATAAATAGTATTGATTAACTGCTTTTACACAGAGATTAATTGGGAGTCAGTCACCATGGTAACCCATTATTAGGTCCTTAAAACAAGAACCTTTGTCCTGTGTAAACAGCTTCTCTTATGGCGCTCTGAGCTGAAAAGTAATGCAGAAAGTCAGTTGTTGCTGTTTTAAAGGTTTGTTTAAAGACCTGAAGAACATAATTAAATTCTTATATGGTTTAGTGTGTTTTCTCAATTTTGATTACCGTACATACTATTTTCCTGTTTGGACAATCTCTTCACCCTCCATTAAAGCGGAGTTCCACCCTTTTTTTATGTTTATTAAAAGTCAGCAGCTACAAAAAGTGTAGCTGTTGGCTTTTAATAAACATACACTTACCTGCTCCACTGTCCAGCGACGCACCGCCTGGAGCTCCGCTCCTCTCCCCCCTCCTCCGCCGGCGCGTCCATTCACAGTGTGGGCACCCGGCCGTGACAGCTTTCGGCTTCACGGCCGGGCACTCACTGCGCATGCGCAAACGGCGCAGCGCTCTGTGAGTGGACAGGCGATCGCCTGGGACCTGTCACGTCCCAGGTGATCGCCTACAGGGAGGAGCCGCCACAAGGCGATATGACATATCGCCTAGGCGGCTCCAGGACGGAAGGAGGAAGTGGGACAGGAAGTCCCACTCCTACTGAAGCCCCCACTCCCCCCCCAAAAAAATTACATGGCAAATGTGGCATGTAAGGGGGTGAGGAGTGGAATAAAAAAAGTAAAAAAATTGGGTGGAACTCCGCTTTAAGTTTTCCTTTTTTAGCAATAACAATATGAAAACACCTGTTACACATAGTCCTTGTGCTTATTTGCTAATAAAGGAATACGGTTTTATGCATGCTAAAGAAAAGGAATAGGTCCAGCATTTCCTAAATTAACCCCAGAAGCTCATTCTCTCCTTCAAGAGCACATATTAAAAAAAAAAAAAAAAAATATATATATATATATATATATATATATATTTATTTTTTTGTTTATTTTTTATTGTTTGGTTTAGTGAGAAACCACTTCCTTTTACATTATCCCTTCAATGGCCCCTTTGACTATATCACCCAGATTGAAAACATTCTTGTAAAGGCAGCTGTTGGGAGCTCAGTTCCTATTAACATTGGCACATGCCCCAGATTAATATCTTCCAAGAGAGCTTTCACTACACAGTGTATGGGTAGGTTCTTACAAGTTAAAACAGTAGCATGAATTTGCTGGCAATAAAATGAATGGATAAATGTGGAGGTGAACAAATAGGAGAGGGATGCTATTTAGGATTTCAGTGCAATCAAGGTACTGTGTTGTTAGTTTACCCGCTTGCCGACCGCCTCCTGTAGACATACGTCAGCAGAATGGCGCGGCTGCGCAAAGCAACGTACCAAATTTGAATTTGCATGTGTGTGCGCCCTTGCCGCATGCTCTGTGACCGTGCCCGCAGGACCCGTGGACTCGATGTCCGCCGGTGTCCCGCGATCGTGTCACGGAAGGGCAGAACGGGGAGATGACTTTGTAAACAAGGCATTACCCTGTTCTGCCTAGTGACAGGACAGTGATCTACTGCTCCCTGTGAACAGAAGCAGTGATCACTGTTGTGGCACCCACACAGTTAGAATCACTCCCTAGGACACACTTAACCCCTTACTCACCCCCTAGTGGTTAACCCCTTCCCTGCCAGTGTCATTTACACAGTAATCAGTGCATTTTTATAGCTCTGACTGCTGTATAAATGACAATGGTCCCAAAATGGTGTCAAAAGTGTCCGATGTGTCCGCCATAATGTCGCAGTCACGATAAAAATCGCTGATCGCCGCCATTACTAATAAAAAATTAATTATAATAAAAATGCCATAAAATTATCCCCTATTTTTTAGACGCTATAACTTTTGTGCAAACCAATCAATATACGTTTATTGAGATTTTTTTTTTACCAAAAATATGTAGAAGAATACATATCGGCCTAAACTGAGGAAAAAAAATGTTTTTTTATATATTTTTTGGGGATATTTATTATAGCAAAAAGAAAAAATATTGCTTTTTTTTCAAAATTGTCGCTCTTTTTTTGTTTATAGCGCAAAAAATTAAAACTGCAGAGGTGATAAAATACCACCAAAAGAAAGCTCTATTTGTGGGAAAAAAAGGATGTCAATTTTGTTTGGGTACCACGTCGCACGACCGCAAAATTGTCAGTTAAAACGACGCAGTGATGAATTGCTAAAAGTGCTCTGGTCAGGAAGGAGGTAAATTCTTCCGGGGCTGAAGTGGTTACACATGAAGTTAGAAGCACAGTGGGTTTCTAGAATATGCAGTTATTTTTTCATACTTGCAACATTTTTAAAGGGATAAAATACAGGGAAATGTGTATGTATTGCAGAGATGTACTGAAGATATTTTTTGTTTATTTTGCCCTGACATACAGTACTTTAAGAGCTGTATGAATACTTTGAATGAAACCCCAACTCCAGCCATGGAAATCCATATAATTCCATCTTGACTCCTTCAATGAATACAAAGCTGATTTTAAATGGAATCTTGTCTAAGAAAAAAACATGTCATTACTGACAGGCTGATTGTCATGCTGATCCTTTTTCTTTAATACTTTGAGCCTCTGAGACATAACAGACATAGGCATGCCAATAAGATCTTTTGACTTCACTTTGACTTCTTTATTTGCATACTTGTACCAGGTCTTTGAATAAGAAGGTACTGAAGTTGAAAGGCAAGCAAAACATCCAGGTACCTAGCATTTTTAAAATGCCAACAAAGACATTCCCTTATTTTTCTCCTTGGAAAGATTTATTTTAACCTGCTAAGTGATCAGGATCTTAGAAGAGGCTCCTTTAGTGATAGAAACTTCTAAAAGAAAGGTTTAAAGACTTGTTTCTAGAAAATTCATTTTTACACTGTTTCTAGTGTATGTAACACTATATTTAATTGCCTATTAAAATAAGAAGTGACATTACCTTCATATACTTTTGACTGGAATATGAAGGTCATGGGAAGGCATCATCAAGAAACATTGACTATAACAAATGCTGTTTAAAATTTGGACTTGAAATTTTTGAAACCTAAGGAGAGGAAGCAACAAAATTCAATTAAACTGGTGATTATGTTCACATATTAAGGGAGAAGTACAGCCAAAGCTTATTTGGCTGTACTTCTCCTGTGGATCACAGGGATGCAGTTCGTTCTGCACTCCTGTGACCCATTTTCAGCTGACAGAGGACTGAAGCCAGCTGTCAGCTGAGTTCACAGAGCAGGTCCAGGCTCGGGCAAGATCGCCACAATGAAGTCCGGATCAGCACACATGCCTGGACCTTAACCCACTCAGCCTTTCATTGAGCTGCTGAGAGCCTGAACTGGCCACTCCCACCCCCTCCACAGCCCAGTGCTTCAGTGAGCACAGGGGGGGGTAGAGCAAACCTCATACTTCTCTTTTAAACGTTGTCATGTTTTGCTTTAGATTTTGCCTTGCCTGCCTTTATACAATGCTCAGCACATGGACATACGATACAGACTTAGCAAAGTGACAGATTATGCAGTACTAGCCATGATTCCTTGACTCCATTACACATTACAGTGTTTATATACATCGTGTTTCCAATCTCTGCCATGGAACAGAAGATCGTTGAAAAAAATCATCTAATCTTATTTTGACTTTGGATTGCTCTAGTCTGCAATTAATCTATTGACCCAGAAGGACAATATCATAACAAATTACTAAGACTATGTCATTTGATAAATGTCAACAAATGTCAGTGCACAGTACAAGTCACACTGAAAAGATGGTACCATCTGACAAAATGAAACAACGCTCAAAAGGTCAATTAAAACTTGTAAAAGTTTATAACTTCATTAAGACTGCATATGAGTTGTCAAGAAGTCAAGATTTATTTTTTGTCCATTACCTAATAATGTAATAATAATATAGGCACCCTACCTCAAACTTAGGCTAAGATTGCAGTTTGGGTTATTCTGTATCTATTAGTTCTATATTTTCCCTTTTCATCTAGTTGTCACTATTATTAAAAAACACTTTTCAGAAAGAACAGGAGACATATCAATTTTGTAGCATAGGAAAACAGTACAAAACTGAATTGTCATACAAGGTAATGAGAATGATTTACTATAACATTTGATTCACACATTCATCCTCCCTTGTTGCAATGCACCATGACAGTACATTAGATGTCACACTGTACTCTGATCAGTTACTTGGTGTCTATGTGTTTTGGAACACTCCTGTACTTAGCCCCTACAAAATTTATCAGCCAGGAGTCCACAGTTAGTTCACGTGACTCCCCTTCTTTCATCCATACCAGACCTTGTGTTGGAGATTGGCTGTTCAAACACCCACTGCCATCACACGGGGCAAAAAAGAGAGTTCCCAGCCCTGTGTAAGCTCCAAAGGTTGGATTTAAGCTTTACAAGCACAGCTTTGCAATTTCAGCCAGGGACAGTTTTCAGCCAGGAGTCTACACATACTGCAACAGAAGATGTGCACATGCTACTGTACGCAGACACCCTTTATTTAAATGTGAATATGCTGAGTCTGTTATATGTGTACAGTATTTAACCCTTAATGAAAACAGTGAGCTAAATAGTGGTGCTAAATCTATATAAACACACTCTAAATAATAATATAAGCCAAATCCTAAAACATATATAAGTGCAAGTGAATAATAAACAGTTATATGACCCAGTGAGAAGTGAAAAATACAACTGATTAAAATAATGCACTTTAAATAAGACAGTCCATAAAAAATTCCAGTGAAATGTTTGCAGTGTAGTCTCTTCTTAATTCTTCCACCACACCAAAGTGAAAGTGACTCCACTCCCCTCAGCAAACACACCCACCAAATTTATTTGCCTACCACTGTCGTGTTAGGCTGAAATGCTTGTACACCAAACTGAAAAGATGAAACGACTATCCTCAGTCCAACCGTGTATATAAAGGGTCTCTCCACATGTAAATGATAAAGGTGCTCCAATAGTGTGATAATGTAAAACCAGTTTATTAAAAACACACACAGAAACTGTGAGGGGGTTAGCTCGGCAGCGGGTGTGTGTGACCCCCGGGATGGGCTCCCCACACAAAAACAGGCCCAGCAAACGGAGGTTGTGGTTTTCAAAATCAAAAAGGTGCGGTTTATTTTCTATTTACAGTGACAAAACACAGCAAAGCAAAAGAAACATAAATAAAATAAATCCTGGTCAACTTGACCTCTGAGTAAACATACAGGTTTCCTAACTAACAACTGGGATCAGCCTAGTGCTGTCCTAGTCCCTAAGTCCCTGGTTTTAAATGTCCAAGCAAATAGCCACACAGGCTTTGTCTCACCGCACAGGGGTTCACTCTCCCTAGACAGTCCATACAGGTCTGGTTCCAGGCATGAGCTAACACCTAATGAATCTGGGAGTTCTTATAGAGGCCTAAATGAGCTGACAAGCTTCAGCTGGTCTCATCAACTCCCTGTCTGCACGACGCCCCACACTCTCCCTAGAGGTATGAGTCATCCATGAGCCCACTAGCCTCAGCTGGGCTTATACAACTCTCCACCTAGTTGTATAAGTCGGCGTAAAGCCTGAATCTGGGCGAAATATATCTACCCCCCTGGATGCAACCAGGTGACTTTACCTTCCTGCTGTCACATACCCCCCCCTCTTGTTTTAACCTCGGGGTTGGAACACCAGCAATCAGGCATTCATGTACTCGAGACAAAGCATCCACATTCCCCATTTGAACGCCAGGGCGATGCTTCACTGTGAAGTTGAATTCCTGGAGGGCCAGGAACCACCTATTCACTCTTCTATTTGTTTCCTTGTTTTGAGCCATCCACTTTAACGGAGCGTGATCCGTAACCATGTCAAAGTGCCTACCTAGCAGGTAGTACCGAAGGGAATCTAGAGCCCACTTCACCGCTAAACACTCCTTTTCAACGGTGGCGTAATTTACCTCATGGGACTTCAACTTCCTGCTGAGGTAAATGACTGGGTGCTCTTCCCCGTTCCAGACCTGGGACAATACTGCTCCTAACCCCACATCTGACGCATCACTTTGTACGACAAAGTCTTTAGAGAAGTCGGGTGAGTACAACACTGGCTGGCTACATAAGGCTTGTTTCAAGAATTGGAATGCTGCCTCAGCCTCGGGGGTCCATTTAATCATGACCGACCCTTTCCCCTTCGTCAGGTTGGTTAGGGGCACAGCCTTAGAAGCAAAGTGGGGAATGAATCGCCGATAATACCCAGCGATTCCCAGAAAGGCTCGTACCTGCTTCTTGCTGTTGGGACGTGGCCAACTCTGGATGGCCTCGACTTTGTTGAGTTGGGGTTTTATTACTCCCCTCCCAATGGTGTACCCAAGATTTTTTGCCTCCTCCTGCCCAATGGTACACTTCTTGGGGTTAGCCGTAAACCCCGCTTCCCGAACAGAGTCCAGGACTGCTTGCACTTTTGGCAGATGTGAGGCCCAATCTGTGCTATGGACAATTACGTCATCCAGGTAAGCCGCAGCATACTTCCGATGGGGCCTCAGCATCTGGTCCATTTTCCGCTGGAATGTGGCCGGCGCATTCTGTAACCCGAACGGCATTCTTTTATATTGGAACGCCCCGTCTGGGGTTACAAATGCGGTTTTCTCTTTGGCCGACTTGGCCAGGGGGATTTGCCAATACCCTTTTGTGAGGTCAAGAGTCGTCATGTATCGGGCTGTTCCCAGCCGGTCGATCAACTCATCTATACGTGGCATGGGGTAGGTGTCAAATTTTGTAACTTTGTTCAACTGACGAAAATCGTTACAAAATCGCCAGCTCCCATCCGGTTTAGGCACCAACACAATGGGACTAGACCAATCACTTTGGGACTCCTCTATCACCCCTAAGTTCAGCATTTTCTGTACTTCCTCCCGTATTGCCTCCCGTCGGGCCTCTGGGATCCGATAGGGTTTTAACTTCACCCTTTCACCGGGCGGGGTAATGATGTCATGCTCTACCCCAGATGTTTGTCCCGGCAGCTCAGAGAATACCTCCTTGTTGCGAAGCACAAACTCCTTAACCTCCTGTTGTTGGGGTTGTGACAAGGTGGCTGCTATTCCAACCTCAGGAATCACGCAACCAGTTTGAGCTGGTGACCAAGTGTCTGCGACTAGGGACTCTCTATCCCTCCAGGCTTTCAACAGATTAACGTGATAGATCTGTTCGGGCTTTCGCCTTCCTGGTTGTCTGACCTTGTAATTCACTTCGCTCACTTTTTCCATTATCTCATAGGGGCCTTGCCATTTGGCAAGGAATTTACTTTCAACCGTAGGGACAAGTACCAGTATCCTATCCCCCGGGGAAAAGGTACGGGTCTTGGCTCCACGGTTGTACACTCTCTGCTGTGCTAACTGCGCTTGGGCCAAATGTTCCTTCACGATGGGCATTACCTGTGCAATTCGGTCTTGCATCAGGGCGACATGCTCAATCACACTCCTGTGGGGAGAACTCTCACTTTCCCAAGTTTCCTTGGCAATATCCAACAGCCCTCTTGGGTGTCTCCCATACAGTAACTCAAAGGGGGAGAATCCCGTAGAGGATTGGGGCACCTCCCTAATAGCAAACATCAGATAAGGAAGTAGACAGTCCCAATCCTTTCCATCTCTATCCACCACTTTCTTCAACATTTGTTTTAGGGTTTTGTTGAATCTTTCAACCAGCCCATCGGTTTGGGGGTGATACACAGATGTACGTAATTGCGTCACTTTGAACAATTTACACAGCTCCTTCATAACCCGGGACATAAAGGGTGTACCTTGGTCCGTAAGCAGTTCTTTACAAATACCCACCCGGCTAAACACAAGAGATAGCTCTTTGGCTATGGTTTTGGCCGAGGTATTTCGGAGAGGGATCGCTTCTGGATAACGGGTGGCATAGTCCATTATAACTAATATGTACTGGTGCCCCCTAGCGGACTTGATTATAGGCCCTACCAAATCCATGGCGATCCTCTCAAACGGGACCTCAATGATGGGTAGAGGGACCAGCGGGCTACGGAAATGTGGCATCGGGGCCGACCTCTGACACACAGGGCAGGAGGAACAATAATTTTCTATGTCCTTCATCACCCCCGGCCAATAGAATCTCTGTAATACCCTCTCTCGGGTTTTCTCTGTCCCCAGATGACCTCCAAGAATGTGCCCATGGGCCAACTCCAACACCAACTTCCTGTAAGGTTTGGGCACCACAAGCTGCTCAACGGTTTCTTCTGCCCTTTTTGCCACCCGATACAGTAGGTCCTTCTCTACGCTGAAGTATGGGTAAGTGCAGGTATTATCTGGGTTCACTAACTCGCCATCTATTTTCACTACGTTTTCCCGTGCCTTTATTAGGGCGGGGTCTTTCAACTGTTCTGTGGCAAAGTTTTCCCTGTGCACCTCAAGATCAGAAAACTCCACAGACGGTAGGTTTTCGTCTGAGGAGGTGGGCTCCTCTCCAGTTTCTTGAGTCTCCCCTGCCAATACTGATAAGGGAAATTCTGGAGAGTCCTCACCACTCTCAGGGGAGTTCTGGCTATCACATTCCTGGTACATAGGGGCACCAGTGGGGGGCTCAGGATCATCCCACAGTTCCCAGAACTTCGGAAAATCCCTTCCCACAATGGCGTCATGCGGTAACTGAGATACTAAGCCCACTGGATGAGAGAGGGTACCTTTGGGGGTCTCGAAACACACTGTAGTCACTGGATACTCTCGGGTGTCCCCATGCACACAAATAACAGCTACCTTGCTATTCCCAAAGACCTCTGTTTTAACTAACTCAGCCTTTATCAGGGTCACAAGGCTACCTGAATCCAGCAATACCACAACATTTCTACCATTAACACACATTTTGCATAAATGTTTCTCAGTTCCTCGAATGGCAGTGCATGCGACTGTCGCACACAGCGACTGACATCTGCCCGTCAAGAGGAGGCACACTGCATGGGTTCCTCCACAACCGGGCAATTGGCTACAATATGTCCCGCTTGCCGGCAGCGGTAGCAAACGATCCTTCTTGCCGCCTCTTGAGCCGCTGATTTCCCAGGCTGTTCTCGCCAAACTTGGGGTAGAGCTCCCACCCTCTCACTCTCTCCACCCTCACCCCTTGGAATCCTCTTATCCGCCCCTGGGGATGGTCTGGTCTTAGGGTGGAAAGTCCGAGTGTCTCTGGAAGAGGCCGTCAGGTTCTCTGTAGCCAAGTATTTCTCCACACGATCCACAAGACCATCGGCCGTCTCTGGGTCTCCATGGCTTACCCACTTTTGGATGGCAGTAGGAAGAGCTCTCAAAAACCGATCCATTACAACACGTTCCACAATCTTTGGTGCGGACAAAGTCTCTGGCTGTAGCCACTTTCTGCTCAGGTGAATGAGATCATACATTTGAGACCTGGGGGGTTTTCCAAGCTGGAAAGTCCAGTTATGCACACCCAGCCTTGCCAAAATTTCAGCTTTTAGCATCACATAGTCTTTTGCTTGGTTAGGCTCTAGGTCATAGTAAGCTTTCTGCGATTCACCAGTTAACAGAGGAGCCACCAGTCCAGCCCATTGCTCCTCAGGCCACTTTTCTCTTTCAGCGGTCCTTTCAAATGTGGTCAAAAATACCTCTGGATCATCCTCTCCAGTCATTTTTGTCAATAAACGACTCACCCCAAAGGACGCGGTATTAGTGGGACGGCTTTCCTCACTGGTCTGCGGACGTTGCTGCATTACTGCTTCCATTTGTTGTAGTCTCTGCTCTTGCTTCTGTAACAGGTCTATGAAGCGGGCCTCAGATTGCTGCTGGGCTTGTTGCTGAGCTTCCAGACTCTGTTGGTGAGCTTGCTGCTGGGCTGCAAGGCTCTGTTGATGAGCTTGCTGCTGGGCTGCAAGGCTCCTTTGCAAACCTGCATTTGTCTGCTGTTGATTGGCATTTGCTAGAGCCAGCTGTTTCAGTATCTCCTCCATGCTGGCTTAAAAAAAAACTGCCACTGGTTCTCCACCAACTGTGAGGGGGTTAGCTCGGCAGCGGGTGTGTGTGACCCCCGGGATGGGCTCCCCACACAAAAACAGGCCCAGCAAACGGAGGTTGTGGTTTTCAAAATCAAAAAGGTGCGGTTTATTTTCTATTTACAGTGACAAAACACAGCAAAGCAAAAGAAACATAAATAAAATAAATCCTGGTCAACTTGACCTCTGAGTAAACATACAGGTTTCCTAACTAACAACTGGGATCAGCCTAGTGCTGTCCTAGTCCCTAAGTCCCTGGTTTTAAATGTCCAAGCAAATAGCCACACAGGCTTTGTCTCACCGCACAGGGGTTCACTCTCCCTAGACAGTCCACACAGGTCTGGTTCCAGGCATGAGCTAACACCTAATGAATCTGGGAGTTCTTATAGAGGCCTAAATGAGCTGACAAGCTTCAGCTGGTCTCATCAACTCCCTGTCTGCACGACGCCCCACACTCTCCCTAGAGGTATGAGTCATCCATGAGCCCACTAGCCTCAGCTGGGCTTATACAACTCTCCACCTAGTTGTATAAGTCGGCGTAAAGCCTGAATCTGGGCGAAATATATCTACCCCCCTGGATGCAACCAGGTGACTTTACCTTCCTGCTGTCACAAAACTTTAACGTACACAGTCACATTCCAGACCTCAAAAGCCAGCAAAAATGTGAAAATCACAGCAACTTTTTGAACAATGGCACAGCGGTACACTGCGGTCATGGTGAACCCGGAGTTTGCGCTCGGTATCTCACTCTCACCCGCTCCCCAGTGTCGGATCAGAATATCGAATCACCACTTCCTAGTTGAGCGTCACACGTCAGTGATGATGATTGCCGTACAGCCACCCCCCGACATGTTTCGTCACATCGACTTAATCATGGGACCATGGGACTGTGAGAGTGTTTATATAGATTTAGCGCCACTATTTAGCTCACTGTTTTCATTAAGGGTTAAATACTGTACACATTTCACATTTTCTTTCAAGTGGCAGCTCAGGTTTATGTTAGGCTCCTAGGCGCAGTGGTGGTAATTCTAGTGTGGGCGGTTTTCCTACCAACAGTTTTTTGTGAGTCTGTGATATACTCATAGGTGAAACATGTCATTGACGCAAATTTTATTGTTAAATAAATGTATCCAAAGTACAGCATCAGCTGTGTGACTTCTACTACAGTGTGCTTGGATTAATTGGCAATGTATGGAAATGTAACTATTCAATTTATTTTGTATATTAATAAAGTGTTGACAAATTACCTTGCACTGTATTATTATATTACAGTCTGCCTCGCAGGAGCTTGCATTCTAATATCTCTAATACAATCATACAGAAACAATTATACTCTTTCGGATAATATGTCCATAAATCAATTGCATTTTCACAAAGAACATTTATGCAAATGCAGGGACCATATACAAGCCTCATGTGGTTAGTGCTTCTGGAGGAAATTGAACCCAAGAGCCACAACTACTCAACCACCACTTGTAATGTATCTTTCATGTACTGTTCAAGGGGAATGTCAAGTAAGTTTTGCTTTCTTAGAGTGACAGTAACTGTTATGTTATGGAGGAGCATTCTATTTTTGTTTATCAAATACATCCAAAAAAAAAATGAACCGTTCTTACGCTTTAGAGCTTAATACTTGCTCTCACAATCTGAAAGGTTTGGAGCCTGGGAGATTCGCTCAGAGTGGGTAAGGGGAACTGGCATCTGCAGTGCATTCTCTAATTAAGAAATTCACATTTATTTTAGAAATTGTTTAAACAGGTTTTCTTCATCATAGCTTCAATCATAAGGTTTTCTGCAAATACTTAAAGCTCTTTGAATATTTACATTTTTGCCACATGGCTCCTGCACTTTGATTTTACTTATGCTCAACAGTCTGTAATGAACCCTCTGTAGACAAATGCAAAAGCAGGCGCTAGATTCAATCCAAGTTTAAGCTTTTAACGGCAATTACTGGTATTTCATCCCGTTGTAAAGACATAGCTTGTAATTGCTGGCAAACTGTAAAGCGCTCCATGTCCCATGGGAGAAAGTAACTATAAGTATCATTATGATTACTGTACAAACTGTTTTTGGCAGATGTCCAGCCATAAATTTTTAAAATCAACAAGACTTCCTGCATATCTTTTCTTCTTTAAAGGGAACACATTATTTACATGGCATTGGTTAAGTGCTGTGAGCAAGGTAGCAGAAGAGGCTAAATCTGCCTTGATAAATAGGAATTTTGTAATTTATGAACTGACTCCAAGAGATCATCTTTAAATAAAGACCAATGAGTCTGCAAAGCATATCTTTTCAGGAGAAAGCTCATCAACAACAAGAATCAATTGATGAATTTAGCTTTTTTATGGACAATGTGAGGCTTTATAAATGTTTACAGTAATCGGAGACAGCACATTTTTAACATTGATGCCCTAATAATAAATGGTACCCTAAGAATTCTTGTACTTTTTGTTTCCTCACTGTGGCCTGAATGTTCTATAACTGTCATTGGTATCCAGTAGCTAATTTTAGGATATCAGGGAAATATTCCTAATATAGTGGTAATTAATTGTCCAAAAATTCACTCACATGCTCCCGTAGGATTTCTGTTAGACAATGGTGTTCTCAGTCTTGCAACTCTCTCCAGACTGAGAACCTTTTTTAAGCAACACTATAGGACAAAAAGAGAGTGCACTTGACTCGTGACACATCTTCAGTAGATCTTAATTCATAAAAAAATGAACATACATGAAAGACAGCACCTAAAACACAGCATCCATCCAGGTAAGGATCCCCTCAAGTCACTAGATACAGATGACTAAATGTAGGATTCGTTATGCTACCCTCTGTCACGATTAGTTGAGCAGAGCTGAAGAAGACCCTTTAGAGCTTAAGAAGTGGTTCTGTCCCTCAAAATGTGCCAGCACCATGCACAACTGGTAAAGTATTGCTTAATGAGTACTAACATTGGTCATCTGCATCTGGCAATTTGAGGGGATCTACATCTGGATGAATTCTGTTTTCTAGGTATCATTCAGATGGGCGCTGATACCCGTAGTCCTTGAATTATTGCCTTGTTTATGCGGCTTCAGCTGCCATGTTCTGTGTGCGGTCAGACTATTCATGTCTATTGGGACACAGTGGCTGCACTGACCAGGCCACTTGTCATAATTTGACATACTGCCTGCAATTGGGGTCACTAACCCGCATCCTCACTGTTGTCAAATTGGCTTCCAGCTGTAGTTACAAGGTGCTCATTCAAGGGCTAAAGATGTAAGCACCCATCTGAATGAGGCCAAATATGCTCTTTTTTTTGTATCTTTTAAAATATTTGAAGTATTTTATGAATAATATTTTCTAAAGATTTTGCATGAGGCTGATATACTCTCTTTTTGACTGATGGTGTTTTTTTAAAGCCTCCTTCTGCTGTCACTACTGAAAGCACATAGGAGTACAAATCTGGATAGACCACTGCACTAGCATGTGCAGTTGAAGTACTAAATGCAGATTTTGCCAGGAAATATAGATCCTGGATCTATAGGTCCTGGAACATCTTATGTAAGTCATGCTGACAGAATTGGAGCGATGACAAAATCTATCAGAGTAGGGGTGAATTTTAGAGGAAAATTAAGGTATAAAAAAGAATAGGTGCTGGCCTGGCCTTTATCATGCCTATTAAACCACCGGCATTGGTTTCTTGATCTAAGTACGTGATAAATGTAGCCATACATACCTGTGATCAAATGCCTAAAATAAAAACATTTGTTGCCGTGGCTAAATAAAAAAATTAGGTACAGTAGGAGTCAAAGCATCTTTATCATGAGCACATATACTGACAAGTGAGATTCCTCCTTGATGTTCATCTTGCATGATAAATGTAGCCATACACCCCTGTGATCAAATCCCTAAAGTAAAAACATTTGTTGCCTTGGCTAAATTTCAAAATTAGGTAGAAGTCAAAGCAGCTTTATCATGAGCACATATATTGATAAGTGAGATTTCTCCTAGATCAGTGGTTCTCAACTCCAGTCCTCAGGACCCACTAACAGGCCAGGTTTGCAAGATAACTGAAATGCATCACAGGTGATATAATTTGCTGCTCAGTGATTGCAGTATTCTAGTCTGGATCTGCGCAAGGTAATACTTAAAATCTGGCCTGTTAGTGGGTCCTGAGGACAGGAGTTGAGAACCACTGTCCTAGATGTTCATCTTGCCCATTTAATATGAAAATAGTAAAACCAAGTTTGTATTATGCACTATGCGTAAGACAGCAAATTAGACCTATTTTATAAGATGCTCTGTAACCATTCCAGTATTTAGGCACATTACAGGTAAATTCCAATATTGTCATTAGCAGTGATAATTTGCATAATATTATTTATGCAAGATAGTAAATACAAGCTTTTACATCATTAAACATGACAATAGACATATGACTCCTGTCCATTGATAAGCTATAGATATAACTAGACAAAACCAAACATTTTAGTCAGCATGGCCTTCTATAAGTATCAGACCAATAATGCACAAGCTCCTGGAACACAAGTATGTAGAACAGGAGTTAATCAGTAGAAGAGCTTGGTTTAAATGTTAACTAAGTGTTAAGCTTAAGCGCTTTTTCTCTATGGTCAAGTATTAAGGGAACACTTTAGCGATTAAGTTAGGTATTAGGGAATTAAGTTGTTAGTGTAGGAGGGAGAGTTTATTTAGGGGTATTAAGACAGTAATGCCGCGTACAGACGATCGGACATTCTGACAACAAAACCGTGGATTTTTTTCCGACGGATGTTGGCTCAAACTTGTCTTACATACACATGGTCACACAAATGTTGTTGGAAATTGCGAATGTCAAGAACGCGGTGACGTACAACACGTACGACGAGCCGAGAAAAATTAAGTTCAATAGCCTTTGCGGCTCTTCTGTTTGATTCCGAACATGCATGGAATTTTGTGAGTCGGAATTGTGTACACACGCTCGGAGTTTCCGACCAGTTTTGTTGTCGGAAAATTTGAGAACCAGCCCTCAAATTTTTGTTGTCGGAAATTCCGACAGCAAATGTCCGATGGAGCCTACACACGGTCGGAATTTCCGCCAACAAGCTCCCATCGAACATTTGTTGTCGGAAATTCTGACCGTGTGTGCGCGGAATTAGAGTTAACTGCTAGGGTAGGTGCCTAAAAGCCAAGGGTGAAAGATGTAACATGGTGCAAATGGTGCCCCCACCCCACACCAGCTAATGTCACTTTTGAAATTGGGGTCAGAAACAGGGGTCATGCATGAAGCTATCAGACACCAGAACTGTGGTCAGAGTGTCCATACTGGACACTGCTTCCTCAATGTGCTCCCTCCCTACCACTGTGTCATCAGACAGGCTCATGACCAAAGTGTTTTGTAGTAGGATGGGTGGAGCCTGATAGAGAACTGAGGCTAGTTCCTCATCAGGTCCACCTTGCCTGTGATTAGCAGCGCATGACAGTGGGTGAATCCATAGCTGCTAATCAGTCCAATAACAGCTTTTGAATCCACCCACTGCCATTGTCTGACAGTCAAAAGAAAGGTGGACCTGCGTTTCCCACGTTTCCCATAAGGTTAGCCTCCCTTGTGACTCAAGTAATTTCCCAAATATGGGCACTGCACATGTCTGTACTTTTACTAGATTTGGCACAAATGCTTACCTGAATTAAACACAGGTAGTTTTAAAGGGAATGGCTGCCAGAAAAGTGTCATAAATGCTTTACTAAATTCCCCAGCCTGTGTTTTCTTTACTTTTTGGTACCTGGATGATAGATTTAATTTGATAAATTGGATAAATTAACAGCAGGGTAGTCAAATTATTAAGCAAAGAAAAATAATCTGCGCTAAGTGTTGAATGAATAATAATCAGCTGCACTCACTGTATTGCACATCCCAATACTAAAACATAACAAACACACAAAATGTGAATATACTCAAACAAACATGTATTTAAATAATCAAAATCATGTAGTGCTCATAAACTGATGAGAATAAAGTACTATAAGTGCAAAAAAGAAAATTCATCCATATATACATGTAAAACTGTAAACATGTGCATCCATAAATGTTATTGTTCAATAAAGTGCCAAGTAAGGTATACCGAAAATTTTCAATTAAAGCTCCAATTATTCTAGAAAAAACTCAAATAATGTTCATTCAAAATGACAAATCTTTAAATGTGGCATAAAATTGGTAAATGATGTAGACAGAGGAATTCCAATTCCAAATACTGGTGGTGACACAGGTGCTCCACACGTGCTTAATCACAGTCCAAGTGCTCCCGTGTCCATGCTCCACCATATGTAAAAATGAATGGACGTTTACCAGATGAGTAGACCCAAAACGAGGTCTAGCCATGCATTAGTGAGCAACACTCCCGACTGTGGGTATGCAGGTAACACTCCGTTTACAGGACCCATATGTTAGATGTGTCATCAAAAAGATCACCCGATAATGCGGCCGGTTAGTTGTTATCACTCATTAATCAAGCATGTGCATAAAAAAGGAACACAACCGCTCATTGCGCAATTTCCGAACATAAGAAATGTATTAAAAGAGCAGTATTCTACTCACAAGTAAAATGAATACATCAGGTATTCAGAAATTATCGTCCTGCGCCCTGGCGGGCATGCTGACATCACTGCTATGTCCTCCAACCCAACGTACATTTTATCTCAATAGACTTTGTCACAGGGGCAATGGAGATAGTGGCAGATGACTGACATTTAATAGCTTCCTGTTCAGGAAACACCAGAGGGCACAGCCACCAAACAAGTGCTTCTATTATAACAATACACTCACCATTTTGTTGGAGCCCTAGGAGTAACCCTCAGGCTATATACTAAGAGATGGATATTATATATTGTTAAATCGCGAGAATATTGAACAACAGATGAATTTAATGACTTTAAACATAAGGTGTATCAAACCAATCCATTTAAAATGGGTTAGATAGGAAAAACGTATAAACCCATCCTGGTCATTGTATACTATGGAAATTCAAGGAATCCATTTACTAAAGCCATATAGTAGACATATGAAAGTTATTATATTATAAAAATCTGGGCGGCTGCATGATCACAGTGCTATACAGGACACATACTAAATATCATCTATATGTCATAATAACTGTTTAAGTGTTTTTAATCAATATATATAAGACAATAGCCCTAAAGATGGAATGGGGAGAAAAAAATATGAAAATGTATATATTTCTAAGAATCAAAGCATCAAAACATATACCAAAAATGCATATAAAAATGCTATATGAATGAGTGCGAGATGAATAAAATATTGAAATAAAATATATTAAAAAAATATATATATTTGATGATACATCTAACATACAGGTCCTGTGAAAGGAGTGTTACCTGCTTCCCCACAATAATGTTGCCCACTACTGGATGGCTAGAACTCGTTTGGGGTCTTATCTGGTAAGCATCCATTTATTATTATTTATGTGTGGAGCACCTGTGTCACCACCAGTACTTGGAATGGGGATTCCTCTGTCTATATCATTTAGCAATTTTATGCCTCATTCGAAGATTTGTCATTTTGAATAAACATTATTTGAATTTTTTTTGTTTGGCACAGAATAATTGGCACTTTAATTGAAAATATCCAACATTTATGGATGCACATGTTTACAGCTTTACATGTATATATGGATGAGTTTTCTTTTTTTGCACCTATAGCACTTTATTCTCATCAGTGTATGAGCACTACATGGTTTTGATTATTTGAATACATGTTTGTTTGAGTATATTCACAGCGCAACACATTATGTTGTTTGTTAAAATATTATTATTATTTTTTTTTTTTTTATGGGTTCCACTGAGTAATACTGTGCAAACAAGAAGGAGGAACTCAAGCAAACGTAAGGTGCTATTTCATGTTTAATTCTCCATGATAGATATACTGTATCAGTATTTTCTTTTAAGGCTATATGCTACATGTGGTAGAAAAAATCTTTGTTGTATCTATTGCATTTTATATATCCTCTTAATTTTTAATTTTGAAAAGGCCAAACAGTAAAATTCAGTCTTTATTTCAAAACAATGAAACGTGGCTGGTTATGAAAAAGTAAAACTGAAAGAGTGGTAAGATTTTTTATTTCAGCTAACTGACCATAATATCGAGGCAATACTAATGACTAAAAAAGGAAAAAAATATGGGATGCCAACACAAAGAACTTTGAGTATGTTTCATTTTTCGATGCACTGATCTGATTCTCTTTCAGAAAAGATAAAACACAAATCACTGCTTCTTTTCAGGAGCAGATAGTGAAAGTGTTTCTTGGGGATGAAGAAATGATTTCTTATAAGCTCTGTCAACTAATCAGGATGTACTCATTATCCAGCACCAGCATGTGTTACTCAAATGAAACAGTTTCTCTTGGATTTGATTAACGGGGAACAGTGAAAAGTGACACAGGCTTAGCTCTGATGCACACCAGAGAAGACTTCTAAGTTAATTTACACATAACTGATATTGTTTCTGAAGTCCTTCTTACTGTATTCACACAATAAACTCTAGTTCTACTTACCCTGGTGTAAATAACTTAGGTTCTACAAATGTATATTCCAAGAAATTCTCTAACAGTTTGTGCATTCTGTTAACAATATGAACACAGAGATTTTACCACTGTTATTTTAAGAAGTATCGTAAATGTGTTTTGTAACACTTCAACTTCACTGGAAAGGGTGACCTTTATTTTAAGAAAATGTGCCCCTTAGCAAATCAGTAATTAATTTGCAGAACACTTACTCTGGCACAATAATTTACTAGCTGTCTCGTTTTACTAACTTTGGAAAAAGCAGATGCTGTTTGTCAAGTTACAAAAACTATGTTTACATCATGATAATACAAAAATATCTTTTTAACCAAGCCAGCCCTGATTTGCAAAATGTAAATATGAAAGTATTCAGCGCTGAGTGAGGAAAGTGAGGAGCTTGTAAAAAATAGATCTGTATATATACAAAAAAGGGGAAGCTCCGCTTGTCTCCCTCTTCTCCCCCTCGGCTGCCACATTTGCCACCTTTTGGGGGGGGGGGGAGGGAGCCGGTACCTGGTTATTGCCATGGCGAACTGAGGCCCGGAAGTTTGGCCCCTCTCTGATCAGATTTCCCCATCCACACATTTGAAATGGAGTCTTCCCCTGCTGAGTCATTTTATTCTGGTGGCAGAGGAGTCAGTGGCACTCCTACAGTGTCAGAATACACTGTTAATTGCCGCAGCATTGATTGAACTTCAATTTTTCAACAAGCCGATTATTGAGAGGTCGATTGACAGATCATCATATTATGAATGGGAATGGCCATAGATGAATTGAAATTTGGTTGGTTCCTGCTGAACAGGCTGAATTTCAATTCACTTTAATCTTCTGCTAACCCCCCTTGCTACCGTGGTAATTAACAGTGCTGTGGGGGTTAATACAAGGTTCTGGACCTGTCACAAGCGCTTATCAAGAGTGCTGACTATGGCTACCCTTTATGCCTCCCCCCTCCATTTATAGAAGCTGTACTATAGGATCCAGCAATGAGAATCTTTCTATGAATAGAAGACAGGTGGATGAATGAGAGGTCCAGATCCTCCATTTATAGAGTGCTTTTCATTGGGGGAAGCTATAGTACAGCTTCTATGAGCAGAGGGGTGGAAAGGGTAGGCATAGTCAGCACTTTTAAAAGTGCCTATGACAAGCCAAGGCTCATATTAATCCCAGCACCACCTGAAGGGAGGGGGCAGAGGACTGAATATCTCAACTAAGAGAGCAGCCACCAGCACAAGAGACACTTCTTATTCAATGCAAGTACTGCCCTTTATGCTGATGAAAAAATGTAATTTAAACCTAAGCTTTAAAAAGTTATTTATGTGTTGAAAATGTTTTCCACTTAATTGATTGGGTATTCAAAGTGAACATGAGTTTACCTCATTTGCTAACATTCACTTTGCAAATTGAATAACACAATATGCCCCAAGTGCTAGAAACTGTAAAGCCGTGTACACACGATAGGTTTTACCGATGAAAACACTCCGATTGACTTTTTTCATCGGACAAACCGATCGTGTATGGGCCCCATCTGTCTTTTTTCCATTAGTGTTTAAAAATAGAACATGTTTTAAATTTATCCGATGGTTAAAAAACCGATAGCAAATTACTATCGTCTGTGGGGAACTCCATCGGATAAAAAACCCACGCATGCTCTGAATCAAGTCGACGCATGCTCAGAAGCATTGAACTTAATTTTTCTCTGCTCATCCGAGTGTTATACGTCACAGCGTTTGGAACGGTCGGTTTTTTGACTGATGGTGTGTAGGCAAGACTGATGGAAGTCAGCTTCATCAGTTTTCCGATGGAAAAATCCATCGGTTTAAAAACCATAGGAAATCCGATCGAGTGTACAGGTCTTAAATCTGCACACTTAATGGAGGAACCAGAACTAATGCAGCTGTCAGAATGCATAGAAAAGACAACTGTGAACCAAAAGCCGCAGGATAGACAGCGCTCTCTAGACTGGTTATTGATGATCCATTGAGCCATGGAAGTACATCACCAAATATATTCAAAGTAAACCTGGTATAAAAGCATCACAGTTTATTGTCCATTAATTGAAAAGGTAAATGACGATAAAATTAATATGTAAAATAAACAATACCACGCTGGGAGCTTGTAGACATTGGTGGGCTAATCTCCTCAAGTCCGGCATTCAGGGATACAAGGAAAGGCGCCTCCATTGACACCCTGGAAGATGGTGGAGTGCCCAGATGACACCACCACAGGCCAGAAGTCACTACAAACCAGTGTGGAATGCAATCAAGTCTGTTGCCATGAAGTTGTGTGGATGGAGGCACCTTTCCTTCTAGACCTGAATGCCGGACCTGAGGAGATTAGCCCACCAATACCTACTAGCTCCCAGCATGGTATTGCTTATTTTACATATTGATTTTATCTTCATTTTACTTTTTACATCATGGACAATAAACTGTGATGCTTTTACACCTGGCTTACTTTAAATATATTTGCGGATGTATTTCCATGGCTCAATGGATCATCACTAACCAGTCTAGAGAGCGCGGTCTATCCTGTGTTTTTTCCAAATTGAATAGCCTTCATTCCTTTAGTAAATCAATCCCAATGAACTAGATATCCATTCTGCTATGAAGTGCAGGTATCAATCTCAAATAATTGCATGGTGCACAACCCCCACCTGACAAATGTGACAATTCCGCAATTAGGAATGTGCTGATTGGGTGCATGTGAAAAACAGGTAATGCAATCAGCAAACGTGCCAATTCTCCTGAACTGGGACAACATTGGGAAGTGCTTTTGTTGTTGTTTATTACAGGTGTCTCGAATCACTGGCATTATTACTGCTCACAGCCACTAAAGGTGTAGTGGAATATATTATCATGGCTCTGATGCCATTATTTTATTGCTGAGCTCTTCTTTCATCGAACCTAACTAACTAATGCATGTAATAGTAGGTAAAATGAGAGTTGCAGAGAATGACTGAGAAAGAGATGCCAAAAGGAAATCTTTCCTAAGTGATTCTGTTGTTCACTGCAGAACCATTTAGATCAGTCAGTGGTGGGGTTTCTTACATTGAAGTCAATCCATCATGGTGGTATAATGATTGGTCCATTTCTATCATGTCAGTGTCTGTATGGAATCAATTTCTCTATCACAGCAGTTTCTCTAATATTGCAGTGTCTCTAACATGGCAATCTACAAGAAAAATGTTGCCACTTTTTAAGGAACTTGGTCATCTTTGTTAGTAAATCAAAAGATGGTTATAGTTAACAGGCAATGTTTCAGAGACATAAAGAACTCCTTTATTCCAGGGACATATGTCCTGAAATGTTGAATGTTGACTTTGACCTTGTTTTGATTCTATAAAAAGAATGTTCAGCCTAGTTGTGAGCTTCAAAGCGCATCAAAGGTTGTGATCCTTTTTAAATGATACAGTTCTCTTATGCAGTATGTGTTTAGAATAAAAATACTGCTCGCTGTATTTTTAGTTCAGGTTCTAACATGCACACCTTCCATAGGAATGAATGGTACCCAATGTAAACCATGGGCATTTTGCATGTGTTTTAGGGCATAGATAAAATACCTTAACTGGTTCCCGACCATGTCACGCAGATATACTGCAGCAGAATGGCTCCCCTGGCCGAAATTCCGTACGTCCTACTCTTTTTCGGATTCCATTTTTTTTTTAATTGTTGCTTATTTTTTGTTTATAACGCAAAAAATAAAAATCGCAGAGGTGATCAAATATCACCAAAAGCAAACTTGGTTTGTGGGGAAAAAATGACGCAAATTGCGTTTGGGTACAGCGTGGAACGACCGCGCAATTGTCAGTTAAATCGACACAGTGTCAAATTGTAAAAAGTGCTCTGGTTAGGAAGGGGGTAAATTCTTCCGGGGCTGAAGTGGTTAACAAATGCATGTGAAAAACACAGGTACATTTCTCTATAGTTTTTCAACCCCCTTGTCTAGGCATTTACTTCAGTTCGTCCTCAGTATCCTTGATGACGGGGTGGCCTTTCTGTAAATGTTATACAGTAGCCCTGAAAAATACTGTAACGATACAAGCGGTACAAGAACAAGTACTAAGCATAAATACCAAACAAATAATCATACCATGTTAAAACATATATGATTGATCAATGTAGCACCATTCACAGAAGTTTGTTAAAATAAAAATGTAGTCACGCAAAAACAACATTAATTCTATCTAACCATAAAATGTTGTCTTTGATGAGGGTTATCCCTTACACAGAAATTTTCAGTCTTCTTTGGACCCCACTATGAAATAATAAAAGACATTCCTTTCTGCAGCTGCACAATTTTATCAGAACTCAAATTCACAATTCTAGATTTCACCTTATTTTAAACCCTGATAATGATAAACATAAAAAAATGGCTTGTTGGTATCTACAAAAAGGTTGTGGGAGTTGGGACAGTTTCTAATGAAACAGAAAAAAAATTGATTAGGGAGTGAAGTGTACATACTGTTTTATAAATTAACCTAATATTACTAATCTATCATTGGTAACTGGTCAGCATATTGTACAGCAAAATAACATCTGTTAAAACAGTTCTGAATGGAAAGTCTGATCCTTACTCAATGTGAAGTCATCTATAATCAATAGGAAATGAATATGCTTTTCTCAGCATTCATCTCGTATATATGTCATAATGAGCTGATCTGTTATTTTTGTAAATGGCACATAGCCACAGGAATTTGACAGAAATATCCCATTCATTAATGCTTGTTATCAAGTATTATCTGTTACACAGCGTCATATCATACAGAACTAAGACTTCTTTCCATCAAGACACCTTCACAAATGTAATCAATGTAAAAATATCTTGTGTACAGACAAGCATCCACATAAATATTCTACTATTTTTTTACAGACAGACCCTGTTCCCATTCATGTTACATGGTTTATAAGGGCATTAAAATCTTCAAAAAATCTGCCACAGGAGGAGGGTACCACACTATCACTTTTAGGTAACTTGTTTTTAAGGGGACACTGCATGAAAATGCAAGGCGCACAACTGAAAAAAATAAAGATATCAAAACATTACAAGAAAAGTTTAAAACATTCCTATTTGAGGTGATTGTAGCCGTATCAGTGCACTTGCAACAGAAACAATTGAGAACTATCCGTGATACTTTTTTTAATTGCACTAACATACAATTTTTCAGGACAAGCTTTTGGGGCATGTCCCCTTCTTCAAGGTCCCAACAGTACTGCTGAGACTTTGAGGAAGGGGGCATACCCCGAAAGCTTGACCTGAAAAATTGTATATTGGTGCAAAGAAAAAAAGTATCATGGAGAGTACTCAAACATTCCTACCTAACACACCAACTTCTGGGATCATGAGAAATCTGAGGATCCCAAAAGTCATTGTATGTCCTCCTGCATGCTACTGGAATATCTTATGGGATTTGAGATCCTGAATCTATACATATTATGTAGAGTAAATACCTACCTGTTTGAATCATACTTAAATAGGTGGTTTAGGGGGGCCCTCATATTACATAGTTTTCATGATTGGCAATAATAATAATATATTTAATTTAAAATAATAGTTGTCACATTGCAAAGTTTTTAGATTGTAACGTTTATGGCCAGCTTAACTGTAGCAAATTGTAACTAAATTTTCTCATTTTTACTCATCTTCACAATCCAATCAAACCCAGTTCTCTCTGCAGCATTACATTCTGCAGATTAAACACTGTGTCCAACAGAGTGCAAGTATAATGATGAAGCTCACTAGTATAAATAGGCCCCTTTGTATGTCCCTTAAATTTGTAGGCAAGCCTATTGATTATACATTAATGACTTTGATGTCCCAGTCTAATAATCTGTAAATAGTCTCTGTTTATCATCTTGTCTACTCTATTGTAATTTTAGTACATCTTCTCATAGATACTGCATCATTCTTATGCAATCTTTCTGTTTACAGAGGTTACAGTAGTAATGTATATAATGTACAAATTACTATGGTTACTGGTATTATAACTCAAAGTATTCATATACCAGCCACCTGTAGAAACAACCCACTGCAATTGCTTGATTTTTTATTCAGGGGCCATCACAATATAAGTCAGATAATGAGCCAGTTTTCATCTAGATATCCCAATGGAAAAAGTAAATGGGATGTACATTTTTTGTAGTTGTTCTTTGAGAAAAAACAAAAACATCGTTGATGAGGTAGTCAATAAGTGAAACTAAGATGAATTGATACTGTTATAGCCAAATCACAACATCACTGTACTGCTTTTACTGGAAAAACGAACACTTATGAAGTACAACATATTTATACTGTACATGCATACATTTTTAGACCTATGACAGGGACTTTACTAAAGCTGGCACCCCTTCATGACTCATATTAAATATTTGAAACAGTAGAACCACCCTTACTAAAATAGGCATAGTTTCTTTATTACTACCATAGAAATACACTACAAATAGGTATGTATTAAAATTGGAAATCTTAATCATTTTCAATGTTTCTGTACAAATCTATCTGCCATGTTATATGTTGTGCATACTTATTTTCAGTTCTGTGTAAAGGAAATGTATGCAATAAGCTTAAAGGGATCTGTCACTAAAATAAATATTCCAAATAACATTGCTCCCAGCAAAGAATTAATTAAATTCTGGCCTCTTCTGCCACCTGCATCACCTGACTCTGCAAAAATGAAGAGGAACTGCTGGCTGAAGATCTTGCAGTATCTGACACTTCAGGGAGTGTCATACCCCTGGTCCCCCACTACGTGCTGTGGTTAGCCCAATTTTTTGTCATTACAGGATACAGGTACAATCGTGATATAGAGGCCACTGGATCAAAGCAGAGTCAAAGATCAAGTGCAGCAGTGGGCCAGGAATTTGACACTCCTCAAAGAGTTACATTTTGCAGAATCTTCTGCCAAAAGTTTTTCTTCACTTCTGTAAAGATAGAGGTGCAAGCATCAGGAGAAGTGAGCATTCATTTGAGGGAATTCCTAAAGAGTGTCTAAAGCCTCGTACACACGGTCAGACTTCAAACAATCTTTTCCGTGGATTTTTGTCCGAAGGGAGTTGGCCGGGCACACCCATAGCATACACACCGCAGGACTTTTCTGCAAACTTTCCCAAAACTTTTCCAACATCACGTGGTTTTTCTGCTCCTTTACGCTCTTTACCGCCACCCTTTGGTCAACTTCTAGTATTGTTGGTTGTTTTTAACATTGGTTCTGGGCATGCGTGTTTGTACTTCGGACAAAAGTCCGATGGATTTCTGTACACACAATAGCTCTTTGCACCGTAGGACTTTTGTTGCCTAAAAGTTTGTCCGTTTGCAGAGCGAACTTTTGTCCGAGGAAAACCGAAAACGTTTGTCCGATGGAGCATACACAGGGTAGGATTTTTTGGAAAACTTGCTCATTTTGAAGTTTGTTGTCAAAAAGTCCTACTGTGTGTATGGGACTTTAGATACTCTTTAATAGTCTACCTCAACGTGAAAAATGTCGGTGCGGGCCATACAGACACCCCATCCTCAAGCTTTCTTCCCACTGCTGCAGCTATCACACAGACAGCATAGCAGCAAAGAATTTTAAAGGTGGGTAGGCAGAGCCTGATGAGGATTCCCAGACACTAGTTCCCTATCAAGTTTTCCCCACTTGTAATAGACAACAGGCAGTGGGATCCTTAGCCACAAGAAAGCCTACTATAGGCCATTGAATTTGCTCACTGCCTGCTGTAAATTACAAAGAGAGAGCAGATCTGATGGAAAACTAGCATCTTAACTTTTCCATCAGGCTCTGCCCATAGTCAGCATCACTGGTTGCTAGGAGGTTGTCAAGTGTGAAGCTGACAGTGACCTTAACAACCAGTGACAGTTAGGTAGGGGAGGAGGTAGCAGCAGCAAATATTCTACTCTGCTACACAGGGTACAGAGGCAGGCACTCTGTCTGTCTCTGTACCACAGTTTAGAGTAGGTCATAATTACCTCCAGTTTCACTTTTACAAACTCCAGTTTCATTATCTATGAACTGGAGGTAATTATGTTTGAATGTGGTGTATTAATAGAGCCACTTTGAAATCGTAATTAAATTATTTTCAATGTTTCTGTTTTATTGTACAAATCCATCAGCCATGTTATGCTATAGGGTTTGCAAAAGTGGTGCTACTAAAAACTACCTAAATCTGCCGCATGTGCTGTTAAGTTACCAAAACAGGTGGCAGGGATTTTTGAATCTAATGTCTTCTTTACAGGAGGCAGTATATTTATTTTAGCAAAAGGGTTGCTCTAAATGTTCTTTTAGCTTTGCTGGCTTTCCACCAAGCAGTACTAACTTCCAAATTGGCAATGGAACAAACTGCATACAAAAGGGTTTATTCACTAAAACTGGGAAGTACAAAATTTGGTGCTGCTGTGCATGGCAGCCAATCAGCTTCTAACTTCAGCTTGTTCAATTAAGCTTTGGCAATAAAACATGGAATTTGATTGGTTTCTTTGCAGAGCTGCACCAGATTTTGCACTCTCCAGTTTTAGTAAATCAATCTCACAACGAGATCTTCTATCAGCGTTTTATCTGCCAAGGTCCTGCTAATTTTTCTCTAAGAAAGAGGAAATTCTTTACATGAAATTCTCAGTTTCTGAGAATTTCTCGCTTTCTGGAAAAATCTCTGTGACCCCTAACAGACACTTAAGTAGCTTGCATCTTGGAAAATTATCACTAATTGTGCATCCCTATCTGGTATAAAAGGGCATTGTGGGAGCAGAATTCTATTTCTAAGGCATATAAAATAACAAAACTTAAAAATACAGTCTTTAAATGTCTATACAGAAAAATCTAATGACTTCTTTACAGGAGGCAGTATATTTATTTTAGCAAAAGGGTTGCTCTAAATGTTCCCCAGCAGCTGCTAACAATATTTAAAAAGAATAATAAGAAAAGCTGGCTTTAGCTCTAAACTAAATCTGAGCATTTAATCTTGTGAGTATAAGATTTAAAGTCCAATTAAAGTCTTGTTTTTTTTATACTTGTTATGCAGTCATAAAAAACATAATGATAACATAATAAGTAAATAATAGTGCATTTGTTTTTTTTTTTTAATATGTGCATGCTTAAAACAATAAGCATCTGTCATGTGCTGCTGTTACACAGAGCACAACTATCCAGTTCTCCAGTGGTCCAATACACTCTATTCACATTTCTTCAATTAACAATATTCATGTGCCCTGAGCACTTTTGTTGACTGGAGAACTATGCAGGGAATATGTGCATCCCTATCTAGTATATAAGGGCATTGTGGGAGCAGAATTCTATTTCTAAGGCATATAAATAACAATAATTATAAATACAGTCTTCAAATGTCTATATAGAAAAATAAATGCTCCTTTACAAATGTCCAAACCCTGCTACATACATTATATAAATAAATTATACTAATGAAAAAAAATTACAGTAATGAAAAAAAACCTCTATTTTTCTTTTCACACCGCTTCTCACAAATCTATAATTTAGACCAACGCTGTGCTAACCACGTATTAGGGTGATGAAAAATTGTTTATTAGACTTGTGTAGGAAAAACACTTTTTAAAGTTAGAAAGTGAGGATTTACTGGGACAAGAAAATGTACCTAAGTTTTGTCATCCGGAGGGTGATATCAACTGGCACTTCACAGAAAAGTTGTAGAGAAAACTAACTTAGAAAAATAAGCTAATTTTGTCTGCTGACAACATTTGTTTTGTGATGTTCTGGTGTTAGAAGTGGGAAGAGCTTTCTATTCATATCACGTCCACCACCTAGTTTTCTTGTCTTAGAAAATCAATTAATGAGCTGTCTGTTTGCCTCCACTGCTGTAGCTTAAACTGCAATCTGTTTTAATAGGATTTTATCAACCTCACGAAAAAATTAATTAAATAGATTAATAAAATATTGTGTCTTTCTCCTCCCCTACTAAATAAAAAAAGTCATGGAACATATTCATCCTCATTTGCTATGGTCACTTACAAGTTTTTATGTTGGTAGTAACAAAGGCACTTAGTTTATACACAACAAGAGTCTGAATTCTATTGCAGTCTCTATGCAATATAAAATGTTATTTACACATATATAGTATTAAAGTGTGAAGAGAGGGGAAATGAGATAAAGTGAATATACCTGGGGCTCAAACTAAATCTGTAAAGTGTGCTTTTATTTCGTTATTCGTTATTTAGATTTTTTATTTCCCTGCACAACATTGGATCTTTGCATTGAGGTATAGTTCACCCTACTTTACACCTTTATTGAAATTAGGTTCACTTGACTTCAACTTATTTAATCTAATATCAAACTTTATTCATTCAGGCCCAAACCATTTCTTATTTTATAACGTAAATAATATACAATGAAAACAAAATGCCTACAGCACCTGTTAAAGAATGACTTGGACCCCTGTGTCACACTGTATAGCAGAAATCAGATGTGCAGGGCTGTAGAGTGTACCTGTCTGCTTGGATACAATAACATCACTCCTACATTCCTAAATAACTGGACATTTTTTTTGCTGTCACAGCGTAGAATGACGGGCTGTCATCCAAAAGACATAAAATAATAATTCAATCCAATTGGGAGTGGACTGGTGAAGTCATTGTATTCATTTAGACTTCTAAAAGTAAAGTCTATTTTTTAAGCAGTTTCATAATTGGACCAATGTGAAATATGAGCAGTGATGTCACTTTGAACTCCTTCCCCTGAGTTCCCGGGGGAAACTTAAAACCATGCCAGTGCTGGGAAAGCCATTGTGCAAATTTAAGTTTAAGAAGTGAGAACAGGGAACCTGTGCTCCTACATTAGGAATTAGACCTGACACCATCAGAAAGTGCTGATAATTGTTAACAAAATTTGATTTAATAAGAGTTTTTAAAAATGTGTAGTGTTTTTATATGCATTTAACCTTCACACTTTATTGCACCATCGGACTTGGTAAGGGTCTGAGGAAATATAAAAATTTGCTCCCTAGGAAAGGGGTGACTATTTTCCTGCCTCCCATGGGAGGAATGTGGTTGGTATATAGGCCCCACCTTTACGAGGCACCCTTTCCTGGGAAGCAGGATTTGCCAAAGAGCTTGGTGACTTTCAGATGCAGGCACTAGTGCTATGGGAGTGGGATCCTTATACTTTGGAGGAGCCACTTTCAAAGAACCTTTGCAATGATAAAGGAGAACTCATCCTCCACCACCCTTTCTAATGGGATACGTATCTGCATACCTGGCATGCTGGGCTGCTTAGGATTTGCCAAAGAGCTTGGTGCCTTTCAGATCCAGGCACTAGTGCTTTGGGAGTGGGATCCTTGTAATTTGCAATGATGAAGGAGACCTCACCCCCACCACCCTTGCTAATGGAATACTTGTCTGCATACCTGGCATGCTGGGCTGCTTAAATCCTGTAGGAAGGGCATGCTTTTTTGTGCTTACATTACTTAAAAAGTTATAGAAAGGTTAACTGTGCAAGTGCTGAACCTAAGATGATGCATAGAAATATAGAAAAGTGACGACAGAAAAACACAGAGTAGTCCATTGAGTCTGCCCATTTTTCCTTTTAATAATTTTTTTTTTAATGTTTATTTTTTGTTTTTCTTTTCATTAACATAGATCTTAGTAGTGACTTAAGGGCCAATGGGTGGAGCTATGGGGGACCAGGCATTGCATTGTATGTGAAGATTCTGCAAGGGGTTGTCCTGACAACCCCTATCCGATCCCAATGGACTGCAGGTGCTGATCAATGGAAACATTTCCAACATGTCCCTTCAACAGTAGACAATTAAACAATTGCCTTCTATTTAGTAGGGGAGCCCACACAGTGATTGAAATTCATCTGAACCCTGCTGGACTGATCAACTTTCAATCAGCGTATGGCCAGTTTGAGTAATGGGTGGCAAAACAGGTTATTATACACATTCTGTTGCAGGGGACTTTCCGTTCTTTTTTTTCGATAGTGACAGAGCTGTTTTAATGTGTTTGAAGGTTTCAATCACATTCTCCCTTTACCTTCTTTCCTCGAGGCTAAACATGTTAAGATCCTTCAGTCTCTTTTGATATGTTTTATCTGTCATAGTGTGAACACTTTTGTTGCCCATCTCTAGACTTCTGTTCTGTCTTATGAATATATTTTTGCAAGTGAGGTTTCCAGAAACTACAGTATATGCAATCAGTGCTAGGTGACTCTTTTCTATAGCAGGCACAAGTAACACAATGGGATTGATTTACGCAGAGCTTTTTTTTTTTGCAATTTCAAAAAATTAAAACTTGCATTTGTACATTTTCTCTCATATGCACATGATGTACAATAGCAATTGCCTAGTTATAGCAAATTAGGCATATTTTCCATGGACAGCCCCTGTGTGATCCTTTGTCTCTCTCCCGTTGTTTGCTGTATAATCAGTTGTAAGAATGTTCATATGAAATAAATAGCTCTGGCATATTGGGTAGGTATTCATTCAATCATTTGTTATAATATCTGAAATAATGAAAGCATTAATCAGCAGATGAATGTGATGCAGTTTCTGAACAGAATCAGCCTACCTCAAGCTGAAGATGAAACACAGCCAGTTAACAAAGACAGATTGCTTCATTAATTATTTCCAGGACATGCCGTATGCAGTCATGAAACATTTAGGCTCAGAAGTTTAATTTTTTCATTTCCAAATTCGGAATGCGCTGTAATCCTACACATCATGATGAATTACAAAATGTAACTTTTCTACAAGCTAATACAAAACAGTGAACCAAAATGTAGCATCATTCTTATAAATTACTAGAGCTTATTGTACAGAAAAAGCATGATAAAACATACTCCTCAATGTTCTGTAGAACGGATTTGTAACAACATTTTACCCCCACATTCCATTTACATTATGGATAGCCCATTTTTATCTTATGAAAGAGAAACTCAACTTTTCTGAAAATAAAACTCTTTAGACTAATCATGTACAATGCAAGTGTTTTAGCAAGCATCATTGTAGATTCTTACCTACTTCTGCTCTGAAAATACTGAGACAGGCCAGTTCACTACCTCCTTTAACCGTTTGTCGACCGTCTCACGTAGGAGTACGGAGGCAGAGCGACTCTACTGGACCTGATCATGTACCTAGTATGTGATCTGGGACTTCTCGGTAGGGGGCATGCACAGCGCCGTAGCTGTGCTGTGATTAGATACAGCACAAGGCGATCAGTGGGTGCTAGCCAATGGGTGTCCGCCGGCACCCGCTGATCGGCGAGGAGAGACACAGAACTTAGCTCTGCCTATGTAAACAAGGCAGAGCTCTGTTCTGTCAGAACAAAATAGAATCCACCACATCCCTTAGTAAAATCAGCACATAGTAAACATATAAACACTAGTTAGGCACACATTTAACCATTTGATCAACCTAGATGTTTAACCCCTTACCAGCCAGTGTCATTAGTACAGTGACAGTGCATATTTGTAGCACTGATCATTGTATTAGTGTCACTGGTTCCCACAAAGTGTCAAAAGTGTTAATTAGTGTCAGACTGTCCGCCAGGATATGGCAATAAATAAAAATTCCAGGATATATACCATGGTTTGTAGATGCTATAACTTTTGTGCAAACCGAAACCAATCAATATTTACGGTTATTGAGATTTTTATAATCAAAAATATGTAGCAGAATACATATTTGCCTAAATTTATGAAGACATTTTTTTTTTATTGGATATGTTTTATAGCAGAAAGTAAATTGTCTCCTGTAGGAGGGAGGAGCTGAGCCCGTGATGTCACGCCGCTCTCCTGCCAATGTCGGCTGATGACTGATACATTTTAGTGCTTTGAAAGCTTGTTTTTAGTAAGTGTATTTGCTGTGTGGGGAAACAATAAACTTGTGAAGCAGAGGGCACTATGTTTATGCCTTATATTTTTAATGATCTGGGTGTGTATGTGTGAGCACATCGGTGAAACTAGAGGAGGCGGCCATCCTGAACAGACTGAGAAAGATTTCAAAGCTTTGGGGATTCAAAGCTTTGGGGAATATAGAGCATACTGTATGTGTGTTTCTTATTCCTTTGAGGTGAGCAGGTCTTTCACCTGGAAATTGATGTGCACAGTAGTGTGAAATAATATTGAAGTCACTCGGGTGTTGTTTTTCATCATTTAAAGACACTGGACTTTTTTCAGATTATTTAGATTGGAATTTGTTGTTAAAAACACTTTTATATTATTTATTACTAAAACATTCAATATTCATTTTTAAGATGATAGATGAATTGAGACTTAATAATGATGTATGAGTGTTGCGCTTAACTATTTTACTATTGAGGGAACCAACAACTGCTTAGCAGATCTGCCAAATGCACTTTACAAATACTAGCTTTGATGTTACCAGAGTTGAACTTCAACCATAATCTAGTACTGACATAACTCAAACACCAAAATATTTTGGAGTGAAACTCATTATCATGTGCAAATCACATTGGCTTATATACGTGTCATTTTTTTTCAAAGGGAACTTTTCTGGTAATTAAAAGTTCTTTATTAATACATAAAGCTGTAATGAAGCCATTGGCTGAGCTAAAAACTGAGGATGAATGTCAGTTCTCTGTCTCATTATTTGAAGAGAATTCTATGGCTGATTCATTCTTGGGACATATGCACTAATGGATATAAAAGCTCGGCAAATCAGAAGGCGACTCAATCATAAAAGTTTAGTGTATGTTTTATTTCAGACAGTTGGAAGGCAGATGGCTCATAAAAGTACTGCGTTAACTCCAGTCTGTAAGAGCTTCAATAAAGCACAAAGAATCATAACGCCAAAAGATTTTCCTGAGTTAAAAGCAATCTATCGTCAATATTCTTACCTTAACAAGACCTGTAGTAGACATTAGTCTAGGCAAGACATGGAAGAATATAATACATAACCCAAAACGAATGTACATATTCTATATTTAAAGAGTGATTTAATACAAAAAATAAACAGGTATATAAGTATATTTGCAGGAATAAAAGTAGACTGAATGTGCTAAATCTAAAATGGGAACTATAATGATTCTCTTGGGGGGTCAATGTTATTTTATTTGTTAAATCCTATATTTTCTAACAGATTTTCACTATCTATATTCAGTCCTTGCTAAAAAAATAAATACACATTTAATAGATGACAAAGGGTTGCCAGAGCACTTTGGGTTAGCCAAAGAGAATGCTTAGCTAAAAAATATCAGAGACACTTGCTTTACATCTTTCTATGCTTACCCATACCTGGAAGTTCTGGTATTTCACTTTTCTCCTGGCTCAAGAAAAAGTGTGAGCATATGTTACTTGAAGGAGGGTGGAGGGGATTAAGTGAACCTTTCCCTTTGTCCTGCCTGAGCAAAGAGTCACTTAAAGTTGAGATTTAGGAAAAGAGGTAATGTTGAAATACATAGGATTCTACTTGCCAAAAATGTTTTAATTTTTGTTTGCCAGTCTTGTTGTCCAGGCACCCAGCAGAGTCAGGTCAGTGATCTGAATTTTCTTTCCTGCAGCTAAGTAATACAATTTGGTCGCTGATTCGCCCAAAATGCTGACTGGGTAATAAAGGTGGCTCACCAGGCTGATGAGGTCATAGTCATATACTTTTTTATCTTGTCAGCAAGCTCTCAGCATCAAAGTGAAACCACTGCACAAAGCTATAAAGCTGAATCCAAGTAGATATAAAAGACACAAATTAATGTAGCCCTGTATTCATTATTGTATCAGTAAATGTATGTTTGTGTTCAGCTTAAAGTTTTTCAAGAGGGTAATATAATAGACAATTATGTTAACTATTTAATCACTTCAGCCCCGGACCATTTTGGCTGGTTAAAGACCAGGCCACTTTTTTGCGATTCGGCACTGCGTCGCTTTAACTGCCAATTGCGCGGTCATGCGACGTGGCTCCCAAACAAAATTGACGTCCTTTTTTCCCACAAATAGAGATTTATTTTGGTGGTATTTGATGACTTCTGTGGTTTTTATTTTTTGCGCTATAAACAAAAATAAAGCGACAATTTTGAAAAAAAATTACATATTTTTTACTTTTTGCTATAATAAATATCCCCCAAAAATATCTAAAAAAACGTTTTTTTCCTCAGTTTAGGCCGATAAGTATTCTTCTACATATTTTTGGTAAAAAAAATCGCAATAAGCGTTTCTTGATTGGTTTGTGCAAAAGTTATAGCTTCTACAAAATAGGGGACTGTTTTATGGCATTTTTATAAATATTTTTTTTTTACTTGTTATGGTGGCGATCATCGATTTTTAACATGACTGCGACATTATGTCGGACACATCGGACACTTTTGACACCATTTTGGGACCATTGTCATTTTTACAGCGATCAGTGCTATAAAAATGAACTGATTACTGTGAAAATGACACTGGCGGCGAAGGGGTTAACCTGTAGGGGGCACTGAAGGGGTTAAGTGTGACCTAATGAGTTATTCTTACTGTGTGGGGGCGTGGCTTGGCATGTGACGTCACTGATCGTCGTTCCCTAAGACAGGGAACAGACGATCAGTGACACTCTCACTAGGAAGAACGGGGAAAGGTTTGTTTACACTTACCTCTCCCTGTTCTTCAGCTCTGTGACCCGATCACGGGACACCGGCGGCGATCGGGTCCACAGGTTCCATGGGCGCGGTCACGGAGCTCGCGACCGGTGTGACCACATGGCGGCAAATTAAAGGGAACCTATATATACGCCCTTTTGCCTGTCCGTGCCATTCTGTCGACGTATATCTGCATGCGGCTGTCGGCAAGTAGTTAAAGTACATTTATTGATTTTAATAAATACCTAACGTGAAACTAAACCCATTTCTACATCCTTCAACATACAGCATATGCAGTGTATAATAGCCCTATGGCACTTCTTCTTTTCACAGCAATCTTCCCCACGTAACATTACTGAATGTCATGTGGGACTGCTACAGTCTCAAGATTGACATCGGATTACTTCTCTGCCCCTGTGATCCAGCTCACCTAACACGAGCAATGATGTGACCATTAGTAAATTAAAAAAACAATGTAAATGAAAATAAAATACAAAATAGTAATGGGATGTACGCTTACGTCACATCGGGCAGATTGCTGGGGAGGAAAGACTAAATATGGAGCAATGCAGCAATGGAGAAGATTGTGGGTCTGACTGCATAGTGTTGCCACACTGAGCAAGGAATTCTTGTCAACTGGCAAGATCACTAGGTATTTACTAACTGTTTATAACTATTAACTATTTAAAAAACTAAAGGACAGTTACCATAGTTAACATAGTTAAATGAAATAGTTAAATTAAATATTTTAGAGTTACCAAAGAAAGTTTGATTTTTGGGTTTAATGACAGTTTAATTGGATGAAATGGTTAAATAAAACAAAATGTGCTTGATTCAGTACATTTATGAGTAAGGCATTCTGTACAGAGAATGTTCACACTTTCACTTTTTAATCATTAGATGACTCAAGATTTCTCTGGAATATATTTGCACAAATGACTTCATGTGACAGTAAAAAATTATATTAGTAAACATGTAATTTATTTAAATTAATTTGTCAGAAACACTATTCCATACCTCGGCCTTATTCATCATAAAAGGTACAGTATGCTACTGTAGCTAATATTGTTTTGCAGACAGTGAAGTAAGCATTGGAGCAGTCATATATCCAAAGTTCACTGCAACCTTAAAGGCCAACTCCAGACAACTAAAAAATATCCCTTGCAGTAGGACTACACCTGCACCACAAGGATTAATTGCTTATTTAGGTCTAGAGGAACATTAAAAGAAGATTTACTAAGGCCCCATACACACCACCGGGACCCAAGACACACCTCCTCACACATTTAAATGAATTTTTCTCGACATACACCATGAAAACCAAAAATCTGCTGCTACTTGGAGACTTCAACCTTTGGGCCAACTCCCCCGAAGACCCTATCGCCACTGCCTGCGTCGACCAACTAGAAAAACTAGGCTTGCAACAATTGATAAATACTCCTACTCATGTATCAGGTCACACTCTTGACCTAATCTTCAAACAAGATATGGACATCAACACACTGGACAACCAGCCTCTACCATGGACAGACCATCATGCCATCAAGTTTACTATAACGACCAACACGGCCCTCCAAAAATCAATACAATCAGCAACAACACACTGGACAAGATCACAGAAGAAACTATACTCTGACCTTTTCAAAACCACGCTATTGAACAATATGGAAATGCTAAACCAAAACCACTCAACAGAAGAAACACTCAACTTCCTGAACAATGCTTTGCTACAGACAGCAGATACGGTTGCTCCAAGACGCAGAGCACTCATCCGCAAAAACAATGCAGGCTGGTTCAATGACGCTCTTACTTTACTGAAACAAGAACGCAGAAGAGCAGAAGGAGCCTGGAGAAGAAATGCAACAAAGGAGAACTACACAATCTACAAAGCACTCACTAGGAAATATCATAAAGCAATCTTCAAAGCAAAAAGAGACCATTTCGCAAACACCATCGCAAAAGCCCTAAACCGCCCCCGCGAACTCTTCAAACTAGTAGCTCAGACCATGAATCCCACCTGTTTGGAGTCTTCAGCAAACGAAACTCAGGAATTCTGCAATGAACTATCCAATTTTTTTATCGACAAAATTGATAACATTAGGAAAATAATTCAGCAGGAAAAATCAAACAACCCCACACAGCCAAAGGAAGAAAAGAACCAGATAAATATTCTGCAATCAAAGAAATTTACTCTGGTCCCAATTACAATCGACACTACTAAAAACATCATCAGAAGCCTCCGAGATAGCACTTCACCGAACGACATCATTCCGGCAAAACTGCTGAAAGAATGTACCGACATCTTGGCACCCCACATAACACACTTCATCAACCAATCGTTCAAAGAAGGTATTGTGCCGACTTCCCTTAAACAAGGAATAATCAAACCCCTCCTAAAGAAACCTAACCTTGACCCGAATGACCCAAATTTTAGAAGACCGGTAACAAGCCTGAACACCATCTCCAAGATTATCGAGAAAGTTGTAACACAACAGCTACAACTTCATTTGGATACCCACAATCTCCTGGACCCACTTCAATCGGGGTTCCGCCCGGGCCATGGGACGGAAACGGTACTTCTCAAAATATGGGACGACGTACTAGAAGCAGCAGATGACGGAGAATCATGTCTCCTGGTGCTGCTGGACCTCAGTGCAGCCTTTGACACAGTAGATCACAAAATCCTACTTACGCGTCTCACCGAAGTAGCAGGAGTCGCAGACACGGACCTACCATGGTTCGCATCCTTCTTAGAAAACCGATCCCAGACAGTGAAACTGGGAGCCTTTACCTCGGCACCACGCACAAATACATGCGGAGTACCTCAAGGATCACCCCTGTCACCGGTACTCTTCAACATCTACCTTCGGCCACTCCTCAAAATCATCAGTGAACAGGACATGCGTTATCACTCCTATGCAGATGACACTCAACTATACTTTCGCATCAACAACAAAAAAGATCAATATTACGGACTGGAAAAATGCCTTACATTGATCAACAATTGGATGACAGAGAGCTCCCTCAAGCTTAATGGATCCAAAACAGAACTGCTTATTTTCCACGCTAACCGAAAGAAAAACGCCAGGACCACATGGACGCCACCCACCATCCTGGGACAAAACATAACCCCAAGCACCAAAGTTAAAAGCCTGGGAGTTATCTTTGACTCAGACATGACTATGGACGCACAAATAGGATCAGTAGTCAGTGGATCCCACCACCTTCTCCGCCTGCTACGAAGACTCATCCCGTTCATCCTGGAAAAAGACAGAGCAGTAGTAGTCGGAACCATTATCAATTCACGGCTTGACTACGCTAACTCACTTTACCTAGGACTACCCAAATACCAAGTTGCACGTCTACAAGTCGTCCAAAACACAGCGGCCAGACTGGTAACAGGGAAAAAACCCTGGGAATCAATCGCACCATCCCTGAAAAGCCTCCATTGGCTAGCCGTAAAGGATCGGATCACATTCAAGACCCTCTGCCTCACCCACAAATGCGCACAAGGAAACGCTCCTGAATACTTATGCGAGAAAATAAAACACTACACCACTACTCGTGACCTTCGATCAACTAACCAAAACCTCCTCCACATCCCCAAGACCCGCTACAAAGCCAAGGGAGAACGAAGGTTTGCTGTCCAAGGACCAAGGCTATGGAATGCGCTACCCACGAATATCCGCATGGAAGAAAACCATCGGGCCTTCCGGAAAATACTAAAGACCCATCTCTTCTAACGATCTCAACGACACTGGATGCAAAGCGCCTTGAGGCGATTTAGTTCGCAATTGCAGCGCTATACAAGTTACTCACTCACTCACTCACTCACACTATTAGATGTTCTGCAGATTTTTGTCTTCAGATTTATCAAAACCATGTAGTGCAAGTGCCTGCCTGATTGCATACAAATTGAAACTCTTAAGGTTTGACCTCATACTACATGGTTTTGGTAAATCTTAAGACAAAAATCTGCAGAAAATCTAATAGTGTGTATGGGATCTTATCCTCCCCGCTGCTAGACTGGTCCCTACAGCATCTTCTTTCCCATGCTCTAGTGGTCTAGGGTCTGGATATAATCAAGACCAAATCAGAATAATCTTGCATTGATGGTGATGACATGGAGGGACAGTCCCCCCCAGAGCGTGGGGAGCACCATCTGCTGGGGGAATGGAAGATCAGGTAAGTAAAAGTGTTTCTCTTCGCCCCTTGACAAAACAAGGGATACTTTTAAATTTTCCCGGAGTTGGGATTTAAAACTGCTCTGAAGGCCAGTTATTTTCAGAAAATAAAAAAGATTTCCAACAAAAGAATTTAACTTTTTTTAAAGACATACTTATATCTTTTTATAAGTGCAAAAACTTCTTGTAAGTCCCGACAGAATTCTAGTGCTATCCTGTTCCCAGATCCGGGACAAGGTCATCCAGCGCCCAGAGCAAAGATGTCAAACTACACAACCCCCCCCCCTGTTCATGATGTGCAAGCATAGAGGATCCTACGCTCAGCAGTCACTCACTTGTCAAAATCACTGCAGCTGTCACTACTCCTGTCAACCTTGTAATAGAAGAATCCCTATAGTAAACCGTTGCCCCCAGGGCAGCTGCCCCTCTTGCCCACCCCTGATCCTGGCTCTGCCTGTATCCTCTGCACTCTACTGTTTTATTTTACACAATGTTATCAGGAAGTGGGTCAGGACTACAGAAAACCTCCACCTCATGTTATGAAGTAAAAATACATATATATATGTTAGAAGGCTAATTTATTAAGCCTGAATTTGTGGGAAGAGTCTCTGGCACTATATGTACACCTCTCTTGGGTCACTCCCTTGTCGGCATTCGTTTCCGGTTTCCCCCGCTCCCTCTTTTTCATACTTACCTTTTTCTTTTCTCTTTTATTGAGTATGCCCCCTTATTGGCATACTGACCATCCTAACCAGGGCACACCTCAGGTCAGTTTTACGTTCTTACATTATATCATATTAAGAGACTCCTAACACAAATATAGTTGTCAATATAGTGACATCAGTTAATCTTGAAGCCGTTTGATTACTGGCTAGCTGCCAATCGTGCTGCAGAGCTTTTGAATTGTTCTATAATAGCAGAAACTGAAAATAATAGAGGCTCAATTCCCCCCTCCCATTGTCAAAAACTGAAAAAGTGCATTTTTAACTGGAATTGGACTTATACCATTACTTGCATATGATGTGTGATGTGATTCTGCAGCTTGATTACTTAGGTTCCTTGTTTCTAAAATGCACTTTTATTGGTAAAATAAAACAAAACACAGCATAAGTTTAATCTTTGCACTCATTGCATTTCCTATTAGTAACAATCAAGGCTAAAGTATGGCAAGTTAAACACATGGATGAAGCAGTAAAATGAACAATTGAGTCTGCAAATAAAGTGCTGTACTAATAATGAGGTTGTAAGCGCTCGCTGGGACCTCTAGAGTAGGGATGCAAGGAACAGCAACCAGAAAGGAGGCTGAAAAATAGAGCTCTGTTGCACTCTATCACATAATGGTGTAGAAAATATTGTTTTTAACAAAATGTTATTTAACATGAAAAACTGAGGCATGCTAAAATTCCAGCTACTACTAGTTAATAACAAATGACATTGTTAAGCCTGTATTCACATCTATTCAACTTTTTCCATGCTGTATGATTAGGGTCAAATATAGGACAAAGCACATATACTGTATGTAGAGTTGAGCGGACACCTGGATGTTCGGGTTCGACCGAACTTCGGAAAAAAGTTCGGGTTCGGGACCGAACTTTAACCCGAACCCGGACCCGAACCCGAACCCCATTGAAGTCAATGGGGACCCGGACTTCTAAGGACTAAAAAGGCTCTAAAAAGGTAATGGAAAGGGCTAGAGGGCTGCAAATGGCAGCAAAATGTTGTTAAGAGCATGGCAAGTGCTCTGCAAACAAATGTGGATAGGGAAATAATTTAAAATAACATAAAAAAATAAAAATAAAAAATAATAATCTTGACCTAGGAGGACGAGGTCCATATGGAGTAGGAGGTTGAGGTGGCGGTGGATGTGGCTGTGTAGGTGGAAGCGGCGGTGGAGGAGGACGAGGTAGCCAACACTGATTCAAAAATACAACAATGGCTGGGTAAGGCCGGTGATGTGTCGAATTCTGTCCCCCGTCAAATAGTGTCCACCCTGTACTGCGCTTGCTCAGTATGTAGGACAAGGGGATTTCGAAAATCTCCCAAGACGAACGGCGCCTGCGTGGTGAGTTCAGGTGAAGGCCACACCATCCGTGGTTCAAGCCGAGCCAAGTGAGGCCGTGCCCGAAGCGTGGCGATCGAATCGAGCCCGTGAAGGGCCCTGTTACTATGTGCTACTGTATGTCCACTTGGATGGTGGGGCTTGAACCTGCACTCACAGCGCAGGCGCCGTTCATCTTCAGAAATTTTGTGAATCTCCTTGTCCTCTGTACTGCGCAAGCGCTGCGCCTTCGCAGTATGGGCCGGACACAATCCGATGGCCGGACAGTTTTTGTCACAACACCGGTATACATGTCTATTCTGCACAAGGTACGGACAAGTCCTGTGGGATCCATGCCTGGTTCATTTTAATGAACCTGAGCTTGTCCACATTGGCTCTGGACAGGCGGCTGCGCTTGTCTGTGATAACGCCCCCTGCCATGCTAAATACACGTTCAGATAATACACTGGCTGCAGGGCAGGCCAGCACCTCCAAGGCATAAAGGGCAAGCTCAGGCCATGTGCCCAATTTGGAGACCCAGAAGTTAAAGGGGCAGACCCGTCATCCAGTACGTGTAGGCCTGTGGACACATACTGCTCAACCATGTTGGTGAAATGCTGCCTCCTGCTAAGACGTTCCATCTCAGCTGGTGGTGCTGGTTGTTGTGGCGTGCTGACAAAGCATTTCCACATTTCAGCCACGCTAACCCTGCCTTCTGAGGTGGTGCCGGTGCCCCGGCTGCATTGGCGACCTCTTCCTCCTCCTCTGCCTTAGCCTTGTGCTTCCACCGTACGCCCGCTGTCAGGTGGGAATGCCACCAGCAGCGCGTCTACCAGCGTGCGCTTGTACTCGCGCATCTTACGATCCCGCTCCAGTGAGGGAATTAAGGACGGTACGTTGTCCTTGTAACGAGGATCCAGCAGGGTGGCCACCCAGTAATCAGCACCAGTTAAAATGTGGGCAACTCGGCGGTCATTGCGGAAACACTGCAGCATGTAATCGCTCATGTGTGCCAGGCTGCCCAGAGGCAAAGAAAAGCTGTCCTCTGTGGGAGGTGTATCATCTGTGTCCTCTGTATCCCCCCAGCCACGCACCAGTGATGGCCACGAGCTGGTCTGGGTGCCACCCTGCTGTGAAAATGGCTCCTCCTCCTCCTCCTCCTCCTCCTCCATCTCCTCCTCCACCTCGTCATCCTCCAGAACTGTGCCCTTTCTGCCGGACAATTGTGTACCTGGCGTTTGTTGGTGCAGGAACCCACCCTCGTAGCCACTTGTGAAAGACTGCCCTGAAAGCCTTTGAAATGATCCCGCTTCCTCCTCCTCCTCCTCATCCTCCTGTGCCACATCCTCTTCCATCATCGCCCAAAGCGTTTTTTCAAGGAGGCATAGAACTGGGATAGTAACACTAAGAACGGCGTCATTGGCACTGGACATGTTGGTGGAGTACTCGAAACAGCGCAACAAGGCACACAGGTCTCGCATGGAGGCCCAGTTATTGGTGGTGAAGTGGTGCTGTTCCGCAGAGCGACTCACGCGTGATTGCTGCAGCTGAAACTCCACTATCGCCTGCTGCTGCTCGCACAGTCTGGCCAGCATGTGCAAGGTGGAGTTCCACCTTGTGGGCACGTCACATATGAGGCGGTGAGCGGGAAGGCCGAAGTTACGCTGCAGCGCTGACAGGCGAGCAGCAGCAGGGTGAGAACGCCGAAAGTGCGCACACACAGCCCGCACTTTCTGCAGCAGCTCTGGCATATTGGGGTAATTTTTAAGGAACCTCTGGACCACCAAGTTCAGCACATGCGCCAGGCAAGGGATGTGCGTCAAACCGGCTAGGCCCAGAGCTGCTACGAGATTTCGCCCATTATCGCACACCACCAGGCCGGGCTTGAGGCTCACTGACAGCAACCACTCATTGGTCTGTTGTTCCATGTCCCTCTACAACTCCTGCGCGGTGTGGGGTTTTCCCCCCAAACAGGAAAGTTTTAAAACTGCCTGCTGTCGTTTACCCCTGGCTGTGCTGAAGTTGGTGGTGAAGGTGTTACGCTGACCGGATGAGGAGGCGGTAGAGGATGAGGAAGCGGAGTAGGAGGAGTTAGCAACAGGAGGCAAACTGAAGCGCCCTGCAATCCTCGGTGGTGGAAGGACATGCGCCAAACTGCTATCTGCCTCAGGCCCAGCCGCCACTGCATTTACCCAGTGTGCTGTTAGGGAGATATAACGTCCCTGACCGTGCTTACTGGTCCACGCATCCGTAGTTAGGTGGACCTTGCCACAGATGGCGTTGTGCAGTGCACACCTGATTTTGTCCCCCACTTGGTTGTGCAGGGAAGGGATGGCTCGCCTGGAAAAATTGTGGCAGCTGGGCATGACGTAGTGGGACAGCCAATGCCATCAGGCTTTTAAAACTCTGCGTCTCCACCAGACGGAATGACAGCATTTCAAAGGCCAGGAGTTTTGAAATGCTGGCATTCAGGGCCAGGGATCGCGGCTGGCTAGGGGGTACTTCCTCTTCCGCTCCAATGTTTGGGAGATAGAGAGCTGAACGCTTCCATGGGACATTGTGGAGATGGTTGGTGACCCAGGTGGTAGTGTTGCTGGCAGATCCTATGTTTGCAGGGTGGCAGGTGCCACTGTCACTACAGAGGTGGATGAAGAGGCCGAGACTGCAGCAGAAGAGGAAGCAGGAGGAGCCAGAGACCTTTCTTGTTTTTTGAGGTGTCTACTCCACTGCAGCTCGTGCTTTGCACTTAGATGCCTGGTCATGCAGGTTGTGCTCAGGTTGAGAACGTTTATGCCTCGCTTCAGGCTCTGATTGCACAGCGTGCAAACCACTCGTGTCTTGTCATCAGCACATTGTGTGAAGAACTGCCACGCTGGGGAACTCCTTGGACCTGGCTTTGGTGTGCTCAGTCCCTTGCTGCGTTGGGCAGTAGCAGACATACTGTCTAGCTGACAGACGCTCCGCTTTTGCACCCTGCTCCCTCTTCTGCTGTGCTGGTGGCTCTGTGCGACCACCGCCTCTTCCTCCAAACTACACTGGTCACCTGCATAATGTTGATTCCATGTGGGGTCGAGGACCTCATCGTCCTCCACATCATCTTCCACCCAGTCTTCACCCCTGCCCTCCTTGTCTGTCTGCACAATTGCGAAAGCAGCAGCAGTTGGCACCTGTGTTTCGTCATCATCCGAGACGTACTGCGATGGTCCTCCCATGTACTCATCATGAAACATAAGTGGTTGGGCATCGGTGCACTTAATCTCTTCCACTTCTGGGGCAGGGCTAGGTGGATGGCCCTGGGAAACCCTGCTAACAGAGTCATCGAAAAGCAGAAGAGACTGCTGCATGATTTGGGGCTCAGACTGCTTGGCTGATTTGCAAGGGGGTGAGGTGAAAGACTGATGGACATGGGTTTCAGGTGCCAACTCTGTTCTTTCATCAGAAGAGTGGGTGGGAGACAATGTGAAGGAACCCGAGGCACTGTCAGCAACCCAATCTACTCTCGCCTGTACTTGTCCTGGCCTAAACATTCGTACAGCCTCATTAGGCGCGACAAAATACCGCCGCAGGCTCGGTCGCCTACTCGCACCTGAGGAAGGTGTTTCACTTGTGCGTGTATCTGGCACAGATCCACCACGTCCTCTCCCTGCAACAGGAGCTCCACCAGCAGCACCACGACCGGGGCCACCACGTCCCTTTGACCTTCTCCTCATATTTTCAAAATTTAGGATCTTGCCCTAAATGGGTGTTTTTGGAAGCGCAGAACACAACCAAAGTACGTAACCGCTGAATCGCACAGCTACAGAACTGCAGAAAATGCTATTCAAAAAAAATTTTGTTTTTTTAGTATAGCACAGTAGGAGAAAACTATATAGAAATTGTTTATTTCACACACCTCAAAATATGTATAACACACTGCAAACTTTTTTTTGTGCCCCTAAACTGCGTTTTTTTGGAAGAGCAGAACACACCCACAGTACGTAACCGCTGAATCGCACAGCTGCAGAACTGCAGAAAATGCTATTCAAAAAAAATGTTGTTTTTTTAGTATAGCACAGTAGGAGAAAACTATATAGAAATTGTTTATTTCACACACCTCAAAATATGTATAACACACTGCAAACTTTTTTTTGTGCCCCTAAACGGCGTTTTTTTGGAAGAGCAGAACACACCCACAGTACGTAACCGCTGAATCGCACAGCTACAGAACTGCAGAAAATGCTATTCAAAAAAATTTTGTTTTTTTAGTATAGCACAGTAGGAGAAAACTATATAGAAATTGTTTGATTCACACACCTCAAAATATGTATAACACACTGCAAACTTTTTTTTGTGCCCCTAAACGGCGTTTTTTTGGAAGAGCAGAACACACCCACAGTACGTAACCGCTGAATCGCACAGCTACAGAACTGCAGAAAATGCCATTCAAAAAAAATGTTGTTTTTTTAGTATAGCACAGTAGGAGAAAACTATATAGAAATTGTTTATTTCACACACCTCAAAATATGTATAACACACTGCAAACTTTTTTTTGTGCCCCTAAACGGCGTTTTTTTGGAAGAGCAGAACACACCCACAGTACGTAACCGCTGAATCGCACAGCTACAGAACTGCAGAAAATGCTATTCAAAAAAAATGTTGTTTTTTTAGTATAGCACAGTAGGAGAAAACTATATAGAAATTGTTTATTTCACACACCTCAAAATATGTATAACACACTGCAAACTTTTTTTTGTGCCCCTAAACGGCGTTTTTTGGAGGAGCAGAACACACCCACAGTACGTAACCGCTAAATCGCACAGCTACAGAACTGCAGAAAATGCTATTCAAAAAAAATGTTTTTTTTTAGTATAGCACAGTAGGAGAAAACTATATAGAAATTGTTTATTTCACACACCTCAAAATATGTATAACACACTGCAAACTTTTTTTTGTGCCCCTAAACGGCGTTTTTTTGGAAGAGCAGAACACACCCACAGTACGTAACCGCTGAATCGCACAGCTACAGAACTGCAGAAAATGCTATTTTAAAAAAATGTTGTTTTTTTAGTATAGCACAGTAGGAGAAAACTATATAGAAATTGTTTATTTCACACACCTCAAAATATGTATAACACACTACAAACTTTTTTTTGTGCCCCTAAACGGCGTTTTTTTGGAAGAGCAGAACACACCCACAGTACGTAACCGCTGAATCGCACAGCTACAGAACTGCAGAAAATGCTATTCAAAAAAAATGTTGTTTTTTTAGTATAGCACAGTAGGAGAAAACTATATAGAAATTGTTTATTTCACACACCTCAAAATATGTATAACACACTGCAAACTTTTTTTTGTGCCCCTAAACGGCGTTTTTTGGAGGAGCAGAACACACCCACAGTACGTAACCGCTAAATCGCACAGCTACAGAACTGCAGAAAATGCTATTCAAAAAAAATGTTTTTTTTTAGTATAGCACAGTAGGAGAAAACTATATAGAAATTGTTTATTTCACACACCTCAAAATATGTATAACACACTGCAAACTTTTTTTTGTGCCCCTAAACGGCGTTTTTTTGGAAGAGCAGAACACACCCACAGTACGTAACCGCTGAATCGCACAGCTACAGAACTGCAGAAAATGCTATTTTAAAAAAATGTTGTTTTTTTAGTATAGCACAGTAGGAGAAAACTATATAGAAATTGTTTATTTCACACACCTCAAAATATGTATAACACACTGCAAACTTTTTTTGTGCCCCTAAACAGCGTTTTTTTGGAAGAGCAGAACACACCCACAGTACGTAACCGCTGAATCGCACAGCTACAGAACTGCAGAAAATGCTATTCAAAAAAAATTTTGTTTTTTTAGTATAGCACAGTAGGAGAAAACTATATAGAAATTGTTTATTTCACACACCTCAAAATATGTATAACACACTGCAAACTTTTTTTGTGCCCCTAAACGGCGTTTTTTGCAAGCGTACATTAAAGTGCAAATTTTTTATTTTTTTTTGCCCTAAACGGGTCTTTTTTTGCACGAGCAAAATAAAATGCTTTTTTTTTTTTTTTTTTGACCTATGGGTCTTTTGGAAAAGAGCACAATAAAGTGCCTTTTTTTTCCCCTAAAAGTTAGATTTTCTCTGACACTGGGCTCATGGCAGTGTAAACAGACTGCACTGCAACACAAATAGGTAAACCTATGCAGATCGCTGATTTTAATCTCTGAATCTGGACTCCTATATAATATTATCTCTCCCTGAAAGCACCAACACAGGAACCTGGCCCTACACTACACTATCTCTCTATCTTTTCCCTCAGATTGTAGAATCAGGACTACCTCATCTATTTTTCTATCTCTCCCTAAAAGCAGCAGCAGCAGACTAGATCCTCTCCCTATCTATTCTGAAGCAGAGTGACATGTGTGCTGTGTGCCTCTAGCTTATATAGAAGCTGGGTCACATGTTGCACTGACCAATCACAGCCATGCCATTAGTAGGCATGGCTATGATGGCCTCTAAGGGCACACCAGCTAATCAAAAGGTGTTTGGCTGGCCCCTGAAGCATTTCTAAATGCGTTATTAGATTGCCGAACCCGAACCCGAACCCGGACTTTTGGGCAAAGTCCGGGTTCGGGAAAAAGCTAAAGTTCGGTACGGACCCGAACTTTACAGTTCGGGTTCGCTCAACACTAACTGTATGCCTTTTATCAGTTGTTGTAGGTAAAGGGACTCACAGGTTATCAAACCAATAGATTATCAAAAAATAAGCACACAGATAATGAAGTAGTTTAGGATATTTCACACTATACAGTTGCAAAAAAAAGTATGGGAACCCTTTTGGAATGATATGGATTTCTGCACAAATTGGTCATAAAATGTGATCTGATCTTCATCTAAGTCACAACAATAGACAATCACAGTCTGCTTAAACTAATAACACACAAATAATTAAATGTTACCATGTTTTTATTGAACACACCATGTAAACATTCACAGTGCAGGTGGAAAAAGTATGTGAACCCCTAGACTAATGAGATCTCCAAGAGCTAATTGGAGTGAGGTATCAGCCAACTGGAGTCCAATCAATGAGATGAGATTGGAGGTGTTGGTTACAGCTGCCCTGCCCTATAAAAAACACACACCAGTTCTGGGTTTGCTTTTCACAAGAAGCATTGCCTGATGTGAATGATGCCTCGCACAAAAGAGCTCTCAGAAGACCTACGATTAGGAATTGTTGACTTGCATAAAGCTGGAAAGGGTTATAAAAGTATCTCCAAAAGTCTTGTTGTTCGTCAGTCCACGGTAAGACAAATTGTCTATAAATGGAGAAAGTTCAGCACTGCTGCTACTCTCCCTAGGAGTGGGCGTCCTGTAAAGATGACTGCAAGAGCACAGCGCAGACTGCTCAATGAGGTGAAGAAGAATCCTAGAGTGTCAGCTAAAGACTTACAAAAGCCTCTGGCATATGCTAGCATCCCTGTTAGCGAATCTACAATACGTAAAACACTAAACAAGAATGGATTTCATGGGAGGATACCACAGAGGAAGTCACTGCTGTCCAAAAAAAACATTGCTGCACATTTACAGTTTGCACAAGAGCACCTGGATGTTCCACAGCAGTACTGGCAAAATATTCTGTGGACAGATGAAACCAAAGTTGAGTTGTTTGGAAGAAACACACAACACTATTTGTGGAGAAAAAGAGGCACAGCACACCAACATCAAAACCTCATCCCAACTGTGAAGTATGGTGGTGGGGGCATCATGGTTTGGGGCTGCTTTGCTGCGTCAGGGCCTGGACGGATTGCTATCATTGAAGGAAAAATGAATTCCCAAGTTTATCAAGACATTTTGCAGGAGAACTAAAGGCCATCTGTCCTCCAGCTGAAGCTCAACAGAAGATGGGTGTTGCAACAGGACAACGACCCAAAGCATAGAAGTAAATCAACAACAGAATGGTTTAAACAGAAGAAAATACGCCTTCTGGAGTGGCCCAGTCAGAGTCCTGACCTCAACCCGATTGAGATGCTGTGGCATGACCTCAAGAAAGCAATTCACACCAGACATCCCAAGAATATTGCTGAACTGAAAACAGTTCTGTAGTGAGGAATGGTCAAGAATTATTCCTGACCGTTGTGCACGTCTGATCTGCAACTACAGGAAAAGTTTGGTTGAAGTTATTGCTGCCAAAGGAGGTTTAATCAGTTACTAAATCCAAGGGTTCATATACTTTTTCCACCTGCACTGTGAATGTTTACATGGTGTGTTCAATAAAAACATGGTAACATTTAATTATTTGTGTGTTATTAGTTTAAGCAGACTGTGATTGTCTATTGTTGTGACTTAGATGAAGATCAGATCACATTTTATGACCAATTTCTGCAGAAATCCATATCATTCCAAAAGGGTTTACATACTTTTTTTTGCAACTGTAAATTGTAATACTTACTGGCATAACCAACTAAAGCCTTTTTTCTTTCATATTTTTTTGGAAAATATGAACATATAGCAACCTGTAAAAAAACAATCCAAATAATGGTGCCCTGCAGGAGAAGAGTTGTATACACTGTAGCTTCTGTCAGTATCTTTGGCATTCAACACTTCCTGTAGAGTCTGATGTCTGTATTTCCCACATGAGAATACCTTCCCTCCAACAGCTATAGGACTCAACTGTGACATAATGTTCAGAGGATTGAACCATGGTGTGCAGTGGAGGGACACATGCATTGGAAACTTCCAGAATTGGTAAATGCCAAAGACATGGAAGGAGGTAGAACACACAGGCTGCCAGAAAAGTCAGTAAGAGTAGATACAAAATGAATGACAGGCTGAAATACACATGGGATCGTATGCAGAACAATTACAATTACAATAATAATCAATAATAAACCAATATAGTACTATTTAAAAATATTTTATTTAAAATTTTAACAATGGATTTGAATGGCCGGGGCCCTTTATTATTGGTATCATATTTATTTACCAATGTATAAAAAACACTTCCAGTTTATATCACACAAACTCCTTTACTTTTGTACTATAAAATCACTTTAACTCAGCCATGACAGCTCGAGTTAATACTATACATACACAAAAAACTCTATAACTGTCCCTTTCCATGAGAAAGGACCAAACCACATAATAAGGGCCTCGACGATGGGAGGGAGGGCGGGATGTTCCTTCTTCTTCTGTTGATCCGCCGCTGTCTGCTTCTCCTACGCAGCTGTAAATCCTTATATAAGGGCTAGCTCGTGCCACATTAACATGTGACCAGCCTTTAGCCAATCATATTACAACAATTTTCTTTCAAAACTTTAAATTCTAACTGTCATTTTAGCCTGTAGTCTGCCCGACCCCATAGGTGGGAGGAGCAAATTCTTTTGGCTCCTCCCCTTTCCATCTGAGTGGAACTTGTGTACAGGGACGTATGTGTTGCCTTGAACACAGATGGTCTGAACCCATATTATTATTTTATTGAATGGAGAATGGCATGAAACAATGTAATAAACACTTCCATAAACAAACTAGCCCGGGATCACAGGCATCATCACTGTACAAATATGGTCATGGCCATATTTTGTCAATAACTTCACCTATGATTCCTGGCTGACTTGTTTACACTCAGCATCCATTTGGGGATCTGTCATTTGCAATGGGAGTAGCAGCAAGGAAGCATAGTCATGCAGTGGTCATTATGGAGGCAGGACAACATCGTCAGGCGGGAGGTCAACGTGGTAGTGGGTCATAATAAATGACAAGAATCTGCAGTATATCTCTGGATGAAGTGATTGATACTAGATTTGCATATCTGTGTCTTTATGTACTTAGAACCTTTTGGGGGAATGAGAAATAAGGGATATTTATGTACCCTGTACTGTGTTGCATTGTGTTCCCCTATGACAGATATCAATTTATAAACACAATGTTGCAAATTACCATTGAAAAGAAATGTGAAAATATTACAAGACTGGCCTCCCATAAACTTTAATAGGGTTCAGCACTATGTTCAAGGTTTGCAAACTTCCCGCTTGATTTACCAAATCACCTACAAACCACATTTTGCCATGGATTCTATTATGAAAGTAGAACTATTACCTCTGCTTAGCAAAATATGTGCTGCAGCAATAAATTCTAAGGGTATCTTCACCTTCAGATTTATTTTATTCCTCCTACAAAGTCCTACAATTACTTGTTGATCCTCCCAGTGAAGAGCATCTAATGAAGTTTTCTGTGATAGAATGGCAACTATACTGCACTGCCCCTGAATTCAGAGCAGAGTTGCCATTTGTGTGCAGGATATGCCTGCTTTCACTACAGAGTAATGAGAAAATGTTGCAAGAGACATTGTTAGCAGCATTGTCACTGTTGATTTTCAAGCCTGTAGCTGGTGAATCAGCACCTGGCCATGACTAGTCTTGCCCACTGCTTAGTATATTGACAGCACTGCTTCTGTTGCTAAAACCCTCACACTGTAAGCTGCAGTGTCTGGGAAGGGGAACATTTAAGAAGCAAATTAAGAAAGATTTGGCTAAGTTAGGGACGGTAAAGAAATTTTGGTGTTTGCTTTATGGGGCTTTTGCAGCACATAGTAACTCGATTTGGGACTGATATATGTGAATTTGTTGATTTTGTTTTAAATACGCCAAATACAACATAGAAAGGGGAATAGAGTTAAAAATAGCAACAAAGTCTCTATACAGTATCTCTAAACTAATCAGCATTAAGTCAATGAAACCTTTTCATTTTCAGATGATGAATTGAAACTAAAGCTGGTATGTAAGACTATGGCTCGTTCAATTAAGCTATGGCTTGTTCAATTAAAACCTAAAGGTTGGGGCGTGGCCTGACATAGCATGGAGTAGGACGTGCATGATTTGAGCTCCGTCCATTACTCCTGTACAGCCCATCCTGACCTTCAGCGTCCTCCTGCACCAGCCCAGCGGGACCCCCTGGGGACCCTGAACATCCGTGGCCGCAAATCCACCATCCTCCGCTCGTACGGCGGCCTCCGCAGGGCCGCGATCCCGATCGCGGGTGCCGCATTTAGGAAAGTCCGCGGCTTCGGCCTAGCCCTGGAAGTCGGCGGCCATCTTGCTCCACCCGACCTGCCGCCTGTGCTGCTTCCTGGCCCTCCTGCTCTCAGGTAACAGCCTGCAGGGGCCCACCGAGTCCCCCTGAGGACCCCTCACACCCACAGAGGCAGATACATCAGCCTCTGACTGCGCGGCCGCCGCGTTCGGGAAAGGCCCCGGCTTAGGCCTAGTGCTGGTCGGTGGCCATCTTGCTTCACCCGGCCTGCTGACTAGTGACTCTTCCTGGCCCACCAGCCCTACAGCTCCCTACCATTCGGTATAGACTGAGCTGCCTGCTTTGGAGGGGGGAGGGATCACAGCGGATACCTGCCATGACTCCGCCAAAAACGCCAAAGGCCACCCTGGCGAAATTGGACCAGTACCGCCGCCAGGAGGAGGAAAGAGATGGCGGTGCCGCAGGCGGTGAGCAGGACGCTACGGGAGGCGACACAGCTAAACTGCTCGAGGCGATCACATACTGCCGGACGTCCCTGACGGCGCAAATAGAGGGGGTCAAGGTGGACCTTTCACTCATGCGACAAGACTTCCAGAAACTTCGTGAGCGTGTCACGACTGCCGAAACCCGCATTGGAGAGGTGGAGGACACCGTTACGCCGCTCCAAGTCAGCTCCGATCGAATGCAGCTCCAAATCAATCAGATTCTAAGCAAGCAAGATGATATGGAAAATAGGCTCCGGAGGTGCAACCTCCGTTTCATCGGGCTCCCCGAGGGAGCTGAGGGCAAAGATCCTACCACCTTCTTGGAGAAACTCCTTGTTGACACCTATGGCCGCGAGGCCTTCTCCCCCACCCTGGCGGTGGAGAGGGCTCATCGTATGCCTGCCAGATCTCCTCCTCAGGGGGCTCCCCCCCGCACGTTTATAGCAAAATTCTTGAATTACAAAGATAGAGATGCGGCGCTGCGCATGGCCAGGGAAAAAGGTAACATCCACCTTGGAAACTCCAAGATCGCTATCTTCCCCGACTTTTCTGCCGAGGTGCAGCGCCGCCGCCAAGGCTTCATGGAGGCGAAGAGGAGGCTCCGGATACAACATCTTAAATACTCTATGCTATTTCCAGCTCGTCTTAGAGTCGAAAGGGACGGCCGTGTGTTCTTTTTTGAGGATCCTCAGGAAGTCATTGCCTGGTTGGAGCGTCCGGGGCCCGCCAGAGGGGCGGCGGAGTGACCTGACCGAGCATGTTCATCAGCACTATTGATTGCCTGTCATCATCACCAGCACATTATACGCCGCAGCGGGAGTCTGCAAATCCTGGTATGTTACCCCCCTTTTTTTTTGTCTCCCCTTTACTGCCCGCGGCGCATACCCTATTGCTCCTTACCCCTGGGACCCCCTTTTGCCTTCCCCTGCTATAATCCTCTTTCAATTGTAACCTGCAGAGGGGGTCTCCCATACTTAGGGCCCCCACTGACTGGTTGATCCATGTAACTACCCTGGAGACTGTAATTGCGGAGCACAATCAGTCCTACACTCCACATGCCTAACACAGCGAATTTTCGCCCCCCAGCAACCGGAACACGCATCTCTTTATTATGTGACTGCAGAACTTTCTATACCACCGACCCCGCACTGTACTTCTGGTTCACAGTACAAGAAGAGCCTGTTGCTCTTTATTTGCGGGCATTGGATCTTCCACACCTCCCATGTGAGGAGATCGCTGCAGATCTTTTACGTAACAGCAAGATATTTTGGTTTTATCTGCTACCGGTTGTTACTTTCTTTTGGTTTTGGGAACATACCCGCATCAGTTGGGGAAGATGCAGGGTGGGGAGGGGGGAGGGGGAGGTTCGTTTTTTCTTGATGGACTGCAATACAACGAAGTGCATGCTAACATTGATACTGCATAGATGGCAAACCTTGTATTCATGTAATGCTACTGTCCCACGATATGTTTTAATGTTTGAATTATGGCATCGATAAAACTGCTCACTTGGAATGTGCGTGGGCTTGGGGACAAGGTAAAGAGATCTGCAGTTTTCTCATTTCTCAAAAAACAACGAGCCGACATTGTGGTGTTAGTGGAGACACACGTTGAGGGTCGGCTCCAGATGGCACTCCGCCGGCCATGGATTGGGTGGGCATATCATTCATCCCACTCGTCCCACGCCCGCGGAGTCTCAGTTTTGATTGCCAAGACGGTACATTTTGAGCTGTGTGATGTTCAGTCTGACCCACAGGGGCGCTATGTCTTTCTTTCGGTTAAATTGTATGGTGAACCTTTCCTACTGATGGCATTCTATGTACCTCCACCATTTAATTCTACTATAGTCACAGAGGGCTTGCTATATATGACTCGTCATCCTTCGATTCAGGCGGTGTGGCTGGGGGATTTTAACGCTACGTTGAACCCTACATTAGACAAACTGTCGCCCTCGCCATTATCTACTACAGCTCCAACCCACACTAGATTCTCCCGACTTATCTCTTCCTTTAATCTCACTGACACCTGGCGTTTTAAATTCCCGCTCACTCGAGCTTACTCCTGTTTCTCAACTACCCATAACACCATGTCCCGTATAGATTTTATATTCATTTCTAGTACCCTTGCCCCAAGATTACTGGAAGCTGAATTTGCCCCCAGATTACTTTCAGACCATAGCCCATATTTCATTAGCCTCTCCATCCCATTAGACAAACCGCCCCGTACGTGGCGCCTGAATCCGTTTTGGCTCACCCTGTTGTCGGAGGATGACGAGCTTGGTAACAGTTGGAGAACTTACTTTTTAGAGAATGACGGATCTGCATCCCCAGACGTAGTATGGGAAGCCTTCAAACTGCATGCACGTATGACTCTGACCTCCTTTATCAACAGGCTGAAGGCTAATTCATCAGCCATACTGGACGGGGCAATGCGGGATCTGTCCTCCTCTGAACAGGGGTACATGTCGAACCCCTCTCCTGATGGAGCTGCCCGACTCAGGTTACAAACCAGGGTGGTTAATCAGCTACAACACGAGACGGCCAGGAAAAAACTTTTCTTTGCCAGACAAAAATTATATGAACATGGGGAGAGAGCGGGTAAACTGTTGGCCTACTTGGCACATAGTGAGGATAGACCCCCTACTGTCATTTCCCTCACTGGTCCTAATGGGGAAAAGATTACGGAACCCCAGGCTGTCACTTCTGAATTTAGGGACTTCTTTTCTCAACTATATACGTCCCAGGTTTCTACCACTGACTCTCAATTGGAAGATCTACTGGCGGAAATCATCTTTCCACAGCTAGACGATGCCCAAATGGCTATGCTAGACGCACCTATTACACTCGACGAAATAACCACAGCGATTGGGAGCTTCGCCAGATCCAAGGCCCCGGGTTCAGATGGGTTGCCCATAGAATTTTACGCCCAATACATCGAGATACTTGCCCCCAAGTTATTGTCCCTCTTCAACCATCTATTTGACAATTTCACCTTACCCCCATCGATGGGCGAGGCGGTAATTATCCTCATACCTAAGCCAGGCAAGGACCCAGGCCTCCCGGAATCTTATAGACCAATATCGCTACTCCAGGTAGACATAAAGATTCTGGCTAAAGTACTTGCCCTACGCCTTAACCAAGTGATTCTAACCCTGATCCATGCTGACCAAGCTGGATTTATGCCGGGGCGTAACACCTCCTTCAACCTCAGAAAATTGTATATTAACTTACAAGCGACACATACTAATGTTGGGTCCCGGGTGGTGGTGGCTTTGGATACTGCCAAGGCCTTTGACTCAGTGGAGTGGCGGTACCTTTGGGGATGCCTCCGTGGCTTTGGTTTTGGACCTAAATTTATTAAGTGGGTTCAATTATTATATCTGGCACCCAGGGGTAAAGTAGTGGCCAACGGGAGGGCCTCCCAGACATTTGACTTATCCAGGGGCACTAGACAGGGCTGCCCACTGTCTCCGCTCCTCTATGCCTTGGCGGCGGAGCCCCTTGCAATCTCCATTAGAGGGGACCCCGAGATTCAGGGTCTCTGCCTTGGTTCCCTGACTGAAAAAATTAGCTTATACGCAGACGACACGCTACTATACCTGGCCGACTCTGCCACATCGCTTCAGAAGGCGTTGCATACAATTGAACACTTTGGTCAGTTCTCTGGCCTTAAAATTAATTGGGAGAAATCTCAAATACTGCCTATGGATAGTTTCCCCTCTCCCAAGCTACAGGCACAGTTACCACTCCAGCGAGTGAACACTATCAAATATCTTGGAGTATTGGTGAATAGAACACCGGCTGACTATATATCCCTGAACATAGAACCCCTTTTCGATCTCATCAAGTCTAGAACCCAGGTATGGGCGAGACTGCCGCTCGGCGTGTGGGGCCGTATTAACATTGTTAAAATGATATTATTTCCGAAAATATTGTATATACTCTGGCACACACCCGTATACTTACCCTTGAAATTTTTCAAGTCAATGGAGGCCATACTCAAGACATTTATTTGGGGTAACAACAGACACAAGCTGGCCTGGAGAGTCCTTAAGAACCCTACTGACCTAGGTGGAACAGCCCTCCCTGACCTAAATCTTTATTACCTTGCGTCCCAACTGTCTCAACTATACCACATAGATAAAACCGACAGACTCAGATTCCTCACCCTCCTCTGTCCACGGTGGGCACAACTGACCACTGACCCACTCACTGCAATTGCAGTGGGACATAGTGGGAATAACTCCAATAGAGACCGTGGGTCCCTATTATACCAATATAGGCGCGTATGGGACATCACCACTAAAACATTAACGACCCCTAAACACAACAACTATACCCCCTTATGGCACAATAGACTACTCTCAGAGTTTCTCTTGATCCCTGACACAGAGATATGGTGCGAATATGGAATATATTATTTGCACCACATAATTTCCGATGGCACACTTAAAAACTTTGAGGACCTCCAAAATGAGTTCCTGCTGCCCAATTCTATGCTTTTTAGATTCTTCCAGGTGCGTCACGCAGCCCAAGCTCAGTTTCCCCAGCCTTTGCCACAATCTACGCCTAATGTTATTATGGCTGTGGTTAAAGGTGTGGACCCGCGAAAGCTGATCTCTGATTTTTATGTCATGCTTCTCACCCCATCATCTACCACGCTAGCTTACAGCCTTAAACCAAGATGGGAAAGAGAGGTGGGCCCACTGGAGGATGAGGAGTGGAGTGAAGCACTAGACTCGTGCAAGACTGTATCCCCCAAGCTCTCTGACAGGCTGACCCAGTTATACGTGGTGCACCGAGCGTATCTCACCCCCCTAAGAATCGCCCGCTTTAGACGACAGTTTTCTACCTTGTGCACAATGTGTAACCAAACGACGGGCACATTCTTCCATCTACTCTGGGCGTGCCCGGTCCTTCAGGGTCTGTGGAAGCAGATTGTTGACTTCCTCCATGATGACATGGGATCCCCATTGACCCTGGACCCCAAACAATGCTTACTGGGGATATTCCCCGACTCTGAGATGGACAAATTCACTAAAACATTCTTGCATGAAACATTGTTTAATGCTAGAAAAATTATAGCCAGACAGTGGATGAGACCCACTCCCCCCAGCTTCAACGATTGGAAACTAGATATAAATAACACTCTTCCCTACAAAAAGTTCATATACATCAACAGAGGTTGTCCAGATAAGTACTACAAAATCTGGGATCGATGGCTTGAGTCCGCAGACACATGCACTGATGGTCCGTAATACTATACATCCTTCTAGCGTGCAATTCCATGAATAGCGTGGACATAGGGTTTTCCACTTATTGATAGTCACTGAATCCAGTGTTCAATCTGAACAAGTTTTTTGATCTACTGTGCCTATATATGTATAAGCCACATTTCTTGTTTTATGCATTTCTCCAGTATTGCCTTGTAACTTGCAGAATTATGTTCCAAATGTAAATTGTTCAATAAAAAACTTTTTTCTCAAAAAAAAAAAAAAAAAACCTAAAGGTTGGTTGGTTTCTATGCAGAGCTGCACCAGGTTTTGCACTCTCCAGTTTTAGTAAATCAACCCCTATGGCTATAAAGTGTTAGCGGGAATATTGATGAAACAAACGTAATGACTAGTTACTATTTTTAGCTCAGAACACTAGTTTGTAGTGAGCTAAGGAAATATCAAATGTTGTTTCTCCATCCAGTGAAAGGTTATACATTTTCTTTTCCTTTGCCATATTTTTATTGAAAATTTTTGGTTATCAATTTCCATAAACAGTTTTCTTAGGCTTGGAATTTGAATTTGACTAGATTTCCAATGGCTGGGCAACAAGTAATGAGCTGCCATCAGTAGAAAGGTTTAAAGATTATTGATGTTTGAATTACAAATATAATTAAAAATAATAATTCCCATTGCTAAAACTAATAAAATAACTAGTTACGATTTTGTAGTTCAAAACACTAGGCTGTACTGACCTAGAGAGATCAAATTTTGTTTCTCCATCCAGTGAAATGTTATCAATTTCTATAAACTGTTTGCTTAGGCTTGGAGTTTGACTAGATTTCCAATGGCTGGGCAACAAGTAATAAGCTGCAATGAGTAGAAAGGTTTAAAGATTATTGATGTTTGAATTATAAATAGAATTTAAAAGAATAATTTACATAGAAAAATGGGGAAGTCCGACTTAGTGGTAGAGACACCCAAGAGAATGCACCTCATCCCATGAAAAGTGTATACAAAGTAACAAAGGGGAAGAAAGGGATTTTCACGGTGCTAGTTGTGGTAGTAAGAAATTCAATTACACTTTAGGTAAAAAGTATTCAATATTTTAATAGTAGTTCACTTTAAAAGGTACATATAAAACTATAATAATTTACATGTTTAGAAAGCCTAAATATTTAAAAAAGTATATGTTATGATTAATATTTTATTACAATAAAATCTGGTATGATATAGGCCTTTGTCTGTTGGTCTCCTCTAAAGTACCCCTCTTGATCAAGTAATATAAAAAATATTCTTAAAATGAGTGTCCCTGATTAGTTATTCTATGTTTGCTTAAGTAGGTGACCAAAATTGACCAATGAAAAAGATCCATTACAACTTAAGAAATCTCTGACTGCTCTTACAAAGTTAAAGATGTAGTCATTGGGGTTGATTTGCTCAAACTGGAGAGAGCAAAAATCTGGTGCAGCTGTGCATATGGTAACCAATCAGCTTCTAACTTCACCTTGTTCAGTTAAGCTCTGATGAAAAAAAAACTCTAATTGGTTTCTAAGCAGAGCTGCACCAGATTTTTTATTATCCAGTTTTAGTTAATCAACCTCATTGGGTTATTTGGCTACTATTAAAGAACCAATTACTACTACTAAACCTATGAAAGGAAAACACAGGTTATACTAAAATGAATTTTGAAAAATTAGATTCAACCCGCAACCTTTGAAATTACTGCTCTTTTTTTTTTTGTATCCTCCACTCCAAACCTATTTTCCAAAGTTTTCAGCAATAAAGTTACAAAAAGACTAAAGGGACTGGTGCCCAGATGTTTTTTCACCCCACCATATGCCAAGAATCCAACCCTGGGAGACAAATTTTAGCCTGTCACACCATCTTGGGGGTCATTCCACATCATCCCAAGAAGAGAAGAAGAGGGATGATATAGAAACTTCAGATAAAAAGCTAAATATCAGGTTGAAATTCACAACTGGATCAACTGTGGGTATAGAAGTGGGTATATGGGAGTGCACGATATTTTTTTTTTATTTTAGTTATTTTTTATTTTTATTTTTTTATGGTTGAACTGGATGGACTTTGTCTTTTTTCAACCTGACTAACTATGTAACTATATGATAGCAGTTTTAGCTGCCAAAGGAATTGTCATTTTGTCCAGCTGTTCTTGTGATGCATGCACCTATGCTAATTGGTAAGATCACTCTGCTGCATACTAGTTTAATATTACTGCTCCCTGTGTCAGCTCCCTATTTATTGAACTGAGGGGTTGAGGCTGATTCACTGTCCAACAAGAAGGTTGGACTAGAAGAGGTGACAATTGGAAGCTTAATGACTGATCCAAGAGCATTAATTGCTTAATCTGAAACTATAAGGTTGATTTGCTAAAGGCAAATTGGCTATTTACTTTTCAAGGGAAGTTACATTTTGCAAGGGAATTTACCCCGGAGCTTAGTGAATGTGGTGACATTTTACTTTGCAAAGATTACCCAATTATATGCAGGGAAAATATATATATATATATATATATACTGTATATATTTGTGCACATAATTGGATTATGAAAGTCAGCAGAGCTTCACCTCATTCACTAAGCTCTGGGGAATATTCTCTTGCAACAGGCAACTTCCTTTGTAAAGCAAGCAGCCTTTTTGCCTTTAGTAACTCAACCACAATGTTTTTCAGCTCTCTGATTGTATAGTATGAAAATGTTTGGGATTCAAAAGACTGGCTACATAAAAAAAAAATGCTATAGGTGTATATATCTTAAAGTAGTAGTCAAGTCAAAAATTTATCTAAACTTAAATCTGCTCCCACCCCCATTCCAAGCCTTATTTTACCTATCCTGTATTGAAAATATGCCTGTACTTATCTGTTCCCTAGGTGCTCTGGTCTAGTCACATGATCTCCCCAGCAGCCGGTTTCAGAGAAGAGGTGATAATGGCAATAACGGCTGCAATGCCTATATGGTAATGTCACTCATAGGCTCACTATGGGGCATGCATTGTCGGCTGTCCCTCCTCTACACTGAAGCTGGCTCTGGGAGCTGATCATGTGACCAGACTGGAGTGTCCTCGGAATAGGTAAGAATGGACATCTATCCTCTATATAGTAGTTAGTAGAAGGCTTAGGATCTGAGAAGGAGCTGGTTTAAGTTTAGAGGTTTACGTTTTTGACTTGACTTCTACTTTAAAGCCTGTGCTGTATAATTGATTCTCTGTCTGCTACTTGAATCACTTTTAAAATTCCAGGAAAGTTTTAAATATGATTGAATACTTTAAGTGTTTTCATTGCTACATTTTTATTATATTGGGCTATGTGTGTCACCAACCAATTACTTGTACCAAATAAATTAAAACTCTAGGGTCTATTTATAAGAATTTTCACACAACTTTCTCCAAGGATTCTTATGTTTATCCAATTAAATCCTAAATGGAAAATGAGTAAAGCTGTGGGAATCCTGTGTGCTTGTTAACTAGTACCTTAAAGTGGTTGTAAAGGTAGAAGTTTTTTTTTATCTTAATGCATTCTATCCATTAGGATAAAAAGCCTTCTGTGTGCAATAGCCCCCCCCAGCCCCTCAATACTTACTTGAGCCCCATCTCTATCCAGCGATGTCTATGAGTGCCTCGGCTGTCCTTGACTCTCCCTCCTGATTGGCTGAGACACAGCAGCTGCACCATTGGCTCCCACTGCTGTCAAACAAACTCAGTTAGCCAATCAGGAGAGAGTGGGGTGGGGCCAAACCGGAGCTCTGTGTTTGAATGGATACACAGGGCTGCAGCTCAGCTTGGGTGCCTCATAGCAAGCTGCTTGCTGTGGGGGCACTCAACAGTGAGGGGCCAGGAGCTCCAGCCAGGGACCCAAGAAGAGGAAGATCTGGGCTACCCTGTGCAAAATCACTGCACAGAGCAGGTAAGTATAACATGTTTGTTATTTTTATATAATAAAAAAAACTAGACTTTTCAATCACTTAAAGAAAATAACAGTGCATAATAAATATTAAAAAGGCGGGCTGTTTTGTAACTGTTTTAATTCTAGTAAAACAGACACATTCAGAACAGGGTTCATTAGAATACAACAGATTCTTATTCTTGGAGTTAGAACAAAGGAATATCAATCACAGGGCTTGGGCCAGCATGAAATGGGGTTGATTTACTAAAGGTGAAGAGTATGTTTGCCTTTAAAGTGAATTTTCACCTAGCTTAATGAACTAAAACAATGCTTGTTAAACATGTGCTGTCTATAGTACAAAATGTTATGGAAAGTAAATTTATTTTAGGGTGCAGCAAAATCATGGACAGCTAACAAGGGATTTGATTGATTTACTAAAGGTGTAATACACATTCAGTTTACAATGAGAATTTTCAGTTAGCCTGATGAATAAGTGAAATTTTACTTACAAAGAATACCCAATCATATGCAAGCAAATAAAAAAAACAAAAAAAACATGATTTTTGCTTGCATATGTTTGGATGGGTTAAGTCAGCACTGCTTCACTATTTTCACTAAGCTAAGTGAATTTTCACTTTGCAAAGTGATGTCTTTAAATTTCCTTGCATAGGATTGGGCATTCTTTGCAAAGTGTTTTTTCACTTGGCTTATTCACTTAGCTGAAATTCACATTACAAGCTGACTGTGCTCTACACCTTTAGTAAATCACCCCAATCCTTTCTCAGCTGTCCTTCCATTATGCATTGCTTCCCATCAAAATTAAGTTTACTTTCCATAACATTTTGTATCATAGACTGAACATATTTAACTGGCATTGTTCTAGTTCTAAAGTCTCAATTTTCCAAATTCTGAGTAAGATGAAACTTTTGTTTACCTTTTTCAGTTTATGTTGTAACAGACAAATAGAAATGACTGTATTTATTTGAAGCTGACTGCCCATGAAAATCCAGCACTTAGTCAACATAAGATCTCCGTCTCTAGCACTTTAAATGTCTTCACAATGTAAGTTATGATTCAACTAGGAGTTAGATCTAACTATATAAAATAACATATTCCTGAAACTTCTCAGCGCTGGGGTAAATCATGGCTCACAGGTTACAGACAAAACTGGTTATTGCTGTTTATTGATTTTTCGTGCAGCTTTTACCATCCTCTGAAGTTTATCTTCAAAGTTTCACTTCCTGAACTCATTCACTTTTATCATTAGCCATCTGATGAATTTCAAGAATGCCACATATTAAAGCAAGATCCCAAATCTGAACATAAATGGAATTACTTCCTAAAAGATCAGTGTGACATAGACCGGATTGAATTAGACAAGAAAACAAGGTGTATATTTAGTATGAAAAATTATTACGTGTAATACATTTTCCATTGAAGGAAAAATTACTTTTCTGGATGATAATTTTAGCTACAGCAAAATGATTTAGAATACATTTAGGATTTAAATATATAAAGTGTGGCGCTGTGAGTGAAATAAAAATAGGAGTAGGGTATCCTATTTAAGATGTTGACTTATTGGAAATACCACACAGTGAACTGTGCATGTGCCAGCTTGTGTGTCAAATGGTGATATGTAAAGAATATCAAAACGTGTAGTGAAATGATATCATCCAATCATATTGGGAGTAGAAGCACACATGTGATCAAAACTAAGATAGATCAATCACAACAATATTATAATATAAAGTAATCATGTGATCCTATAGGGAATGTACATGTAATCAGAAGGAAATATATATATCATGGAGTAACCCACAATAGTCATTACATAAAAACCAAACAGCTGTTATAATAAAAAACAGTCACAGGTAGGTGTATATAGAGTTCACAGGGTTCAGTATTATCTGACCCTGAGGTATTTATCAATGGGCATCCGAGATGGAACCTGCATCAAATGCTGGCACGCTTGTGATGAAAAAAAGGATTGCCTTAAATAGTCCTTGATAGACAGAAAGATATATACTCTGGAGCATCGCCCGGGAGTGCCTTCACCTTGGAACAGTAGAGAAGAAGTAAATACTCTTTCTGAACAGTGTGGATCCAGCTCACCATACGGTGGTGGATCGGCTCGCTTGTGTCCACTGTGGGGACTCAAGAGATAGGGATCCGCAAATCTCCTCCTCTCTCAGCTGGCGGCACCTCCAACCGGGTCAGAAACTCCAAAGCAGGCAGCGGAACTCAGGCGTGAAAGGTCAGGTATCCAAGTTTAGATTGCACCAAACATGAAATGGATAAAAACAGAAATCCTCCACATAGTGTAAATCCAAATGGTTTGGAATTTATTAAAAATCCATAAAAAGTTCAAACAACTGAACAAGTATAAATCCGAAATAACAGATAAAAGAGCATGGTATGGGCAGCTGGAGCTGGCGTGTAAATCCAACGCGTTTCGTCTGCTAAAGACATCAACTGGGGTCAATGCGTTTCGCCCCACATTGTGTCCTTTGATGACGCCCTGGAGGAGGGGGCGAAACGCGTTGATGTATTTCCGGTTTGCGGCTAACTGGTAACGCAAGTTACTGTCTCTGTGGAACACACGCCTTCCGAGCGGCGTTCACGGAAGTTTTCACTGACTGCCTGTCTCTGCTGCCAACTTTCCAATTAGCGTTGTTTGAGCGTACTTAACCATTTTTTGTCCTCCACATGTTTTTTATTATCGGTGGGAGCTAATATCCTTCAATGAAGCATCTATCAAGTAATACACCAGCAATTGCTCGCATCCACAACTCCAGACCAGGAAGCTGCTGATCATCTCTATTCGGTGAGTAAGGTCCCTGAAGGGAGATCTTTTTACTCATTTGAGGACTGTTATAACCTATGTGTTACATCCAGCAATTTTCCATGCATGGACAATAAGTGGGTTTTTGTTTTTTGTTGTTTTTTCTGACACTATTTTAATTTTGATTTTGTGGACACTTTAGTGAGTGGAGTCTCCGCAGTGGGATCCACTCTTCTCTATGTTAAGTTTCACTTTGCTCAGTACTATCATTATTTGATGAACTACTACACCCAGCTGTATCACCAATACAAATATATATTTTTTATATATATATTTTTCTTTATGGACTTGTTCTTAAATCAAGTTTTCGCACACGTTTACTGCCAGCGCTGCTTATAAATATATGGGGGGTGTTGGTGCCTGACCATGTCTGCTGATTTTTATATGGGTGAAGAGGCCGCAAGGTTGATGTCAGCCCGCCGGGTGCTAGATTATACTGTGTACAAACAATATGCGCCGCTCAGCCAATCCTGGCGGGCGATGCACTCTGTTGATGAATACAGAGCTTGCTAAGCCTGCTCGGATTGGAGTAACAACCTCTGCCAATCTGAGCAGGCTTAGCAGGCTCTGTATTCATCAACAGAGTTCATAGCCCGCCGGGATTGGTTGAGCGGCGCATACTGTTTGTAAACAGTATTATCGAGCACCCGGCGGGCTGACATCAACATTGCGGCCTCTTCACCCAGCGTATAAGATGACCCCCGCTTATTATGTAATTTCCGTGTAAAAGGTCGTCTTATACACCGGAAAATACGGTATGTATATTTATGTATATTATGTATATTTCTTTTATTTAAAGTCTACTTTAACTAAAAAAACTTAGACTATTGTCACACAAGCTATGTTGTAATAATATAGAATTAAAAAAAAAACTTTTAATCTGCAGCTAAATATGACTTTTTAAAACTGCAATTATTTAATTGGTGTTTATTTACTAAAGCAAATAGGCTTTTCACTTTGTAAGGGGATTTCCCCTAGATTTTATAAAATGTGGTTTCACTTTGCAAAGAAGGCCCAATCACGTGCAATAATAATAAAAAAAAACAGCATTTTTGCTTGCACATGATTGGATAATGAAAGTCAGCAAAGCTTGATATCATTCAATAAGCTCTTGGGAAAATTTCCCTTAAATGTGCAACTTCTCTTGCAAAGTGAACAACCTATTTGCCTTATTTTGTATAAATTCCATTGTCACTTACTTGCAACTAGGAAAACCTATGGAAATTACATTTATTGCTTCTGTTCAGAATGACCCCAGAAATCTAACTTCCTTATTGAATTCTTGCCTGCTTTTAACCAGGTGTCTGCACAGAGCTCAAAGCTAAAAGACAGGAATATTCTGGAATTGGACTTTGATTTTTGGCAAGATTCTTTTTAAGAATTTGTGAATGTGAAGTTATGTCATAGAAGATTTTTCTCTAATCACAATACTTATACTGCTTTGATGGTAATAACAAAGACAGAACCTCACACTTAGTTTTAGAAAGGGCACTGCATACATTTCTTTGGGGCTCATTTACATATTTGTGGTAATTTAACAAATGTTATGTTTCACATAAATTTACATTCCTTATGGGCATGGTAATGCATTACCATGTTTTGCGGAATGCTACAGTACAGTACTGAATGACATCACAATGCAGTAATGCATGTTAGGTGTCTTACAGCGAATTGTGGTACCACACTAGATGATGTGCATGGAGAGAAAAATGGGCCCTAAATTTCAGTTAATTTTTTTACCCCATGCAATTGACTTATTAAGTGTTTCTCAGCTGATCATGGTTGCACTATGATTCATTAAGAATAACATAATACATATTAGACTTGTGCACAACGGAAAAATTTGTTTAGTTTTGGTTCATTTCTTGTGCACAACGGAAACATTTGTTTAGTTTTGGTTCATTTCTTGTGCACAACGGAAACATTTGTTTAGTTTCAGTTCGTTTCTTTTCGGTCCTGTTGATTCGTAATCGTTCGTAATTTTGCTAGACGGGATTTTTCGTGTTCGGACTAATTTTCGTATTTTCGCAAGCGTCATTTTTCGTTGAATCGGAATGATTCGTATTAATGTAAGCCTTATTTTTAGTTGATTTATAATTCGTACTTTCGGTAGAGTACATTGTTTTTCGTTGATTCTGGACACAACTCCTACTTTCGTAACTTTTTTTGGGTTCGTTGATTCGTAATTTTCCGTATCTCTCTCACAACGATCCTGCTATTATGCCTAATGTGCTTTGAATAGATTTGTACTTTTCTAAATACATAGCGGTTATTTATAACGATTCGAAATCTCGTATTTTACTTTAGTTTTTTACATGCGGCTATAGCGTCCGCCCCTGTACACCATTTTGAGAGGGAGTTCAGCACGGTGAGGGAGAAGCAGAGAGCAGAGCAGAGTGTTATTGTGCTTCGAATGGATTCGTACATTCGTAACTTTTTTCATAACGAATTATGCCGAAGACATTCGGGCATTCGCTATTTGCGATATAATTTATTTCGGATTCGGTTTTATTCGTAATTGCTTTGTTCGGAAATTCAAATGCTTCCGAATGTCTGAAAGTTGCTAAATTCGGACGAATTTCGATTCGTTACGAAACGAATTGCACAAGCCTAATACATATGTTGTAATGCATCATACAGAAAAGCAGACCAAAATTGTCCTTTTTCTGCAGACATGGTGTTTTCCTCTAAGTTTTTGGCTTCAATGATAGACCACCTTTAAAAAAAACATTGCTTACAATATATAAAAAAAAAATTCTTATACAGAAGGTTAAATCTGTAAAAACAAATGCACAGACTTGACTTAGAATTTATCAGTATTTAAGAACAGCAAATGTAAGTATGCTTAAAGTGATTGTAAGCCTTCGTTTTTTTTTTTTATTTAAAATAACAAACATGTCATACTTACCTCCACTGTGCAGCTTCTTTTGCACAGAGTAGTCCCGATCGTCCTCTTCTGGGGTCCCTAGGTGGCTCTCGCGGGTCTTCCTTGCATCAGATAACCCCCTAGGAGAAGCGCTCTCCCGGGGGATAACTTTCCGGCGTGCTCCTGAGTCCAGCATTCTGCGTCCATAGACACGAATGCCAGACTCGGCCCCGCCCCCCTGACGCTCATTGGATTTGATTGACAGCAGCGGGAGCCAATGGTTCCGCTGCTATCAATCTATCCAATCAAGAGCCGAGACCCCGTGCAGAGAGGGACAACGCATCTCCGCCGAGGGAAATACAGGGCTCAGGTAAGTAAAATGGGGGGGCTGGGGGCCGGTGACTGCTAAGAAGTTTTTTCACCTTAATGCATAGGATGCATTAAGGTAAAAAAACAAGAGGGTTTACAACCCCTTTAAAACTCAGTCCCAGAAAACTTGACAATTATCACTTGCAGTGGGGCTGCATCTGCACGGCACTGGTTAATTGGTAATTTAGTCTATGGGAGAAGAGATGCTCCTTTACTTACCTGATCCTCCGTTCCCCCAGCAGCTGGCACTTCCCCCATTTTTCGGCAATGGACTATTCCTGAACAACATCATATAATGATGTCAGGACCTTCGATGGCTAGAGTGTAGGGGAGAAGATGCTGCCGGGACCAGTTTAGCAGTTCAGAGGCGTGAAGGATCATATAAGTAAATCTTATTTAACAAGTCCCCTAGACTTAAACAAGCAATTACACCTTCAATGTAGGTGAACTCTAACTGCAAGGGATCATTTTCAAGTTGTGACTGCTTAAATATAATTACCCACACTGGAGATTCCTCTATTCATGCTGTTTAGTGTGAATAGAAGAATTTATTAGATGATGGTCATTCAGCCTACTGAAAATATATGCATGTATGGCTAGCCTTAGAAGTTGCTATTCCAGGTTACACATGGGACAGATGGAAGCACACATGAAACATTTTTAGAGCAAAAATATTGGTTTATTTTCTTAAATTTACAGTGACATTTTACCTAGCTAATTTAAATAAAGGTAATATTTTATAAAATAACTGCAATATACCCTGTCAAAATATAACTTATTTTTTTCTTAAAATATCATGAAAAATTCAAGGCCATTGAATTCTCATTGTTTTGCATGCATAGAAATAGCTATATTTTTCTGTAGACAGTATAATAGTTTGATTTGATTGATATCTAGAGAATGCATAACAAAGCAAGATAAATACTGAACAAGTGCTTAATGGCTTAGTAGTCAAGGAATTTTACCAAGGGGATAGTTCCACACACACTGACTAGCAGAACATTCCAAAAGACATGTTATGACACAAAGTGACTTACTGACAATTCAAAGTCCATAAGTTTACCATGTCTGCTTGAAAACGCAATATGTCTTCGGCAAAACTGTGTTTTCTGTCTCTGAGGAATTTATGAAATATGTAATGGATCTTATCATTAGTAACAAAAAATATAATGTAAACAGGGACTGCATGGCTCAGGACTGGAACATTCTGAATATCCCAGCGTGTGGCTTACTGTACATCTGTAAAAATTCATCCAGTAGGAAATGTATTCAACAATAGAATTCAGAATAGATTTCACATTATCTTTTCTTACAACCTGTTGTAGAGTCATTTCCAGGCTGGAGGAATGTAACTGGATTTGGGCTGTTTGCCAAGCTGACAGAATTACCTTATTTTTTTGTAATGTCTCTATTTCATTATATCTGCTTTTTTAAGTTCTTCCTTGAAGCTATGCTGTGCATTTTGCAAGTTATTCTAAAAGATATCACATTCTTTCAATCTCTGATAAAAAAAAAAAAAGTCAGCTGGCACTCTTAATTAATATCATTATGTAACCATATGAGGTAACATAGATATAAATAGATTTTTTTCAGTGGTGTTTAATGAGAATATATCAGGATAGTGTAGTTTATATCATGGCAGTCACTGCATATAACCAAGAAGTTCCCACCAATAAAGAAGCATCTCACTTTCAATAGCCTGCAGTGAAGCCAGACAGTCAGTAGATTCTACTTCTATTTTTGCAATTTTTAACAAATGAACACTTTTATATTCAAGTTAATATGCTGTCAAACAAAAGATGACTTTGTTTCTTTTAAATAATCTTTTAACTGCATACTGAAGTCCTCTGTCATTTTCCTACAGGGTGTCCATTACAGATTTGTACCGTATAATGGTGCAGGGGGTGGCAGCAAGTGACCTTTCTTACTTCTGCTGTTGGTGTATTATGAGTGGGTTGCTTACAAAAAGTAGGACTAGTGAAACCGTGCCCCCTTTGTTTGCTATAATCACACTTTATTTTATAACATCAGCATTTTAATAGCAATACAAACTATAGTTACTGTATTATTGACATGGTGTGATTGATGCCTGTATGCTGGCCATCTCTCTCTACAACCTCCTGGATGCGGTACAGCTTCTTTCTTTGCCATTTACTTTTAGTTTCTAAGGACTACATATCCCATGGTGCTGTTTGCAAGCAGCGATTCCTATACTGACTCCACCTCCTGAAACTCCTCCTCTCAGCATCTCTGTAGTTCAGAAGGCAGTCTCTGTGAAATGTGTGACACAGCAGTGCCTACTCATAGGTCATAGCGTATCACAGACTTCAAGGAAGTAAATATGTGGGGATCTTCACAAAGTAAGCTTACAATTTTCAAGATCATTCATATTAATAGGAGTAGGCTGGAAATACGGTAATTGAAATACTACGTGGAAATGCATATATAAGTTTCAATTTTACATATGCTTTAGGACAATACAGTGGAAACCTCCCTGCAATAGAAGATGCATTAACCTTACCTCTCCTGTGTCCTTTGTCCTATCAGGACAGTCTAACATCATCTACATTATCATCTAGCCTACATCACTACTGGACATTATAGAGGCCTTTTCTGTGCATTTTACAATATGTTTTGGAGAAAAAATATTTATTTTTTTCCCCACAGTAAACACACACTGCTATAAATGGGTCCTAGCCCAATGCTAGACAAAACTTTATTTTCTTATGGCTTGGAAAGATTGTGTAAGGTGTAAGGTTGCCCTAGACCCACCTCAGACACATTTTTCAAAATAAGGTATGTCAGGTTTCTATTGAGTAAGAACAATGTACATGAATGGCCAAACCACTGCTAAAAAGGTTCAAATACAACTTTTACAACTTTTAATAGATACAAATTCCAATAAAAGTCAGAGGGACATTCCAAAAACTATCCAGTATGTTTAAGCGGTCCACACCCCCTTCATCAGGGCTTAATTGAAAACAATGGACTAGAAGTTAACTGGGTCTTTAATTGTATTTCTCCTAGTGTTAATAAGTGGTTTGACATTAATAATGTTTTAAAATGGGACAGAAAGTGATGGGATATCTACAGTGAAGACTACAACAAGGACAACTGTTATGAGAAAAATATGCTGTCCTGCTTCTACTAAAAATGCTGGATATTTTGTTTTTAATATCCAGTGATGTGCAATTGAAATGAAAAAGTGAACATTCATTCAGTTAAATCTTTACTCCTTCAGTTAGGCTCGGTTCACACTAGCCCAACTTCAAAGTCGCGTGACTTTCAGTGCAATTTGAAGTCTGACTTTAATATGACTTTGTTGCGACTTTTTACACTCTTATCAAAGTCAGACCAAAGTAGTGCAGGATTTTTTTTCTAAAGTCAGACTGACTTGTGTAATATCAGTTAAGACTAGAGATGGGCCGAACACCCCCAGTTCGGTTCGTGCCAGAACTCTCGAACATCGCAAAAGTTCGGACCCTGAACCACGAACCCTATTAAAATCTATAGGACCCGAACATGAAAAATTAAAAGTCCCCATTTTAAAGGCTTATATGCAAGTTAATAGAACCTGCTGCAGTAAAACTGACATTTAAAAAGAAAAAAAAAACACATTTAAATAGATTTTCCCTGCAAGCTTTCTTTATTTAGTAAACAACAGCTTGGGGCCACAATTTAGTGCACTCGGAATGAGATTAGAGATTTTTTGGATAAATTCTGGTGTCTCTTTTGGGGACTTAGGATGGAATTAAGAAAGTTTTGCACCACAATGAGCAAGCCTTATGTGAAGAAGCCAAATTATAGTAAACTCAGGCAAAGATAAACATTTTTTTTATAAAGTCTGGTGTCTGTTTCGCAGACTTTGAATAGAAGTAACAGGTGCGGAAAAATTGAGCTTTGGGTGTTGGTGGTGCCTTCACACCCTAACGCTATAGAGGTACTCTTGATGAAAGCAAAAATTGGCCTTGCTGTAAAAAATTTAAATTTGATGCCCCTGTCAAACAGTTGCGAAAAAGTTGGTCTTTGTTTGTTAGTGGTGCCTTCAAACCGTAACCTTATAGAGGTACACTTGATGAAAGCAAGAATTGGCCTTGCTGTAAAAAATGTAAAATTGATGCCCCTGTCACACAGTTGAGGAAAAAATGGTCTTTGGGTGTTGGTGGTGCCTTCACAGAGTAACCTTCTAAAGGCAAAAAAAGACGCTCTGGCAGCTGCGGTGAACTGCGCACTCGTTGCAGCTTGGGTCATAGAGGATGAGGATGGTTTATTAAGCCAGTCCACCGCCTCCTCTGCATGCTGTGGCTGGATAGCACGTGTAACATCTCTAAACAGATACAAATGTGCCCTGCCACATCCACATTTGCCTGTGAACACAGACGCTGCTATCCCCCTCATAGTGGCATGGGAACGTCTGCCTCTCCTTGTTGGCCTTCCAGACATGATTACCCAATTTTAATAGAAACTAGGAAATGTGTGATTGGATGCACTTCATTGAATGAAAAGTGGTGTTTGGTGCATTTTAAATGGAGAACTGATGCTGACTGAAATGTAAAAAGTAAAAAAAAAAAAAGGGGGAACACCAGTGTCGCAGTGAGATAAACTGTGGCTGACAAGTTATAAAAAAGGGGGCAGACAGGGGACAAAAAAAAACACACAGAAAAAAAAAAAAAACACGCAGCAACCAAAAAAAAAAAAAGGGTATACAGCACTAAATGCTATGTAATGCTCTGTTAAACACTGCACTACACTAACACAGTACACTGACACTACACTATAATCACACTACACTAAACTGACTCACTGTACTCACACTATACTAACACTACCCTAACACACAATAAGTGAACACACTAACTCGCTAGTAGCAAACTGAGCCCTGCTCTATCTATCTCCACTCCAACAATACGCTGCAAAAGCTTCCTGTGGGAAGGAACTTTTTATTGTGTGGGGAGGGACTATAAGCACTGAACTGTGATTGAACAAAGTCATCATCACTATGTCCAATTAGGGTGACAGTGCTCTGTGCCCTTATTGGCAAAGCCTTGCACCCGACCAGCGGCCAGATGCAAGGATTCATTCAATTAGGGCCCTAGAATGCACTGTGCAGCGTGCAGTGCATTGTGGGTGCTCAGCAGGCGAACATCCTGCCGAGCACCCCACAAATTCAGGTGTTTGACGAAGGAGCATGCAGGCAATGTTTGGGCCAAATTGTTGCTCGGCCCGAACCATTCGCCCAACAATAGTTAACACAGCTCTCTTAGGGAAACATTGAATTTCACATGTCATTCGACTTGGGGTCTTACAAGTTGGATCCTTTGTCGCATCGGTGTGAATTAATCATAAATCAACCCTAAAGTCTAAAACATTGCACAGAAATATGTACAGGAGAAGTGAGGAAACTTTGCCTCTGGTCTGCATTGCTTACTTTTCAGCTTGAGAAATAAAGGTTTGTAAAAACGCTTCTACAAACTTGGTGCAAGGAGAGAGTAAAATTATAGAAAAGAGGCCAAAGTCCCAATTATTATCTCAAAAGTATGTGAGTATACACAATAATAGTATGCAATATTTAAATATACATTTTTTTTAGTCCCATCAATAATCAAATACATACAAAACCACTATACAGTGCTTTAATCTTCTAACAAAGTGTGGGTTTTCTGTAATATCACCACACATCAACTTCACAGTGAAGTGAAGTGATTTGATAAAAACACCACAGTGCTAAAAATATATAAAAGGTTAAAAAGCAGGGCAAAAATATTTTTAGAAAAGTATAACAATGCACTGTAAATTGTGTGAAAATCCACAATAGATTCTCCCTAAATTAACCATTAACCAAGTATAAAAATGTAGTTGAATCTGACAACAATAAGTACACCAAAGAATTGTTTATTAAAATAAAGGCACAAAAATAGAGCCTATTTTTATCCTTGAGTTACTACAATATTCATATTCTTTTTATTCAGTGAAAATCTAATAAGTTAGCAGTTGTTCTCTAGAGATTTACTTCATTTTAATTCCATTTTATTAATACTCTAGTCACAAGTTGGCAACAGCAAATTCTCAAACTATACTCTAATATTCTTTAATTCATCCAAAGAAAATAAATGCCATAATTATTTTTTGTTAAAGTTTCACATTAATGCCCACTAATGTTTTATTAAGATATTCTGTCAGCCTTTAAGTCAGATGTAATTGGCCTAGCTTATCAATCTGTTATTGTCCAATTACATAACAGAACTGTGTCTCGGACTGTGATTTATGATAAGGAGCCTGCTAAATATTTGCGCCAGAATGTTAAAATAAAGATTTGCATATACTAATTAAATGTTTATTAACCTTATGTACAATAGAAAATTAACAGCATTTAATCAACTCCAATACAAATTCATTTGCGTGCTTATATTTTTAATGGCCTAATAATATGTATTGTGGGGAAAAATAGCTGCCTAGAAATAGTTGATATTTAAAAAAAAATTCCATTTTTACAGGGCTGAGCTTTTTCAACTTATAATGTATTATTTATTAAGATAATGTAAAGGGCAGTGCCAAGCAATAACATATAGTAACCAGGACCTTTTTCCTACTTTTTTTTACATTTAAAGGCTAGCTCTAGACAATGATTATAAAGTTTAGTATTGAACTTGTGTATAAACAGTCTTGGGGGGGGGGGGAAAGATCTGATCATTGGTGGTAACAATATCTCCTGGTAAGTAAAATGTGGTTTGCAAAAATAACTCACCACAATACCATATAATATGAAAGCTATGCTTCTAAGTACATTTGATTATCTCTTAACTGGAGTTAGGCTTTCACTATGATGTTGCTATGATGTTTGTCTTCTAAATGAAAGAAAGCTGATAGCAAATAGATATTCTGGGATAAAGACCAGCAATAAGCAGCAGGGGATCTAGGAAGAGGCTCTAACCTCTGTGCTTCATTAAAGCAGTACAAAACCCAAAAGCAAACATTTATTATATTGCAGCTTACCAGTTCCTATATGTGATGGCTGTATTCGTTTTCTTTTTTAGACTTGCTTTCTTCTATTTTCAGCTGGTGATGCAGCCAGCAAGTCTGTTGTTTTAAAAAAAAGCATAAACTCTCCAGCAGAATGTATCAGTTTACATGGATGAGACAAACCACCTAACACTGGTATAGGTGGTTAAACAGACCAGCCTTTATTTATTCAGGAAAAAAAATGTTTGCTGTAACTGATTATAAAGGGAGTTTGGCTTCAATTTGTTAGTGTATCAAAATTTGCTAATACATTTAGTAGTACTCCCCCCCTCCCTTCGCCCAAACTGACAATGCTGCTGTCTGCTGTGCCTTCCGTTCTCATTCCTCCAGAGTTCTGTCTCACTAATACAGGAGGGACAAAGGCAAAGAAAAGAAAACTGAAGCATCCACCACATCTAATGATTGATAATCTTCAATATAATACATGTATGCTTTTGGGTTTAATATTGCTTTAAGACACAGCTTGAGGCTTTTATAAAAAAAAAAAAAAGAAGAGTATTCCACTTGGGCTTTCCAGATTCAGCTTAAATTTCCCATCCATAAAACGAGGTTAACAGGCAAGCAACCTTTAATGCATTCTCTGTCTGTTCTATCATCCAGTAAATTTGTGTAAAAAGTATTATTTATGATAGGTGCCTTCTGTTTTCTTTCTAGTCTTCAGGTCAAACCTGGATCAGCAATCTGGCTGAAGGACTGGAATGTCTAAGAGCATTTGTCAGCTGGCGTGAGCTTCTGCCGGCTTCTTAGAATTTAAAATTAGCCTTGTATCAGTAAAATCGGAAAATAGACTGCTGCTTATGAACATTTTACCAACTCCAATGTTGTAATGAGTCAATATTATTACAGTAGATAAAAAAGTAAATCTGAACCCCTACGTAATGACATTAACCGCTTGCCGCCCGCCGCACGAACATTTACGTCGACAGAATGGCACGGACAGGCAAAAGGGCGTATATATGCGTCCCCTTTAAATTGCCGGCCGTGTGGTCACGCACGCGCCGCCGGCAGTGCGTGCGACGCTGTCGCAAGCTCCGTGACCGCGCCCGCGGGACCAGCGGACCCGACCGCCACCAGTGTCCCGCGATCGGGTCACAGAGCTGAAGAACGGGGAGATGTTAGTGTAAACACAACATCTCCCTGTTCTGCCTAGTGACACCGTCACTGATCGTGTTCCCTCTCATCGGGAACAGCGATCAGTGACGTGTCGAGGCAAGCCACGCCCCTCACAGTAAGAATCACTCCCTAGGTCACACTTAACCCCTTCAGCCACCCCCCTACAGGTTAACCCCTTCACTGCCAGTGTCATTTTTACATCAATCAGTGCATTTTTATAGCACTGATCGCTGTAAAAATGACAATGGTCCCAAAATGGTGTCAAAAGTGTCCGATGTGTCCACCATAATGTCGCAGTCACGATAAAGATCGCTGATCACCGCCATTACTAGTAAAAAAAATGAATAAAAATGCCATAAAACTATCCCCTATTTTGTAACTTTTGCGCAAACCAATTAATAAACGCTTATTGTGATTTTTTTACCAAAAATATGTAGAAGAATATGTATCAGCCTAAACTGAAGAAAATTTTGTTTTTTTTTATGTATATATTTTGGGGATATTTATTATAGCAAAAAGTAAAAAATATAGAATTTTTTTCAAAAGTGTCTCTATTTTTTTTTATAGCGCAAAAAATAAAACCCGCAGAGGTGATCAAATACCACCAAAAGAAAGCTCTATTTGTGGGAAAAAAAGAACGTCAATTTTGTTTGGGAGCCATGTCGCACGACTGCGCAATTGTCAGTTAAAGCAACGCAGTGCCGAATCGCAAAAAGGGGCCTGGTCTTTGGCCAGCCAAATGGTCCGGGGCTTAAGTGGTTAAGTTTGCTAAAGCACTGTTTTTTACAGCTTTTTTCATCTTTTAGCCACTTGTGTACATTCATCTGCTACATATAATTGCTCCAAACCAGCTTCCCGATAGTGACAATGATGAACCACTTTGTGTCAGCATGGCTGCTTGTTGTCCCTAAAAGAAGTGCATGTGAAAAAGGTGACAATCCAGGAGCACAGTTGGGAAACACTCGTTTCCCTGTAAAAATAAGTGCCTACATATGAAATGACATGAATATGTTAAATGAGATCTTTTAATTTTGCTTTAGATTAACATTACAGCTCATTCTGTCATAGCCCAAGTTCGGTCACTGGGATAAATGTTGACTTTTGTGCTCTACACACCAGGACTGTTTGTTTTTATTTCCATCCAGAACTAAAGTGCTACCACTGATAACTAGCCCTTAAAGTGGAACTATAGGCAAACTTGTATAATAATAACTTTTTTTCATTTTGGATAGAATAAGGGAGGGCTATAACCCCTGTCAGACTTTCTTTTGCCATCTCTGCTCCATTGGGAAGAATTACCTTCACTTCCTGTCTCATAGCCAAAACAGGAAGTGCGAGGAAATCCCTGCAAATTAAGGGAATCCCTTGGAGACCCCAAGGTCACCAGAACTAGTGTCCCCCATTAAATTTCCGGTCCATAGGTGTGTGCACAGGGTGTGCCGGTTGTTCCTGGGCACACCCTAATCACCCCATGCAAATTAGCATTATCGCTTTGTGTGCCAGCAGGAAGAAAGATCTCAAGCTTACAGGCTTTACCATAAGAGAAGTACACTTACAGCACTTCACGTTCACTGTGTCGGCAGGGAGGTTGATCTTCCTCCTAACGCCATATACGTATATGTAGACACACATGTGTGCTTGAGCTTTAGGGTGCACACCCTAATGCAATAGGTTACCCACACCTATGTTCCTCTATATAACTGTTGTTTTTTTACTTTCACATTGAATGATAATGGTAAATAAGGCAAACAGAGAGGGGGTATCTCCTTAACGGAGGCACAGACAGCAATGCAAACTGATAACTGTTCTAATCCTTCTCTACTCTATCCAAAACTAAAAAAAAGTTTTGCTTTTAGTTATACCTTAATGTATACAGCAGACTAATGTGTTAGATTCCACAGTATGGTTGGTAAGTTCATTATGTTTGAAAGCAGAATTCCACCACTCTATTCGTAAATCTTCCCTTGCATCAGGTACCATTATTCCAGCTAAGCTACATAGCTGTGAAAGTAGGAATCCCTAAATTCGTGTGGGTGGGTCATTCACAAGGGTAGGCCCAGGGAATGTATTTCCTTTTGTCTTTTTCAGTTTTTCTTGTAGTTCCCAGTTTATTATTTAGTTCATCTTATATGATAAAAAAAAAAATATATTTCCCACTGACATCATAGAGCTAAGAAGTTGAGATAGAAGTGCATCAAGCTTTATCTGAGTGTAACTATTCACTTATCCTTTCCAAGCCAATTTGGACATTCGTGTCTTCAGACACATCACCCTTATCAAAATATTGCAAAGCACATTGCTTCGCATTTGTACAGCGCTGGTCACTTTCTCTCAGCTCTACTCTGTCATAATCAGTCATGCAATGACAGTGCATAAGCGGCTGCTCTCACTCAATGTCATGACGTTTTCACAATCATTTATTATAGGAGGAGATGATTTAGGGCTCAAATGCAACTTGCTGTCCACTTTATATTACAACATTTTACACAGAAGAATCTAGCAAATAAAGATTTTCCCAAAAAAGTGACTGACCTCAATGTGCATGTATTACCCGTTCTTGCTGACCAACAAATGGGAATCATATTGTGTGTGTACGTTGGTAAAGGTTTTACAGCATCATAAACTGCCTACTAAATATTTAGTGATCATGTCAGCCGTTATGTACATTTAAAAGGGAACATTTTGGTTGAGAGAAGACACCATTAAATAGTAGACATGTGCATTCGTTTTCGTCCGAATGCATTTTCGTCCGAATTTCAGCTATTTTCGTTATGGTTTTAACAAACGAAAACGAAAGCGCAGAATCCGAAAACCGAAAGATCCGACATAAACAAATACTTTATTTTCGTTTTCGTTGCAACAACAGTTCGATATAGATAGGAGATTCAACATGACGCTGACAATAACAATCTGTGTCTATCGAACCTGTGGTCGAATGTGCCTAACCTTAACTCTATTAGTCCAAGATTATTCTACATAGGAGAGAAAAGATTCGACATTATAGAGAGAAAAGATCGCTGCTGGAATTGGGTGGGGGAAGTAAAATAAAAATAATGATGATGATTAATGTTATTGGCTGATTGTAACCAAAGAGGAGGAGCAGTAAAATAGCTAGAACTAACTTGACAATTCAACATGAACGATGAAGATTCGACAAAGCATCGAAAAACATACAAACATACAAACGTCAAATCTGTCATTGAAGGCTTATGGTGTCTGTCGAAAGTTCTAAGAAGATTCGACGGAGCAGCTAAACTGTACGACGCTGCAATTGTACATTTCCGGTCAAATGCATCCGCCCATAGGCTATAGAAAAATTCTAATGTTGGTTGACTAGTAATAATAATTAGAAAATATAATTATTACTAGTCATACAACATTAGAATTCTACTATAGCTAGCTTGTAATCGGAACATTCGACCGGAAATGTATGATTGCAGCGTCGTACAGTTTAGCTGCTCCGCCGAATCTTCTTTGAACATTCGACAGACAACATAAGCCTTCAATGACAGATTCGACCTTAATTAATTCAGATTTTCGAACGAATGCAATTTCTAATGAAAAACAAAATAAATAAAAATGAATTTCGGGAGTAACTAAATAAATTTATTTTTCGGACGAAAACGAAATTCCGAAACAAAATATTTCAGTGTGCACATGTCTATTAAATAGCCTATATTATCCAGAAAACCCTCAACTGTGTGCCCACTTGAGACCCGTTTCACTTTCTTAGGAAGGGCTTGGTTTCCATGATTTCAGAACTATACTCTGACAATTAACCACTTCCCATCCTGGGTGGACGTCATATGACGTCCTGGGCTTTGTGGGGGAATATCTGAATGATGCCTGCAGCTAGAGGCATCATTCAGATATCCTTCTGTTCTGCAGGCGATTCTGTGCGCCATAAGAATGATCATAGCGGCGGCTTGATCGTTCTTATAGGCGGCGGGAGGGGACATCCCCCCTCCCGCCGCCATCCGGTGCTTCTCCGGGCTCTCCCGTGCCATCGGGGGCCCGGAAAATGAATCGTCCGGCGCACGTTAGGAAGCATAGAGATGATCTCTATGACCGTCTGAGGCCCGGGCACGATGTGATGATGTCACGTCCGGGTCCTCAGATGTAAACAAAGCTGCCATTGTGGCTAGTAAACATGAGATCAGTGAAAAAAAATTCCAGCCTGGAGGAGAGATGTGGGGTCTTATTGACCCTGCATCTCTCAATAAAGAGGACCTGTCACACACATTCCTATTACAAGGGATGTTTACATTCCTTGTAATAGGAATAAAAGTGATCAAAAAAAAAAAAAGTAAAATAAGTGTAAAAATAAATAAATAATTAAAAGCGATGCACATGTAAGTCCCGCCCACATATGTAAACGCCGTTCAAACCACATATATGAGGTATCGCCGCGTGCATTAGAGCGCGTGCAACAATTCTAGCACTAGACCTCCTCTGTAACTCTAACCTGGTAACCTGTAAAAAAAAGCGTTGCCTATGGAAATTTTTAAGTACCGAAGTTTGGCGCCATTCCATGAGTGTGCGCAATTTTAAAGTGTGACATGTTAGGTATCTATTTACTCGACGTAACATCATCTTTCATATTTTACAAAAAAATTGGGCTAACTTTACTGTTTTGTTATTTTTTAATTCATAAAAACATTTTTTTTGCAAAAAAAGGCGTTTGAAAAATTATTGCGCAAATACCGTGCAAGAAAAAAAGTTGCAATGACCGTGATTTTATTCCCTAGGGTGTCTGCTAAAAAAACATATATAATGTCTGGGGGTTCTGAGTAATTTTCTAACAAAAGAATGATGATTTGTACATGAAGGAGAGAAGTGCCAGAATAGGCCCAGTATTGAGGTGGTAAAAAAAGCCCGGTGTTGAAGTGGTTAAGAATTCATCACCATTGAGAGTGCCCTTATGGGGAAAGGCACTACACTAAGGCACTTTGAGCAGATAGGGATTATCAGTTAGCAGGGCTTAGTCCTGAAGATAGGGCCCTAAAAATCAAGTCTATTGTCTGTCTGTTCTTTAACCGGTTAACGACCGGCTCCTGTACATATACGTTGGCAGAATGGCACGGCTGGGCAGAGTAACGTATATATACGTCACTTTAAAAGCCCCGCCGTGCGGGCCCCTGCCTCAAACTCCGTGACCTTGCCCGCGGGACCCGCGGACTCGATGTCCGCCGGTGTCCCGCGATCGTGTCACAGAGCTGCAGAACAGGGAAAGGCAAGTGTAAAAAAGCATCTCCGCATTTTGCCTAGTGACGCTGTCACTGATTGCCTGTTCCCTCTCATCGGGAGCAGCGGTCAGTGGCGTGTCCACACCCGCTAACAGTAAGAATCACTCCCTAGGACACACTTAACCCCTTCAGCGCCCCTACAGGTTAACCCCTTCACTGTCAGTGTCATTTTTACATTAATCAGTGCATTTTTATAGCACTGATCGCTGTAAAAATTACAATGGTCCCAAAATGGTGTCAAAAGTGTCCGATGTGTCCGCCATAATGTCGCAGTCACGATAAAAATCACTGACCGCCGCCATTACTAGTAAAAAAAAAAATTATTAATAAAAATGCCATAAAACCATCCCCTATTTTGTAGACGCTATAACTTTTTACCAAAAATATGTAGAAGAATACGTATCGGCCTAAACTGAGGAAAAAATTAGTTTTTTTATATATTTTTTGGGGATATTTATTATAGCAAAAAGTTAAAAATATTGCATATTTTTTTCAAAATTGTCGCTCTATTTTTGTTTATAGCGCAAAAAAGAAAAACCGCAGAGGTGATCAAATACCACCAAAAGAAATGTCTATTTGTGGGAAAAAAAGGACGTCAATTTTGTTTGGTAGCCACGTCGCATGACCGCGCAATTGGCAGTTAAAGCGACGCAGTGCCGAATCGAAAAAAGTCTTCTGGTCTTTGGCCAGCCAAATGGTCCGGGGCTTAAGTGGTTAACCACTTACAGACCGGTAGATTTCCCCCTTAATGACCAGGCCAATTTTTGCGATACGGCAGTGCGTCGCTTTAAATGACAATTGCACGGTCGTGGGATGTCGTACCCAAACAAAATTTACGTCCTTTTTTCCCCACAAATAGAGCTTTCTTTTGGGGGTATTTGCGCTATAAACAAAAAAAATTGTGAAAATTTAGAAAAGATAAATAAATAAATAAAACAATATTTTTTTACTTTTTGCTATAATAAATATGCCCCAAAAATGTAAATAAATACATTTCTTCATCAGTTTAGGCCGATATATATTCTATAACATATTTTTGGTAAAAAAAATTGCAATAAGCGTATATTGATCGGTTTTCGCAAAAGTTATAGCGTCTACAAAATAGGGGATAGATTTATGGCATTTTAAAAAAAAAACATTTTTTACTAGTAATATGTGATTTTAGTGGGACTGCGACATTTCGCCAGACAGATCAGACACTTTTGACACTTTTTTGGGACCATTGACATTTATACAGAGATCAGTACTATATAAATGCACTGATTACTGTGTAAATGTCACTGGCAGGGAAGGGGTTAACACTTGGAGGCCACACGCATCCCCCGCCATGCAATGGGCGCGCGCACGAGCCGACCTGCCACAGTATAATGACGGCGGCTTGTCGGCAAGTGGTTAATGTTTAAATTCAAAGTTTAATATAAACTTTTATAAAAGTGTTTTTATTTAAGTTTATATATTTATTAGGTTTAAAAAGGCTGGCAGGTTTCTCTTAAAGTGTTACTAAACCCACAACAGTAAAATCTGTCTGTATATGCAGAATAGCATGCTTGTTATACTCACTGTGGAACTTTAGGGGTTAATCCTCTGCATTGTGTAAAAAGGCTGTTTTATCCTGTATGCATAGTTCCTCCCCCTTCTGCAATGTCTACCTTTCCAAAGAACAGGCAAGATAGCCAACCTCAACCTGCACATGCTCAGTTGTATCTTTTATGCTGGAGAGAACAGTTTCTTGTTTTCAGAGATAGCCAGGTCACATGATATTGACATCACACATGTGGGCGTGTATACAGGCTGAAAATCTCCACCTTCCTGAACTCTCAGCACTGAAGAAACTGTGCAGATTATGATGTAACCGTGGTATACAGATGATTAAAAAAGGTATATAGTGGCAATATTTTAATGTAAAAATAAGATTTATAAGCTGTGGGCATTGTGGGGGGGGGGTGGATGAACTATTTTCTTATTACTGGGATTAGTAACACTTTAAGGTTGCAGTGAGCATATATTTTGCTTGCATTGTGGGTGGTGCTGTAACTTGCTTAAAATCTGCTTGACACATGTTTAAAGCTAAACTGCAAATTATTATTTGTCATTAACACTATTAGGATGGAAATGAAAAAAGCTGTTTATGGCTTGTTAAACATTTTATAAATTCTTTCTGAATCATCTTCTAATCAGAATAGCATTTATAAGCTAAGAGAAAACAATGCCTGTATCGATGAGGGTTATGATACAAGAAGCCATGCATGATTAAGGGGCATTTCCCACTGGGGCAGTGTTCATTTATGGCTGGATATGGACTTAGAGGTACAATATTTCAAATAAATGAATAAACAAGCACATGTACCATTAGCCCACACCAGTGGTTCTCAACCCCAGTCCTCAAGTACAGGCCATGTTTGCAGTTGTTCCTTTATCTTGCACAGGTACTTTAAATCAGAGCCATTGGTTTGGTATTTTGAATAGCTATTTTATCTAAGAGAGATTCTCAAAGCATGGCCTGTTGGAGGTACTCGAGGACTGAGGTTAAGAACCACTGGAGTACACAATATTCAGCACATATCTGGACTGATTTACTAAAGAAGTTTAGAATCTTCACCAAAAAATAGTGTGAATATTATCTTCGTTTATCCAATCATATGAAAAGCTTCTGTGCATGATTGGGTATTAACAGTGATCAGGAATTTGCTTTTCACATGATTGGATATTTGAAGTGAATATTTCCACAATTTATTTGTTTAAAGGAAACGTACATTAATGTGTTTGAACTCAACAATCTTAATAATAAATTAAAACATGTATCGGAACTGTGCCCAATCTTTTTTTTCTGCTGGGTTTGAGAAAAATCTCATGTCAGTAGGAGTCCAAAGATACAGCTAGCTCCCAAATCTTGGGTCACAAATGGATTGGACAGATTAGAAAAAAATGTGCCCCATTTATTGTTGTCTTTCTAAAACTGGCAATTTTTAGGATTGCCGCTATGTACCTCTCATGCCACTCTCCACTGGCATAATCAAGAATGCTTGGCCTTGCAGGTCATTCATGTCCTTGTACCCCCTGGCTAATTATTTAGAACCTGCCTGCACATCCAATCTCCCTCTGTAGTTTACATTTTTTTTTTTATTATTATTTTTATTAAAGTTTTTCAACACATACAACATACACAGCTTAAAGGAGCACTAAAGCTTTTTTTTTTTTTGCTTAAAAATAACAAACATGTTATACTTACCTCCACTGTGCAGCTCGTTTTGCACACAGTGGCCCCGATCCTGGTCTTCTGGGGTCCCTCTGCGGCTGTCTTGGCTCCTCCCCGCAAGGACTCCACACCTTAATGCGAGTGAGCTCGCATGGTGTGGAGTGATTGCGGGCGCGCTCCCGTGATACAGCGGCGGCCATAGCCGCCGACTGTATCACTCGGCCCCGCCCCCCGGCGTGCCGCGTCATTGGATGTGATTGACAGCAGCGCCAGCCAATGGCTGCGCTGCTTTCAATCTATCCAGTGTAGCCAATCGGCGGCCAGGCAGAAAAACGAAGAGGATGACGGGGACGAGCATGGGACTTTCGAGGGGCCAGGTAAGAAAAACGGGGGCTCGGGGGGGGGCGGTATTGTCGAATGTTTTTTCACCTTAATGCATAGGATGCATTAAGGTGAAAAAACATGTAACTTTACTACTCCTTTAAGCACCTACAGTACAGAAAAGGAGCAAATACAAAAAATAATACCATTTGCAATGCGAACCTAGCGAATCAGGCATAACAATGGAAGGGTGCAGCAACACCGCCAACTAGAATCCAGAAAGGCATACATTATCTTAAACCCAGTAGTCCTTACAAACACATAAGAATACATCGGGAGAAAAGCAAGATATAATAGCAAGATATGGCCTCGATATGATGACCTTGTCCACCCCAAATTCACTAAGCCGTTTCAGGCTCTGCTAACCAAGTGCGCCAGACCTTGTCATATTTTTGTGGGCAGCCCCGATTGGCACAAGTGTCCCTGTATAGAGGAAGGCTATTGTTCACCAAGCATTTCCATTGCTTCAGAGAGGGGGGGGGGCAGGCTTCTTCCACTGCATAGCAATGTTCTTACGAGCATAGAAGAGCAGCAGGGTAATCAGCGCGCGTTTGGCAGAGGATGGTACGATGGTCTCAACGAGCCCCAAAAGGCACACCTCCATTGCCAAAGGCACAGTGACACAGGCTACTCTATTTATCAAATCCAGCACCATTTCCCAATACCGCTGGACCCCCGGACAATGCCAGAAGATATGGGAGAAGTCGCCCGGTGAGGCGCCGCATCTCCAACACTCTGAGGAATGAGCAGGGTCTATCTTATGGAGTCTGTGGGGGGTGTAATAAGCCCTATGAACAATCTTGTATTGCACCAATCTGTCGCGCATGGAGACCAGGGTGTTGAAAGGGAGGTCCCACACATCATCCCAGTCATCGTTGTCTAACGTGGGGATATCAGTCTGCCATCTAGTCCAGAGTTTGTCAAGGGGTGGAAGAGACACAAGGATCAAAAACGCATAGAGATGTGAGGTGGGCTTTTCAGCACAGCTAAATCTAAGTGTCCTCTCCAGTTCCGACTGCGCTACAATACATGAAGATTGTGGAAACTGCGCCGCAAATGCATGGGACAGTTGAAGATATCTGAATAGGAGATGGTTAGGTAGATTGTACTGGGAGGAAAGGTGCGAGAAAGGGAGCAAGGAATTTTGGGACACTACGTGAGATACTAGTTTGATACCGTATTTTGTCCACGCGTAAGGGTCGGGGATTTTGTATATGTGGGATAAGTTAGGATTCAGCCAGATAGGGGCATTGGGGGAGATTTCAGACTGTTTACACTTCTCAATGGCTAATCCTGTCCGCCATGCCCGCAGGGTGGTAAACATAGAGGGGGTCAGAGGATAAGGGGCACGAGGGCCCCTAAAAAGTAACAATTGAAGAGCTTCCAGCGAACCGACCACTGCCGCTTCCAGCACAGTCGACGAGTTCACTCTGTCCGGCTGTAACCACCACGCCGCTGTCACCAGCTGCGCAGAGAGGTAATACTTATAGCAGTCCGGGAATGCCATGCCACCCTGGGTTCGCGGCCTCATTAAAGTCGTCAGTCGGTACCTGGGAGGAGAGGGGCCCCATAAGAAGGAGGAAAAAATGCGGTTCAGTTTCTTAAAAAAAGACTTGGGCACCCATTGTGGGGAGTGACGAAAAAGATATGTTAGTTTGGGAATAATCTTCATTTTTATGAGGTTAACTCGCCCCCATAATGACAGAGGCAGGTTGCTCCATGATTTAAGCTTAGTCTGTGACTCTAAAAGCACCGGGGCGAGGTTCAAAGAGATAAAGTCTGAGGCTGAACCAGAGACATGTACCCCTAGGTATTTAAAGGAATCCACCCACAGGAGGGGGCAATCAGGAGGTGATGTGGACCTGGCCGCTGGATCGATCGGGAATAGGAGGGACTTAGACCAATTTACCCTAAGACCGGTGACCTCAGCAAAGGTGTTCAGAATACTGAGCGCTCCTTGCAAAGACGGGCCGGCATCATTCAGGAAGAGCAGCATGTCATCCGCGTACAAGGCAACCCTCTCCTCCAGCAACCCGAGTCGGAGACCTTTAATGTGCGGGGAGGTGCGAAGTGCCTCCGCCACCGGTTCAATAGCAAGGGCAAACAAAGCTGGAGAGAGAGGGCAGCCCTGCCTCGTTCCCCTGGCAAGCCCGAAGGGGACAGACAGTCCACCCCTCAGGCGCACCGAGGAAGTGGGGCATTTGTAGATCACCCGGAGCCACCTGATGAACAGCAAAGGAAAACCCATCCTACGTAATGTTTCCCACAAAAAGGGCCACTCGACCGTGTCGAAGGCCTTTTCCACGTCTAGAGATGCCACTGCCCGGGAACCCATATTGAGGTGTTGAGCGTGTATGTTTGTGAACAGCCTTCTGAGATTAACATCTGTGGACCTACGGGGCATGAAACCTGTCTGGTCTGGGTCTATTACTGAGGGTAGCATGGGATATAACCGAAGGGCCAGAAGCTTGGTCAGAATTTTAAAGTCAGAGTTAAGCAAGGCAATAGGGCGGTAGGAAGCACAGGAAGTGGGGTCTTTGGGAGCCTTATATATCAGGGTCAAGTAGGCATGGTACATAGAGCCAGGCAGACCACCGTTTGCTAGGCATACAGTATACAATTGTGCCAACAGGGGCGCCAAGAGTTCCACATGAGCCCTATAAAAGTCCATCGGAAGCCCGTCCGGCCCCGGCGCCTTGCCAGGGGGGAAGGACCGGATAGCCTTTATGACCTCCAGAGCCGTAAATGGTTGGACCAATGTCTCTCTGTCATGGTCAGAGAGCCAGCCAAGCGCCAATGGATCTAGTAGGCCGTTCAGCGATTCTGGCTGAAAATCTGACGGTAGACCAGACGAATATAAAGCACTATAGAAGGAGTTAAAGGTCTGCAAGACTTAAGAAGGGGAGGACACAGTCCCGCCCCCCGATGTCTGCAGGGTAGACACTAGGGTAAGGGGTCGGTCATGTTGTGTCATCATGGCCAGCAGGCGGCCATTTCTATCACCTTGTTCAAAGGCCCTCTGCTTACCCCTATAGGAGTCGAGTCGCGTGACCTCAGCCAGGTGTAACTGAAGTTCCCTCCGAGCTGCCATCGGCAGATCAAAGTGAACCGGGGTGGGGTCACCACCATATGAAGCAGTGTGGTCATCAACAGTCTTCTGCAGCGCCAGAGTCGCAGCTGACTGCTGTTTTTTAATGCTGGCAATAGCAGAGATATACTGTCCCCTTGTAAAAGCTTTAAAGGCATCCCAGACAATGTCGGGAGAAGAGGATTCCTTATTGTTTTCCCAGAATTCAGACAGCAGGGGCGGCAGTTTGTCAGTAAGGTCAGGATGAGAGACCCATTGTGTACCCAACCTCCAGAGCGCAGCATTCCGGGAAGCCGGGGAGCGGAGCACCACCACCAGGGGACTATGATCAGACAGGCCGCTGGGTAGATAGGACGTCTCCAATACGTCCGCTAACAGTGCGGGGTTGGAGAAGGCCAGATCTATCCGCGAGGCAGTCTTATAGGATGCCGAAAAACATGAGTAAGTCCTTGTGGTAGGGTGCTTCCACCTCCAGACCTCCACCAGCCCCACCGCCTGAGCCCAGGCAGAGAGGTCTATGCATTGCTTCCTAGGCCTATCTAGGTCGGGCGACAAAATGGCATTGAAGTCTCCCATAATCAGAACTTTCCCCGGGCAGAAGGGCAAAATCTTTTCTAGGACCTCATACAATATTGCAGATGAAAACGGGGGAGGGATGTACAGATTTATAATGATATATCTTACGGACCATAACGTAAATACCACTATCACAAATTTACCCTGGGGATCCGTCCGGACCTCCTCAATTACACAGGGGAAACTCTGTTTGATAAGGATCGACACACCCCTGGCATATGTGGAATACGTGGCATGTATCGCTCGCTGTATCCAAGGCTTCTTAAGAGTCAAAATCTTACTGCCCATGAGGTGAGTCTCCTGAAGGAGAATAAGCTGGGGGGAGTGAGATTTTAAGTATCGAAATAAAAGGGCTTGCTTGAATTTTGAGTTAAGACCTCTGACATTCCAGGAAAGGACGGTAAAGGAGTCTGCTAGTTGACTAGCCATCGGGAAATGGGGAGAAATAGATAAAGAGATACACTAGAGGGCATGTACCAGTGCACCCCATGAGCAGCAAGATCTCGGTCACAGTGCAAAAAATACTGACAGTACTTAAGCAAACCACAAAACAAAACAAAACAGAGAGAGAAAAAAAAAAAAACACAAAGAAAAACAACATAAGAGCAAGGAACAACTAGATCCTTAATCAAACTTCCCAGGCACGAGTGCCTATCCTACTATATCCCAGCCTTCCTCCTAACAGGGGGGAAGGTCTGGGAATAGTTTTTACCCAGAAAAGAACTTTAACTACAGGTGCCAGTGAACCCCTCAACTGGGGGCACTACACTACCGGTGCCAGTCCACCCACTCTGTTGACAGGTACTGTCTCTTCCGTCTTGTAAGAACAGGGAGCAGAGGGATGGGGGATATTGATCCCAAAAATCAGTGGCACCAAAGTCAGCGACTTGATAGAGCAGTGGGCAAGGGTGAGGGATGTGAATCCCAATACAGCGAGCAGGGCCGAGCAATCCAGAGGGGGGGGGTTGTCGCTCCTCCCGCTATTTGGTATCTCCAAGAGAGTGGAGGGCACCAGGCCTATCTCAACTCCCACAACACAAAACCGTGAGGGTCAAGTGCAAGTCACGTGTAAAAGTGCGTTCGTGTTTGCTCCGGTAATTGCCGAATGTTCGTAGGATGAATCAAGCAAGGATATGGAAGATCCGTGCATCAGGCAAGTATGTACTCACAGGACAGTTTAGTAGGATATCAGGGCGCAGGAAGTCCACGCAGTAGATCAGGAAATGGGTCTTCAGCGTAAGGTGGTCAGCCAGTCATCAGCATCCGCTGGGTTGTCAAAGAATCGGATTGTTCCATCGTGTTGGACTCGCAGGCGACTGGGGTAAAGCATGCCATATTTTATGTTCTTCTCCCTGAGCCGTCTACGGACATCGTTGAAAGTCTTCCTTTTCCGCTGCAGCTCAGCCGAAAAACCGGGGAAAAGAAAAACAGAGGCGTTGCCTCTGGGATGTTTGCGGGCCTCAGAGAGAATCCTGTCTCTGTCCCGATAATTAAGGAAGTGTACCAAGAAGGGCCGGGGGAGATTTCCCAGGATGGCGCGGCCGGTGGGCACCCGATGAGCTGTTTCAACCACATAGGTAGGAGAAACATCTGTAAAGCCCAGTAGATCCTTAAAGAACCCCTCTGCGAATTCCACCGGGCGGTCCCCCTCCTCCCCCTCAGGTAGCCCCAGGACTCTGACATTGTTGCGTCTGAGTCTGTTCTCAGCGTCATCAGATTTTGCGACAAGGGACTGTACCGTGCGCTGCAGTTCAGCAATGGACGAAGCATGAGTGGCAGTAAGATCTTCGGTAGCGGAAATCCTGGTCTCAGTTTCAGTTATCCTCCCCCTAATTTTGTCGAGGTCATTTCTGATGAGATTGCACTCCTCAGCAAGGTGGTCGATGCGCACAAGCAGTGAGGTCTTGCTCTGCTCGATCGCGGCAAGGATTGTGGCCGTACTATCCTGCAATGGCGGGGTCCGCTCCGCCGCCGGAGCCGCATCGGGACCCATCTCCAAGTCAGCCAACAGAGCCCGGAGTTGTCCAAGCAGTTCTGGGTCAGGCTGTAGTGAGAGGGGATGAGGCTGCCGGGGGGACGAGCCCACCCCAACTGCCCCGGAGGATTTTTTCCCCTTCTTGGAAGAGGGGGACATCTGGTGGGTCACTAAAGGGGGGCCCCAACAGAGGAGCAGCACACTCCTAGATCAAAGTCCCGTAGGCAGCAGAGGGTGGCAGGGATGGGCAACGGGAGAGTGTCCCGGGAGGGCCCAGACCAGACCGACAATCAGCAAGAGCAAACAGCCCCCCAGCACTCAGTCATCAGCAAGGTTTAATTAGTCCAGGAGGTTGGCAGGCAGAGAGTGTATTTAAGGATGGTAAGAACAGGGGGACACAGGCCGAATGGCAGAGTCACTAGGCCCCCAGGCTCCTCCAGCAGCCCACACAGACCGGTCCCCACAGAACAGCACAGCAGGTCTCAACAGGGAGTAGGATGAGTCTCAGGGCCGCGGGATCCGCGTCCGCGATTTGCGGTCCGGTCGGCGCACTACCGCGGGGTAGCCGCTCAGGAAACAGCGGTGTCCGGCAGGCTTCACTAGGCCGCACTAGGCCGCAGCCGCCGCGAGCGCTCCCGGCGGCTCAGCAGGCCATCAGAGCACGCCAGGCAGTGGAGGGGGTAGGCAGGAGAAGGGAGAACAGTCCAGGGGATGCAGGATGATTTCTTACCCCACTGTTAGGCAAGGATCGGCTCCACAGGTCGGACACAGGCCAGCAAGATGGCGGCGGCAGCAGGCAGAGTGCCGGATGGCTTCCCGGGCGTCCACGACTGGATCCCCACTCGATACCTGGTCAGGGCCCAACAGGGAACAAGGAGGAACAGGTATGCAGGGCGGCTTGAGCTGTGCAGGCCAGTGGATGCATGGATGGCAAAGGATTATGTTAAGGATACCCAGAGCTCCTCTCAAACACGTCCGCTGCCGCTCACATCCGGACACGCCCCCCGTAGTTTACATTTTAAGATTAATTTTACTTTGTGCAATAAATTAAAATGTATCAATTGATGTATTGTGGATTATTTAAAGGTTTTTTCAGTATTCTTGAGGAATCAGCATGAATGTTAACTTTTTTCTTACCCCTATTTATTTTATTTCTTTGAACTTTCCATTTTAACTCATGCGTGAAGCCTTAACAAGAATGTCATCTTTTGGTAATGGCACCCCTGGGGCTTTATTGTGCATCTCTTAATGCTATATTGCTAAAATGCTGTTCAGTTTTTGCCTTCGGAACATATCACTCTTCATTAATAACAAACACAAAACACAATAATTGAGGCATTTTTCAGACACTCAGTGGGGAAGAAGTGATGAAAACATTAGTGAATGTGTGAATTTAAAAGAAGACTAAAGAGGTTTGCTATTTTAATATTTACACTAAGATTATTGAACACGGCTTCCCTGAATCATTTGTGTATTACTCAACTTTGTAATTCACTTTCAAGAAAAATGCTCAAGTAGTCTCCAGTAGACTGGAGTTCAACAAGGACTCAAACTGCTCACAATGGGAAGTAGAAAAAGTGTCTTCTTCAAAGCTTTTTTTTTTTATCACATTTAAATTTAACAGAGCTGTATGCTGTTATAAAGTCATTTTACTGTATACTAAAAGTGAACGCATTATTAGGAATTTCTCCTACAGTTAAGCACCCGTGCAAGAAACATGTTTGAAGCTGCCATTCTTGGACTCCTAGTATTTATACTGTTCCAGTGGAAGTAAAGCATCAAAGTGAGCTAAGTGTCTACTTTAGCATTAGTATGCAACTGAGAGTTGGGATTTTCCATCTATCATCAGTTGGGACGATTTACTAAAACATGTTGCACACAGAATCTGATGCAGCTGTGCATAGTAACCAATCAGCTTCTAGATTTTATAGTCTAAGAGCCGGTAAACACAGGGGCGACTCGGGATCCGACTTCAAGTCGCCCCAAGTTGCCCCAAGTCGCGCTGTTTTTAAAACGAATGGAAGTGAATGGATTCGTCTTAATGTACACGACTGCAGTCGCTCCGACTTCAAAAAAGGTTCCTGTACTACTTCAATCCGACTTGTAGGCGACTTGTACCCATTGATTTCAATGGAAGTCGCCTCCAAGTCGGATCCCCGTTCATAGAGAGGCAACTTTACAGGAAGTCGCCCCTCTGTGAACCGGCTCTAAGGCAAACCCATCCCACGGAGCTGGTATTTGGTATGAATCATGAGGGGGAACTCCACGCCAAATTTTAACTAAAAAACCGGCATGGGTTCCCCTCCAAGAGCATACCAGGCAGTTAGGTCTGGTATGGATTTTAAGGGGAGCCCCCTACACCGAAAAAAATGGCTTGAGGGTCCCCCCAAAATCCATACCAGACCCTTATCCGAGCACGCAGCCCGGCCAGTCAGGAAAGGGGGTGGGGATGAGCGAGCGCCCCCCCATCCTGAACCGTACCAGGCTGCATGCCCTCAACATGTGGTGTGGGTGCTTTGGGGCAGGGGGGTGCCCTGAGGCCCCCCCACCCCAAAACGCCCTGCCCCCATGTTGATGAGGACAGGGCCTCTTCCCGAGAGGGAAGAAGACGACGATGAAGACCGGGCCCCCGCTAGCAAAAGAGCTGGAAGAAGATAGCGGAGGTGCCGGCAGAAGGCAAAAAGCACCGGAGAGCGGGAGAAGAACCGGAGAGTGCGGAGAGGGCACCGGAGAGTCGGAAGAAGACCCCCGAAGTCGGAAGAGACCCCCAAAGTTGGAAGAAGACTAATAAATGACTTTAAAAAGCTGTCTAGTGTGTTTTTCTTATTGACACTTTTCCCCCAGGTGAATGGGTAGGGGTACAATGTACCCCATACTCATTCACATAGGGTGGGGGGGCCGGGATCTGGGGGCCCCTTGTTAAAGGGGGCTCCCGGATTCCGATAAGCCCCCCGCCCACAGACCCCTACAACCAACGGCCAGGGTTGTCGAGAAGAGGCCCTGTCCTCATCAACATGGGGGCAGGGTGCTTTGGGATGGGGGGCCGAAGGGCGCCCCCCTGCCCCAAAGCACCCACCCCATGTTGAGGGCATGCGGCCTGGTACGGTTCAGGAGGGGGGCGCTCGCTCGTCCCCACCCCCTTTCCTGACCGGCCGGGCTGCGTGCTCTGATAAGGGTCTGGTATGGGGGGCTCCCCTTAAAATCCATACCAGACCTAAGGGCCTGGTATGCTCTTGGAGGGGAACCCATGCCGGTTTTTTATTTAAAATTTGGCGTGGAGTTCCCCCTCATGATTCATACCAAACACAGGGGGCAGCCTTTCCTGGAGGCGACTTCAAGTCGCTCCAGGTTGCGCTGTGGTTCAGGCTCAAGTCGTGTCCAAGTTGCCTCGCAGAGTCGCGCTCAAAGTCATGTTGCCCCTGTGTGAACCGGCTCTAAGCTGAACTGAACAAGCTGAAAGGAGTTGTAAAATCAGAAGGTTTGCATTTTATGCATTAAGATAAAAAATCTTCTGTGTGCAGCAGCCTACCCAGCACCCCCCTAATTATTTACTTGAGCCCCATCTCTCTCCGGCAAGGTCCACGGCATACAGCTACGACAGCTCGCCCAGGGGAGCCATCCTGCCGCAGTATAACTGTGGCGGCTGGTCGGGAAGGGGTTAAAGAACAGGATGATTTTCATACTCCTGTTACCTTCATGAGCCATGTTTATAACGATACTTATTTCTGATATTTAAATCTGACACTGCGACCAAAGTTGTAGCACACCAAGGTTGTAGAGATAATGCCATTTAACTTAACAAAACACAAAGGCATAAAGCTGCGCAGGGCACTTTTCTCAAGCTACTAAGTGTTACAACTATAATGTTACTTATACCCTCTGTTTTACACATGCAAAGAAATTGTATCAGCTAGTAGGATTTAAAAATGATTTAATATACAGTATATGATAATACACTGCCCATTTAATGTCAGAAAGCATGCACACTATGGGGTTGATTTACTAAAGGCAAATAGACTGTGCACTCTGCAAGAGCAGTTGCTCCAGAGCTTAGTAAATAAGCAGTTTCTCTGCTAACTTACAAGTAAAAATGCTGTTTTATTTTTTATGTTTTCTTGCATGTGAGTTCTTTGTAAAGTGAAGCTTTACCTCATTTACTAAGCCCTGGAGCAACTGCACTTGCAGACTGCCACTGCACTTTGCAAAGTGCACAGTCTATTTTCCTTTAGTAAATCAACCCCTATGTTTTTAAACTTTTAGCTTTTAAAATATTGGCTTCATTCTATTTCTTACCTCCTCCAAGAGCTGCTTGCCTAACTACACCTTGGTTTCTGACTCACTTTCTTTCTCTTTCATCCTTTCTAATCTACCTTCTTCTGGCCTAGCTGATTTTTCAATACAATGTCAGATTATCATCTATTCCACCTAATTACATTGTCCTCTGCCTACATATCTTCCTCTTTGATAAACTATAGAATATTGTACTAAGTTACACCTTATAAGGTCATTAAAAAGGTACAAATAATTCTAATGCCTGTCTTTATTGTAAATTAATACTTTTTGAATTTAGAGCTTGCAAAAAATGCAAAAAAACTGTTTTGACCATTGGTTAGTTAAAAATAAACAAAATTATTTTCCTAAAAGGTTTGGAGGAAAAGGCATTATACAATGAAAATGTTCATCTGGGTGGCACCATATTTTAAATGTAAGACACTCATCTCAGTGGGCGCCCACGCCTCTCCACATCACGGTCGGGTAAGACCGGACCCCTCCACAGCCCCTGACCACCTCCTATTACGCTCCTGTACCATGTCTGCACAGCCTATGACCACCTCCTGTTACTCTCTATACCATGTCTACACAGCCTAAGACCACCTCCTGTTACTCTCCTATACCATGTCTGCACAGCCTCTGACATCTCTTGTACCATGTCTGCACAGCCTATGACCACCTCCTAAACCATGTCTGCACAGCCTCTGACATCTCCAGTACCATGTCTGCACAGCCTTTGACCACCTCCTATACCATGTCTACACAGCCTAAGACCACCTCCTGTTACTCTACTATACCATGTCTGCACAGCCTCCGACATCTCTTGTACCATGTCTGCACAGCCTATGACCACCTCCTAAACCATGTCTGCACAGCCTCTGACATCTCCAGTACCATGTCTGCACAGCCTTTGACCACCTCCTATACCATGTCTACACAGCCTAAGACCACCTCCTGTTACTCTACTATACCATGTCTGCACAGCCTCTGACATCTCTTGTACCATGTCTGCACAGCCTATGACCACCTCCTAAACCATGTCTGCACAGCCTCTAACATCTCCTGTACCATGTCTGCACAGCCTTTGACCACCCCCTGTACCAAGTCTGCACAGCCTATGACCACCATCTATACCATGTCCGCACAGCCAATGACCGCCTCCTATACCATGTCCGCACAGCCTATTATTACCTCATGTACCATGTCCGCACAGCCTATGAGCACCTCATGTACAATGTCCGCACAGCCTATGAGCACCTCCTGTACAATGTCCGCACAGCCTATGACCACCTCCTAAACCATGTCTGCACAGCCTCTGACATCTCCTGTACCATGTCTGCACAGCCTTTGACCACCCCCTGTACCATGTCTGCACAGCCTATGACCACCTCCTATACCATGTCCGCACAGCCTATTATTACCTCCTGTACCATGTCCGCACAGCCTATTATTACCTCCTGTACCATGTCCGCACAGCCTATTATTACCTCCTGTACCATGTCCGCACAGCCTATTATTACCTCCTGTACCATGTCCGCACAGCCTATGACCACCTCCTATACCATGTGCGCACAGCCTATGAGCACCTCATGTACAATGTCCGCACAGCCTATGACCACCTCCTGTACCATGTCTGCACAGCCTATGAGCACCTCATGTACAATGTCCGCACAGCCTATGACCACCTCCTGTACCATGTCTGAACAGCCTATGAGCACCTCCTGTACAATGTCCGCACAGCCTATGACCACCTCCTGTACCATGTCTGCACAGCCTATGAGCACCTCATGTACAATGTCCGCACAGCCTATGACCACCTCCTGTACCATGTCTGCACAGCCTATGAGCACCTCCTGTACAATGTCCGCACAGCCTATGACCACCTCCTGTACCATGTCTGCACAGCCTATAAGCACCTCCTGTACAATGTCCGCACAGCCTATGACCACCTCCTGTACCATGTCTGCACAGCCTCTGTGACGTTATGATGTTGAGCTGGTATATTTCCAGGGCTGGTTTTTATACCCAGTCCAGCCCTGAGCGTGGATTTCACTGACATTTTGCTAATTAAATTTTTTATCATAATGTATAGGGTTTTAAATCTCTTTCACTAAATATAGTAGTAGTAGTAATAAAAAAACACTTGGTGACCTGCCCAAGTCGCTGCCTATCCATATTAACAAATTATAATACTTCAGGTACCTTGAATTTTAACTTCTTTCTGCTATTTCTAGAATGACTTGAAGTTTCATGAGACATAATAACATATGGCTGTTTACAGAGACGTAATTGGCACACTTTTACCTAAATATGCTTTCATGCTTCCTAAGGCATTAAAACGAAAATGCTAATTACAGCATTTGTGAGAGAAGTTTAAAAAAAGGAAAACAATCAACAAAGTAAACATGTGGCTGATCCAGGATTTGAAGGTTTCTCTTGTGTTTTCTGAAATGGAGATGGGACAGTGTTGTTTTGTTTCTCTAAGAATAGCGTTTCCATTACTTTTGGTAAAATTCTATATTAAATTCCTCTACTGCTAAAGTACATTGTAATGTAAAGTTATTTCTTTATGTTTTTTTTTTCTTCAGCTTCCACAGTGACTGACAGTTGACATGTGATGTCATCAAGCAGAACTCCAGTGGAGTTCCATGGAAAACATGTGATCACCCTCCGGTGCAGTAGCGCTTTCAGCCTAGGGGGTGCGTCCATCCTAAGATCAGAGGAAGTGGGTTGAGCCATGCTGTTCATCATTTAACCCATAGGCGTCTTTTGGAGGAATGGACCTTTTGCCGAGGACGTCTTTGAACTGAACGTTAGTGTAGTGTAAGTGCTTGCCTGTTTATTTTTAGTGCTTTCATAGCAACTGCCTGACTGTATTTATTTTTCCACAGGAAGTTAATATCAGGTTTCGACATTAAGCCTGATTTACAAAATGTAAAATGAAGTGAAGTGAACCTAAACCAAATTTACTAAAGTGTAAAGATCCGTAAAATCCATGTTTACTTCAAGAATTATTGTATGGGGAAGTTTCACTTAAAGTTACTTAATTACATTTCAACTATTTTAACATTTCAGGCCTATTGCTGCACAGCTATATGCTTACCAAATCAGGTTCAGTGCTATGATTTTGCTATAAACTTTACTCAGTCAAGTTTGTTGTGCTCTTGTATACCATGGTGGATGTCTGAAAAAGAAAAATCTCAGATTTTTTTTCTATTCTGCTGGGTATAAGTTCAAGTCTTGATGGCTCTACATGTTCCTGCTTATATTGCACATGTAGTTATATCAAGCATATTTATTCTCTAGCAAATAATAACAGATCCCACCAGGTGCTAGCAATTTATTTAGAGGCCCTAGAGCCATGAAATTTAGAGTGCATTTAGTAAATTGTAACACTATGCCCATAGCTGCAACTGGGCCACTGATTGCACACAGATGGAGTGTTTAAAATGAATTGAATTGGTGGACTATTCTCCATCTCAATGTGCAGATGCTTCTTGCACTACAACCAGTGCCGGGACAAGGTCATCCAGCGCCCAGGGCAAAGATGTCAAACTGTGCCCCCCTTTCCCTTAGGGTTAGGGTCAGGGTGCCCCCCATCCCTGCAATAAACCATTGCGCCAGGGGCAACCCCCCCTCCTGCCCACCCCTTGTCCCGGCTCTGACTACAACACAGTGTTTCTATAACATACGTGACCTCATTAAGTACCTATAAAGTATAGTCAGACCTTCCACTAGCACAGTTCAGTTAGTCTGTTACCTGCCTTGCTTTTGGATTTCAATCTTAAAATATATTTGGACCCTGGTTCTGTCTGATCGTGCTTCAGTCTATTAATTTGGTATTGCACTTGGTCCATCTGTTAAGGCCCGTACACACGATCAGATTTTCCGACGGGAATTGTGTGATGGCAGGGTTTTGACGGAAAATCCGACCGTTTGTATGCTCCATCGGACAATTGTTGTCGGATTTTCCAACAAAAAATGTTGGATAGCATGCTTTAAAATTTTCCGACAACAAATGTGTGTTGTCGGATTATCTGTTCGTGTGTACACAAGTACAAAGTACAAAGTACAAAGTACAAACACGCATGCTGAGAAGCAATGCTAACCATAGCACAACATTAGCAGAAGTTGCCCAAAGGGTGGCGCTAAAGAGCTGAAAAACTACATTGTTTCGTATTTGTTGGCTGACAAAGTTTTGCCGTCTGTATGCAGAACAAGTTCACGGCCAATGCCCTTCGGACAAAAGTCCTACGCTTTGTCCGACGGAAATCTGATCGTGTGTATGAGGCTTAAGTCCTATCTCACTGCTAAACTTTCTATGTGGCATCTCCTGGGGTGTTATTAGCATAATATACGCTCCTTTAGTAGTTCTGGTAAGGACCCAATGCTCTGGGGTTGCACCTCGGAGGGATTAGGATTCCTCTGTTGGCACAGAAGATTCATAAAGTGTGCCACAGATATATACTTCAGCTAGCAAGTAAGTTCTTGAGTAACTACCTCTGCTTTTGCTTCCTAAACTTTTGGCCCAACACTCAGATGGCTGACATACCTAATATATATTGAGTCATAGTAGACTGGCATGGGCAATCCAAAATACCAATGTTGTGGCTGAAGTTGGTGTTTGCATTGTAGAGTTCCTTTGGGATCGGACTTCTGGGTGCTTTGTAAAGAAAGGAAAATTTCCAAGAAGGAATCCCTAAGATGCCTGGTTTTACATGTAACTTCTACAGTACTAAGCGTACAGTGCCCCTGCATCTAGAATATAGACATTATATTTTTTACGTATTCCTAACAAGCAGTAAAATAGCTTAAAAACAAGCTGTCACTGATGTCTCCAGCATTATAAGCAGCTCTCCTCCCTTTACAAAATGCATAACACATGAGATATTCAGAAGTGGTGTGTATAGACTACGTCTACCCCAGTGAAGAAGGGGCAGCTCAGTAAAACTCTACTTTCTTCCATATCTCTGTAGTTCCCATAATAATGGCCTGTGTGTTGATTGGGAAATGCACCTTGTTTTTTTTTACATCAGTTAGAGGCGCTTCAAAGACCATTTGGAATTCACAGACAGGTGAACATGACCTGTAGTTGATATCCTATATCCTTCTGACCTGCATTTGGCATGCCCTAATGTGCTTTTGCAGTGCTATAGACTTGCACTGGGGAGAGAAACAGTTCTAATATGAAGCAAAGCTTAGGTCATTTGAGCTTTTCTAGGAAAAATTCGAACTTTCTTTTTGTGTGTGTTCTGTGAGCATTAAAGTGGTTGTAAACTTCAGACATAAAATATGACCAAAGCATATCCCTCTATAGTGTGTACTTGTCTCAATTAAGAGCACTAAGGGGTTGATTTACTAAAACTGGAGAGTGCAAAACCTGGTGCAGCTCTGCATAGAAACCAATCAGCTTACAGTTTTTTTGCTTAATTGAACAAGCTGAAGTTAGAAGCTGATTGGCTACCATGCACAGCTGCACCAGATTTTGCACTCCTCAGTGTTGGTAAATCCACTCCTAAGACTGCATTCACACCTGAGCGTAGTGCTTCGGGCGTTTTTACCAACGTTTTACCGGCGTTTTGTCGCGCGTATTTGCGCCCGTCGAAACGCTCGTTGTCGGGCTAAACGCTTGAATTGAGCGTTTCCATTACATTCTATGACTCCTAAAACGCCCAAATCTGCCCGATTCGTGCGACAAAAAAGGGTCCGGAACTTGTTTGAGCTTCAGGCGTTCAGCTTCAGGCATTTTGGAGTGGAGATGTGAACCATCTCCATAGAGAATAATGTTTTTTTCCCCCTCTAGCGTTTTGTAGCTTCAGGCTTCAGGCTACAAAACGCTCAGGTGTGAATGCAGCCTTAGTGTCATTTCTGTCTGCTGATTTAGGAAATGTAAGTTATCAAAATGGCTTTGCTGTCTGGTAGGGCTATATAATCCTCATTGCAAAATATACTTACCTTCACATCACTTACTGCCACTTCATTCATCCACTGGAAGGGAGGAGAATACCTGGTACTTTCAGTACTTTCATGTGATTCACTACCCTTCCTCTTGGGAGAAAGTTTAGATAATTGGTCCATGTCACAAAGGCCAAGCACCAGGGGTAGGAAGACAATAAGACAGTATTCATCTTACTGTGTAAACTTCAACAGTAAGTAAGTTCACAAAGGTTGTTCCTTTTACTATCTCACAGCGGCTGAAATAATCTTTTGCATGGGCAAACCAAAGTTTTACTTTAAACCAGTTAACATTAAAAAACACCCTAAACTTTGCCCCTTACCTTAACTAGCCTTAAACATTTCCCCTATTGCCTAATCCTAAACCTAATTGTAAGGTAATCCTTAACACCACATTTGTACATAAATGTAATCCCTTACAGTGTAGCTGTGACAGTATAGCAGAGTGTGGGTGGAATTATCAACCAAGCAATCCCTGCATAGTTCTGGGGTCACACTGTCACATGTGCTTCCAGTGGAAATTATAAGCAGCTGTGCCAGATTAATGCACAGGCATATCCATCATCACCACCATCAGGAAGCTTGCACAGAAAAATGATGTGCAGCTGTACCTGGGATGCATGTCAACTGGAGGAGCCTGCAAATAGGCTGCTTAAAGTCAGCACCCCTGAGATGCAAAAAAGGATGAAAAGGGGTGAATTTAAAACAGAAAGGCATCGGTCTGCCTATTGCCTCAGCATATAGTGAGTTCCTCCTAGAAAAAATGTCTTCAGTTTGGTCTCCTACCCATGGGAAAACCCCCTTTAATGTGTTTCACCCAATAGGAACTTCTACGATTAGGCCTTTACTGGGTGAAACATGTTAGAGGAAGTTATGTGTAGAGCTTTTTAGCTATCCTAAAAATGTCAGTGAATGACACCAGCTATTTTAAGCAAATGCTCATTTTAAAAGACTTTGAAAATAAATACATAGGTCTATTTGGCAATAATGGGAGAATTCTACCCTGATATACATATGTATGCAGGTGCTTTGAGACATTATCTGACATCTGTGTGCCCTTTCAACATGATTTCCCCTAAGATAATATGGTCACATGCTTAAATCAGCTATAGGTAAGGAAGCTTTTACAGTTTTCCTAGCTAAAATATTTCCTTTTAGTTTCAGAGTAGGAATAGTTAAAACTCAGATTTTTTTTATGCTTATGTTTCTAGTGACACAACAGGGTGTAAGAGGAAATCATTTCAAAGTGGGAGAAATTCCATAGGGTAGACTGGGACTCTGGGGCTCACAGGGGGAGATTAGGTCTGGGGTCCCATCTTGAAAAACTGGCAAATTTTTTAACATGATACAACTACTTGCTACTGCAGTCCTGGGATCTTTCTCTCTTTCTGGACGGGGATCTTTTGTGTGGATGCAGTGGACATCTATCTACCCCCCTTGAGGCGATATCCCAGCCTATTGTCTATATTCTTATTACAAGGACTTTAAGGTCTCCGTCTTATCTGCTTTACACTTACCCTCTGACAGAAACACCCTTAAAGAAGTCTAGCGGGGTATTCCCTTTTAATACAGAGAGACTACATTTCCCAGTACATCTTGCAGCACCCAGGGTGCATTGCCACGGAGCAGGGACTGCTGGGGCAGACTATATAAAGGGGAGGCGGGGTTTATTCTGTCTCTTTGGACACCCCCTCTCCTAGCAAGAGGATCCGTGTGCTGAACTGCTGTATGCACAAGGCCTGAAGCCTGGGCCTTGTGCATTTCTCCAAAGAGCCTTCCACCAGCCTAGTGGAACCTGAAAGACATTTCCTCATCCTTGCTGTACTACACCAGAAGGACTGAAGGCCTGGATGTCGGTGGATTCCTGTTCCTAGACGAATCGGCGGAGGAAACGGACTTGGACTTGTCCGGGTGGTGAGAGAGCACTTGCTCATAGACAGATACTTTATCTTCATTATTTGGTTGTATTATAAGTTTGTTCATCAAGTGCACCACCGAAAGATTGCATGCGAAGATTGTTTTCCCTGAACTTCCATTTAGATCAGTCAGGCCTGACTGTGTAGGTAGATACTATTAAGAGTTAGTCTACCCACGAGGGGAAGTGATTGAAAAGAGGCAGCGATAGAGCCGCATTGCATTATTTGAGTAATCCGATTGTTTGTTCATTTAAATACTGTTTATTCTTAAAATCTGCACTTTGTTATACTGTCAGTTTATTACTTGCCCATTTGCATTAGTAAAATATCTGGGTCAAGTAGAGTTGGTGTCAGCTTCCGTTACTTTTATAGGAGTTTAAAAGTATATTGCTGTGCATGCTTGCTATAAGACTGCGTCACCAACAGTTGCGGTTACGCGGTCTTATCCCACTACTACTAGCTGTGCCAAGGGATGTTAGAGCCGATTGCCAGGGGTTGACAGCGGTGCACTACAGGGCCCAAATCAATACCAGCAGCCCTCTTAACTGGGGGTACCGCTACAGAAGTATATAGATGTATATATATAGCCTCTATATAATCTCTTAGAGACATCTGCATGGCAGATTTGACTTTTAAGTGTATTACGGCGGTTGTTAAAACCTTTTAGACGTTTCTATAGTTCTATTTCTGAGAGTATCTGCCCCAGATTGCTGCATCTACTGGTACAAATACAGGTTATACCCCTCTCCCTTTTTCTGTGGGGGCCCCAACCCCAGCGAGGGGCAAATCTATCCCTTTTGGACTTTCACACATGTTTTTTCTCTGGAATGATAATGATCTATGTTCTATAACATCATATGTATACAAAAAAATCTCCTGAAGAAGCGGTGACTATTTCTGTGAAACATGTCGAGCACCTAAATGCACAGTTATAGGGTGAATTGGTAATGTCAGCTTTTCAAGTGTCACCTTATCTGTGAACCTACAGAGTTACATACCCCTTTTTTATTTTATATTTCTTTTTGGCACTTATTCAATGATACAACTACAGTCCACATCCAACAACATTACCTTGATTTATGATGCCACTAACAAAATAATAGCAATTTGCATTGTATTTATAAAGTAATCATGCATATATAATTACAAAATGATCCTGTCTAATTTATAAATTTTTGTGCTCAGTAAATATCAAAAAGATGTTTAAAACAGAGTTGACAGGAAAATTGCACACATAGTAATTTGTCAACCAAGTCCCCACTAAGTACGGTAAGATGAGTATAAGACGCAATGGTACAGAATTGAAAAAAATTGTATTACCCAGTCTTTAGTTGATTATTTATGTATAATTTATTACACAGTCATGAAAATAAAATCAGAACAATGATTCTGTCTGATTTCTAAATAATTGTGCTCGGAGAACAACATCCATGATGTATATAACAGCGAAGAAACAGGTAACACCAATTGGTTAAGTAAGCATCACTAAGTAAGATGAGGATGATGAGTAAATGGTCAAGAAAAGTATTGCTAAGTATGCTGAAGATGAAGAATAGTGGTAAAGAGATTAAATTGTTGCTTTACTCAGTCCTCAAAATGTTGACATTAGTTATATAGATTTTAGCAATGTTTAGAAAGTTGTTATGCTCTTTAACCCTTTTGCACCGACAGTACGCAAATACGCGGCCTCTCGGCGGGTGGGCCTTGGACACATATCGGCCGCATATTTGCGTACCACACTGCAGACACAGCAGTGCCGAGACTCCCGGCACAGTTACCGGTGGCTAACAGAAAGCTACCGATCGTTACTTGCGATTTGGAGCTTTCCGATCATGTGACTGCAGTGACAGCCAATCACAGTGGTTACATGACCCGCCCTGCCTCTCTGTATCAGAAACCCCTTAATGGCCCGGGAGACAACGGCTCACAGGGGTTAACTTACCCACAACATTTTCAGAAAAAATGTAAAGCTTTAATCCCTTTGTAATATATTTAAAATGTAGTCATTACTTGTGCTGCTACCCTTCATTTTACTGTTTGCTGACATCTTACAGGATTATCCTATGACTCCAAAAGGTAGAGGTGGTGGTATTGGGATGATTTTGTATTCAGCTTTACCAGGGACAACTTTGCATTTTTTGCACATATGTTAAGCCTTAAAATTCCACGCACCCCAGTGAAAATGGCGATTTGATACACAAAACTGTCTATAGACGACACTTAAAAAAAGACTTTACAGGTCATCACATTAGAGTTAACTGAGAATGATGACCCTATTACTCTCACTCTGGAGTTCATGGCTAAATGTAACGTGTTGCATGAATTGTCATTTTTATAAGTAGCTACACCCATGTACATAGGGGTGGGGGAGGGCTTTAAAATGTTTTAAAAAAAACTCCTTATGTGATACCAGATTTACAGTTACAGGATCACTTAAATGAGACATCAAATGTATATTAGACCCATGATATCTCCCCTGCACTCAGCTGAAGCTAACAGAATGCAGATCATGCCCCATTAGCTGTATGTCACTCTTACCTCTAATATTCATATTATATATTTTTGTATAAAACTTTTTCAAATAAATAAGTCTTCATGACAAATACTATTGTACTGCATTACTTTGTATAGAGGTTTTCAACAGTCACCCTAAAAAGTCCCACTGAGGAACCACCCTCTTCGGAGTGCACTTTTTTTCTGTATGTATTTAGGGATGTGGGTAGACTGACCTCTTCATATCCGCGCAGCTGAAACACCGCTCTTTGTAACGCAGGTGGTCGGACACTATTGCTAGCTTCTGTGTTCTATACTTATAGCAGCCTCCTTTCCCATAAGACAAGCAGGTCTACTGGTACTTGGTTGCCCCCAGGACTTATACACAATGTTATACTGTAGTGCCTGGCTACCACACATGGGCATGTGCGAACTAAGCAAAGCAAACAGGTACTTGCTGTTGGCAGACAGGCTAGGTGGTACATTGACAGTCCAGGTACAAGGCAGGCAATGTTTAGAATAGTCTGGGTCGATCCATAGTTAAAAGGCAGGCAGAGTTCAGAGAATAATTTTTATCTGTTCCATGGTCGTCTATGAGGGAATACATTCTAGCAGAGCATGGCAGACAAACAGGGAGCCTAGAACATGTATTACACATGCTATCACAAGAATACGACTGCAGGCTTGGCTATCTTAAGCACTTTGCGACCACCCTATAGCAGTTTTACTGCTACAGGATGGCTGCGGTGTGCAGGATCACTTATATATATATATATATATATGTAGGGGGGCACGAATGTGCGCTGCCAGCAGCTCGCTCCCACTGTGATCCTACACAGCGGGAGCAGATCGTCAGGTACCACAGACTCGATGTCCGTCGGCACCCGCGAATCAACCAGCAGAGATGCAGAACGGCATTCTGCGCTTATATAACAAGGCAGATTACCGTTTTGACAGGACATGGATCTGTGTCTTCCCCTAGTAAAGCACTTCCCACACTGTAATAAAACACAGGCTGGGCACACAATTAACCCTTTGACCACCCCTGATGTTAACCCCTTCACAGCCAGTGTCATTAGTAAAGGGGCAGTGCATATTTTTAGCACTGATCACTGTATCAGTGTCACTGGTTCCCAAAAAATTGTCAAAAGTGTCAGTTAGTGGCCGATTTCCACTGCAATATGACAGTCCCGCTATAAGTCGCTGATCACAGACATTGCTAGTAAAAAAAATTTAAATAAGAAATTCTACAAATATATCCCGTAGTTTGTAGACATGATAATTTTTGCGCAAACCGATCAATATATGCTTATTGGGATTTTTTACCAAAAATATGTAGCAGAATACATATTGGCCTAAATTGATGAAGAAATTTGATTTTTTAAATTTTTTTGTGATATGTTTTATAGCAGAAAGTTCGTTTTTTTTCTAAAAACCTGCACAGGCTGGTTTTCAAAGGGTACAAAGGGTGCTGATGGAAGGAGGAGGTCAGGTAGTTCAATATCAGTCCTGATGACAGGACTGATATTGTTCCTAAGCGCTATGTGTGTGTCTCTCTATGTGGGTGCGTGTGCAGTCCCAGAAAGCAGACAGTATGCATTTGAAGACATGTGCCTACATGACTGTGTCTGTGCAGCTGCTGCATCCCAATTGACATGAATGAGACTGCCTGCACGGAGATGCATGGAATGATATAAAAATGTGCTGCACTTTCAAATCCAATTATACACAAATGATATACTATTAGTGGAATATAAACATGAAATAAATGAAACAAAAGAAAAACAATCCTCTCAAGTAGGGATGCATGGTATGCATAGAATACATGTATATTCCCACGTAGGCAAACTTGGCCCTTGCACAGGTGTACACTTACTGTAAGTACACATGTGAGAATGAAGCCTTAGATATACTCTAGCTGTTTGTACCCTGAGAATAATGTGTATTAAACTGCAAGTGCACTCCTTTTAGTCTCTCCCAAGTTATGTAGGAGTGAAAATTTCTTCAGTAATCCAGTGATAATGTGCAAAGTCCAGGAATCAAGATAGGGAAAGAAAATATCACCGCTCCAGGTAGGTCAGATGAAGCTGAAACCGTTCCTCCCGTTTAGAAGCCACAGGTGCTGGCAATGCATATAGCAATGAAATAGTGGGAAGTTCTGGACAGCCGCACTCCAAAAAAGTTTTTGCCTTTTATCCAAAAAATGAGCTGACACATTTCACACTAACAAACAGTGCTTAGTCATGACTAAGCACTGTTTGTTAGTGTGAAACGTGTCAGCTCTTCTGTCCGTTCTGCTGTGGCATGTATTTTTGATGACATTTTTTGAATAAAAGACAAAAACTTTTTTGGAGTGCGGCTGTCCAGAACTTCTACCTATTTTAATCCAGTGATAATGTTAAGGTCCGCTCTCCTTTTCCTTTAGCAGTGGGCATCTCCACATATCGCCACATACTAGCTTGACACTACTATCTGCAACACTTTGCTGTGAGTCCAGGAGAGGGGGTAGAACCCTTAATGCCGGGAATCATTCAACCCAAAAAGGAGTGGTGAATCTGCAGGGGTAAACCCTGGAGATTGGGTGAGTATAAAAGCAAGAGCTGTTTTTTTTCACATTTATCCAGTGCTAGGGATCCCTGTTTTAAGTATATGCCCAAGTTTGAGTTATGCTTTAACCCATACACTACCAAGTTATTGCTAGCAACCTTCAAACCTGATGCACTGTTTGCAAAAGTTACATAGTAGATGGATGTTTGCTTTTAAAATCGTCAGTTTTGCTACAATGTGAGCAAATGCTACCGTACCGAACAAAGATGGCTGTGAAATGTAAAATCAGTTTTGATAATAGCATGTAGAATGTCTTACTCTGTCCTGATTGCTTTTCTGTTCCGCATTAGACAAGGGTTTAAAACTCATATAAAAATGTACCACTTTACAGAATAAAAGCTTAGATTTTTTAGATGTTCACTTGCAGTACCGTTCTGTACATCCAGTCTTCTCTATGTTTAATCTTTTAAATTCTTTCTCCAAAGAAACTGAATAATTTATGGGCATTGGGTGTGAAAAGCTACAATACGACTCATGCACACTGTATTCTGTTTCATCATGCCAGTTTCATTCTCTATAAGCTGATTTGTTCTCTAACAAGGGATTAGCTGGAAGTCCGATAACCACACAAATGAATCAAATGCAAGTGTTTAAAAGCATGATGAAGAAGTACTTTTAAGCAACTGTATAGAGTTGGAAAAATCAGCTATGACTATGTTTTTGTTTGCTTTTTATTCTCTTTGCTACTAATAAAATCGAACAAACACATGGCTGATATTGTGCATGAAGGTCAGTGAAATCAAGAGTTAATATTATAAGATGGTAAAGGAAATGCATAGTGGTTGTGTACATATTTCTTTGTTTATCATAGTCAGGACTTATATACAAATATATATATATATATATATATATATATATATATATATATATATGTATATATATATATATATATGTTGTACTCTTCTTTTTTCTTTTTTTTTAGGTAAAAACAAAATGTTGCGTGTGATTATTGTTGTATTTTTATTCAGTCAGTGGCCGTCTCTTTACAGCATGCTGTAAAAAGCTTGTGGTTTACAGAGGTGTGTACCTAAAGGTTAAATCTACGTATACATGCAAGTTAATAAATGAGTTGAGTGACCTTTTGTACTTCTTGGACAGTTCAAAGTAAAGTTTCAGTTTGAGACACTGGGGTTGATTTGCTAAAGGCAATAACTCCAAAGACATGTTGGTAGGTTAATTGGATCCAGTCTAAATTGGCTCTAGTATATGTATAAATGTGAGTTAGGGACCTTAGATTGTAAGCTCCTTGAGGGTAGGGTAAATTGACAGCGCTATATAAGTACCTGAAATAATAATAAAATAAATACAAAATAAATAGACTGTGCATAGTCCAGTTGCCCTATGCAAGAGCAGTTGCTCCAGAGTAAATGAGCAGGAGCTCTGCTGACTTCCATCATCCAATCATGTGCAAGAAAAAAATATTTCTTTGAACATGATTGGGTATTCTTTGCAATGTGAAAACTTACCTCATTTACTAAGCTCTGGAGCAACTGCATGTACAAACTGCAACTACACAGTCTATATGCAGTTAGTAAATAACCCCTAGTGTGCCTCCATAAAAGCTACTTTTGCTGTGCTGCATCATTAGCTAACCTGCTAGAAGTCATTAGAGAGAGAGGGAAAGAGATGGAAAGAGAGGTAAAGAGAGGGAGAGAGAGGGAGAGAGAGGGGGAGAGAGAGCGGGAGAGAGAGAGGGCGGAGAGAGAGAGAGAGAGAGGGGGGGGAGTGAGAGAGAGAGAGAGAGAGAGAGGGAAAGAGAGGGAAAGAGAGGGAGAGAGAGGGGGAGAGTGAGAGAGAGAGGGGCGGAGAGAGAGAAAGAGAGAGAGAGAGGTAGAGAGAGAGGGAGAGGGAGAGAGAGGAGGGAGAGAGAGAGAGAAAGAGAGAGAGAGAGGGAGAGAGAGAGAGAGAAAGCAAGCTGCAAGGTGCAAGCAAAATTGCTGCTTTTTTAAAATTTTCCTTGCATCTGATAGGGCATTCTTTGCAAAATGAAGCTTCACTACATTAAATAGGCTCTAAGGAAAATGAGTGCAACTGCACTTGCAAAGTTAATAGTCTTTTTGCCTTTAGTCAATCAACCCCTACCCAAGTCTCTTCTATCAGAAAACAGCTCCTACCGGCAAATCCTTTTGAGTTCACTTCTGCTTTAAAGTGATTGTAAAATAACAAATAGTTTTATACTTACCTGCTCTGTGCAATGGAATTGCACAGAGCATCAGCGAACCTCCTCTTCTCAAGTCTATTGCCAGTACTTTTGACTCCTCCCTTGATGTTTTCACTTTATGAGCTTGTTTGGACTTTTATTGTGATTTATGAATTTTATGGAAGTTTATGAATTTGTGTGATGAATTATAGATCGCGTGTTTTGTTCATGCCACTTTGTTTTTGTGAATTTTGTAGCGCTGCACTTTCTGTATACTACTGATTTTGATCATAGGGTCGGTAACCTTTGTGCTAGCTGCTTCACCTCTTAAGCGCTCACTTTGCCTTATTTTATAGATTTAAAGAAATATATTTTTAAAATATATTTGTCCTGAACATAATAAAGAAAATGCAAGCAAATCTTACATTCCTTTTAGAGTAAAACACTTTAAACCATTGAGAAATGTTAAACAAAAACAAAGGTTATCAGAAGAAATCAGTTACTTGATATATATATAGCGAACTTTCTAAACTTTGCTTTTCTTGTGTTATGCCTGATTCAGTATAAATATATTTGTTAATATCTGATGTAATTTCCCCTCAAGCTGGACCTTTGGGAACCTCCAAGTGTCTGGGCTGAATGTGTGCTGGAATGTCAAGCAAATGTTTAACAAGAGATGCGCATATCTGGCATTCGGCCAAAACTGCTCTTATGATTTACACTGCCCCAATCCACTTTATGTCTATGTGCCAATAACCATCTTGGCTGCAGATATGACAAAGCTGGAAGCCTACAGCTAGGGCTCCTAGTTTCATTATATCTGCAGCCAGAAGGGTTCTTCACCCAGATGTTAAGGCAGACAGGCGCAGTGTGAAACAGTCTGCCAATTCTTTCAAATCTCTAGATTTAAAGAGGGTCCACTTGCTTTGCACTTTCCTACAGACATCATACATCTTTGGGACATGCATACACAGGTGAAATGAAAGTGGTATTGTAGCTGAAAGAAAAGTAATGAAAATGTGTCTACTGTGTCTGGAATATGTGACACCAGTGGCAATACCGTCCTAGTGTATTCGACACCCATGATAGTTTCATTTTTAATAGCCTCTCCTTAAGGCCCCTTTCACATTGGGGCGGGGAGGTGCGCTGGCGATATAGCGGCGCTATTTTTAGCGCCGCTATACCGTCGGATTTTTTGCGATATTCGGGCACTAGCGGTGCGGTTTTAACCCCCGCTATCGGCCGAGAAAGGATTAAAACCGCCCGCAAACTGCTGCTACAGCAGCGGTTTGCGGGCGGTATAGCCACGGTGTCCCATTGATTTTAATGGGAAGGAGCGGTAAAGGAATGGTATACACACTGCTTCTTCACCGCTCCAAAGATGCTGCTTGCAGGAGATTTTTTTTCCTCCCGCCAGCTCATCACCTTAGTGTGAAAGCCCTCGGGCTTTCACATTGAGAATGCTGGGGCAGGATTATTTCAGGCGTTATTTATGCGCTATTTTTAGCGCTAAAACGCCTGAAATACGCCTCAGTGTGAAAGGGGCCTTAAGCGAAAGTAAACCCATAAATTTAACAGTTTAAAAAAACAGTTACATTTCCAGGAATGTAACTGTCACATTGCTTGTGCTCTCAACCAAACTGTCAAACCACTCCATAGCTGGTGTCATAACTGTCACATGGCCAGCGTCATGGCAGTCGAAGTACAAACAGAGGCCAAGATGGCAGCTTCCTTGGCTGAAAACTATTGGAACGTTTACTTCCACTATAAAGCGGTGTTCTGCCTGGGGAAAAGAAAAAAAAAGTCAGCAGTTATAAATACTGTAGCTGCTGACTTTTAATATAAGGACACTCACCTGTCCAGGGAGCCCACGATGTCGGCACCCCAGTCGATTTTCATCGTAGGGGAAGCCGGTTTACTACTGCGCATGCGCGAAAGCACGCTGCACTTTCTAACTGGCCCGGCGGCGGAGGAAGGAGGAGGGGGCTGAAACTTACGTGAGACGGCACTGCTGCATTGTCTCACGGAAGTGGGGAAGGGTTTCTGTCCAAAACAGATACCCCCAAAAGGTGGAGGAAGGAGGAGGGGGCCGAAACTTACGAGAAATGGCGCCGCTGCGCTGTCTCCCAGAAGTGGGGAAGGGTACCTGTCAAAAGCAGGTACCCCTTCCCCCCAAAAGGTTATAAATGTGGGGCTGGAGGGGGGAGTAAGCGGATTTGGGTGGAACCCTGCTTTAAATCTGACAAAGTAATTTTCAGTTATAATCATAAAATTAACATAATAACCAGAAAAGAAAAAAACACAATAACATTTTTATTTAGTGGAATGCTGTGGCGGACATAGTGCACTGTGGTGAAACATGAGAATTATATCTATTAGGTTTGATAGTGACAGGCCTGCAAGGGATTACATCATTGTAATATAGTCAAATATAAACAGCAGTTACCGTATATACTTGAGTATAAGCCGACTCGAGTATAAGCCGAGGTACCTAATGTTGCCAAAAAAACTGGGAAACCTTACTGACTCGAGTATAAGCCGATGCCCCACTGTTCCCTAGCTCGCTAAATATTACCTGTAAAGAAGTTGCGACTGCGGCGTCCATCGTTCAAATTCCGCGGCGTCCATCGTTCAAATTCCGCTGTCTCTTCCTGTTCCTTCCTTGATAGGCGATTCTCAGCAGACACTCTCCGCCTATCACGATCGTTCTCTCATCCTCAGTTTTCCCAGCAGACACTGTGTTGGGTGTTCCGCCAATCACAGACGTCTGCTGGAAAACTGAGGATGAGAGAACGTTCGTGATAGGCGGAGAGTGTCTGATGAGATTCGCCTATCACGGAAGGAACAGGAAGAGACCGCGGAATTTGAACGATGGACGCCGCGGAATTTGAACGATGGACGCTGCAGCCGCAACTTCTTTACAGGTAATATTTACAATGTAAAAATTTCGATGACTCGAGTATAAGCCGAGGGGGGGGGGGACACTTTCAGCCCCAAAGAAAGGGCTGAAAATCTCGGCTTATACTCGAGTATATACGGTACTTGAGGTGGGAGAAAACCCACACAAAGCACAGGGAGAATGTGTAAGGCAGGTTGTGCCATGGTTGGCAATGACCTTAGTGCTGCCAAGTGGAAGTGCTAACCACTTAGCCACTAATCATTAAAAATACTTGGACAACAGTCACTTTTTTTTACAATACTTACAATAGGAACAATGTTCTTTACATTAGGGGTCATTGGTGGTTAGTTCAACTTTCCCTTACAATGATGTTCAGTTGACCACTAGTGATGAACCAAACTGCCCGAATTCAGTTCAGCAGGGGTTCTGCATACTTCAAAAATGTTTGGATAATGGACCCAAACCCCCCTGAAATCTATGAGATCCGAATCGCTAATAGGCAAGGGGGTGTCAAAAATAGCATTGGGGGTACTGCTATAGGGAACATGTACCAATTCCATCTAGTTCAACCCAAAAAATAAAAATAAAAAAATTTAGACCCCTTTCACATGCAGGCACTTTTCAGGCATTTTAGCGCTAGAAATAGTGCCTGTAAAGCGCCTGAAAACTGCCTCCCATGCTGCCCGAATGTGAAAGCATGAGTGCCTTCACACTAGGCTTACGGGACGTTGGAAAAAGTCCTGCAAGCAGCATCTTTGTGGTGGTCTGGGAGCGCTGTATACAGCGTTTCCAAAACACTCTGCCCATTGAAATGTATGGGCAGCGCTTCCAATGCACCGCAACATGGGCATTTTTAACCCCTGCTTTAGCCGGTAGGAAGGGATTAAAAGCACCCCGCTAGTGGCCGAAAAGCGCTGCTTAAACAGCGCTAAAGCACTGGTAAAATTAGCGCTGCTTTAGCGCTAGCGCTCAGCGGCCCCAGTGTGAAAGTAGCCTAATTGTTTTAACAAGAGGTGTAAAGGTACACAAAAATAGGGTAAGCCGTCACAAAATGCGTATAGATGGTAACAGGTGTGCTAGCAATCGTAACTATGTTATGGATAAGAGTGGCCATGAGGATACAGAAGAAGATGTTGGGTAGGGTTGGCGACTAATCCATAAAAAGTAATTGTCACTAAACAAATACTCTACAATTGCTGACATGGGAGTTAGTAATCGAACATGTTAGCAAGTTATGTCTAAGGAGAAGATGGTGACCCAAATTGATGTCGTGGGTGGGAAAGAGGTATAGAAAGGAGGGGGAGAAGAGGAAGTAGGGGTGAGGGCGAGTATAGGATAAAGCAGGGGTGCCCAACCAGTGGCCCGGGAGCCACATGTGGCCCGCGGAGCCCTCTGATGTGGCCCGCGACCTCCTGTTCTGGGATGGCGGATTGGCAAGCCCAGATTGCAGGTTAAATTATTTACAACGCTGGCGCTTACAGCTTAAAAAGGCAATGCATATATATATTTTACCAAGGAAGTACTTTGAGCTATATGAAGAGCTCGAATGTGAGTATTTACAGTCCTGGGATACAAGTGGGCAGCCTTGCTGGGGGAGCCGAAACCAGACTCCAAACATATGAAACAAAAGAAAAAAAAGAAGAAAAAACAATACAGGCGCCACTTGTTAAAACTGTTAGACTTTAATGTTACAATAGCACTAAAGCACTCACTCTTAGGTGAACTGTAGCAGGCATATGAGCGGTCCGGTCCACGATCGTACTCCAAGTGCTGTTGTTCTCAATGAGAAGAGACATCCCTGTGTGCTGAGCGAAAAGCAGGCATGATGTCCATAGAAGTGTATCCGGGTAGTCTCTCAAGGAACCAGAAGAAGGGCTGGAACGCAAACTCGGAGTCAACTGAGATGCAGCACTCGGCGGAGTGACGTCACGACCAGCATGCAACGCGTTTCGATGTTACAGCAGTGAGACGCTAGGGGTCACTGCACGCATCTTTTTCAAGCAAGTGTGTGAGTGGCTGATCTCAGCCTATTTATATGCCTGAGGTGGTGGGTGTTGCCACCTTGTGGAATTAGTTGTAACTACAGCCATTTACATAGATGTCATACACTAATGTTGGCAAATTTTAGACAAAGGTGACAGATGGTATCATGTAACATTGCTAAAGCGGGCATATACAAACATAACATAAAAATCCGATATAATATGGTCTACAATTTGTTAAAACATGACAAAACTTATTCATTTAATACATATAAAAGTTTTGCCCTCTAAAAAAAAAATCAAAGATAATAATAGATGAAAAAAAATAAAAATATCAAATCATTAATTGTTTAAAAATGGATGATATCAAATATTATATATACATATAAAAATAAATGTAAGAACTCAAACTGAGCTAATAAAGTAAAAGCTATGAACATGTACTGTAAATGTAAATGTACCAACAATTAGAAGGAGGGATGTTAGTCTTCATAATATAGTGGAAATTTCTAATTCTTCATTAATTCCCCCAGGGCTGAGGGTGTCAGTATAACACATTTTTTTTTATATATATATTTTCTTCTAATTGTTGGTACATTTGTACCTTTCCCTCCCCACCTTCCTAACATTATCTTTTTGAAGTAATTTTATATAAATAAATAATGGATTAGTATAATCTATTATCTTTTTCTCTAATCCTTGGTACATATGTACTCTTTCGTCCCCCATCCCCTCCCCTTCCCCCTATTCCCCTCTCCTTCTTTTCCCTTTTCACCTCATCCAACAACAAAATTTGATATATCATAATGTCGACTGTTGGATTTTCTTTTCTCTCCCTCTTTTGGAATAGAATTTGCACAATATATCCATCTATGTTCATAGCTTTTACTTTATTCTCATTGAGAACAACAGCACTTGGAGTACGATCGTGGACCGGACCGCTCATATGCCTGCTACAGTTCACCTAAGAGTGAGTGCTTTAGTGCTATTGCTACAGTTTTAACAAGTGGCGCCTGTATTGTTTTTTCTTTTGTCCCAGATTGCAGGTTGCCTACCCGCCATGCCAGAGCATCATTGTTGTAAATGAAGCCAGCGGTAGAGAAAGGAAGCAGCTGTGGAGCAGAGCCGCATAAGCCAATGCTTCCTGTATAGCACCAGCTCCTGTCATAGGTGGAGTGATACCAAATGCACTCTGCCTGGGACAGCAAGTTTATTGCTAAAATCACAGTATATATGGACATATCTGTTCTGCAGTGGTTACTGGGCTGCTTTCAAACTGATCCACAGGTGTAGCTAAGTGCACCTGCAGGTTACCTGCACTAAGCCATAGACTTCGGGTTTTACCTGTGGGTTTGGTGCACTTTCAGAAAGCACACCACAGCTGCAGGATATAATAGAATTCTATGGCAAAGTACAGCTAACCTGCAGGAAAGCCACAGGTGCACTGCGCTGCATCCACGGTGTGGGTAGACCACAGACCATCAGTGTAAAAGTAGCCTTAGGCCCCTTTAACATGATCTGTCTGACCCAATCGGACCCTCCATTCACCTCTATGGAGCGGCAGTTGGTAAACAGACTTGTGTCCGTTTACACCTGCCTATTTCCAATCCGATCTGCTAAAAAAACAGAAGTGAATCTGTCCCCTTCCATTTGATCAGATGAGAGGGCCCATAGAGTAGAGTGCTCTGTGTCTGCTTTGCATACGCAAAGTGGACACGGACCTTTCATCTGTTCATTGTGGCCCGTGGCTGGTTACCAAGTCGCTTAAGTGGCCCTCGCTCTTCAAAAGGTTGGGCACCCCTGGGATAAAGGGTGAGTGGTCGGAGAGGGTCAATTCCATATACACAATCCTATATCCACAGTTGATCCAGAAGAAGGCAAACAAAAAAAAAGCATGATCCAATTTCCTGCAGCAGGGGAAAAAATTCCTTCCTGATCCCCCGAGAGATTGTTGTTAGGTAGCATAAAATCTTATAAAGAGGTAAAATAGTGGAAAAGGTTTTGAGACAAAATATGTACATTTTCAGAGTCTTACCCACGTACAACTAGATTTTGTTTGATTAACTACACTCATCTATCTGATTTGCATCTCTGTATGAAAAACATTTATTAATCTGTGTATTACTTTAGTATACAGTATTCAGCTATTTAATTATTTCAACACAAAGGACCAGCAGAAATGGTAACTTGACTTAAAACGGCACCAGTATTAAACAGCAGGTGGAGCTAGCTGACACTATATTGTTAAGACTGAAACTACAAGGTCAGGAAATGATGCTCAACATTGCTATTGCATTTTGCAATAGATGCAGTGTTTTCAGAGTGTATTTATTATTTGTAGGGGAAAAAATAATTTATAGACGCTTTTCCGTTTTCAAACCTAAAAATCATTATTAATGGAAGTGTAAAGCTTTAAAAATGTACTATGTTGCTTAGTCAAGCAATGTAGACATAGCTAGAGTTAGTGATGCTATAGAGCCTTGAACAAACAATAGTACATAATGAATTAATCATTGGTATTGCAGCATTCTTAACAGGCAGCTGGGCAGTGAATATGCTACTTAAGGACAGCTCTCGAAAGATATTTTTTATTTCATTACAGTACAGTGTTTCTGTCTGTCAGCATACAGTATGCTTCCACTTGCAGTAAAGATTTCTGAGCTGGCAGAATTAGCGTGACATATCTCACCTAAAATCTTTCTGCTTGCTTAATGCATAATGTATGCTATTGTTTCTGTGTTGGTAAGGTAACACAGGAGAGGCAATCTACTGCTCAGGGTTGTCACAAGAATATAGATTAAAAGACATATTAGCATATCAAGGGTTCAGCTGTGTCACACTCCTTTCTTAGTGCATCATAGATCCATTACAAAACCAGATACAAAGAATCAAGAGTAAAAGTGAAACTTTTAGTTAATTGAACTGGGGGTCTCTAAATGAAACGCAGACCTTCACTCACAATTAATGAATTCCATTAGTCTAATGTTCCTCCTCCTGTTAAGCATTTAAAAGTTTTGTTTTTTTTGTACTTTTTTCAGCAGGTGCTTTTTCCCCTCTTCATCATTACTTACCTAGGCTACACCTGAGGAAGTCTTTGAGGATGAAATATGTTGAGTAAGGCCCCTTTCACACTGAGGCGTATTTCAGGTGTTTTAGCGCTAAAAATAGTGCATAAATAACACCTGAAATACTCCTGCCCCAGCATTCTCAATGTGAAAGCCCGAGGGCTTTCACACTGAGGCGATGCGCTGGCAGGAGAAAAAAAAATCTCCTGCAAGCCGCATCTTTGGAGCGGTGAAGGAGCAGTGTGTATACCGCTCCTTTAACGCTCCTTCCCATTGAAATCAATGGGACACCGTGGCCTTACCGCTCACAAACCGCGGCTACAGCCGCGGTTTGCGGGCGGTATTAACCCTTTTTCGAACGCTAGCGGGGGTTAAAACCGCACCGCTAGCGGCCGAATATCACGGTAAATACGACGGTATAGCGGCGCTAAAAATCATGCCGATATACCGCCACCGCACATGCCCGCCCCAGTGTGAAAGGGGCCTAAGAGGGGTTACTGATGTCAGCAAACTTTGTGAATGATCTCCCCGAGGCCGTTTAAGTTGAAAGGAGAGCAGTGTTACATTTTTGCTGTTGTACATGTGTTATTTCAGCACTTTTTTTGAGTGGCTTTACTGTTTTTATTTTAAATAAATCCTGTTACAGTATCTCACAAAAGTGAGCACACCTCACATTTTTGCAAATATTATATCTTTTCATGTGACAACACTGAAGAAATGACACTTTGCTACAATGTAAAGTAGTGATTGTACAGCTTGTATAACAGTGTAAATTTGCTGTCCCCTCAAAATAACTCAACACACAGCCATTAATGTCTAAACCGCTGGCAACAAATCTAAGTACACCCCTATGTGAAAATGTCCAAATTGGGTAAATTTGCCATTTTCGCTCCCCGGTGTCATGTGACTCATTAGTGTTACAAGATCTCAGGTGTGAATGGGGAGCAGGTGTGTTAAATTTGGTGTTATTACTCTCATTCCCTCATACTAGTCATTGGAAGTTCCACATGGCATCTCATGGCAAAGAACTCTCTGAGGATCTGAAAAAAAGAATTGTTGCTCTACATAAAGAATCCTAGGCTATAAGAATATTGCCAAGACCCTGAAACTGAGCTTCAGCACAGTGGCCAAGACCATACAGCGGTTTAACAGGACAGATTCCACTCTTTGCTGTTTTTCTTTTTTGCCTTCCTCTGGATCAACTGTGGATATAGGATTGTGTATATGGAATTGACCCTCTCCGACCACTCATCCTCACTTTATCCTATACTTGCCCTCACCCCTACTTCCTCTGTTCCCCCTCCTTTCTATACCTATTCCCCACCCACGACATCAATTTGGGTCACCGACTTCTCCTTAGACATAACTTGCTAGAACAGGCCTTGCCAAGAAGTTGAGTGCACGTGCTCGGCATCATATCCAGAGGTTGTCTTTGGGAAATAGAGGTATGAGTGCTGCCAGCATTGCTCCAGAGGTTCAAGGGGTGAGGGGTCAGCCTGTCAGTGCTCAGACCACATACTGCACACTGCATAAAATTGGTCAGCATGGCTGTCGTCCCAGAAGGCATTCTCTTCTAAAGATGATGCACAAGAAAGCCCACAAACAGTTTGTTGAAAACAAGCAGACTAAGGACATGGATTACTAGAACCATGTCCTGTGGTCTGATGAGACCAAGACAAACTTATTTGGTCCAGATGGTGTCAAGTGTGTGTGGCGGCAACCAGGTACAAGTACAAAGACAAGTGTGTCTTGCCTACAGTCAAGCATAATGGTGGGAATGTCATGGTCTGGGGCTGCATAAGTGCTGCTGGCACTGGGGAGCAACAGTTCATTGAGGAAACCATGAAGGATGGTACCATGTACTGTGACATACTGAAGCAGAGCATGATCCCCTCCCTTTGGAGACTGGGTAGTATTCCAACATGATAACAACCCCAAACACACCTCCAAGACAACCACTGCCTTGCTAAAGAAGCTAAGGGTAAAGGTGATGGACTGGCCAAGCATGTCTCCAGACCTAAACCCTATTTAGCATCTGTGGGGCATCCCCAAAAGTAAGGCGGAGGAGCGCAAGGCCTCTAACATCCACCAATTCTGTGATGTCATCATGGAGAAGTGTAAGAGGACTCCAGTGGCAAACTGTGAAGCTCTGGTGAACTCCATGCCCAAGAGGGTTAAGGCAATTCTGGAATATAATGGTGTCCACACAAAATATTGACACTTTGGGCCCAATTTGGACATTTTTACTTAGGGGTGTACTCACTTTTGTTGCCAGCGGTTTAGACAATAATGGCTGTCTGTTGAGTTATTTTGAGGCGACAGCAAAGTTACAGTTATACAAGCTGTTCACTCACTACTTTACATTGTAGCAAAGTGTAATTTCTTCAGTGTAGTCACAAGACAAGATATAATAAAATATTTACAAAAATGTGAGGGGTGTACTTACTTTTGATAGATACTGTATGTTTATTTACTATGGGAGCCTCTTTAAATTTCTAACATCCCTTGAGACTCAGCATTGAAGGGAATATGCTATATGGGAAGTCTATGGAAGCTTACACTAAGAGAGTGCTATGAATGATTGGGATAATTTAAAAGCACGACCATACTTGTAGGTCAAATGGTTTTCGTAAGTGTCAGTCTTGGAGGGGAAGCACAAACCATGCACTGGTTTTGATTATCTCCTGAACACAATTTTGGCACTAGTGGGATTTAGAATATTTATTTCCTGGATGTTTTTCCTTGGAATACTTCATTGAAGTGATGAGGCTGCTTTAGAACATGTGTGGTACCCGATTTTGACAGGTACCTGCTTCCACTTCTGTTCCAGTTGCCTTAAGCGATCAAAAGCGTAAGTTCTCCTTCCCGAAGTCTTCTTGGACACATGATAGGTCCTAGAAGACTTCCGGACCAGTCACAGAACGCAGAACCACCCGTGCATGCACAGTGGGCATCCGGCTGTAAAGCAGCAAGCTCTCACAGCCGGGTGCCCAAAGTAGAGATGCTGGCCCCCCTGAGGGAGGACACAGGGAGAAAACGGCTGCAGTGAGTGCACCGCTGGATCGTGGGACAGGTGAGCGTGTTTTTATTAAAAGTCAGCAGCTACACTTTTTGTAGCTGCTGACTTTTAATAAACACAAAAATGACTGGAACTATGCTTCAATATCATGTTTTTTTTAACCACTTAAGCCCTGGACCATTTCGCTGCCAAATGACCGGGCCACTTCTTGCGATTCGGCACTGCGTCGCTTTAACTGACAATTGCGTGGTCGTGCGATGTGGCTCCCAAACAAAATTGACATCCTTTTTTTCCCACAAATAGAGCTTTCTTTATTTATTTGATCACCTCTGCGGTTTTTATTTTTTGCACTATAAACAAAAAAAGAGCAACAATTTTGAAAAAAAACCCAATATTTTTTACTTTTTGCTATAATAAATATCCCCAAAAAGCATATAAAAATTATTTTTTCCTCAGTTTAGGCCGATACTTATTATTCTACATATTTTTGGTAAAAAAAAAAATCGCAATACGCGTATATTGATTGGTTTGCGCAAAAGTTATAGCATCTACAAAATAGGGGGTAGTTTATGGCATTTTTATTAATATTTATTTTTTTCACTAGTAATGGCGGCGATCAGCGATTTTTATCATGACTGCGACATTATGGCGGACACATCGGACACTTTTGACACATTTTTAGGACCATTGTCATTTTTGATATAAAAATGCACTGATTACTGTGAAAATGACACTGGCAGTGAAGGGGTTAACCACTAGGTAGAACTGTAGGTGTTAAGTGTGACCTAGGGAGTGATTCTTACTGTTAGGGGGTGTGGCTTGCCGTGACATGTCACTGATCGTTGTTCCCGATGACAGGGAACACAATCAGTGACAGTGTCACTAGGCAGAACGGGGAGATGTCATGTTTACACTAAAATCTCCCCGTTCCTTCAGCTCTGTGACCCGATCGCGGGACACCGGCGGCGATCGGGTCCGCGGGTCCCGCGCGACCACACGGCAGGCAAATTAAAGGGGGTGTATATATACGCCCTTCTGCCTGTCCGTGCCATTCTATTGACGTAAATGTTTGTGCGGAGGTCGGCAAGCGGTTAAATACTATTTTGGAATAGTTTTTTGGGGATAATATGTGCACTATATTTTTAATGCTATAGTTCAAAGCATATGTTCCAGAACACCATTGATTGTCAAGATAACGTCCAAACAGGTATTGAGAAGATCACATCACAAAAGCAATGTTTCAGGCCATGCAGAACCCATTTGTTAGGGATGTGAAGGGGATTGACCAAGGGGCCCAGTGTGGCCCCGTACCACTGCACCTTACCGCTGTGATGTGATCTTCCCAATAAATGTTTAGACATTATCTTGAAGATCTTTGGTGTGTTGGCAATATATGCTTTGATCTATGATGTTACCAGTCTCCAGCTGGTATCTTCCACAGCACCTGCTTACTCTTTGGCCTTTTCCAGGAACATGTGTGATGGGAATATTTTGCACTATTTTTTTATGCTAATAAATATTTTTGATCTGAGTTTAGCCTTGCTCTAGCCTTCAGCATTACCGTATTATATTGAATCTTTACCGCATCAGAATCAGATCTACCTTGCACCTGTGCCTAGAGTGACTATAGTGTACCTATACTGTACCTATAATGCATGCATGTTAACTGGGACTGTCTTTAAGGGCACTGACACTCCTATAGGGCCCCAACGATAGCCTTCTGTAATAATTATTCTGCAAGTCCCCTTTGTTCTCCTGCCCCCTCTGCTACCACCCTCCTTTTTTTTTGGACAGTGCATACCCAGTTGTTCTAGGACTAGCTTTGCTGCCATAAATATGCTCTGCCAGTATAGTTCCAGCACTCAGTAGAACTTTACTACTACTCACTGCTGCACTTGGGGGCCTTGCTACTGTTTATGCTTAATTGGATGCCAAATGTCATCTTATGCCTCGTCCCTACTGTTAATTACTTTGTATGCTAAATTGTGTTATTCCCATTGTTAATCAATTTTATGCTTGCCTAGTTACCAACCATATTGGGTGACAATATAATAAGTATATCTTTACTGCCTGGTTTGGTGCTTCTTTTATTTGACATAGCACTACTATTTGGTACTAAGTATTACTTTTAGTGAATTCCTGTGCTGTTGTATGCTTCTGCACTCAACCTGGTTTATCAGAGGGGCTGTGGTTCTTGAGAAGGTCAAGGCAAAGAACAGAGGACCCATCCTATCCAGCGGCTCCTACATGGGTAGTGCTTCATGAGGATACGGTAGTGCTTGGTCTGCACCCCCTCTTCCTCTTTACTGCCTTTTGGGATATAAGTCACACATTACAGGAAGCTTCAGGACAGTTTCCCCCAGGGGCGGATCTCGCACAGTTGCAATACGGGGACAGCTGTGAGCGATCAGGAAATCACAACCAGCTCCTAAATCCAAGATGATGGTGCAGAAACAAAAAACAACTGTGAAAACTTTGGTTGCCAGGAAGATAGTGCTGGACACCATGGGCTGGTAAATGTGTATTTTTTAAAAGTCATCAGCTACAGTACTTGTAGTTTCTGACTTTTAGTCTTTTGATAGCTGGGTGAAATCTCTCTTACAGAATGTAAACTGAAAATCAAAGAAATAGCTGGAATCACAATAAGTAGAAAATTATAGCAAAATAAATAAATAAATAAAATATGCTGATTTAACACAATTTAAAAAAATTATAAAATTATAAAATTTGAGAAAAAGACTAGGGAAAGGGGAAAATTAGGATGTTGTTCGTAGAGTTCTGAAGTGCTATGAGTAGTGTTGTTACCTTCCAAAAGTTTCTAGTGCTCAGAAGCAAGGTAAATGCCTTTTTAGCAGACATGCTGATCACCCCAAAATTGATGGGTGAGCCCATGGCTGTTGAACTGTTCTCTTCCAACAATACCCTCAGAGTTAAAGAAGTAATCACAGTTGAGGTGACCCAGCTGCCACTAAGACAAGAATGTTCAGGTGGAGCAAACTGTGACCTGAAGTAATGAGACAATCCAGCACAAAAAACTGCTGTCCATTATCAAGAAGTACAGCTGGATTATCTTTTGGTGTTCTTTGTATATAATATAGATCTGCTTGGTTTTCATTAAACTTTTGTTTAACCAGCACTGGTAAAGCCCTGTACACATGATCGGTTTTACTGATAAAAACAGTACGATGGACTTTTTTCATCGGACAAACCGATCGTGTATGGGCCCCATCGGTCTTTTTTCCATCTGTGATTAAAAATAGAACATGTTTTAAATTTATCCAATGGAAAAAAAACTATAGCAAATTCCGATCGTCTGTGTGGAACTCCATCTGAGAAAAAAACCATGCATGCTCAGAATCAAGTCGACGCATGCTCAGAAGCATTGAACTTAATTTTTCTCGGCTCGTCGGAGTGTTTTACGTCACGGCGTTTGGGACGGTCGGATTTTCGGCTGATGGTGTGTAGGCAAGACTGATGGAAGTCAGCTTCATCGGAAATCCGATGGAAAAATCCATCGGATTTTATTCCATTGGAAATCCGATCGTGTGTACAGGGCTTAAGAGTTTTTGTTGGACCGTAAAGTTCCTAATAACTTTACAATGTGTCCTGCATGTGTTTGAGACCTATGAGCTCCATCACCACTGCCTTATATCAACACAAGCAGAATATACAGCATTTTCAATTAGAAAGCCTCTTTATATACTGTGTTTGTCTCTGACAAAGCAGTTGCAAGTACTTGTCAAATAGCATACCAGTTTAAAGCTTGTACAACACCACAGCTGGGAAATGGTGTTGGCAGCAATATACTCCAAATGTGAAATAAAATAATCTTTAATCATATTTAGAACTGCATCATGAGAAAAATAAAACAGTGACAAATGCAATGACAATAAGCAAACTGCAAAAATACATAGCAACCAGTAGAATATATCACCTATTAATCTGACTTCAGTAAACGGAAATCTGCTAGTGGTTAATGACACTCTGCACTGCCTTAATAAATAAGCATGGACCTTTGTGCATTCACATACCTTACTTTACAGTTATGATAGATAAACCACGGCCTTCAAAGAAAGAGCTACTGTAGAGATGAATTAGCAAGCAGTCTAGCCTTAGGCAGATTCATTTCTCTCTGGTTTACCAGGAAATAATAGAAGTATTTCTAGCCATAGTGGAATTTGGATGAATAAAAAAATGTTGACAACAACAGATCCACTAAAGGATGATGCTTTTATGAATTATTCTGCTCTATCCATGACTTTTTTTCCTTTACACAAAAATTCTATATATAAAATACCAATTTCTATATCACAAAATCCATGTATTTATTCAAGTTATATTAAAATATTTTCTATGAAATATAAAATGCTTGAACATGTATCATTTATCTAGTAGGCCCAAAATATCACATTATCTAATAAATGAGTTCTCAAATTAGATGCAGTTTTCTTAAGGATGAGAGATAAGGGCAGTAGAGATTTTAAGCAGTTTCTGGCCTCAAAGAAGCTTACAGTCTAATATCACTATCACAATCATATAACCATACACAGAAACTATGGCCAATTTATTGAGTAGCTGATTAACTCACTTGTTTTTGGCCCTCACAAGAAAAGAAAAACAAAGCACTAAGAGAAACCCCACATAGCTCCATTTAGATTGGAGGAAATTGAAAGGGAAATATTTCCCATATTTCCCATCTGTAGCAGCCATCTGTAAAAACCTAGAACAGGTTCTTAAGGGGAATTTAACTTATGTCCTAAAACTCAATGGTGAGATTCCCCCCTACTTTCTGTTCCTCTTCTCTGGGGTACACAAACCACAATAAATACCTGACAACATAGTTAGTCACCACAGGATGTCCAGATCAATACACAGCTATATTCATGGGTCAGACTTCTCTCCCCTTTTATCTTCATCCAGTTGCCATGAGTATTTATACTTACAAAACTCTCTCTATGGTCCACAACCTTTGCCTTTTCAGATGTACAGTAACCCACATGCTAGCTGACACTGCACTTTTGTGTTCTTCACTGGACTAATCTAGTTCAGTCTTTTTGCCTCATTACCAGAGATGTCACTGAGAGTCAAAAGTATGCTCTCCATGGTAAGACAATGAATACATAGTATCTATTTGTAGCTACAGTTCGGAATTTTCACAAATTGCTTTGTTGCATGATGCACCCCTTTCACTCTTATACTAGCTGTAAGGTTGATGTTTTTTTTTTATCATCTTTTTTTTTTTTTTCTTAAATATTGAATCACGGAGGGGCATGGCCGGATGCGGGAGGGTGTGAGAGCATTTGAGCTTGTGAGCGTGTGAAGCTCCGCTCCATACCCCCCCTCAGACTGAAAGCATGCCCAGTTAATTTAACCATGGGGAGCCCTGCTATCCCTGCTACCTTTGTAGTGCCTCCGTATCTGTATAGCCTTGTGTGACCCTGCTCTGACCCCCCTCATCCTCCTTACCTTCACTGGCACTGTCGTGCATTGTGATGCTGGCGCGCTGTGAGGGGGAGATCAGTAGCCGGGATCCCCAGAGCCGCGAAGTCCTGCGAGACTGTGTGCGGGAGTGAAAGAGTGTGAACAGCACAGTGAGAGGAGCGAACCAAGAAGGAGAAGGAGGGGAGAGTGGAGAGGAAAGGAGCGTGCCGGAAATACAAGCCTGAAGCCTGAAGCTGCAGTATCGGAGGGGACCCACAAGGAAACCGGGATTGCCTAGATTACCTGGAAGACACCCCCGAAACAACAAGCGGGGACCGTTTAAGGGTATGTGCAGCCTAAAATTCCTAGCTAATGAACTGTGGGGGTGTAAACAGGCGAGAGCTGAATGGTGCAACGGGGCAAGCAGTAGTAGTGGAACGGGAGTTTACCCTGTATCACAAGAATGCTTTATAGGAATTGAACAGCCGAGGCATTGAAAAATTTGCTCCTATGAACTTCCTTGTTTTTTTTTTTCTCTCCCCTCATTAAAGGAAAAGGGGGCTCCATATGCGCTGCTTATGCGCTGGCATTTATGTTACCCTGATTAGACTTGACTTGTCTTGTTTGGTATGCAGAGCTGTGATAGCTGGAATATGTCGGGACAATATTAACAAGCTGGAAGCCTGATAAAATCTGCCAAACAACTCTTTCTATTTTTGCTCACATATTTGAATGCCTGAAATAGCCTTACCTTTTTATTTAACTGGAGTCAGCATAACCTAACATAATTGGGTTAATACAGCTGGCGGTGCCGGGGGACGGCAAAATAGAAAAACGTAAGAGGTAAAGAGTGGGCAACATCCAAACTGACAAATTGCAAATTGTAAATTCAGGGTGGTTTTTCAGTCGTCAGTGATCAGTCACCACCTTGGGGTGGGGATAAATCCTATAAAGAATTTTTTTTCTCTCCTCTCCCCTTCCTGGGGACACGAGCAAAGGTAAATTTTTCTTTGAGCGTAGCCCCAGAGATGGCCTCTGAGTAGGGCTTTAAGGGTCTATCTCTAACCCAGCAATCTGAAAGCTGGGACATTCTATTATGTTCGGAAAACGGGGAGTAGAGGAGCAGACAAACCAACAGCAGATATCGCAGGAAGGAGCTCAGGTCACACGCTCTGCAAAGAGCCAAGCGAATCAAGCAAAGGCTGCAACGGCAGCAACAGCAGCAGCAAAACTGGAGCGATTTGCACGAAACACTGTCTCACCAGCAAAGCCCCAACAGCTAGCCCTAGCAGGAACCTCGGCGGCCAGGAAAAGTCTAGGCAGTGGCCAGGCACTGATACCAGCGAATCAGGTAGCAACATTAAATACAAAAACAACTAGTAACAAAGGGCAGGGGACAGGAAAGGTAAATGTGACAACCATAGCAACGATGGCAGTAAGCAATATTAATACAGAAGAGCTGAATATGGTGGAAGGCACTGGAGGGAGTGAGGCAGAGCCCACAATGAGAGACCTTCTGCATGCTATTAATGCCTGTAGGGAGTCAGTAATTGGTCTGGAGGTACAAATGAAAGGAATAAAAGAGGAGCTGGTCGCAATGGGGAGCAAGTTAAAAGAAACAATTAAAAGAACCACGGAATTAGAAGAAAGGCTAAGTGCAGTCGAAGACGTACTATCCCCGCTTAGGCAAGACCTCGTGGGGATGAAAAAACAAATGGACATGCAGGCCACCAAAATTGATGAATTAGAAAACAGGAATCGGAGAAGTAACATCAGAATAATAGGCATGCCCGAACGAAGTGAGGGAGCTGACCCCGTAGCATTCCTGGAGGGGTGGCTTAGAGAGACATTTGGGGCAACCTCTTTTTCATCTTTTTTTGGCATCGAACGCGCCCATCGAGTCCCCTTTAAACCCCACCAGGGAAGTGAGCGTCCAAGACCTAGACCATTAATTCTAAAAATTATCAATTACAGGGATAAAGAAATCATACTCCGGAAGGCCAGAGAAATGGGGGAAGTCCAATACATGGGGACAAGAATCTCATTCTATCAAGACTTCTCCCCAGAACTTCAAAGGAAGCGGGTGACCTTTATGCCGATTAAGCGTACATTGCGGGAAAACAATTTGGATTATGCACTTCTATACCCTGCCCACTTGCGGGTATCGGTGCAGAATGGCATACATTTCTTTGACTCTCCAACGAGCGTTGAGAAGTGGCTGGAAGATAAAGGGAAACCCCCACAGAAGACGGCAGGACAAGAAATAAGAGACTAAGGGGACGCTGAGGGGGTTTTCATCCCTCTCACCCTCCCCTCCTTTTTTTTCTTTTTCTCTCTTTTTTTTTGGTACCTAGATAGGGAATATGAGAGGGGAGAGAGGGGAGGGGGGGAGGGGGGAGAGTAAGAAAAGAGAAAAGGCACTAGTAAAAGCACCAGTCAATGGGAGGGGGAGGAGAGGGGAAGGGAAAGAGAAGGGAGAATATTTATTAGGATGAAACGGGGTAGTTCGGTTAAACTTAACACAACAAAGGGCACAAACACTAAAACACTGGTAAAAATATTATAGAAATACAAAAAAAAGGGGAGAAGGACAAAAAAAGTTTGAGGGGGGGGGGGGTGTGAGAGTAGTAGAGTAGGGGCATAGAGAGATGTATGAAAGAGGGGTGATGAGAGGGGATGAGTGTAGAGAAGAGGCCATAGGCAAAACCCCAGGGGTAGGCCCAGTAGGGCAGGAAGGGGGGGGTGGGAAGGGAGGGGTGGGAGGGTGGGAGGGGGGATAGGGAGGGGGGGTAAAGGGAAGAAGGGGAGGGGGGGTAAAGGGAAGAAGGGGAGGGGAGGGAGAGGGAGCTACATTATGCAGGAGTATGGGAAAATATCACAAAAAATAACACAAAAAAGACCACAAACACAAGATCCACTACATAAAACCCACAAAGATAAGGGAATTTTTACAGAAGTACACTTTGAAGTATGCCCAGGCACTAGGTAGATTATCGGCATTTCATTAGGGATAGACTAAAATTAGAAGGGTAAAATGAAGTGGGAATTACTATTATTATTTCCTTTTCTTTTATATATATATATATATGTTTATCTTTTATCTATGTATACACAAAGGTTAACATGAACAAAAAGGGTATAGTTTTAATGACCTGGAATGTCAGGGGTCTGGGGGAAAAGACTAAAAGAAATGCAATGTTTAAATATTTTGATAGAATGAAACCCCAGATAGTTTGTTTGCAGGAAACGCACATGCGACCTGACTCCGTCCACCTTCTGCAGTCACGCAGATACCCGATACAATTCCACTCTATGTACACCTCATACTCCAGGGGAGTAAGTGTAATAGTCTCTGCGCATATCTCTTTTGAATGTATCGAGCAGAGGGTAAACGGAGAGGGTAGGTACGTTTTTCTGCTCTGTAAGCTTAATGGGTTAGTGTGCATCATTGCCTCGATCTACGTTCCTCCACCGTTCTCGGCAACTCCTCTTAGAAGCTTGGCGCAATTCATGGCCCTGTTTCCGGATGTCCCGGTACTAGCATTGGGGGACTTTAATAATACGCTGGATATATCCCTGGTCAGAATGTCCTTGACCTCGAGAGGGGCAAGGCGGATAACTGGAAGGACGGCCTTTGCCTCGCTGCTCTCGGAGCTGGGACTCCGGGATGTCTGGCGAGAGAGGCATGCAGAGGACAGAAGCTATTCATGCTACTTAGCCACACATGACGGACTCTCACGTATTGATATGGGCCTAGGGAATGAGGCACTTATGCAGCGGGTAAGGGATTCAGCATACGAGCCACGTGTACTATCGGACCACTCCCCATTCTAGGTACGACTGGACGATAGGGTTATGTCGGACCGTTTACCGTGGAAAGTGAACCCTTTTTGGCTAACTCTGATCCCTTCCCCGGATAAAGCTAAGAGGGCAATACGGGAATTTTTGGACTTTAATAGGGGGTTGGCTAGCGCAGCGATGGTATGGGATGCACTTAAGGCCTTTCTAAGAGGGTGCCTAATTGCAGAGATAACGGGAATTAAATCACGTGCGAGGGAATGGGAAAATAGGTACGGGAAGAAATGCAAAGGAGAGAACGGGCCCTGATAGCGGATCCATCTCAATCCAATCAGGATTCCTGGAAAGAGGCGCAATCTATGTATAACTCGGTCCTATTGACCGCGGCGGAGAAAAGGAGTTATTTTCAGCAACAGAGTTACTTTGAAGAGGGGGAAAATACTGGTCGACTCCTAGCTCTTATAGCGAGGGAGCAGCGGGAGTCTGCCAGTATTTTAGCGATAAAAACAGAAGCCGGGGAGATACATACTCTTAGTACCGATATCCTAGATAATTTCCAGAGGTTCTACAAGGACTTATACTCCTCTAAAACTAGCTATAACCCATCAGACCTGGCCATGTTTTTGCAAACATGCCCATTTCCACAGCTATCTGAGGCCGACAGGGAAATGTTAAACTCCCCAATAACATTGAAAGAACTCTCGGAGGTATTGCAGGGGGCACCACACCATAAATCACCAGGACCGGACGGGTTGCCGGCCGAGGTGTACCTACACTATGGGGAAGAACTTCTCCCTCCTCTGCTACAAGCGTTAGAGGAGGCGATGGAAGTGGGCTCCTTGCCTGACAGTATGCAGGAGGCAACAATAATAGTACTTCCAAAACCAGGGAAGGATAAGCTTTTGCTGGACTCATACCGTCCAATCTCTTTATTGAATGTAGATGTGAAGCTTTTGGCCGGTATTTTGGCCAAGAGGCTATCCCTGGTAATTGACAAACTAGTACACCATGACCAGTCTGGCTTTATACCCACACGCTCCACCGCGGATAACATCAGGCGACTATATATGAATTTACAGGTGCCGGTGGACAACCCGGGGGGTAGGGCCATTCTGTCACTGGACGCCGCAAAGGCGCTTGACAGTGTGGAATGGCCCTACCTCCTAGAGATCCTGGACAGATTTGGATTGGGGGACGGGTTCATAAAATGGGTAAGGGTGTTATATACCAGACCCAGGGCCAGAATCCGAATTAATAACAAAATATCCCCTCCATTTGAGTTAGATAGAGGTACTCGCCAGGGGTGCCCATTGTCCCCACTGCTGTTTGCCTTGGCGGTAGAACCTTTGGCTATATTGATACGCAATGATCCAGAAGTGGTAGGATTTCGCAGGGGTCAGAGGGAAGAAAAAATATCCTTATATGCGGACGATGCGCTTATATATTTAGGCGAGTCTGACGCCTCGTTGCGGGCAGCGATGCGGACAATCAAGGACTTTGGAGGCTTCTCAGGGTTCACCATTAATTGGTCAAAGTCAATTTTAATGCCTGTAGATCAGGGGGTGGAGCAGTTACCAGAGGGGGCGGAACAAATAGTCATAGCAAAAAGTTTTAAATACCTGGGAGTGGTAGTAACATCGGAACCAGCGGAGTATATTCAGCTAAATTTGGGCCCACTGTTGGAAAGACAGAAAGTGAAATGTAACAGTTGGTGTAAGCTTCCACTGTCAGTGGTGGGACGGGCAAATTTAATAAAAATGGTGTGGGCCCCGCAGTTATTGTATGTATTTCACAACTCTCCCGTGTGGATCACTAATAAGTGGTTCAAAAAGATTGACACATTGATGAGGGAGCTAATATGGAAAAAAAAAACAGCCAGGATTAGCTTAGCTACCCTGCAATACGGGAAGGATAGAGGAGGACTGGCAATACCCCACTCCAAAATGTATTTCCTGGCCTCACAGCTCCAGCAGTTGACAGGATGGGGACGGGTGGGGAGGGAAGACCCGATTAGCAAAATGGTGACTGCCTCAGATCCAACACTGGTAGCGGCCTCCCATATGGAAATGGATTTGCCGAGTATACCGGACTCGGCACCCATATGTGTCCTCCTTAAAAGGGTGTGGGGGGAGACCCGAAAAGTCATGAAGATAAAAGGTGTGTTGCCCTTTACCCCAATTTGGCACAATCAAAGATACCCAGAGGTACAGAAACTGCAGGGATTCACCCCATGGAGAGAGAGAGGGATCCGGTTCTTCGCACAATTATGTGAAGGGGGGGAGCTGAAGACTTATGAACAGCTGTGTCAGGAATTTCAGTTAAGCCCAAAGGGCTTTTATCAATACCTTCAGTTACGCCATGCCTTACAGATACAACAAACAACACAATCTATGATAGCGGAAACATCACCTAGGCTGCGGGAAGTCCTTGGGGCAGATACCCGGAAGGGATTAATTTCTAAAATATATGGGGAATTGCTGTCCTCTGTCCAAGACCACACCTCTTTGAGAAGCCGAAGTAAATGGGTAGAAGACATCGGGGACATAGATGGGAAACAGTGGGAAATGGCACTTAACTCCATCCCAGTGGTATCGGTATCGGCATCACAGAGACTATCACAACTATTTATCCTGCATAGAGCATACAGAACAACAGAGCAGTTATATAGATGGGGAGGAAGAGACTCCCCTCTGTGCCCGAAATGCAAAGTACATAGGGGGGATTTTATACATCTAATATGGAAAGGCCCAAAACTCCATAGGTACTGGGAGGAAGTCTCCCAATGTATTACGAGAGTAGCCCAGGTACCTGTTCCCCTAAATCCCCTAGTATATTTGCTGGGAGCCATTGATACAGAAATGTTCCAAAGAGGAACATACTGTATGCTGACCAGACTAATGTACATGGCTAGAAAACTCATTGCAAAATACTGGATGGCCCCAGAGGTGCCCTCGGGGAAGCAGTGGATCTCAGCTGTAAACTCACCGCTCTTAAGGGAGCGGTTGTCGTACAGTCGAAGGGGAGAAGTGGGCAAATTCGATGCTATATGAAAAACATGGCTGGGGGACGTCAACCTCGCGCCACCTCAACTGGTCGTGGAAAGACTCCAGATATAAGAACCAAAGGGGTGGTAAGGGAGGAGGGAGGGGAAGAGAGGGCTAGAGTGGCATTAGCAAGGGGGGAAAAGAAAGGGGGAAAGGAAGAAAGGGAAAAAGGGAGGAAAGAGGAAAGGAAATGAATAGCGGCAACGGTGGAGGAAATGTGTTAAGAAGATCAGATACAAGGTGGTAAGGGGTAAAGATGTAGCGGGGGGGGAGGGGGATGGGTTAAAGGGAAAAAGAGAACATAGCAAAGGGCTATGGTAGTATTTATATGTGGATAGGCACTTAGAGGAACTAGGAAGGAAAACAAGGAGAGAAAGAAAAGAAAAATGTATAATGTCTCACTGGATAAAATGTCTCACTGGATAAAATGTAATAAGTGTTTGCACTGTAAGAAAATTTTTCTTTTTTCTAAATAAAGAGAAGTGAATTAAAAAAAAAAAGAAAAAAAAATATTGAATCACACTTTGCCAATGGACAAAGGATTCACCTTTGCCCAAGTACTTACTGTAACTTCACTGTGATTAGTGCATATTTATGCTTTGCAAAAACACCTCCACCAAAAGGAATTCTTCATGGTGATCCAAGGAAGGTAAGGCTGCTCCAGGTGATGATGATCTAATTGGATTAACTGAGCTGGGTGCTAGCCCTGGCTCGCCACCACAATACAATGAAAGAAGAAAGATATGGCTGAACACCACCATAAATCCAATGATGATTTATTGTATAACATAGACATGGACGTCCACCAGGATGCAGGACAGAGCAAAGAGGTGATGTGTTTCACACTTAACTCGTGCTTCTTCAAAACCTAAGGGACAACTGAATCATTAAGCCTTAAATAGAATGCTCCCTCCCCCACACAGGTGTCGGGTAATGAAATTGGTGTCCCGGATATTTGACAAGAAATACAATTACATATATATGTTACCCTGTGGTATACACAACTAGTATCCTAGTAATCAGTTTTAAAAACATAATATACAGTGCAATATCAAGGCACAGAACTAATGAACTAAAATATACATAATATAACAAAAACACGTCACCTCCCCTCTTAGGTGCTCGTACTTTCTTTATGACCTGTACTTTCATAGCAGAAGTATCTCCAGCATGGCATTCCCTAAAATGTATTGCTATATTAGTTGCTTTGTTTTTTTCCACACTATAAATATGCTTATAAAAACGGTCCAAAAGGATTATTGCAGGGAAATTTGAGGGGAAAGAACACCCTTGTACTATTAGATTGTGCATCACCTATGAGGGACTAGTAGTGTAAATCTCCTCTAAAGGACCTTCAACCTTTTTCACTACCACCTTTCTTGATCTAACACTACTTACATAAGCTCCTCCTTTTCTCCCCGTTCCTCATTCTTTATTGTTCTTTATTGATCCCTCCTTTGTTCTACATACCTGTATTCTCCTAATGTTAACATTGCTTCACTCAATGTTAAAGGTCTTAATGCGACTGAAAAGCAAACAAAATTGCTGATGGATATATGGAGAAAAAAAAGTCCACTTCAGATGGGATCAGAGTCCTAAATTCACAGACAACATGTTCCAGTTTGCCTGTCACAGCTGTTCGGTGAATTTCAAGACAAGGGAAGAAATTCATTTTTTTATCTGGGGTTTTTATTCGACACTCAAGGAATTGTGCAGTGGGGAAGAAGCCAGGTTGCTTTTCATTAAGGGTGACTTAAACAATCACCATATCACATTAGCCATAGTGTAGCTTTCAAACATGGATTGGGTGACCTTCCTAGTGGCAGGTCAGGAGTATAGGTACAGTAATAATGCAGCAGTTCAGAAATGCTAAATATGCAAGTAGTTCAAATTTGAATAACTAACACACCATGAGCAAATCTGTAGTCAAAGCAGCCTTTCTAGAACTTGTAATGCACTGCTACAGATGTAAGCAGAACAGCAATATGACTGGTTTATAGCAGGAGCAGATCAGAACAAGTCAGGTTTAACGGTGAGTCTGATAACACGAATGGTCAGGCAGAAGCGTAGTTTAGACAAGCCGGGTCACACCCATGTAAATCAAAGTCTAAATGGTATACGGTCAGCAGCGATGAGAAATCAAAGTCAGAACAAACCAGGATTACATGATAAAACACAAACAGATACAAGCTGGCTCAAGAAGGAGAACACAAGATAGCATCCGCTATCAGAATCACTGATGGTGTGTTAAAATAGGGGGTTTACACGTGAGCATAATAAACTGGCCAATCACCTTTGTTTACCAGGTAAGAGCTGTCTCAGAGGTGAGATTTTCTTAGTCTTAAAGGGACAGCCTGAATTCTGGTACTGACACCTGGAATAAACATGAAAACTTCTATCCCATTTGAGAGAAGGAATCCTTTTCTTTGGAGGGGATTTTTTTTTCAAACTTGACCCAAAATTCGACATCTCTCATAATACTTCCCCATTGTCCTAATAAGCCATTGAAAGAATTAAATATCTCTACATAACCATCAATTTGTAGACATATGGTGACTGGTGCACCCCTCCCCTGTGATTTTAACTCTTACTTCATCCCATATAAAACTGACTCTCACCTGTGTGTCAGACATTTTGATATTCCCTTAATTTGTAACACACATACAGGAAATGTAACATACTCAGACAATGCACCTGTTTTCATGCAGCACACCACTGGCCAAGCATTTTTTATGATCTTGGCAGTGGAGACTCAATGAAAGCTTAAAGTGTAAGTAAACCCTCCTATCGTTTTCAGCCAAGGAAGCTGCCATCTTTGCCTCTTTTTAATCTACAACTGCCATGATGCTGCACATGTGATCAGTTATGACACCAGCCACAACCAATGGGAGTGTTTTATTTCCGGCACGTGCCGGAAATGGATGGATTTACTTCCGCTTTAATATGAGGTTTAATTCCTTTTGTTGAACTCAAACAGGAAATGGTTACTTTCCTTTTTCTCCTCATCACTGAAGACAGGAACACTCTAGTTGTTTGGGAGGTCCATATGGCATACATGAGGGGGTTTCCTCTGAAACAAGGAGCCCAAATTAAGAATGCCCGACTTGCAAAACTCAACAAATTACTAATGCAAATGTGTAACCTAGAATCCCAACACAAACAAATCATGAACCAGCAAACAGGACAATGTCTCCTTTCGCTCAGAGAAAATACAAATATGGAAACAAAATCTTTTGGCACATGTGGTGAGAAAAAAGAAGAGAAGGCATATTTATTCCATAGACTAAAAATGCCTACAGACATAGAGGAAACATTCCAAATATACAACCTTAGAAACACCAATAGGAGCCTTGCAAACCCCCACAGTAATATCTTCCAATATCCCACAACTGAATGAAATAGATATGGATTCTCTGAAATCCCCTTTCAATTCTGATGAATTCACTTGAGCTGTTGAGGAAGCTCAAACAGAAAAATCTTGTGATCTAGATTGAATTTCCCAGCCGTATTTTAAAACCTTTTTTTGCAATTCCAGCTGTCTCACATTGGGTACACAATCCCATCAATTCACTATGAGTTCACATCACAATCCTATGTAAAAAAAAAAAAAAATCCCTCCACTTGTTTCAGGTACTGCTCCATTTTAAAACCTTAATGCTGCGTACACACGATCATTTTTCCCGTCGAGAAAAATTACATTTTTCCCTTTGGACGAGAAAAACGATTGTCTGTGGGCTTTTTGTCGTTTTTCTCGACAGGAAAAACGGCATTAATCACCACGAGAAAAATTAGAACATGCTCTAATTTTTCTCGTCGTGATTCCTGTAGTTTTTTGCCGCGGCAGTTTTCCCATAGGGAAACACTGCCGGGGAGCCCACACACGGTCGTTTTTTTCGTCCAAAAAAAAAATGTCATTTAAAACAGTGGTGTGTGGGGGGAACAAGCTGTTCCTCGTTATTCACGTCGATTTTCTCGACGGTGTTTTCACCGTCGAAAAAATTGATCGTGTGTACGCAGCATTAGTCTTTTCACTAAGGTCATGACCAATTGGAGTATAGTCCGCATTCAAAAAATCATACATTTTGATAAGGTGGGATTTATGCCCACCAGAGTTGTCAGTGTCATCAATCTAATCAACTTGGATAAAAAATAAGTATTGCAGCGCTGGCGGAATAAGTGAACAAAAGTAAAATAATTACACTATTTTTTACAGATGGATGTTGCCACCCAATTGCAAAAACAGTTATCGGTGCTCGGCAAATGGATGTTGCCAGACAAAAAGTGACAGTGCTTAAACTGTGCAAAACAAAACTGAATTTATACTGACATAGAATGTAATAATATTATAGTTCAAAGTGCTTGGACAGTGCAAGAAAATATATTTAGTGCTAACACATATAATGTATATGTACTGATCACAAAGTGCTGTGTGCTTCCAATATGGTGAGTGTCGGTGTCCAAATCGATGGTTTCCCCTCTTGTGGCCCCACTCACCAAAAATGAAGAAATAGATAGTCACAGTATGGGTCACGGATATCCCGAATCCAGAGGTAGTCTTGGGTTTATTAGCAGCGTATCTCAGCAAGTTCAGCGAGGAAACGGAGCATGTCGAGGGAGAGAAAAAAATATATATATGTGAAGTACCGCCTGTACATACAGCACTGCGCCGCTAGCTATTGCACTCACAAGACTGTAGCAAAGACAAGCGTCAGTGTCCTTGATGATGCCCTGAAGGAGGGGTGAAACGCGTTGACGCAATTTCCGGCCAACCCAGAACCAGTGACGTTGCTTCCGGTTCTCGTGGAACGCACACTCGCGAACCTGGAACACACTGACGCTTGTCTTTGCTACAGTCTCGTGAGTACAATAGCTAGCGGTGCAGTGCTGGATTCGGGATATCCGTGACCCATACTGTGACTATCTATTTCTTCATTTTGGTGAGTGGGGCCACAAGAGGGGAAACCATCGATTTGGACACCGACACTCACCATATTGGAAGCACACAGCACTTTGTGATCAGTAAATACACATTATATGGGTTAGCACTAAATATATTTTCTTGCACTGTCCAAGCACTTTGAACTATAATATTTATACATTCTATGTCAGTATAAATTCAATTTTGTTTTGCACAGTTTAAGCACTGTCAGTTTTTGTCATTGCAAGTGGCTGGCAACATCCATTTGCCGAGCACCGATAACTGTTTTTGCAATTGGGTGGCAACATCCATCTGTAAAAAATGGTGTCATTATTTTACTTTTGTTCACTTATTCCGCCAGCGCTGCAATACTTATTTTTTATCCATCTTTGGAGGTGTTAGTGCCTCATGCTGCAGCAGCTGCGGTCTCAATTTACTATTGTTTGATTCCTAGCTAGTGTTGAGCGAACCCGAACTGTAAAGTTCGGGTCCGTACTGAACTTTAGCTTTTTCCCGAACCCGAACCCGGACTTTGCGCAAAAGTCCGGGTTCGGGTTCGGCAATCTAATTACGCAGTTAGAAATGCTTCAGGGGCCAGCCAATCACCTTTTGATTAGCTGGTGTGCCCTTAGAAGCCATCATAGCCATGCCTACTAATGGCATGGCTGTGATTGGTCAGTGCAACATGTGACCCAGCTTCTATATAAGCTAGAGGCACACAGCACACACGTCACTCTGCTTCAGAATAGATAGGGAGAGGATCTTGTCTGCTGCTGCTGCTTTTAGGGAGAGATAGAAAAATACATGAGTTAGTCCTGATTCTGGAATGTGAGGGAAAAGATAGAGAGACAGTGTAGTGTAGGGCCAGGTTCCTGTTTTTTGCTTTTAGGGAGAGAGATATCTTATATAGGAATAAGAGTCCAGATTCAGAGATATAACTCAGCGATCTGCATAGGTTTACCTGTTTGTGTTGCAGTGCAGTCTTTTTACACTGCTATGAGCCCAGTGTCAGAGAAAATCTACCTTTTATCTGCAAGCTCAGTGCACCAGCACTGCATATATTACGTTGAGAGATACACCGTTTCCATACTGTGGGTGTATTCTGCTCTTGGAAAAAGATCCTTTTAGGACAAAAAAAAAAGGCACTTTATTGTGCTCATTTCCAAAAGACCCATTAAGGGCAAAAAAAAAAAAAAATAGCATTTTATTTTGCTCGTGCAAAAAAAGACCCGTTTAGGGCAAAAAAATAACTAAAAAAATTTGCACTTTAATGTACGCTTGCCAAAAAACGCCATTTAGGGCCACAAAAAATATTTTGCAGTGTGTTATACATATGTGGAGGCATGTGAAATAAACAATTTCTATATAGTTTTCTTCTACTGTGCTATACTAAAAAAAACCATTTTTTTTGAATAGCATTTTCTGCAGTTCTGTAGCTGTGCGATTCAGCAGTTACGTACTGTGGGTGTGTTGTGGTCTTCCAAAAAACGCCATTTAGGGCCACCAAAAATATTTTGCAGTGTGTTATACATATGTGGAGGTGTGTGAAATAAACAATTTATATATACTTTTCTTCTACTGTGCTATACTAAAAAAAAAACATTTTTTTTAATAGCATTTTCTGCAGTTCTGTAGCTGTGCGATTCAGCGGTTACGTACTGTGGGTGTATTGTGCTCTTCCAAAAAACGCCATTTAGGGCCACAAGAAATATTTTGCAGTGTGTTATACATATGTGGAGGCGTGTGAAATAAACAATTTATATATAGTTTTCTTCTACTGTGCTATACTAAAAAAAAACATTTTTTTTGAATAGCATTTTCTGCAGTTCTGTAGCTGTGCGATTCAGCAGTTACGTACTGTGGGTGTGTTGTGGTCTTCCAAAAAACGCCATTTAGGGCCACCAAAAATATTTTGCAGTGTGTTATACATATGTGGAGGTGTGTGAAATAAACAATTTATATATACTTTTCTTCTACTGTGCTATACTAAAAAAAAAACATTTTTTTTAATAGCATTTTCTGCAGTTCTGTAGCTGTGCGATTCAGCGGTTACGTACTGTGGGTGTATTGTGCTCTTCCAAAAAACGCCATTTAGGGCCACAAGAAATATTTTGCAGTGTGTTATACATATGTGGAGGCGTGTGAAATAAACAATTTATATATAGTTTTCTTCTACTGTGCTATACTAAAAAAAAACATTTTTTTTGAATAGCATTTTCTGCAGTTCTGTAGCTGTGCGATTCAGCAGTTACGTACTGTGGGTGTATTGTGGTCTTCCAAAAAACGCCATTTAGGGCCACCAAAAATATTTTGCAGTGTGTTATACATATGTGGAGGTGTGTGAAATAAACAATTTATATATAGTTTTCTTCTATTGTGCTATACTAAAAAAAAAACATTTTTTTTTGAATAGCATTTTCTGCAGCTCTATAGCTGTGCGATTCAGCAGTTACGTACTGTGGGTGTATTGTGGTCTTCCAAAAAACGCCATTTAGGGCCACCAAAAATATTTTGCAGTGTGTTATACATATGTGGAGGTGTGTGAAATAAACAATTTATATATACTTTTCTTCTACTGTGCTATACTAAAAAAAAAAACATTTTTTTTGAATAGCATTTTCTGCAGTTCTGTAGCTGTGCGATTCAGCGGTTACGTACTGTGGGTGTATTGTGCTCTTCCAAAAAACGCCATTTAGGGCCACAAAAAATATTTTGCAGTGTGTTATACATATGTGGAGGCGTGTGAAATAAACAATTTCTATATAGTTTTCTTCTACTGTGCTATACTAAAAAAAAAACATTTTTTTTGAATAGCATTTTCTGCAGTTCTGTAGCTGTGCGATTCAGCGGTTACGTACTGTGGGTGTGTTGTGGTCTTCCAAAAAACGCCATTTAGGGCCACCAAAAATATTTTGCAGTGTGTTATACATATGTGGAGGTGTGTGAAATAAACAATTTATATATACTTTTCTTCTACTGTGCTATACTAAAAAAAAAAACATTTTTTTTAATAGCATTTTCTGCAGTTCTGTAGCTGTGCGATTCAGCGGTTACGTACTGTGGGTGTATTGTGGTCTTCCAAAAAACGCCATTTAGGGCCACCAAAAATATTTTGCAGTGTGTTATACATATGTGGAGGTGTGTGAAATAAACAATTTATATATACTTTTCTTCTACTGTGCTATACTAAAAAAAAAAATATATTTTTTGAATAGCATTTTCTGCAGTTCTGTAGCTCTTCGATTCAGCGGTTACGTACTGTGGGTGTGTTCTGCTCTTCCAAAAACACCCATTTAGGGCAACATCCTAAATTTGGAAAATATGAGGAGAAGGTCAAAGGGACGTGGTGGCCCCAGTCGTGGTGCTGCTGGTGGAGCTCCTGTTGCAGGGAGAGGACGTGGTGGATCTGTGCCAGATACACGCACAAGTGAAACACCTTCCTCAGGTGCGAGTAGGCGACCGAGCCTGCGGCGGTATTTTGTCGCGCCTAATGAGGCTGTACGAATGTTTATGCCAGGACAAGTACAGGCGATAGTAGATTGGGTTGCTGACAGTGCCTCGGGTTCCTTCACATTGTCTCCCACCCACTCTTCTGATGAAAGATCAGAGTTGGCACCTGAAACCCATGTCCATCAGTCTTTCACCTCACCCCCTTGCAAATCAGCCAAGCAGTCTGAGCCCCAAATCATACAGCAGTCTCTTCTGCGTTTCGATGACTCTGTTAGCAGGGTTTCCCAGGGCCATCCACCTAGCCCTGCCCCAGAAGTGGAAGAGATTGAGTGCACCGATGCCCAACCACTTATGTTTCATGATGAGTACATGGGAGGACCATCGCAGCACGTCTCGGATGATGACGAAAACACAGGTGCCAACTGCTGCTGCTTTCGCAATTGTGCAGACAGACAAGGAGGGCAGGGGTGAAGACTGGGTGGAAGATGATGTGGAGGACGATGAGGTCCTCGACCCCACATGGAATCAATGTTATGCAGGTGACCAGTGTAGTTTGGAGGAAGAGGCGGTGGTCGTACAGAGCCACCAGCACAGCAGAAGAGGGAGCAAGGTGCAAAAGCGGAGCATCCGTCCCCTAGACAGTATGTCTGCTACTGCCCAACGCAGCAAGGGACCGAGCACACCAAAGCCAGGTCCAAGGAGTTCCCTAGTGTGGCAGTTCTTCACACAATGTGCTGATGACAAGACACGAGTGGTTTGCACGCTGTGCAATCAGAGCCTGAAGCGAGGCATAAACGTTCTCAACCTGAGCACAACCTGCATGACCAGGCATCTAAGTGCAAAGCACGAGCTGCAGTGGAGTAGACACCTCAAAAACCAAGAAAGGTCTCTGGCTCCTCCTGCTTCCTCTTCTGCTGCAGTCTCGGCCTCTTCATCCACCTCTGAAGTGACAGTGGCACCTGCCACCCCGCAAACAGAGGATCTGCCAGCAACACTACCACCTGGGTCACCAACCATCTCCACAATGTCCCATGGAAGCGTTCAGCTCTCTATCTCCCAAACATTGGAGCGGAAGAGTAAGTACCCCCCTAGCCACCCGCGATCCCTCGCCCTGAATGCCAGCATTTCAAAACTCCTGGCCTTTGAAATGCTGTCATTCCGTCTGGTGGAGACGCAGAGTTTTAAAAGCCTGATGGCATTGGCTGTCCCACAGTACGTCATGCCCAGCCGCCACTACTTTTCCAGGTGAGCCATTCCCTGCACTACCAAGGGGGGGACAAAATCAGGTGTGCACTGCGCAACGCCATCTGTGGCAAGGTCAACTTAAATACGGATGGGTGGACCAGTAAGCACGGTCAGGGACGTTATATCTCCATAACAGCACACTGGGTAAATGCAGTTGCGGCTGGGCCTGAGGCAGATAGCAGTTTGGCGCATGTCCTTCCACCACCGAGGATTGCAGGGCGCTTCAGTTTGCCTCCTGTTGCTAACTCCTCCTACTCCGCTTCCTCATCCTCCACCGCCTCCTCTTCCGGTCAGCGTAACACCTTCACCACCAACTTCAGCACAGCCAGGAGTAAACGACAGCAGGCAGTTTTAAAACTTTCCTGTTTGGGGGAAAACCCCACACCGCGCAGGAGTTGTAGAGGGACATGGAACAACAGACCAATGAGTGGTTGCTGTCAGTGAGCCTCAAGCCCGGCCTGGTGGTGTGCGATAATGGGCGAAATCTCGTAGCAGCTCTGGGCCTAGCCGGTTTGACGCACATTCCTTGCCTGGCGCATGTGCTGAACTTGGTGGTCCAGATGTTCCTTAAAAATTACCCCAATATGCCAGAGCTGCTGCAGAAAGTGCGGGCTGTGTGTGCGCACTTTCGGCGTTCTCACCCTGCTGCTGCTCGCCTGTCAGCGCTGCAGCGTAACTTTGGCCTTCCCGCTCACCGCCTCATATGTGACGTGCCCACAAGGTGGAACTCCACCTTGCACATGCTGGCCAGACTGTGCGAGCAGCAGCAGGCGATAGTGGAGTTTCAGCTGCAGCAATCACGCGTGAGTCGCTCTGCGGAACAGCACCACTTCACCACCAATAACTGGGCCTCCATGCGAGACCTGTGTGCCTTGTTGCACTGTTTCGAGTACTCCACCAACATGTCCAGTGCCAATGACGCCGTTCTCAGCGTTACTATCCCAGTTCTATGCCTCCTTGAAAAAACGATTCGGGCGATGATGGAAGAGGATGTGGCACAGGAGGATGAGGAGGAGGAGGAGGAAGCAGGATCATTTCAAAGGCTTTCAGGGCAGTCTTTCACAAGTAGCTACGAGGGTGGGTTCCTGCACCAACAAACGCCAGGTACACAATTGTCCGGCAGAAAGGGCACAGTTCTGGAGGATGACGAGGTGGAGGAGGAGATGGAGGAGGAGGAGGAAGAGGAGGAGCCATGTTCACAGCAGGGTGGCACCCAGACCAGCTCGTGGCCATCACTGGTGCATGGCTGGGGGGATACAGAGGACACAGACGATACACCTCCCACAGAGGACAGCTTTTCTTTGCCTCTGGGCAGCCTGGCACACATGAGCGATTACATGCTGCAGTGTTTCCGCAATGACCGCTGAGTTGCCCACATTTTAACTGGTGCTGATTACTGGGTGGCCACCCTGCTGGATCCCCATTACAAGGACAACGTACCGTCCTTAATTCCCTCACTGGAGCGGGATCGTAAGATGCGCGAGTACAAGCGCACGCTGGTAGACGCGCTGCTGGTGGCATTCCCACCTGACAGCGGGCGTACGGTGGAAGCACAAGGCAAAGGCAGAGGAGGAGGAAGAGGTCGCCAACGCAGCCGGGGCACCGGCACCACCTCAGAAGGCAGGGTTAGCATGGCTGAAATGTGGAAAAGCTTTGTCAGCACGCCACAACAACCAGCACCACCAGCTGAGATGGAACGTCTTAGCAGGAGGCAGCATTTCACCAACATGGTTGAGCAGTATGTGTCCACAGGCCTACACGTACTGGATGACGGGTCTGCCCCCTTTAACTTCTGGGTCTCCAAATTGGGCACATGGCCTGAGCTTGCCCTTTATGCCTTGGAGGTGCTGGCCTGCCCTGCAGCCAGTGTATTATCTGAACGTGTATTTAGCACGGCAGGGGGCGTTATCAAAGACAAGCGCAGCCGCCTGTCCAGAGCCAATGTGGACAAGCTCACGTTCATTAAAATGAACCAGGCATGGATCCCACAGGACTTGTCCGTACCTTGTGCAGAATAGACATGTATACCGGTGTTGTGACAAAAACTGTCCGGCCATCGGATTGTGTCCGGCCCGTACTGCGAAGGCGCAGCGCTTGCGCAGTACAGAGGACAAGGAGATTCACAAAATCGTCAAAGATGAACGGCGCCTGCGCCGTGAGTGCAGGTTCAAGCCCCAACATCCAAGTGGACATACGGTAGCACATAGTAACAGGGCCCCTCACGGGCTCGCTTCGATCGCCACGCTTCGGGCACGGCCTCACTTGGCTCGGCTTGAACCACGGATGGTGTGGCCTTCACCTGAACTCACCACGCAGGCGCCGTTCATCTTGGGAGATTTTCGAAATCCTCTTGTCCTACATACTGAGCAAGCGCAGTACAGGGTGGACACTATTCGACGGGGGACAGAATTTGACACATCACTGGCCTTACCCAGCCATTGTTGTATTTTTGAACCAGTGTTGGCTACCTCGTCCTCCTCCACCGCTGCTTCCACCTACACAGCCACATCCACCGCCACCTCAACCTCCTACTCCATATGGACCTCGTCCTCCTAGGTCAAGATTATAATTTTTATTTTATTTTTTTGTTGCGCACAGATCCTTTCCCCCTTACCTGCCTTTATGTTGTTGGCTCCTCGCAGGAGGGAGAATCGCACACCGCACTACCAGCCCGTACCCTCCTATATAAAGAGGTTGAGCGGTGTACTTTGCGGGCCGTGTCCACAGCCGGAGTCAAAACTCCTCCAGAGGATGATTCTCACCTCTACTGTAGGTAGAGGCAAGTCCTTTAATTCCCAGTAAAGTCAATGTCCACTCCAGCTGAAATTACAACTCTTATTCTCTCATGGCAAAATAAACTCTACTCGGATAGAAAAGGTTAGAGCAAAGAAACAGGACAGCTTAAGGTGTGGAGGAGGTCCAGGCACAAACGTAGCACATTCACTTCACTGCTTAGGTTTCTCAAACAGTTTTAGGTGCACGGTCTCTGCCACAGACCTTGAGGTTGGTCTCTGCCACAGACCGGGTGTACAAGGCCCCTGCCACGGACCTGGAGAACTTTGGTCTCTGCCACAGACCAGGGTGTATAAGGCCCCTGCCACGGGCCGGGTGAATAAGGCCTCTGATACAGTCAAGATGACCTTGAGCTTCTCCTTCTACGAACCTAGCCCATATCAAGGGGAAGACATCTCTCCAGGGAGTCAACAGACCCTTCCTTCACCGTGACTCCCGCATCGGTCCATCAGAATGATCCTCCCTTCCCTGGAACATGGTCCCCTACACGAGGCGGCACCCTAAGACTCCTCGACCCTTAGCGGACTCCAGACGAAGGCTCTGGACTCCAGGCTTCACTCCCGCACCTAGGCCTCCATACCCAGGGCAGCAGGAACTCCAGGATAGTACCTCACCCCGGGCTAAAGGTACCCGAGATGGAACAGGAACACATGCACCCAGGCCGAAGGCACCTGGGCGTGGATCCCACTGGACATCAGCCCCCAGGCCAAAGGTCTGCCCCTTTTATATGCTCTCCCGGCATGCACAGCAGGTTCCCTGCCCCGCTGTACTACTGCCAAGAGGGGACACAAAAGGCACAGCACTGTATCGGCGGTTCAACCCTAGCCTACCATGGCAGCGCCACCTGTAGGCCGCAGGGAACTGCACACCAATACTGTCCCCCGAGGACAAAATGGTCCATGAATCCTACAGAATTAGGGTGTTTGAGCCTATTTACCACTCAAACACTTCCCTTAAATTTAGCACCCCGCTACATTTTTATTTCAAAGTATTTTATTTTCCCACTAGCTTATCCATTAAATTGAATAATTTATTCCAGAAAGGGCGTATTCTAGGGCATTCCCACCATATGTGTGGTATCGTGCCGGTGAGTTTCTGAGGTTCTTAATGACTTCCCGTACCTCTTCTGCTGAAAAGGGGGCCTCCAGCATATATATATATTTTTTTAATGTTATTTTAAGTTATTTCCCTATCCACATTTGTTTGCAGAGCACTTGCCATGCTCTTAACAACATTTTGCTGCCATTTGCAGCCCTCTAGCCCTTTCCATTACTTTTTTAGAGCCTTTTTAGTCCTTAGAAGTCCGGGTCCCCATTGACTTCAATGGGGTTCGGGTTCGGGTTCGAACCCGAACATCCAGGTGTCCGCTCAACTCTATTCCTAGCGCAAGTTTTAGTTTGTTTTATAAATCTATTCAACTTTTTTTTACTTTACATGACTTCTAATGATTCTGCTGTCTACTAATGCAGAGAATACTTTTGTTAGTTTGTTTCACAAGAACAATATGTCTGTACTACACATATTTTGGCAGCATCTAAAAATTAGGGACATTTGGGTAAATGTCAGATCTACTAAATTTTACAAAAAACAAGAATTGTTACAGATTCTCTGTCTTAATCTCTAAAGCAAACTGACCTATCTCTGATCACTTTGTGCACTTGTATGGTCAACAAAATATTGTTGATGGAGGATTCCACCTCTGGTTTTCAAAATAAGTCAGACTCCTTTTAAAGCACATGGTTTTACTGGAAGGAATTCCAATAATCTTAAGAATACAAAAACCTGATCCTTCCTGCACAAAATACCAGTGGGTGAGCACCTCTCCAACTACAGATATCCATTCTGTCATATCTTCATGGATTTAGGACCCTCCATGCACTGATCGCTTCATCCTTTGCGTTGTAAAGAATATTTTTTGTCTGTTCAAGGGCTGAGACCTCTGTATTACCCAAAGTATTGAAGTGTTGCTAGGAAATATAAAATGAATTTAAAAGGAAATATGACATTCACAAGTCAGACATTTGGTATAATAATATTCTGGGAGACATTTAAATAGATTTTCTGTCTCTGGATCAAATTTTCTAATTTGTGAAAGGAATATATCTAAAAAGTTTATTTTTAAAATTGTGTTTATGTCTGTACATATCTATTTTTAACAGATTTAATTTAGTATGAATGTAACTGATGTGGATCAAATTATTATCATGCATGTATTTTCTGATAAAATGTGGCCACTGCGTTCTTTATGTATTTATGCTTTGCTTTATTAATTATAGTATGCTGGTGATGCTTCTAATGTTGCTAACATTAGTAAAAAATATGAGAAGTAAAAGTTAGTAAATTAGTACGGTAACTATATGTATACATATATAAATATGGACACAGTATGAGGAATTAGGGAAAAATGTATTGCTCACTCAACCTCAGTGTTGCCAACCGCCCATAGATTTAAGGGCAGCGCATAAAAAAGGGCACTTTTCTCCTGCCCTTATATGTCGGTAGCAGGAGAAAAGTGGCAGTAAAAAATGGTGGTGACCGGCGGGTCAGAACTGCACATGCAGAGTTTGTGGAAATTGCCGAGAAGATCCAATCCTCCACAAGTGCTGCCTCTGCCCGCACGATGATGATGTCAGCCACGCCGCCCGCCAGACTTTAAAAAAGCAGGAGCTGAGGGCGGATGGAACGGAGCAGAGTGACTCGTGGTGGGGTGGACAGAGCAGACAGCAGCACAGGCTTGAAGAAGAGTGCGGTGAAGTCGGACCCCTGCCGGCTGCAGTGAGCCTGTAACCTGCCCAGGCACCAGCCAGTGCAGATACAAAGGGCCCTGGTCAGTGTCGGACGGTAGCTGTGCAGACTGCACAAAGAGGTCGGGGAGACTCCGGAGGACTCAGGCAGTGGTGCTCTGCTGCTCAGTGTGCTGTGCTCACTCGAGCCGGGGGGGGGGGATAGACAGAGTGACTCAGTCAGTCTCAAAGAGAGGGGGCCAGGCCTGGCCCAGGGGAGTTTATGAGACTGAGAGTGAGGGATTTAGTCTCAGAGACAATCAGGCAGACCACAGCCAACAATCCCTTCCCAGGGCAGGCTGAAAGTGGAGGTGGACTGCATGGATGGTGCTCTACAGCAGCACAGTGAAATGGGGAACAGGAGAAAGGACACTGATGTAGAGAAGTATGGTAATATAAAGGGGACGGAGGAGGAAACTACCATGTCCGCAGCCTCTGACCATCTCTTGTATCATTGCCGTAGCCTCTGACCATCTCCTGTATCATGTCTGCAGCCTCTGACCATCTCTTGTATCATGTCTGCAGCCTCTGACCATCTCTTGTATCATGTCCACAGCCTCTATCCAGCTCTTGTATCATGTCTGCATCCCCTGACCATCTCCTGTATCATGTCCGCAGTCTCTGACCATCTCCTGTATCATGTCCACAGTCTCTGACCATCTCTTGTAGCATGTCCGCAGTCTCTGACCATCTCCTGTATCATGTTAGCAGTCTCTGACCATCTCCTGTATCAAATCCGCAGTCTCTGACCATCTCCTATATCATATTCGCAGTCTCTGACCATCTCCTGTGTCATGTCCACAGCTTCTAACCATCTCCTGTATCATGTCTACAGCCTATAACCATCTCCTGTATCATGTCTACAGTCTCGGAGGGGGAGTCTGGAGAGAAATCAAGAGAGGGAGTGCTGCCGGGATGGGGGTCACGGGAGAAGTCAGACATGTGTGGACTGTGGAAAGGAGACTATAGAATAAAACCAGAGCCGCCAAGCTGGAGCTATCTGACTGAGCCCTGGACAGTGCACCTGAGAGGAGTGACAGTGACAGCGCCGCCAGGCCAGTCTGGGGGAGGTTGCTGATGTATGGGGGGAGTGAGTACAATAATGTAAGGGGGCACTGATATAAAGGTTCCGCCCTATATTAGTGATCCCCTTACCATACTCTATTTACTCTATGACAGGTGGTCTCTGGTCACAAAGGTGCCCCCCACATCAGAGGTCCTGGCATTCCCCTTTACATCAGAGTCTGCAGGATTCCCCCTTACAGTGCAAGGGGGAACTCAGTCTGCGGACCCTGATGTGTGAACTCTGATGTAAAGAGAAAGCAGTAGACTCTGATATAAGGTGGTCTCTGGTCACCAGAGCCCCCTCTACATCAGAGTTCCCCCTTAGATCACAATATGCAGCATTTCCCTTTACATAAGAGCTGCCATTCACTGTACGGGGAAATCCTGCAGACTCTGATGTAAGGGGGAACTCTGTGCTGGCTGGGTTATAGTAACCTAACCTTCATGTCAATGGAGAAATATGTTTTTTTTTTACTTTTGTTTAACTTGAATACATTGCTAATAGCACTAGCTATATGTTTATAGTTTACATATTGATATTTTCACTGTTTGGCACTGAAAACGGTCATTATAGATACTTTTTAGCAGTGGCAGTAAAAAATGTGGTTCTGTCAGTAAATGTAATGATTTTTGACAGTAATAAAATTGATGCCGTTTGTAAATTTTGGCAACCTGACAGTAAATTTCGCTTGGGGGGGTTGTCAACACTGCTCAACCTGGTGTTGAGTGAGCAATACAAATTGAGAGGAGTTACCTTTTTTAAATGGTGTTCTATCTATCTATCTATCTGAGGTGTTTTCATCTTTATCCAGAAGACACCATGGTTAGATTCTTGTTTATGTGGCTAAGCAAATTATTCAGCTATCAGCCTTCACGGTGTCACTCCTGAATGCCTTTTCCTTTCTTGTACTCCCCACTTCTGTGCAATTAGGAATGAAGTTCAGATTCATGGCAAATCCCCAGTATTCACAAAGTTTGCAAATCATGAAATTTTGGCCGAATGCTTTTCAGGTTTGCCACCAAAAATAAGAAACAATTTAAATTGCAGTACAGAGCCTTGGTCCCTATTTAGGTGAGTCACAAGAGCCAATAATTTGAATGAATAAGTAACTTGGTCCCCTCACTATAAAAGGTTGTGCTCACAACAGCCATATTGTCAGCAGGGCCGCCATCAGGGGGGTACAGCCAATACACTTGTAAGGGGCCCGAGCATCCCAAGGGGCCCGGTCGGAGGGGCCCAAGGCCAGCCCGCACCCCCTACAGCAGCAGCATGACGTAGATAGACTTTTAGCAGCCAGCCGCTGGCCTGCACGCCGCCCGTAACAGAGAAGCACTACTTTCAGGCTGCAGCCCTGCACACAAGAAGCCGACACCAGGACATGGATTCCTCCTCCCTGTGTCGCCCCGCAGATGATCCATGATCTGACACTCGCTTTGCTTCCCTGCTGAGACGGAGCGTGGTGATTGGGCGGGTCTCACGGAGGGGGTGTGGCCAGCCTCATCAGTGGTGCAACCCAGCCTTCTTAGTGCTGTACATGCACACATGGTAAGTCACTAAAGTCAGTGTGTGTGCAGCGGTGTGCTGCTGTAGATTCAGATTGGTGTGTGGAGTGGACTGTATTTAATCTCCCATATGGGACATCATACACCTGACCCTGACAAGCTAACATGATGGAGTTACATTGTGGAGAGCCTCTTCACAATGTAACACTCATGCCCACCCAGAATCATCCTCATCTCTCTCCACAATGTAACTCCATCATCCTTATCCCCACCAAGAATCATCCATCCCTCTCCATCATCCTCATCCCCACCCAGGATCACCCATCCCTCTCCATCATCCTTATGCCAACCCAGGATCATCCATCATCCTCATCCCCACCCAGGATCACCCATCCCTCTCCATCATCCACATCCCCGCCCATGATCATCCTCATCCCCACCCAGGACCATCCATCATCCTCATCCCCACCCAGGATCATCCTCACCCCTCTCCACAATGTAACTCCCTCATCCTCATCCCCACCCAGAATCATCTATCCCTCTCCATCATCCTCATCCTCACCCATGATCACTCATCCCTCTCCATAATCCTTATCCCCACCCAGGATCATCCATCATCCTCATCCCCACCCAGGATCATCCATCATCCTCATCCCCACCCATAATCATCCTCATCCCTCTCCAAAATGTAACTCCACCATCCTCATCCCCGCCCAGAATCATCCATCCATCTCCATCATCCTCATCCCCACCCATAATCATCCTCATCCCTCTCCACAATGTAATTCCATCATCCTCACCCCCACCCAGAATCATCCATCCCTCTCCATCATCCTCCTTCTCCCCCAGGATCACCCATCCCTCTCCATCATCCTCATCCCCACCCAGGATCATCCATCATCCTCATCCCCACCTGGGACCATCCATCATCCTCATCCCCACCCAGGATCATCCATCATCCTAATTCCCACCCAGGATCATCCATCCCTCTCCAGCATCCTCATCCACACCCAGGAACATCCATCATCCTCATCCCCACCCAGGATCATCCATCATCCTCATCCCTACCCAGAATCATCATCATCCCTCTCCACAATGTAACTCCATCATCCTCATCCCCACCCAGAATCATCCATCCCTCTCCATCATCCTTATCCCCACCCAGGATCTCCCATCCCTCTCCATCACCCTCATCCCCACCCAGGATCATCCATGATCCTCATCCCCACCCAGGATCACCCATCCCTCTCCATCATCCTCATCCTCACCCAGGATCATCCATGATCCTCATCCTAACCCAGGATCATCCATCATCCTCATCCCCACCCAGGATCATCCATCATCCTCATCCCCACCCAGAATCATCCATCCCTCTCCATCATCCTCATCCCCACCCAGGATCATCCATCCCTCTTCATCATCCTCATGATGGGGATGAGGGTGAGAGTTACATTGTGGAGAGGGATGCGGATGATGACTTGGTGGGATGGCTAGTGGGCAGATTCAGTAGGACAGCCAGTGGGCGAGCCCTGGGGAATGTTGGCGGTCAGGCCCCAGGGAGCCCAGGCCTAAAGCTGTGTAAGGGCCCCAAAATTTCTGATGGCTGCCCTGATTGTCAGTGTATGTTGGAGCTTTTTGGGAGAGCTGACAATTCTATGTAGGAAGGGATAAAACGTTTTATTTTTATTTATTATTATTATTATTTTGTTTTTATTTTGACATTGGTACATGCATCTGATGGCAATACCTGGCTTCCTATGCCTCTTGTTTGACAATAGATGCACATGTATGGCTGCAAAGAGGGAGGACTTTAATGTCCACATGCTGTACATATACGTCCATGGATAGCCAGGGTTAGGGTGACCAGACATCCCCGGTTTCAGGGGACAGTCCCCGGATTGAGGACACTGTCCCCGGACCAAGTCTGTCCCCGGTTTTGTCCCCGGATTGGATTTGAACAGGGGCTGGGGCAATTTCAAAGACAGACAGTGTAGAATTAAAAAAAAGAAAAATTCTGAATTGCACACCCACGCTCCACCGCTCCTACTAGCTTAGGGGGGTGTATTTTTTTCCATTATCTGTGCCCCTTTCTGATGATCATGTGCTGCTCGGAGCGGAGGGAATATTTCTTCAGTTTCGGGTGCATGCCCATTCAGATCCGCTCGCATGTTCTTCTGCCTTGGCTCAAGTCCTGGCCAGCCGCCTGCCTGCTTATCTCTTTGCCTTCCCTGGTGGAGTGATATTCCTCCGCTCCCCACCCAGTAGTAGCCGGGGCCCAGAGAGTAAGACTTGAGAGGCTGTGAGGTGGGGGGCAGAGAGTCGCTGATTGCCGCCATTACTAGTAAAAAAAAAAACATATGTCCCCGGATTTCATTTTAAAAATCTGGTCACCTTAGCCAAGGTGTATGTGCTGAGACCATGTTCACTTTGTGCTTCCAGCAAAGTCAGTGAGCTGTTATAGACCGTTTTCATTCTCTAGTAAGGATCAGGATCCAGCAAAATGTGATCACTGTGACTGTAACGATTGCAAACTTCAAGTAAATTCACAAAGCTGTTCATGAATTAAAGCCAGACAGATTTGTTCATCCCTAAATCCAATTTCTGAGGTGTAAGCATCATCTGCTTTGTTTGAAAGTTGTGTCTTCCTTAAGGCTACTCCATGCAAACCCCAGCTTGTGCTTGAGCTGTGAAGATGAGGATGTCATAAATAAAATGACATCTGTCAGAGAAAGGACACTCCCTTTTTGTGAGTTTGCTGCTGTATACAGTAAGACAATTGTTATAGTTCAGTTCACTCTCTCAAGTAAAAGGAATAAGGCTATTTTTGCCCAATGTAATGGCAGCACTAGGTGTACATGAGAAATACAGGGATAAAGCAAAGGGTCAGACTTACACACATATAAGAGCAGTTAAGAAAGGGAGATTGGGACACAGAGCAAATAGAAAACTGTTGCCGGCTGTATGGAAAACAATATTTTCTCCAAGAATCCCTCTGAGAGAAATGAGGGTTCTATAAAATGACATGCAGGAAATAGAATGAATAGCATTAGGATTATATCTAGCCTTTAACTCTGTGGTTGGCATGTTGAAATTGGTGCTCTTACATGTAAATTAGGGCCTTTCTTCTAAGCCACAAAGTGGTGGTCAGGACTCCGCAACTTTCTGATTGCAAAAGGAGCTATTGGCTTTATATAAATATATATATATATATATATATATATATATATATATATATATATATATATATATTAACAAGGAGGTGTGCTTTACATTTTGTGTGCCAAGTGCAGGAGACTGAAAGGCTCTAATCTGTCAAATGTACACATACTGTGTCTAATAGCATCACAACACTCTAAAGATTCTTGTTGATTTTAATTTCCAGCAAGAAATTTCGGAGTGCTGTGACCCTATCCGATACGTACTGTGTATACAGTACCATCAGGGTCGCCATCAGGAATTTTACACAGCTTCAGGCATGGGCCCCCTGGAGCAGAGGAGAACCGGTGGGGGTTGCCATCCGGGGCTCTGGGGACCTCTGGGCCCCTTACAAAAAAACAAAAAAAAACAAAAAAAATAAATTAAATAAAATAATTTTTTAAATTTTTATAAAACATACATAAAAAAGGGGGTTACCATCCGGGGCCCTGGGGAGCTCTAGGCCTCTGGGGACCTCTGGGCCCCTTACAAAAAATAAATAAAAATAAATAAAAAACAATAAGATAAAAAAATATATATATATATATATATATTTTTTTATTTTATTTTATTATAAAAAATACATAAAAAAGGGGGGTTACCATCATGGGCCCTGGGGACCTCTGGGCCCCTTACAAAAAAAGGGGGGTTGCCATCCTGTACCCCCCTGATGGCGGCCCTGAGTACAATTGATATGTATTCTAAAGAGGATGTCAGGATCACTCAAATAATTATAATAATGCATGTGGATTTCTATTATGCCTTGTACACACGATAGAAATTTCCTGACAGACTTTTTCCATCGGAAATTGCTACCGTGTGTGTGTGCCCCATTGGAGAAATTCCAATGAATTCCATCGGAGTTTAAATATAGAACGTGTTCTATTTTTCTCCGATGGAATTCCGTTGTCAGTTTGGTCGGACAAAGGTCCGATCGTGTATACGGTGCATTAGTCATACTGTACTCTTGTTTGTAATAACATTCCATAAGGATCAAAGGGTTAGATATAGGTTGTCTTCTAAATACAAAAATTAATTTTGCTAGTATAGGGAATGACAAAATGATGGATATCTTAAAGTGATTCAAAGATGAGATTACATGAGCAAATGTAACATCAGATGTGCAGGATCTCTTCTACAAGAAAGCACAGAAAGGAAAAAAAAAACAACAACATAATTCTTAGTCCTTAGTTAACAGATTTTCCATCACAGTGAAGCATTAAAGAGGATTAAGTAGCCCACACTCACAGATTGCTGCCCTTATGCTTTATGTTTGATTATGATATGATTTGATGGTTTCAGCTCAGTTCAGTGAGCAAGTCTGAACATAGGATTACACTACTGTTGTACTGCTGTCATCAGTTTGATATATAAAAATTAAAATCTTCTGTGCAGAAAAAAATAAAACATTTCCTATCTTTATTTTATACACATCATTTTATAATAATATTAATAAAGCAACAGTAACTACCTGTAAGCATGTGTAGCACCCCCTTACCTATAAACAGAGATGAAGGACCTTCAGTCGACTCTGTGGGTTAGCATTTCACCTAATTCTGGAATCCACGGCTCTTTGTTGGGTGGAAGAATTTGAATGACACTCACTTTAATAAGTTAAGAGGGGGGTAGGACACAGGGTTCCCAAAAAGAGGTACTTAGAATCAGTACAATCAGTCAATACAGAAAAAAAGGACCTTTACACCAAAATGGCACTTTTCAGAGCAGCATTAGGGCAGCACATTTACCCCTTCTGATGAGCCATCAGAACTCCAAGCAATGCTTAAAGCTTGTACTGAACTCTTCCAGACACTTCTCAGCAAGCAATGTTTGACCCCTGGTGCTCTAGTCCACCTTTCTGCACCTCCTACAATGGATATACCCTCCAGGAGGGCAGCACAAAACTTCAGACCCCAGGCTTGGGTCCCTCTTTAGCACAACAGGCAGTAGTCCTGGGAGGAAAAAACTCTAGCAGCCCACGCTTTCCATGTGGTGGATTTGGGGGAAAAAAACTTTCCAAGGTTATCCCAAGTATTTATATCATTCCCTGCATGCGCCACTGGCAATAAACATAAATATTTATAATGCAGATTTATTGCATCTCCCCTACCCAGGCAACATCATACAATAATATGAGTATATGGGATAGTGAAAGCAGAACTATAACAATCCAAGCTCAGGCTGACTAGCTACAACACTAAATCTAAGCTAAGGACACTATTGTTTAGTGCAGGGTCCCTACACATAGTTCATTCTAATTGGGGTGTGGATATCTACAAGGATTGTATCATCTATTTTCTTTGGACTATGAAAATTTTAAGCTTGGTACTCATTGCAATAAATGTTTTTATTTGTCATACAGGGTCAATACAACATAGTGTTATTTTAACCACTTGCTTACTGGGCACTTAAACCCCCCTCCTGCCCAGACCAATTTTCAGCTTTCAGCGCTGATGCACTTTGAATGACAATTGCGCGGTCATACAACGCTGTACCCAAATGAAATTTTTATAATTTCCCCACAAATAGAGCTTTCTTTTGGTGGTATTTGATCACCTCTGCGGTTTTTATTTTTTGTTAAAAAAAATTTAAAAGACTGATTTCAAAAAAATATATATATATATATTTTTTTATATTTTGTTATAAAATTTTGTAAACAGGTAATTTTTCTCCTGCATTGATGTACGCTGATGAGGCTGCACTGATGGGCACTGATGGGCTGCACTGATGGGCACTGATGGGCTGCACAGATGGGCACCGATAAGGCGGTACTGGTGGGCACCGATAAGGCGGCACTGGTGGGTACCGATAAGGCAGCACTGGTGGGCACTGATAGGCGGCACTGGTTGGCACTGATATGCGGCACTGAGAGGTGGCACTGATGGGTGACACTGGAGGGCATTGATAGGTGGCACTGGTGGGCACTGAGAAGTGGCACTAATAGGTGGCATTGATAGGTGGCACTGATAGGTGGCAGTGATGGGCACTGATAGGTGGCAGTGATGGGCACTGATGGGTGGCAATACGGGGCACTGATGGGTGGCAATATTGGGCACTGGTAGGTTACACTGATAGGCAGCATTGCTAGGTGGCACTGATGAGGCACTGATTGGCGGCACTTGTGGGCATTGATAGGTGGCACTGTGGGCATTGATAGGTGGCACTGTGGGCATTGATAGGTGTCACTGTGGGCACTGGCAGGTAGCATTTATTATTATACTGGCAGGCACTGGCAGCTGGCACTGATGAGGCACATCTGCCTCCTTCCTCTTCAGGACCGATGTCCCATTTGAAAGAGCCGGTGATCGGCTTTTTTTCCTCCTCACGCTGACAGCGTGAGGAGAAGAAAAAAAAGATTACTGATTCTTTGTTTACATCACGTGATCAGCTGTCATTGGCTGACAACTGATCACATGGTAAGGGGTCGGGATCGGCCCCTTACTCGGATCAGTGATCACCCGAGTCTCAGTGACTGCAGGGGTGCGCGGGGAGCGCGCGAAGGGGAGGCCGTCTATTGACGGCCTCTGGCATTTTCAGGTCCGCGCGGGCTCATTTGGCTATAGCGCGGGCCTCAAGTAGTTAAGATGCCTAGGGTTTATATACAACAAAAGACTGTCTGCTAATAGCATCCCCATGGCCCCTGTGACATGGCCTGAAAGGCATACTTTTCTCAGAGTATTGAGGCCATGTAGGGAAGACTGCAGCAATGTGCTCTTGAAAACTTTTCTTTAACTACTTAAGGACCGGACCTATTTTTCAAACTTGTTGTTTACAAGTTAAAATCATTTTGTTTTTGCTAGAAAATTACTTAGAACCCCCAAACATTATATATATATATATTTCTAACACCCTAGAGAATAATATGGCGGTTATTACAATACTTTTTGTCACACCATATTTGCGCAGCGGTCTTACAACTTTTTTTGGAAGAAATTCACTTTTTTCTTATTAAAAAATAAGAGGACAGTAAAGTTAACCTAATTTGTTTTTATATTGTGAAAGGTGATGTTACGCCGAGAAAATTGATACCCAACATGTCACGCTTCAAATTTGCGCCTGCTTGTGGAATGGCGACAAACTTTTACCCTTAAAAATCTCCATAGGCGATGTTTAAAAAATTCTACAGGTTGCATGTTTTGAGTTACAGAGGAGGTCTAGGGCTATAATTATTGTTGCTCTCGCTCTAACGATCGTGGCGATACCTCACACGTGAGGTATCGCCAGGACGCGTCAGGACGGGGCGCGTTCAAAAAAGTTTTTTTTTTCTTATTTATTTTACCTTTTATTTTTAATAAAAAAATAAAAGGTGTCACTTTTATTCAGATTACAGGGAATGTAAACATCCCTTGTAATAGAAAAAAACAAAACATGACAGGACCTCTTAAATATGAGATCTGGGGTCAAAAAGACCTTAGATCTCATATTTACTCTAAAATACAATTAAAAAAAATATATATGTCATTTGAAAAAAACATTTTTGTTGCTTTAAGAGCTATGGGTGGAAGTGACGTTTTGATGTCGCTTCCGCCCTACAATGGTATGGAGACGGGTGGGGGCCATCTTCCCCTCACTCAGCTCCATACCTAACAGGAGAACAGACACGATTGCCTCAACCGCTGGCGGAGGGCACCGCAGAGCGGTGGAAGGGGGGCCCTCTCCCACCGCCGATAAAAGTGATCTTGCGGTGAATCGGCCGCAGAGACCACTTTTATCTGAAAGCGGACCGCCCGCTTTTTAAGAGGATACTGGGGTTATGGTAGCTAGGTGCTGCCATAACAACGATTTCCCTCTTCAAAGAGCCGCCGTATAATGACGGCGGGCAATTTGTAAGTGGTTAAACACTGGCTGCTGGCTGACTCAGTGCTACCCCTTCCATAAGTGCCGTTTGAGGCAACCCGCCTCATGGTAGGAATGCTCCTTTTCTTAAGTATCATTTCAGTCTTTTCTATACTAGTCAGGGAGACACGGAACAATTGGGCAGCTAAGATCCAAAATGTCTGCCTGTTTAGGTAGTGAAGTGAAGATCAGGATGACAGTCCTGGAGACTGCACATTTCAAAACAAGCCATCAGTGGCAGCTCTGATATTTCTGTGTTCACAGGTTTACTTTAACCACTTAAGGACCGCCGCACGACAATATACGTCGACAGAATGGCACGGACAGGCACAAGGGTGTACAGGTACGTCCCCTTTAAGAACCCATCCATGGGTCGCGCATGGGCCGGTTCGCAGCTCCATGACAGCGCCCGCGGGACCTGTGGACCCGATCGCCGTCGGTGTCCCGCGATCGGGTCACAGAGCTGAAGAACGGGGAGAGGTAAGTGTAAACAAACCTTTCCCCCGTTCTTCCTAGTGGCATGTCAGTGATCGTCTGTTCCCTGTCATAGGGAACGATGATCAGTGATGTCACACGCCAAGCCACGCCCCCTACAGTAAGAATCACTCATTAGGTCACACGTAACCCCTACAGCGCCACCTAGAGGTTAACCGCTTCACTGCCAGTGTCATTTTCACAGTAATCAGTGCATATTTATAGCACTGATCGCTATAAAAATGACAATGGTCCCAAAAATGTGTCAAAAGCGTCCGATGTGTCCGCCATAATGTCGCAGTCATGATAAAAATCACTGATCGCCGCCATTACTAGTAAAAAAAAAAATATTAATAAAAATGCCATAAAACTACCCCCTATTTTGTAGACGCTATAACTTTTGCGCAAACCAATCAATAAACGCTTATTGCGATTTTTTTTTACCAAAAATATGTAGAAGAATACGTATCGCCCTAAACTGAGGAAAATAAATGTTTTTTTATATATTTTTTGGGGATATTTATTATAGCAAAAAGTAAAAAAATATATGTCATGTTTTTCATAATTGTCGCTCTATTTTTGTTTATAGCGCAAAAAATAAAAACCGCAGAGGTGATCAAATACCACCAAAAGAAATCTCTATTTGTGGGAAAAAAAGGACGTCAATTTTGTTTGGGAGCCACGTCGCACGGGGCCTGGTCCTTTAGCAACAAAATGGTCCGGGGCTTAAGTGGTTAAAGTCAACATAGGAAGATTGCAAGTCGGCTGGGTTGATTTTGTATTATTGTTCACCTATGACAAGCTAGTACCTGGGTTCCTTTTATTTTTCAACCCAGGTACTAGCTTGGACATCTCTTCACAAAGCATGCTACCTGGAATTATAAACCCATGTGGTATCCCCTCAGTGGAATAGAAGGCACATGCACAATTCTCAGCCCATTTCCAGTTTAGTGGTTTTTGACATTTTCCACATCTTGTCTTTTCCCAACTACCCTACTGGTAAAAAGACCATTTCTTTTTGCTGGAAAACTAGAAAAGAATTACAAAAAGTAGTTCTGAAGCTCTTGGAAAAAATATATATTAACACACAAGTTTATTCAACTGTCATATCCTTTACTAGATATGCAGTATGAAAAATTCAGCTCTTCCTTCTAACTGGCATGTTCTCAGCCCCTGGGCCACTCTGCAGGATGCTGGGAAGTGAGAAAATCCCCATTGACTTCTTTGAGTCTGACAACTTTAAGTTCAGACAATGCAGAGTAGAACAGGGATTAAACGTGTGTGGGCAATGAAAATGCAACACTCGAAGGGAGAATTTAAAGTTACATATAAAGTGTAGGATGTCCCAGTGTTCATTTCTAACACAATACACCTTCCTTCCCCAAAACCTTCACATTTTAAAATTCTGTATTTCTTCTTGTTTTTGAGTGTCTTGTATTCCTTATTTTTATAAAAAGTAAGCCGTAACCCTGACTTTAGACCGTTAGATCTTTTATCAGAGGATGGGTTTGGCAAAAGATGGAAAGCAAAAGCTTTATTTGTTAGTGAGTTCATGTCTTCTAATCTATAAGATGAAATGATCTTTTCCAAATAAATGCCATGATTTTTATTTTTTTGGGGAATCTGATTGGAGAATAAAGGTTAGCATACTAAAAAAAGAATAACTAGCAGATTTGGCATGTAAACCAGCCCAGATTTATGTACTTGCAAAATAATGCTCCACCACAGGCTACACTTCTTTCCTCCAGCCTCACAGCAGTGGGTGTAGGCTCCCTATTGTTATGAACTTTCCCCCCCCCAAAAAAGGGGGGGGGGCGCTCATCTTAAAAAAAAATCATCCTTTGTTTAATATTGCATAGAGGTGCACTGACATGCCACCTGGTGCTAAATAATTCTTATGCATTTCACTCCTCAATAGAGCTTAATCATAGTAATAATGGTAATTTGCCAGCATTAAAGTTATTTCCATGCCACTGTACAAAGCTTGTAACTGACTGCACTGTTTTAATAAAACTTGGCAGGCAGATGCTGCATAGGCCACAGGAAGTCACACAGTGTTCAAATATAAATATCACACAAGCCAGCCTTCTGGAAAATCACAACTCTGGAATTTGGTGTTATGCTACAGAATACACATTACCTTTATGATTTATATCTACATACTGTAAAAAATTATTAATATTTAAAAATTCACTTTGTTACTAGGTAAGCCAGAGACTGCGAGCCAGGCCTTCTCGTCCAACATCAGTGCCTGACCTCACAATGTGCTTCTGGAGGAATGGTCAAACATTCCCATAGACTTAAGCCCTGTACACACGGGCGAGAATCCCGTCGAAAAAAAAAGTTGGTTTTCTCGACGGGATTTCTGGCAAGCTTTTCTTGCCAAGCCCTGTGTAAACACGGCACATTAAAAAGAACCGCCGTTCTTTTGAATGGCAAGAACGCAGTGATGTCATCGACTACGACGAGCATGTGCTCGTCATATTTGATGCCGTCGCCACCATCTTGCTTCACCCTACACTACCCTTGTAAGCTACCGTGCATGCGTCGAAGTCTCATTGAGCATGCGTGGGCTTACCTGGGGACAGGTAAGCATGTAGCCTCGTACGCACGCACGGTTTTCTCATTGGGAAACAGGCCGGCGAGAATCCCGACGAGAAAATAGAGATCAGTTTCTCTATTTTTCTCATTGAGATTCTCTGCAGTTTTCCCGACGAGAAACCATACACACGACCGGTTTTCTCGGCAAAAAGCTCTCCCAGCAGTTTTCTTGTCGAGAAAACTGGCCGTGTGTACGAGGCTACACTCTTAAACGTTGTGGATAGGCTTCCAAGAAGAGTTTAAGCTGTTATAACCAGCTGGGTCTTGGCATTTTGCATGGGCTCTGTGAGGCTGAGTTGTTGGCATTGGAGGAAGCCTGGGAGCAGCTCCATTCTACAGGGGTAAAGAAGTCTGATAGCTTCTTTGGCTGCGGTGCCTCTTTCCTCTTGTGGGTCATCTTCCCAGGCTGAGCAACAGGGCAGACCACAGTTGGTGATGTCAATAGGATGGAGGGACTCCCCTGTGGTTGTGGATTCACAGCACTGGAGCGGAGCTAGGTTTTAATGCGGCCATACTGTAGTGTGGTAGCCACACCCCCTCCCAGAATCCAACATTTTGAGAGAAGAAAAAATCCTAGCATTTCCCATATCATATGTGCCAGAATAAGGTTTCAGTCAGGTGAGTTATTTGTGAACAGAAATGCACAGACCCCTAAACATAGCAAACAGAGGTGATCTTTGCTTCTCACCGTCTGAACTGGAATCAGCAATGTAACTTGCATCTGTTCCCCAAGCACATGGGCCATGTTATAGATATGTTAAGAGTCCACTTTGTATATAATTGATCATAAATTACTAAAATGATTGCAAATTTACATATTTACAAGCCAGTTGTGATCTTTTTCACTGCTAATAGGACCTAAATAGGTGGGCCACAGGTGAAAAAAGTTTGGAAAGGGGCCACAGGCAGAAAAAGGTTGAGGAACACTGAAGTATGGTTATAGTCAACATCCTGCATTGGTAACTGGCTGCTTACTGCAAAGGACATTACAAAAAAGAGAAAACAATAAAGTGAAAAATTTAAAATATGCAAAACAATTGTACCCACATTCTTTGTAATAAGTTGCAACAACATTTTTAAGCATTTTCAGGTAGTAGATTTTTAGAAAGCTAAGAGAAAGTACACCTATTTTTACTCATGCTATTGTTTTTAATTAAATTCCGTTTGTGTTCCTTTGTGGTGGAAGTATAAGAACAGGGCATTGAAATGTAATTTGCAGTGTAATTGCAATTTTCATATGGGATAAATCTCACTGTGCAATGTTATTCTTTCAGCAAAGCAATGGAAGAATGTGCTAATTCCTGTTAGAAGAGAGTTTCAACAAAAGCCTTTATATTGTTATTGTAATGTGCATGTGGCTGTTTTAGAAAGAGAAAATTCTGATGTTTTTCAACCATGCAAGTATAGGTATTCAAGCAAAATGCCTACAGAAAGAACTGAGAAATCAATCTTGAAATGTCACATGTGATAAACTTAGAATGTGAAATAACATTTGCTGAAGATTTTCAGAAGGTCAAAACTAATTATAAGGATCATATAAAGTATTTAAGAAATGTTGGTTTAATCAGGTACTAAAATCTTGTGTTGTAAAAACATATTTGTATGTTTTTCAAATATTTACCCAATAATTTTGATTAAAGATATTTTATTGAGGAATAAGTGCACTTGTAAAACACCTTAGCTACTTTAATAAATGCTGGCAAATACAGCAAGGTATGTTTTACGTTCTCCCCTTGGACTCCTTTGAGACCTGTGGAGGATTTTGGACCAGTGCACAAAGCAAGGTCCATAAAGACATGGTTGTGTGAGTTTGGGGTGAGGGAACTTGACTGGCATGCACCTCAACCCGATAGAACACCTTTTTGGATTAATTAAAGGGGAGACTGCGAGCCAGGCTTTCTCGTTCACATCAGTGTCTGACCTCACAAATGTGCTTCTGGAAGAATGGTCAAACATTCCCATAAACACACTCTTAAGCCTCGTACACACGACCGGTTTTCTCGTCAAGAAACGACAAGAAAACTGTTGGGAGAGCTTTCTTGCCGAGAAAAACGTTCGTGTGTATGGTTTCTCGTCGAGAAAACTGCCGGGAATCTCGACGAGAAAAATAGAGAACCTGCTCTCTATTTTCTTGTCAGGATTCTCGTTTTTCTCATCGGGATTCTCGTTGGCCTGTTTCCCGACAAGATAACCGGTCGTGTGTATGCTTTTCCGAGTCTTAAAAAATCACGCATGCTCAGAATCAAGTATGAGACGGGAGCGCTCCTTCTATTAAAACTAGCGTTCATAATGGAGATAGCACATTCGTCACGCTAAAACGAACTGAAAGCACTAAGACTGAAAAGCGCAAATCGTCTCTCCTCAAACTTTTACTAACCAGCGGTAACACAAGATCAACAAAAGCTACCCAAGGGGTGGCGCCATTGGAATCAAACTTTCCCTTTGTACTGCCGTCGTACGTGTTGTACGTGACCGCGCTTTACAATGAGGAGATTTGGAATTGACAGTGTGTATGCAAGGAAAGCTTGACAAGAATCTCGTCAAGCTTGACAAGAATCTTGTTGAGAAAAACAATGTTTTTTTTTTACAACGAGATTCTTGGTCGTGTGTACGAGGCTTAAAACCTTGTGGACAGCTTTCTCAGAAGAGTTGAAGCTGTTATAGTTGCAAAGGGTGGGCCATCACAATATTGAACCCTACGGACTAAGACTGGGATGCCATTAAAGTTCATGTGCGTGTAAAGGCAGGAGTCCCAATACTTTTGGCAATATAGTGTATACTGTATGTATGTATATAAACCCTATTAAACATCTGTGGGGCATCCTCAAACAGAAGGTGGAGGAGCGCAAGATCTCTAACATCCACCAGCTTTGTGATGTCGTCATTGAGGAGTGGAAGAGGCCTCCAGTGGCAACCTGTGAAGCTCTGGTGAACTCCATGCCCAAGAGGGTAAGGGCAGTGCTGGAAAATAATGGTGGCCATACAAAATATTGACACTTTTGGGCCCAATTTGGACCTTTTCACTTAGGGGTGTGCTCACTTTTGTAGCCAGCGGTTTTAGTCATTAATGGTTGTGTGTTGAGTTATTTTTAGGGGACACTTATACAAACTGTACAATCAATACTTTACATTGTAGCAAGGTGTAATTTCTTCAGTGTTGTCACATGAAAAGATATATTAAAATATTTACAAAAATGTGAGGGGTGTACTCACTTTTGTGAGATACTGTATACATTTATGTATATATAATTCAAATCTATCTTTGGGCTTTGGGAACAGGGGTCTGATGCCATGGAGTTTAGTAGACCCTTCATGTTACCATAGTCAATGGCAAAAAGAAAGGGAAGAACAGATGCTAAAGTAAGCCAGACAATACACATAAATACTTCAAGTCATGAAAAGTCAGACAGAAGTCAAAGACAGACTGACCTCAATTTTGAGTAAAGTCCACTAAAGAGGGCAGGTGAGTGCAGGTGAGTACAGTAGAGACATGAGCTGCCGAGCTGAGTAACAAGCAGATGGCAAAGGTTCAAGGCTGATCTTCACACCTGGTCATAATTGCAACCCCTGTTACCCTTGTTTCCAAAACCACCAGATAGCTCTATACCACTGTAATCCACTTAAGGATGAGAGGTCTAATGCTGGCCATACACTATACGAAAAATCGGGCGAACATCGGTCGTTCAGACAGTTCTTTCGTTTTTCGAACAGTTAATGGGCACAAAATCGATAATCGTTGGGACGTTTTTGAGCTGAAAAAACGAAGGACAAGTTTGGAAATTTTCTACCGAACGAACGATAAATCGGAAGGTTAATGTGTTTCCCGTCTGAACTTTCTGCACTAGGTATATGTAAAAAAAAAAAAAAAAAATGTTTTTTTATTTATGTCCACTGAACGATTTATTGGTCATTACATGATGGCAATATCGTTTGCGCTCACGGCCGAACGTTCGTTTTCCGAAAGTTCGTTCGGACGATTTTTCGTAAAGTGTATGGCCAGCATCAGTATAGCAAATTCAAACCATATACTGTATTCTGTATAAAACTGCAGAATCCTACTGTAAAGCACAATATATTTTTGTAAACAATGTTAAAAATCCTTAATTATTTGTTAAATTCTTTGCTGAAAAATAAACCCCAAACACACATTTGCATATCACAAGAAAAGAAAAAATGTATATATACAGTATCAACCTCAAAGAAGGAAACTTGACCCACTTTCAAAGTCAGACTCGCATCTTTCAAATTATAGATCTAAAAGCATTAACATACTTTACATTTAAATATTAGCATGACCATAAATCTCATTTCCATATCAATGCCAGTCTGACTATTATAATTTCACAATCAATTCTGCACTACATACATTATGTGAACTCAAAATGGCATAATGAAATATCCAAACTTCTAGATCAGGACTCTTTAGTGCACTAAGCAAAGCAATTATGCAAATAATCTTCTTCAGTATAGAATTGTTGGTCAGTGCAGTCAATGTAATCAATATGGCTTAATACAGAGCAGCACTTTTGCATATATAGTAATTAATAGTAAAGAAATGTCTTGATTATTCTTTCTGCTGAAAAGGGACAAAACAAATTGAGCAGGCTATTTTAAAAGATTGCTTTTAACCACTTAAGCCCCGGACCAATATGCAGCATAAGGACCAGGCCCCTTTTTGCGATTTGGCACTGCGTCGCTTTAACTGACAATTGCGCGGTCGTGTGACGTTGCTCCCAAACAAAATTGGCGTCCTTTTTTTCCCACAAATAGAGCTTCCTATTGGTGGTATTTGATCAAAATGCTATATTTTTTACTTTTTGCTATAATAAATATCCCCAAAAAATATATAAAAAAACATTTTTTTTCCTCATTTTAGGCCGATACGTATTCTTCTACATATTTTTGGTAAAAAAAAAATCGCAATAAGAGATAGTTTTATGGCATTTGTATAATTTTTTTTTTTACTAGTAATGGCGGCGATCAGTGATTTTTTTTGTGACTGTGACATTATGGCGGACACATCGGACACTTTTGACACATTTTTGGGACAATTGTCATTTTCACAGCGATCAGTGCTATAAAAATGCACTGGTTACTGTGAAAATGACACTGGCAGTGAAGGGGTTAACCAGGAGGGGGCGCTGTAGGGGTTAAGTGTTTTACTTACTGTGTGGGGGGGGTGTGGCTTAGCGTGTGACGTCACTGATCGTCGTTCCCTATGACAGGGAACAGACGATCAGTGACAGGCTCACTAGGAAGCACGGGGAGAGGTTTGTTTACACTTACCTCTCCCCGTTCTTCCTCTCTGTGACCCGATCGCAGGACACCAGCGGCGATCGGGTCCGCTGTTCCCGCGGGGACGGCCACGGAGAAGAGGACCCGGTCGTGAGCGCGCCGCCGCCGGCGCGCTCGCGACCCACGGCTGGGCTCTTAAAGGGGACGTACCTGTACGCCCATGTGCCCATCCGTGCCATTTTGCCGACGTACATCGGCGTGCGGCGGTCCTCAGTGGTTAACCAAGGGCTGAAACTGTTAAACATGTTACTACAAAAAAGGCATAACTATAAATATAATGTAATATAATATAGCACCTTATGTGTGTGCAAACATTATCTAGTAATGCAAAGAAAATTTAAATAAATAAATGAAACTACCCTACATATACCCTACCTCCAGAAAAAAAAAACCACAAAAAACAAAGAACTTCAAATGAAATAAATCACCCTACATATACTCCCCCACCCCAGTACGTACTATCTCCGCCCACACTCCCCATCTTGCCACTCCAGCGGACATGCTCAGTCCACTGGTGAGGCTTAGTGTGTCAGTGGAAGAGGTGTGCGTGGCATCGCTCCAACACGATAACGCTCGCGCATGCGCGGTGGAGGTTGTGCCGTGCACACCCCGTCCAGGGAACTAATTAGAGGATTCCCTGTGAATCTCTCCTTTTCAGCTGTTCGCAATTACTTGCGGCGGCTGATTGGAGGGACCTCACACAAATACAGAGCCTTCATACCTCCACACCAGCACTCTCTTGCTGGATGTTGGGGTATGCGGCTGGCTCTTTCAAGCACCTGTGATTTATAGGTATTTAATAGAAACCTTGGTATACCTAATACCCTATTCATTATATGTATAATACTATAAAGTTTAATGTCACTTGGCAGGCTCTGTAGGATAGCAGAGTATTAGTCAACATTGACAGAATAACTCAGTACATGTCATTATTTATTTATTTATGTTTCAATATATCTTACTATACTTATACTACCCTCTACATAAATTAACATTGGCAATATATATACTGTTTTCCTGTCAATATGGAATGCTGTGTGTACATTAATGAGGAAAAAAAAAAGAACTTAAATGATTTTAGCAAATAGCTGCAATATAACAAAGAGTGAAAAATTTAAGGGTGTCTGAATATATATATATATATATATATATATATATATATATATATGGTCGGAGCCCTCTGTCTGAAGAGATATGGATCACATAAACACGTCACAAGACTAACAACACAAATGAGACCTGAAGTGTGGCCTGGCCTGCTGGACGGTATGCCAAGAAAAGGGGCCAAAAACTACACTTGGTTAGGGAAGGAATTGTTTTATCGTGCAAGACAATTAACTACAGAGCGAGTCTGTTAAAGACTCGTGATATTCTGTTTGAGGATTGGGGACGTATCGGGCGAAACGCGTGGATTTCCACCTGCCCATCGTCCTGATTGCGTGGTCTGGAACTCTGTTTTGCGATGCTGCTAAGGCTGCTCAAATGCGAAAGAATGTCCTGAGTAACGTCCTGGGTCAAGGCCTAAGATGCATAGGAGCGCTCTGACGTAGTTGATGAACTGGTTCCCGCTTAGGGGTTCAGTTGAGAAAGGTAGTAGAGGGCTGTCCTCTAATAGGTCAGACAGTAGAGTTTACCAATTGCTCTAGAACGGTCATGGGGCACCAGGCGTTGTGCGTCTGGAATAGTTATATGTCTACTCCGGGACCGGATTGTAGCGTTCGATACCGTCACGTATAGGATGAAATGACTCTGGTGGCGAGTCAGGTGGTGCCTGCGTGGTATTTGGCATTTAGGCCTGGTGACAGTAAATTCGCTGGGTCGTAGAAAACCGTAAAAGGCTAGGTAAGTGGCTGCTTTAATTACCAGGCTGGGCCATAACCGAAGGGAGAACATGAAAGGATAGCAGACATGTCCCGGAATATGGCGCTGGTCACTGGTAAGCGTTTGGCACTAGTGTGTGGTTGCTGCCTGTGGATGCCACGTAGTATGGTTTTGACCGCATGAGCGGCGAACAAGGAAGGTTTGTAAGGGTCTTGTAGGGAGATAAAATGCTGGAGTCTGATGGTATTGTGTGACCATGTGAGCTGAGTTGTGACAGTAGGAAATGAAGGCCAGATATGGCTGAGATTTCCTGAAACCGCCCCGGGGTTAGCGGCTAGGAACCTGTCGGTCGTCCAGGCGGTACGGTAGGCCTTTAGTGTATTGGAAGAACAGGATGCATTGATGAGGGAGGTAGCACCATGGAGGCGCTATTCCATTCCAGAGTCGGTTGCGACTAAAGTGGGATGCCGGACATGGTTGGTTCGGCTCCGGGCTCCTGTGAAAGATTGTGGCATAGTTAAAGCGGGATAGTGCGTTGGCCGAGGTATTGCATTTACCAGGGATGTGGACACGGAGGATATTGAAACTGATGTAGTAGGGAAAAGTAGCAACAGCCTGCGTAGGAAGGCCATGGCGGCCAACAATTTTGACCTGCCTTAGTTAATGACTGTGGCTGTGGCCTGGTTGTCTGTGGTGAACGTGGCGGCCTGTCCTGCCCAGGTGCAGCCCCATACTTGAGCCGCTGCGACTATGGGGTAGATCTCGAAAAGAGAGGAGGACTGACTAAACTCGGAATTGTGAGTATCTCTGACGGCCACGGTCCCACAAACCAATGATGGCCAAAAATTGCAGCGAAGCTTGTGGAAGCTGCTACGTCCGTGATTATCTGTGGTGACGAAGGGGATGCTGACGGGATGAACATGGGACTACCATTCCCGTTCTCAAGGAATTGGTCCCACATGGCCAGATCTGCTATAGCGGCTGTGTCTAGCTTAATGACTTGGTCAGGGTCTTGTGCCTGGGAGAGGAATACTAAGAAGCGTGAAATAAAGGATCGCATTGAGGGATGATCCTGATCGTGAAGCTGAGCATGCCCAGTAGGGATTGTATCTGTGTGTTAGTGCACCCTTGCGTGATGGTAAACGTATGGAGGACTGTCCTGACGCGGGTCAATTCACCGAGAGGTGGGCTAGCCTGCATGGCGCGTTTGTCTAGAATGATTTCCAGGAAGGAGATGAGCTGTGCCGGGCTTACTACATTCTTCTCAGCTATGGGCACGTTGAGGTTTTTAAAGACCTCTCTTAGATTTTCTAGGACTTCTGGGGGTTTAGTATTTAGTGAGAACTCCTCTGAGGGTATGAGGGAGTTTAACTGGGTATGTCAGAAGAACGAGGCGCGGATAAGAAGTAGACTAATCAAAGTTAATTGGAAAACTTGCCCTTGACAAGTTCGATAGGGCTGACTCTCCATACTGTAAATGGTGACTGTGAAAAAAGGGGGCCGATCATATACCCCCGGTCCATTTCGATCTGTAGCAGGGTGCTGATGGCTTCAACGTCGGAGGCTGCTGAGAGCTGGTTATTTTCACTCGTGGGTAGAGTCGGGTAGTGTGATGAGTCCGGTGTGGAACCCTGTAGTGAACCCCTGCACTAGAAAGGACGCTAGAGAGGGAGTTGGATGTGAGGAGAGAAAAGCCGAGCCGCCCGACGTGCACGCGGCCTAGTCAAGCTGGGCTCTGCTGCTTGACGCCGCAGGTACTTCTAGGGAGAGCCTTCTGGTACAGGAGGCAGATGTGCAGGAGTTTGCAGTGGGGGTAAAAGCAACCCATGAATCTAAAGTTGTTGGAGCTGGCTGTGCCCCCCGGTGCTCGAATTGGACGTCCTAGTCTGTCTGCCTGGGAGGACTGTGTGGCTGCTGATAATTTATGAGGCGCATTGGAGGTGGCAAGGGAAGCTGGGGGGACGTCTGCGGTTCGGCTCAGAGCACCAATTAGTCGTGAGGGTGACAAATTGACAGATTGTACGGAGTGGGGAGCGAAGGCCGGCGAAGTGGCGGCAAAACGGTTCTGTGTCAATAGTGCTCCAGTTGATGTTAAGCTGGAACTGTGACAGTCGGTGGAGACTGGGGCTGATGGGGGCGCGGCTGGTCGTGTTTTCAGGGCCCCCTACTCTAGCCTGGACATTGGTGACTGCGGTTGCCAGTGTGGTTTGGCCGTAGTTTGTGGGTGGTCTAAGCTCAGGGGGACTGTGTATTGCCGTCTGCTGGACCCGCGAAGGGTGATGGTGGGGCGAAGGCGAAGATTTCGCTGTCGGCTCGCGACATGGCGTCGGCTGAAAGGAGGGGAATGCATATGTTTTAGAGTAAGTTTGCGAGGTTCGGAGGGGATAGAAGGGTTTAGAAAACGGGGAGAAGAAGGAGAGCAGTGTGGACATGATAAGGAGCGATAGGCGTAGATGACAGCTAGTTTGCGTACGAGCGCTGTTGATATGCAAATGCGCTGTTAAAAACTTAAAAGAATGCGTGGCAACCGAGGTGAGCCAGGAGGTGACTGGCTAGGTAACTGATAGCTCAGGTGCTGTCTGTGCTTGGCACAGACTAAAACCAGAGCCCCCAGGGCGTACTGGGGCGGGTAGCTGAAGTCTGGTATTCTAAGTAGGAATGTTACGATCTGTAGTTAGTTGACGTGTGGTCGGTCTGCTAACACTTGCACTGCCAGCAAGGTGGACGTTAGGCAACCTTGTCTGCGTGGTGAAGGATCTCGGATCGCTCTTCGAAAACAGAGTGAAGTGCACAGAGGTATGTGACAGTTACTAACGCCTCATGAGCAAGTCGAATCGTGTATGTGAAGTACAATATGTCGTGAAAGAGTGCGAGGAGAAAACAAGGGGGGAGCCTTGAATTTGCGCACCTGCCTTGAACCCTAGTAGTGACAACTCAGTTGGGGTCGAGAAATGGATCGACCGGGAACCTGTAGTAAGGTGACATAGAGCTATATTTTATCTTTATTTATTTATTATTACATTTATTTATTTTATTTTATATATATTTTATCTTTTATTTATTTTTCTTTGAAAGGGGGCTGCAGAGAGCTGTTTTGGAGCAGTAGCTGGCTCCTTGGTGAAGATGTGAGCCCTAAAATACTTCATCATTTTTTTTTTTTTTTTTTGGCGGGGAATATTGTCCAACCTGGTGCAGGGTGGACCGACTGGAAACTCGAACTGAGTTGCATGGGGAAAGTGACAGAGAAAAGGTGAGTAGCCGTGTTGCTACTGGAGATGATGAGTGGCTGATTTAGAACCACTTGTTGAATGCTCGCAGCGATTGCGAGGGAAGCAGCCTTACTGTGAAGGCGAGAAGAAAGAAAGTTTGTGAATTGTGAGTATGTAGGGATGACCGTCCGTGACGAAACGGGAGTATTTGAAATAAGGCGTGTATGTAATAGTATGATGCAAGGTCAACATTTAATTAAAACATTTATTTAAAAAAAAAAATATTTTATGGTTTGGGGAATGAGTTCGACGCTAGAGATCCGAGTCGTTTGAGCCGGTGGTGCGACTGGACTCGGATCGGTTGTGTTTGCCAAGGATCTGAATCTTTGAGCCGATGCTACGACTGGATTCGGATCGGTTAGGGAGGTTCGTTGCTAGAGATCCGAGTCGTTTGAGCCGGTGGTGCGACTGGACTCGGATTGAACATGTTTGCCAAGGATCCGAATCTTTGAGCCGAAGCTACGACTGGATTCGGATCGGTTAGAGAGGTTCGTTGCTAGAGATCCGAGTCGTTTGAGCCGGTGGTGCGACTGGACTCGGATTGAATGTGTTTGCCAAGGATCCGAATCTTTGAGCCGATGCTACGACTGGATTCGGATCAGTTTAGAGAGGTTTGTTGATAGAGATCCGAGTCGTTTGAGCCGGTGATGCGACTGGACTCGGATCGATTATGTTTGCCAAGGATCCGAATCTTTGAGCCGATGCTACGACTGGATTCGGATCGGTTATAGAGGTTTGTTGCTAGAGATCCAAGTCGTTTGAGCCGGTGGTGCGACTGGACTCGGATCGATTGTGTTTGCCAAGGATCCAAATCTTTGAGCCGATGCTACGACTGGATTCGGATCAGTTGGAGAGGTCGATGCTATGACTGAATTCGGAACAGTTGGAGAGGTTTGTTGCGAGAGATCCGAGTCGATTGAGCCAGTGATGCGACTGGACTCGGACCGATTGTGTTAGCCAAGGATCCGAATGTTTGAGCCGATGTTACGACTGGATTCGGGTCGGTTATGGCTGCGATGTGAGGAGGGGTTTTTTGATGCGCCGGATCCGAATCGTAGCGCCGGAGATACGACTGGACTCGGATCGACTGACTGGTGTTTCGAAGTTGAAGGGGCTTGTGATTGCCGAAGGTCCGAACTGTAGTGCCGATGTTTTGCGACTAGATTCGGACTGGCTGTTTGGTGTGTGTAGAGTGTAGTAAGAGGTGTGGGGCATCAGTTAGGTGAAGGGAGAGTATCGTAGGAGGTGTAGGGCGTCAGTAGGTGGGATGGGGTTATGCTGGGTGGGACGCCGGTTTGGCGACCATGCATCGTATGACGACTTGTAGTAAGTGGCTTGAGTACTGTTCAAGTGATTCGTAGAACCTTGCGAGTAAGCTCTATGAGACGTTGTGTCGTGGCGGGCCGTTACGAATCGAAACGTTGGGCGTGACTGGGCTCGAAAGATAACTAACTGGTCTAGGCAGTAGACAAAATGCAAACAGAGAGAACACGTGAGTTACTGAGCCGTATCATTGTAAAAGGGAAAAAACATAAACCGGTGCTACGATTCGTTCGAACGGTAACAACCAGTCCTACCTGCGACCGCGAGTGACGACCCAATCGACGAACAACTGCGAGCGGTCTCGAAAGCACGAGCGCAACTTCACGGACGCTGTGAGTAGAGCAGAGTCGGGCTGGTGATGTCGTAATACCGCGCACTAGAGCCGACACTGACCATGGTGGATGGTCTGCTTAAGTACCCCTCAAACTCCTCCCATAATTTCAGGCCAGCATACTGGCCTTCCTATGTATATATATATATATATATATATATATATATATATATATATATATATATCACTACCCCGTAGGAGCTGCTGGTCTGCAGAATCACACACACATACCTCGAGCCTGCCGAGAAGGGTCACTCAATGCACCATGGTTTGCCCATGTTCCAACAGGTGCCTGGGGTGGTAATGCCACCTACAGGCAATAAGAGAAACTGCTATCAGGCAAACCACAACCAGAACAGAGGCAATTTATGCAAAGTGACAGTCTGAGCCCAACTATTGGCTCAGACACCCTTAAATTTTAGAATAGCGTCCCCACCATTGGGGTAGGGCGCTACATATATATATATATATATATATATATATATATATATATTATTTTGTATCTATTATGATAATAACTGTTTGAATATGTGTAATTGACTATATGTGTCTTTATGCTTAGATGAACTATCCCCTTTTTTTATGCACCCCTGAAGAAGTGTATTTTGAAACGCGTTGGGAGTAAGGAGGTTCTTCATACACCCCCCTGCACAGTGATATCCATTGAAATTGTATATTCCAACTCAATATTTAATTTTCTGTAATTTTAACTATGTTTAACTATGAATAAAACCTTTTCTACTTCAATACTCTGTATATTTGATATCGATACTACCAGTGCCTAAAAAGTCCACCCAGGGGAAATCCCTTTCTTTTTTTTTTTTTTATAAAAAATTATGTGATGCTTTACCCACTATCCTAAAAATAAGAATAAAACCCTAATTTATTTGATTCATGATGAAAGGAAGGGATACAAATACCATCTGGTTTAAAATCTACTCACAGTATGCATTAGAAGATGCAACACCTAAGATAGAGCCCACCTTATTTCCTGGATGAAGGACATCCAGGATCATCTAAAGCCTCGTACACACGGCCGAGAATCTCGTCAGGAAAAAACACGTTGTTTTTCCTGACGAGATTCTTGACAAGAATCTTGTCCCGGCCGAGTGTACACACGCTCAAATTCAAAAGAACCGCCGTTCTTTTGAATGGAGCGAACGCGGTGACGTCATCGACTACGACGATCGTGCGCTCGTCACATTCAATGCCGCCACCGCCGCCATCTTGCTACACCCTACCTATGCCTAGGAAGCTACCGCGCATGCGTCAAAGACATTTCGAGCATGCGCGGGTTTCCGCGGCGACAGGTAAGCGTACACACTCTCGGGTTTCTCGTCGGAAAACAGGCTGACGAGAATCTCGACGAGAAAATAGAGAGCAGGTTCTCTATTTTTCTCGTCGAGATTCTGGCCAGTTTTCTTGAAGAGAAACCTGAAAGCCTCGTACACACGGCCGGTTTTCTCGGCAAGAAAGCTCTCCCAACAGTTTTCTTGTCGTTTCTTGGCGAGAAAACCGGCCGTGTGTACGAGATTTTACTCTTTCTAACGTCTTTCCAGCTGGACCCCAGCAACCTCTTTTATTCACTAGATTTTATTATTTTTTTTCAATCATGGAAGCTCAGCATTACAAGTGGGCATTACTTAGATAGTCTTATGCCGCGTACACACGACCGCTTTTCATGATGAGAAAATGCCATTTTTTTATTTGGTCATTAAAAACGATCGTGTGTAGGCTCCAGAGCATTTTTCACGGCGTGAAAAATGGCCATTAAAAATTTGGAACATGCTCTAATTTTTCTCGTCGTTTTTCACGTCGTCGTTTTTCTCGTCATGAAAAGCGGCCATGTGTAGGCTTTAATGACGTGAAAAAAACGCACAAGCTCAGAAGCAAGTGATGAGATGGGAGCACTCGTTCTGGTAAAACTAGCGTTCGTAATGGAGATAGCACATTCGTCACTCTGTAACAGACTGAAGAGCACGAGGCTGAAAAGCGCGAATCGTCTCTCACCAAACTTTACTAACACGAGGATCAGCAAAAGCAGCCCAAAGGGTGGCGCCATCCGAATGGAACTTCCCCTTTATAGTGCCGTCGTATATTTCGTACATCACCCCGCTTTGCTCGAGCATTTTTTTTCATGATAGTGTGTAGGCAAGGCAGGCTTGAGAAGAATCACGTCGAGAAATACGTAGTTTTTTTCAATGTCATTAAAAACGTGTGTCGTGTGTACGCGGCATAAGAATGCACACTTCTCCAGAATGCCCATAAGGACAATTTGATATTTACATAAATTATTTTAGGAGCCAGCTCACTGCTTGCTTCAGAACTGAGAGCTCTTGAGATGAATACTGAGGAAGGGAGCTGGGTTGTTAGCTATGACCTGCTTGCATTGCCTGGAGAATCGCAGAGACACAGTGATGACATCACTGGGTCTAAAAAAAAAAGGTATTTAATGAAAAGAGAAGGATTTTATTTAAGAAATGCATGAAGGGGGAAGGAGGACTAGGGAAGGCAAACTGTTAACAGATTAAACTTCAGCTTTAAAGATGAATCCGAAATGAAATACCAGAAAACAACCATTGAAATGCACTGTCTATGTTACATCTACAAGACTTTACCAATTGATATTCTGTGCTCTTTTGTTGCCATCTCAAACAGGAGAAATCAAGCTCAGAATTCCAAAGTGCTTATACAAAAACAATTTCACAGGTAATAAACAGCATGAGTAGGTGAAATGATTAGAATCCCATTTAAATTCATGAATTTTGCAAAAGGCAAAGCTCCAGAATAGTTTAGTAAATAGGGAAAAATGCATCACCTAGTACCTGGACATTTTGTTTTTTTTCTGATTGGACAGTGAATTCCATAATTCATGACTATGGGTATCTCTGATTATAAACACTGGGGGTAATGGTCTCTTAAACTATTTCCATGGCCATGAGTATACATTATTTACACTAGAACAATGACAAGTTGGTTGAAGATCTTTCCCCTCTATCATTTTTAAATGTGATTTCTACAAAACGCAAACAAATAATTTACAGCGCAGCAAATCTCTTTAGCGGGGGAATGCAGGTATGATTGTTATGTTGTCAGATACAGTACATAAACAGAAGGCTGTTTGGCTATGCACATGTAAAAGTAGAGCTATGTTAAATATTCATGGTAATGACTTATAGCCAACCTTATTTACAAGTGAACAGATACAAGATGAAGTACTTACACAGCTTTAAGCAGACACATGTCTATGTCACCCGCTGCTAGGATATCTGTGGCTTTTAACCCCTTCCCTTCCATTCTCAGCATTCGTTTAGCAGGGTCTTTACACCCAGAGAGTGGAAAGGACCAGCCAATCACATGACCAATGTGATTGGCTGTCTCAGCAATCACACAATGATTAGTAGAGACTGAGATCTGTCTTTGGTAGCTCAGCCACTGAGCTGGGAACATGCAGTGAGAGAACTCTCAACACAGAAAGCTCTGCTGCTCAAGGATGCATACAGTATGTGTAGTGTATAGGTGTTAAAGCCTACCTTATTTGCTGCCATACATACAGTGCCTTGAAAAAGTATTCATACCAATTTTCCACATTTTATCATGTTACAACCAAAATTGTAAATGTATTTTATTGGGATTTTATGAGACAGACCAGCACAAAGTGGCACTTAATTGTGAAGTAGCAGGAAAATTATAAATGGTTTTCAACATTTGTTACAAACAAATATGTCAAAAGTGTGGCATGCATTTGTATTCATCCTCCTTTACTCTGATACCCCTAACTAAAATCGAGTGGAACCAATTGCCTTCAGAAGTCACCTAATTAGTAAATAGAGCCCACCTGTGTGTAATTTATTCTCAGTAAAAATATGCCTGTTCTGTGACGCCCTCAGAGGTTTGTTAGAGAACCTTAGTAAACAAACAGTATCATATAGGCCAAGGAACACACCAGACAGGTCAGGGATACAATTGTGGAGAAGTTTAAAGCAGGGCTAGGTTATAAAAAAAAAATATCCCAAGCTTTGAACATCCAACAGAGCACTGTTCAATCCATCATCCGAAAATGGAAAGAGTATGGCACAACTGCAAACCTACCAAGACATGGCCGTCCACCTAAACTGACAGGCCGGGCAAGGAGAGCATTAATCAGGGAAGCAGCCAAGATGCCCAGGATAACTCTGGAGGAGCTGCAGAGATCCACAGCTCAGGTGGAAGAATCTGTCCACAGGACAACTATTAGTCATGCACTCAACAAATCTTGCCTTGATGGAAGAGTGGCAAGAAGAAAGCCATTGTTGAAAGAAAGTTTGTAAGAAGCCATGTGGGCGAGACAGCAAACATGTGGAAGAAGGTGCTCTGGTCAGATGAGACCAAAATTTTACTTTTTGGCCTAAAAGCAAAACGCTATGTGTGGCGGAGAACTAACACTGCACATCACCCTGAACACACCATCCCCATGTGAAACATGGTGGTGGCAGCATCATGTTGTGGGGATACTTTTTTTCAGCAGGGACAGGGAAGCTGGTCAGAGTTGATGGGAAGATGGATGGAGCCAAATACAGGGCAATATTAGAAGAAAACCTGTTAGAGTCTGCAAAAGACTTGAGACTGGGGTGAAGGTTCACCGTCTAGCAGGACAACGACCCTAAACATACAGCCAGAGCTACAATGGAATGGTTTAGATCAAAGCATATTCATGTGTTAGAATGGCCCAGTCAAAGACCAGACCTAAATCCAATTGAGAATCTGTGACAAGACATGAAAATTGCTGTTCACAGACGCTCTCCATCCAATCTGACAGAGATTGAGCTATCTTGCAAACAAGAATGGGCAAATATTCCAATCTCTAGATGTATAAAGCTGGTAGAGACATACCCAAAAAGACTTGCAGCTATAATTGCAGTGAAAGGTGGTTCTACAAAGTATTGACTCAGGGGGGCTGAATATAAATGCCACACTTTTCACATATTTATTTGTAAAAAATAATTTGAAAACCATTTATCATTTTCCTTCCACTTCACAATTATGTGCCACTTTGTGTTGGTCTATCACATAAAATCCCAATAAAATACATACAAGTTTTTGGTTGTAATAGGACACAATGTGGAAAATTTGCAGGGGTTTGAATACTTTTTCAAGGCACTGTATACATTACCTGTGCAGCAAGAGGTTAAGATAAGGGAGGGAAAGTGTTTATGCTGCTTTCTTATGGCTTGTTGAGTTTACACCATACAAACAAGGCACAGAGCTGGATAATCCATAAGGCAACCTAGGATCCTAGGGCCGTTGAATGTCCTGGGTGTCTAGTGACAACTTTCCTGCATGGGTAGTAAACCAGGCAGATAGTGCAGTTGCTCAGAGCTGTGCATCAGTCACTTCACGAAAGATGCACTTTTAGGTAGTGGTGTCTAACAGGAAGGTGCTATGCCAGTACAGACAATGCTAATGGGGCATCTCCTATGTGCCTATTGCATTCTTTATCAATGCCAATTACGTGGTCTTTTGGGAGGGTCCGAGGTAAAGCTGCTATCCTGCCTAGGGTCCCTTTCTCTCCTAAATAACCACTTCAGCCCCAGGCCATTTTGGTTGGTTAAAGACCAGGCCCCTTTTTGCGTTTCGGCACTGCGTCGCTTTAACTGACACTTGCACGGTCGTGTGACGTGGCTCCCAAACAAAATTGACGTCCTTTTTTTCCCACAAATAGAGCTTTCTTTTGGTGGTATTTGATCACCTCTGTGGTTTTTATTTTTTGCGCTATAAACAAAAATAGAGCGACAATTTTGAAAGATATTACATATTTTTAACTTTTTACTATAATAAAAATCCCCCAAAAATATATAAAAAAACATTTTTTACATACTTTTGGTAAAAAAAAATTGCAATAAGCGTTTATTGATTGGCTTGCGCAAAAGTTATAGTGTCTACAAAATAGGGGGTAGTTTTATGGCATTTTTATTAATATTTTTTTTTTTTACTAGTAATGGCGGCGATCAGCGATTTTTATCGTGACTGCGACATTATGGTGCACACATCGGACACTTTTGACACATTTTTGGGACCATTGTCATTTTTAAAGCCAACAGTGCTGTAAAAATGCACTGATTACTGTGAAAATTACACTGGCAGTGAAGGGTTTAACCTCTAGGTGGCGCTGTAGGGGTTAAGTGTGACCTAATGAGTGATTCTAACTGAAGGGGGCGTGGCTTGGCGTGTGACGTCACTGATCGTCGTTCCCTATGACAGGGAACAGACGATCACTGACATGCCACTAGGAAGAACGGGGAAAGCTTTGTTTACACTTACCTCTCCCCTTTCTTCAGCTCTGTGACCCGATCGCGGGACACCGGCGGCGATCGGGTCCGCGGGTGCGGTCGTGGAGCTTCAGACCCGGTCGCTAGCACGCTGCCAGCGGCGCGCACATGCGACCCACGGACAGGTTCTTAAAGGGGACGTACCTGTACGCCCTTGTGCCTGTCTGTGCCATTCTGTCGATGTACATCGTCATGCGGCGGTCCTTAAGTGGTTAACTACCATCCTCTCCGGCTGTATATACTCATCTTCCTTTCTGCTCCCAACTACTATATTTAGCCATTGGAAGCAAGATACGAAGTTCTTTGTAAGCATGACCTGTGGTCATAATCTGGAACTTACACAAGGCTATGAACTTTCCACCTCCATGTGTCAGCACAGAGTTCCTTGACGCCCAAACACAGAGCACTAACTTTGGCGCCTGGGAGGAAGGTGAGTGAACTACATGCTTCCCCATACCTGGAAGTACTAGGTATTTTTTTCACATCCAGGCAGTGGTATGGAATGACAGGAACAAGGGATGATGAGTGTGTGCATTTGGGGGAGAAAGGGGGGGGTTGTATATTACATACCGATATCCACTAGGCATGGTATTTATTAGTCTATAAATCAGTGTGAAAAACAATAACTAATGCATAAAATAACAAGCAAAATTAAATAGTAAATTCTAATCAAACATTCCTCTTATAGACCAAGCAAAAAAAAATAAAAATAAAGAAATAATTTCAAATGAGTCATAGTCATGCACAACGATGTCAGTATTGATAATGAGGCATATTCAGGTTGGTAACTGACAGTGTAAAATGGAAGATGTGTGCATGTTATAACATAATGCAAAATCAAAACTCCAACGAAGCAAGGGTTCCATCTCTTGTAACAGCAATCAAGTCTGTTTCTGGATCAATGGTATCTTCTGCTTTGCTTAGACTGGACCCCCTGGTGCCTTCAAAAACCTATTCAATCATTCAAGGTAGTTTCATGCTTCTTTGAATTATAACTAACAACACCGACAAAGGTTGAAGACGTTTGTACTGAGTAACTGGAAAGGCATTATGTAACACCATGTTAGCGTTTACAGGTTTCTTTGCCTATATATTCTGTCTACAAAATGTCATTAAAACTCTGAAAGAAACTTTTGATCTATTCTTTTTTGTGTCTTTTATAGTTTTTTTTTTTAGTAAATATGAATGTCTTTTTAATTTGTGTGGCTTGATACATGAGACTGTTTAACTGTTCATGATACACAATATCCAGAAATACAACTGGATGAAAAAAAAATCAAGGTACTGAAAACATTAATAATTACCTTCTTCTCTAAAAATGTAAAGCATGGCACTGAAAACTAAGCTCAATATTTAATTGAAGGTGTAAATTTACTACTGGTTTTAATAACTTTGCTTACACAAAGAGACCCTGTTGTCGAGCCATTCATTTCAACAAACATCTTTCTATAAATTTTTATGTGCATTTAATGTATTTTATGCATGTTATTTTTCCATAAAGGCCTCCAGTGTGTACACATCCAAAAGCCCTGAGACTGCTGCAGATCACCACCATCTTGGCTGTGATTTCAGTAGCCCCAGCAATATCAGTGGCACTTTATAATATTCCCACTTGCTGCTTCTCCCACAGCTACATAAAAGTTTATATAGGAAGGTGAAGGGAGGGTTGGAGGACCATGGCCAGTGCAGAGTGTACATAGACATTCCTATGACATTCCTATGACATTCCTATGACATTGCAAGGCGATAGGGGGACGTTCTAGGTAACTGACTAGTCAAATTTTCCAGCAATTGCAAGTGAACAAAAAATTCTTTATTGAAAGGAAAAACACCACAAGTAACCATATAAATTACTCCCTTTTTCATGCTTTCCCCTTCATAGTTTTAAAGTTGGTGATATGGCCTCTTTAAAATATTAGTCACACTGGAATTCATAAAACAGTGTCATATACATTCTTTCGAATTCCGACACTCCTCCATTTGACAAATGCCAGTGGGCAACAGATTCATGTACCTGTCAGAAACAGGCATATGAATCTGTCACTTGGATGGTAGCAGTACTGAGGTTGGGCATGTCCATTTGCAGACTATCTATCCTTGGTGTATGTTCAGCCCCATGCTAGCTAGGACACATTTGGCGGTGCAGCCAACAGCATCCTACCAACCACTGACTCATTCCCAACCTTATTCAGTTTAGTTATTATCCAGCAGATTACCTGGCAGATTGCGTTACTTAGTTAATGATGACAACCTGCATCCCCACCTTTTTGTACTTTCATCTGTTGGCCAGGGAATATGGCCCCCGTATAGCAACTAAATGGTGCTGGGATATCATAACAACTAGAGAGTCCTGTGCAGGAAGTTTTTATAATTATGGAAGCTTCCCAGCTTAAAATGCACCACTAGTACTGACATCTCTTTATATGCTAACTCATAATTGGTCTTAAAGTCATTGTAAAGTCAAAAGGGTTTTTATCTTATGCATTCTATCCTGTGTGCAAGCGGCCCCCCTCTGCCCCCCTAATACTTACTTGAGCCCATATCGATCCAGCGATGTTGCAGGAGTGTCTCGGCTTCCTGGGACTCTCCCTCCTCATTGGCTGAGATGGCCATTGGCTCCCACTGCTGTCAATCAAAGTCACAGAGCCAATGAGGAGAGAGAGTGGCGGTTCCAAAACCCAGCTCCGTGTCTGAATGGACACACAGAGCAGTGGCTCAGGTGCCCCCATAGCAAGCTACTTGCTGTGGGGGCACTCGGCAGGAGGGAGGGGCCAGGAGCGCTGGCAAGGAACCCGACAAGAGGAGGATCTGGGCTGCTCTGTGCAATACCACTGCACAGAGCTGGTAAGTATAATGTGTTTGTTATTTTTAAAGAAAAAAACGGAGACTTTAGTATCACTTTAAATATTACCTGCTTGCTTATCTGTGAATTGGTGGTAAATCTTTTTGAATCTGTTGCAACCATAGTGACAGATTTTTTAATTAGTGGAAATAAAACTACTTGTATCAGGCTCAAGTTTCAGATTTTCTAATGAAATCATTGCAAGATTGTTCTGAAATATGTGCTGGCCATTTTAAAGGGGCCATACCACCATATAAGTGTTGTAACTGCTTTATTGAATTCCCCCAACTGTCCTTCAATACTTGCAGCTGATATAAGCACACATTTGGGGGTGTTGTAAAAAAGAACACAACAAAACCGTTACTACGGGCAACTAATTAAGTTTTGTGCTTGTTTTCTTGTTCCAGTACTAATAACACATCTTCCAATGTGATATTAAAGTGATACTAAAGTCTTGTTTTTTTTTTCTTTAAAAATAACAAACATGCTATACTTACCTGCTCTGTGCAGTTGGTTTTGCACAGACTAGCCTGGATCCTCCTCTTCTCAGGTCCCTCTTTGGCGCTCCTGGCCCTTCCCTCCTGTCGAGTGCCCACACAGCAAGTAGCTTGCTATGGGGGCACCCGAGCCGAGCCGCAGCTCCATGTATCCATTCAGACATGGATCCACAGTTTGGCTCCACCCCCTCTCTCTCCTAATTGATTAACTGTATTTGATTGACAGCAAGCGGGAGCCAATGGCAGGGCTGGTGTGTCTCAGCCAATCAGGAGGGAGAGTCCCGAATGGCCGAGGCACTCATGCACATCGCTGGATAGAGATGGGCCTCGGGTAAGTATTAGGGGGGCTGCTACACACAAAAGGTTTTTTATTTTAATGCACAGAATGCAAATAAGATAAAAAACCTTTTCCCTTTACAATCACTTTAACGCTGCATGATTCAAAGGGTTTCTTAACGTTCTTAATTATGCCAAAAGACAGCCCTGACTTTGTATGACTAGACCATGACCTACATTAGTAGACTTATGCAATTCATATTTGTGGGCTGATTCCCTGAGTGGTTTGCATGTACTTTAATTCTCACATCTAGTGGTTGCTTATGCTCAGACTTGAAACACCATTATGCCTACATCTATGTTTGTGTTTAATAAAAACACTAGCAGTGTGCAGTAACAAATAACGTTAAAGAGGGCACAACATTATATGGGCCCACTTTCATGAGATTGCGGCTGCCTCCCCCATATTAAAGCTTCAATATTTTAACCACTTGCTGTCAGCTGTGCACCTGATCACGTAAATATACTGCCAGAAGCAGAAGCTGATCTTAAGGTACCGGGTACTCGATGACCACAGGCACCCGTCGATCATCAGGCAGAGACACAGAACTGTGATCTGCCTATTTAACAGGGCAGATCACCATTCTGACAAGAGGGAAGGTATGAAGTTTGTGTCCCTGCAAAGCAGGGAATAAAGTCAATCTCTTACCCTAGTAAAAAAAAACTCACACAGTTCATGTAAACATTGGTTAGGCACACAGTTAACCCTTTGCTAGCCCCTGATGTTAATCCCTTCCAAACCAGTGTCATTAGGACAGTGCATATTTTTAGCACTGATCACTGTAATAGTGTCAGTACAGTAGGTGACGGCGATATTGTGTCAATCTCGCCGCTGTTATCGGCGAGATTGACACCTGCGAGCCCCGTCACGGGAGCCAGCGCCGAGCTGGCTCGCTCATCGGGAAAGGAAAAATGTGTTTTGGTACAGTAGCTGCCAAAATAGTTAGTGTCAGAATTTCTGCTGCAATATCGCAGTGCTTCTATAAAGTCGCAGGTCGCCGCCATTACTAGTAGTAAATAAATAAAAATATCCCATAGTTTGTAAACGCTATAACTTTTGTGCAAACCAATCAATATACGCTTATTGGTATATTTTTTTTAGCAAAAAATATGTATCAGAATACATAGTTGCCTACATTTATGAAGAAATTCGATTGTTTCAATTTTTTTATTAAATTTAGGTTTTCAAATAGAAAGTAAAAAATATTGGGTTTTTATATATGGCTGTTATATGTAAAAGGAGGGTGATGTATCCAGCCCACAATACCATGTAAATAAATGAACTGCACTATGTATCTGCATAATATTCAAAGCAAATGTAGGAGTTTGGATTTAGGGTGATACCATGTATAGTCTTGCTCTTTAAGAAATATGTGGTAATTTCATATATTGGCAAACAAAAAAAAATCGTATTGTAAGCTATAGAGGGCAGCCAACCTTGAAAGTATGCAATCTTATAGTTAATTAATACATTGTATCTCCCTAGATTCAAATTTCAACTTTTATTGATGGCTAACATGGTACAACACTGTTGCTGCTATCTAAACATATGATATGTGAAAAAAAGCATACTACACTGCTTTATCAACACACCTTAAAAATACCTATAAAATAAGAAATGCTTACTCATTAAAAAAATTATGCCATTGGGAGGAAGTTTTGCACAATCAGTTAAAGTTTTGCTCTAAAAAAAAAAAAAAAAAGCTATATCATCAACATTCAGAATTCAAAGCTATGAAGCTTATGATATGAAAATGGTTCAGTTCATTAACCCGGCAATGTAAAGTGTGTAATTTCTATTTCACAGTTCAATAGAACAACACACAGTTGCTACTGCAAACCAATACCTGGTGTCATAGCACTTACTCTGATGTCAGATGTCATACCAAAATGCCCATGCAATCACATTTCAGAAACTCAGTATTTTTCATAATCCTTTACTTGGAATGCTGACACTGACCAATCATCAGAATTGTATCTGATTAGAAGAATGCAAGTAGGCACGAAACTCATAATACAAATGATACTAAAAGGTGATGCACAGTCTTTTTGTCCTACCTGGAGTATTCAGCAGCCTTGACATCTTACAGGAATATGAAATGTATTGTTCACATTTCTCAGCACTGTTCATGATTGTTGAGATTTGATCCATGCTTGTGCTGTAATTCAGCTGGAGTACTACTCGCTTCTCTCTGCTTGCACCGACAACTGATGTTTGTGGTAGAAGATCATGGTACAAGGTAGTCCAAACTTTATCCTCTGTTGGGAAAAAAAGACTTTACTTAGAGCAAATCAAGTTTAAGGTTTACTGCCAGTATGATAATAAATTCATCACAAATATCTTGTTGGGTTTTCATGTCAATGATTGGATTTATTCAGTGTAAGTTCATCCCAAATCAGTATTTCTCACACTTTAGGAACGCTTTCTTTCCAGTTTGTGTCTCTGCCACCTTCTGTAAAGTTATTTATGATTATGTCACATTCTTTTATCACATTTACATTATGGATTTCCACATGCAGAGCAGGATACTTTTGTATAGAATCTTATTGGTTGTGCCAAGTGAGATGTGTTAGAAGGCTGGAGCTACCCTAGGTAAATCTTGTTGATGGAGAGGTATTAGAAATTGGTGATTTCTTCAAATAACTGGGCCACCCAAAAATAATCCTGCTCTTTAACCACTTAAGCCCTGGACCATTTTTTTGCTAAAGGACCAGGCCCCTTTTTGAGATTCGGCACTGCGTCGCTTAAACTGACAATTGCGCGATCATGCGACGTGGCTTCCAAACAAAATTGACGTCCTTTTTTAGCTATGATTAAGCACCCACTTGCAGTGCAAAACATGTAAGCCTTGACTTGTCCTGTTCCTCTGGGATTGATGTGATCATTTGTGACCATTTGGATATCATCTGACTTCAATAAAGGTGTCCTAATGGAGTGCGGCCGCCAGGGCTTTTTTTCACAGAGAATAGGTGCAGAAACTCCTCCCTTCCTGACTCCACCCTGTACCCTCCTCCGAGCTCTGTTCCTTGGTTCCACCCCTTACCCACCTCCCAGTACCACCCCTTTTAGAGAAAACAGAGCCAAGTATCATTTTGTGGTGCTAAGTATTTTGTATGGATTTCATTAATGATAACAAAAAAGTCAGTAAAATAGATCTAGCAGCAATGGACACCCCAGTGACAATAGATCCACCCCAGCAACAATGGACCACCAACAGCCAGCATCAATAGACCCTTCAACAGCCAGCAACATTAGAGCCCTCCCTCAACAGTAGATCTCGCCCAGCAACAATTGACCCCCTACAACAAAAGAACCACCCCACAGAACAATAGACCCCCCACCAGCAACAATAGATCCTCCCCAGCAACAATAGATTTCCCAGTAGCCAGCATTAATAGACCCTTCAGCAGTCAGAAACAAAGACCCCCCCCTCAACAGTACATCCCTCCCAGTAACATAAGACCCCTCACGTGCAAAATAAAGAACTCCCTAGCAACAATAGACTCCCTTCCTTCACAAAAATAGATCCCCTCCAGCAACAATAGATTTCCCAGCAGCCAGCATCAATAGACCCTCCAACACACCACCCCACCCCTTACCTTTACATACATTCAGTTCTGGAGGTGTCGGAACTGCGCCCCCCCCCCGTTCCCGCTGAAAAAAAGCCCTGGTGGTCGCCCAGCCATTTTTTGCTATTTCTATGCACTTGCAGAGCCTGCAATGCGCCCCAAAAAAGCCTCTCAATACTATCCAATGTCAAAGCCCGAGGGCTTTCACACTGGAGCGTTGCGCTTGCAGGAGGCTCAAAAAACTCCTGCAAGCCGCATCTTTGAGGCGCAATAGGAGCACTAAAAATAGCGCTCCTATAGCGCCCCTGCCCATTGAAATCAATGGGGTAGCGCCTCTAATACACACGCAAAACGCCTCAAAGAGGCGTTATTGCGGGCGTTTTTAACCCTTTTTCGGCCGCTAGCGGGGGTTAAAATACCCCCGCTAGCGCCCGCAAATCGCGGCAAAAAAACGGTATACCGCCAGCGCATCCAGCGCCTCAGTGTGAAAGTAGCCTAAAGGTGAAGGTTTTTTACCTTCATGCATTGTATGCATGAAGGTAAAAAACCTTCTGTGAGCAGCAGTCCCCCCCCAATCCTTATATGAGCTCCCCCTGATCCAGAAATATTCACAATAGCCTTGTCTGCCCCAAGGCTCTCCCTCCTCATTGGCAGAGACAGCAGCAGAAGCCCATTGGCTCCCGCTGCTGTCAATCACAGCCAGTGAGCCAATAAGGAGAAAGTGGGGGGCTGGGCATGTGTCCTATGGACGGAAGTGAGCATGCAGTGGTGCCCCCAGGGCAAGCGACTTTCTCTGGGGACACTACTTGAGGGGGAAGGGCCAGGAGCATCGGTAGGGGACCCGAAAAGAAGAGGATCCCAGCTGCTCTGTGCAAAACCACCAAACAGTATGACATGTTTATTAGTTCTCCGCTCACCCTTCTCTTCCTTCCCTCCCTTTACCAACAGACCCCATGTCCTGCCCCCCCCCCCCTTTCCTATCATACTGTATTTTTCTTGTCAATTTCCCCACAAAATGAGAAATCAGATCAGATACCGGTTTACAAACTGTTTGCTTTTGGGGTTCAGAGACACCAGCCTATACGGTTAATCTATTCTTTATTGTGCTATGTTAACTGTATCCTCTGAGGCTATGTTGTATTTGTTCAATTACATTTTTATGCCACTTCTTCTAAATAAAGAATTAAAAAAAAAACATACATTGGCCCTAGCTGCTGGCACAGTGGTGAGTAGTGGAGTGAAAATGCACTGATACCCTAATGATAAAGAAAAAAATCCAGTCTCCTGGTGATGTCATTCCCACAAGCTACTTATGGCATGATTTCAATCACCAACATATTTAGAGGAAACATTGAGTAAGATGTATGCTATATTCAGGAGGAAGATATACTATTGGGCTGTAGTATGATCGCTGTCTGAATTTTTCTTTAAACTTCAGTCTGAAACCTTCTTTACCTATGCATTACTGTACATATTCTGCACATTTTCCAAAATGCCTATGACATGTTGTAAAATGGTATTTATGTTGGTTGGTCAGGAGGATTGAAGGCCTTTTCAATAAAGCAAAGAGCAATATGCAAAGTATGTAAGCCATAGCAACCAATGAGAACATAATTGTGCTGCTTTATTGAATCTGATATTTCAAGTCTGATACAATCGATGAAACATTTACAGAGCATCGTGTTAACTCTATTAGAACCCAAACATACTGTAAAAAAAAAGTTTTTCATAGAGTCTGGGAACTACAACAATATTCAGGCATAGTTTGTTTACTGAATGTGGTGCGTTTTTAGCAATACAGATTCAAAACTGTGCCAAAAGAGACAGTAGCTACTGTATGTAGGAAAGAGGGTCCCCTTGTGAGTTAGCAAATGTCATTCTCTGCATGGTGACGGACAGATCATCAGGAAAGGATGCACAATGTCACTGACTGTGAAGCCTTCCACCTGCTCCCTCACAGTGAGGTTATCATTTGATATTTTCTCTTCTGGGCTCTTTTGTTCTCAGCATCTCATAAACACTATGCAAATTACCATGAACTGTACAACTTATGTTGTAAATATACTAGGGGGGTTATTTACGAAAGGCAAATCCAGTTTGCACTACAAGTGCAAAGTGCACTTGAAATTGCACTGAAAGTGCACTTGGAAGTACAGTCGCTGTATGTCCGAGAGGGACATGCAAGGAAAATACAAAAAAACAGCATTTTAGCTTACACATGATTGGATAATAAAATTAGTAGAGCTTCCCCTCAGATTTACAGCGACTGCACTTCCAAGTGCACTTTCAGTGCAATTTCAAGTGCACTTTGCACTTGTCGTTTGCACTTGTAATGCAAAGTGGATTTGCCTTTCGTAAATAACCCCCAATGTGTCTTAATAGATGTTAATTCAAAAGGATGCCTTCTTCCTGATGAGACTTAAATTTATGTTTATCATCAAAGTAATGATAAAACAAATAATAATGGTTATAAAATGATTAAACAGCTTCAGAAACAAATTACAATGATTTCCTAAATTGGTTGATGTAAAAGAGTTTTTAATAACATTTATGAAAAAAACCTGAATGTCTGTTGAAGAAACAATGCGCTTGATTAATGGAAAATGCACAAGTGCAGGGAGAATTCGCTATGGCACACGATTGTTGAGAGTTAACATGAGCCTTGTAATGTCCTCATGCCCAGCTAACCTGACCCCTTTGAAGTATAAGTAACTTTACTAACGACCACCTACAAAGCCATCCACAACACTGCCCCCAGCTACATCACTGACCTAGTCTCTAAATACCAACCTAATCGTTCTCTTCGTTCTTCTCAAGATCTCCTGCTCTCTAGCTCGCTCATCACCTCCTCCCATGCTCGACTCCAGGACTTTTCCAGAGTCTCCCCAAGCCTATGGAACTCCTTACCCCAATCGGTCCGTCTATCTCCTTCTCTATTAGCTTTTAGAGGATCCCTAAAAACCCTCCTCTTCAGAGAAGCCTATCCCACCCACACCTAATAACTATATTTCCATTCTGTCCACCTGATCATCCCCCACAGCCAATACCCTTTGTTTCACGTGACCCTCCCTTCTAGACTGTAAGCTCTATCGAGCAGGGCCCTCTGATCCCTCTGTATTGAATTGTATTGTGATTGTACTGTCTTCCCTGATGTTGTAAAGCGCTGCGCAAACTGTTGGCGCTATATAAATCCTGTATAATAATAATAATAATAATAATAAGTAAATCCAACCCCTATTAATTCACCAAAAAAAGTGTAAAAAAAAAAAAAAAAATTCCCCAAAGAAGATCCATCGTCAATCACAATGCCCGTCACACTGCCGGACCCAAAAAAAGAAAACGTTCTGCCCGCGACAAAGGCTAACTGCCATTTGACAGTTCTTAAATAGGTAAGGGGTGGGGCCACCTGGTGACATCACCTAGTAGCACCACCCCCTTGTGACGTCACTGACCCACCATGCAGTGGTTGATGACATCACAAGGGAGGCAGTGCCACAAGGTGACGTCACCAGGTCGCCTGCCCCTTACCTATTTAAGAACTGGCAAATGGCAGAGCAGACATTCGGCGGTTAGCCTTTTTAGTGGGTGGAGCGTTTTATTTTTTTCGGTTCCGGCGGTGCAACAGGAGTCGTGATTCATGATGGATCTTTATCAGGTTTTTTTTTTTAATAAAGGAATTGTCAAAAACTGCCTCCTGTTTTAATTTATTTTTGACACTTTTTTTGTGAGTGAGTGGGGGTACAATGTACCCCATACTCATTCACATAGGGAGGGAGCCCGGATTAGGGGGGCTCCTTGTTAAAGGAGGCTTCCAGATTCAGATAAGCTCCCTGCCTGCAGATCCCCACAACCACCACCCTGCCTGTTGAAGAAACAATGCACTTGATTTATGAAAAATGCACAAGTGCGGAGGGAATTCGCTATGGCACGCTATTGTTGAGGGTTCACATGGAACTTGTAATGTCCTCATGCCCAGCTAACCTGACCCCTTTGAAATATATGTAAATCCAAGAATAAAAATGTAATGCATTTTGCACTATATTGCAAGCTACCAGTCCGTTGATGTGGTGTGCATATACAAAATAAACTCTGCGCCAAAAAAACAAATCAATTACCAATTGAATATGTGCGATAGCAATATCAAATGAATAAAAATAAATAAGCTGCTCCCCTGAATAAGTGTATTACACTCTAATTGAAAATAGTGGTGGGTATAGGGTGCGCTGTGCCAATAACACAAATTATTAATAATAAATTAGTTAGATTGAAATGTTCATAAAATAAATTGTTAACCATAAAAAATCCTTCATATAGTTGCTGTGATGAACAAAGTCCCAAAATAGTGAACAAGATTAGCAAAAAATAGTCCAATAAAGAAAAATGATTGCAAAGAGGTGGTGATTCCTACATTCCTATTCAAACTCCTTCACCAAATCAACAACACGGTACCTGGTCACGTTACCTCCCGTCATATCCGGCTCTCTGGTTGTCTATGGCGATCGGTGGAGCGCACGCCATCCACGGAGGTGGACGTGGTTTGGAGTCAGGTCTCCCCGTTTGACATACATGCCAGCAGCCCCAGTGCCGGGTAGGCACTTTTAAATGTAAGCAGCCACTTTGATAAACTTTTTTATCCTTTTAAATAAAAGCAATATTATGCTATGGATGTCCTATTTTTTGCATATACCCCGTCTGCCACTCTGAGGAAGCAGGTTCCAGTGCACTTCTCCAGGCTATACTGATATGCAAGCAGGCATTATACTGCACAAGCACTGATTGACTTTCTTTTTCATTAAAGAAGTCAATTACATCTGGTTGATTTGGTGAAGGAGTTTGAATAGGAACGTAGGAATCACCACTTCTTTGCAATCATTTTTCTTTAATGGACTATTTTTTGCTAATTGTATTCACTATTTTGGGACTTTGTTCATCACAGCAACTGTATGAAGGATTTTTTATGGTTAACAATGTATACGTTGATGTGGTGGCTGCATTTGTTTTCTTGTTTCAGATTTTTTTATATTTCCACCTTGTGGATAGAGTTGGGTGATCAGTTTAAGCCGAGCAAACATTTGGCCCGAACGTTGCCTGTTCGCCCATTCAGTGAACACCCGAGTTTGTGGAGAGCTCGGCAGGATATTCGCTCCACAATGCACTGCGAGCTGCATAGTGCATAGCTGGTTGTTAAGGAGTGGGTCGGGAAGCCAGCCGCTGCGTCCTTAACAACAGATGAGTCATCAGATGTCAGCGGACTTCGCCATTGACAGCTGACAGCTCTGCCCCCCACCCCAAAGCACCTTGTCCCCATGTTGATGGGGACAAGGGCCTCTTCCCTACAACCCTGGCCAGTGGTTGTGGGGGTGTGCGGTCAGGGGGCCTATCGAAATATGGAAACCCTCTTTAACAAGGCCCCCAAGATCCCAGTCTCCTCCATGTGAATGAATATGGGGTACATTGTACCCCTATTCATTCACCAAAAAAATAGTAAAAAAATAAATAAAGACAGGAGGCAGTTTTTGACAATTCCTTTAGTAAAAAAAAAAAGAAAGTCCCCAATGAAAACCCATCATCAATCACCATGCCCGGACCCAAAAAAAGAAAGCGGTCTGCCAACAACGAAGGCTAACTGCCATTTGACAGTTCCTAAATAGGTAAGGGGCCACCTAGTTATGTCCCCTGGTGGCACCACCTCTCTTGTGACGCCACTGACCGGTGCATGGTGACATCACAAGAGAGGTGGTGCCACCAGGGGTCATCAATAGGTGGCCCCGCTCCTTACCTATTTAAGAACTGTCAAATGGCGGAGCAGGCATTTGGCGGCTAGCCTTCGTTGTGGGTTTTCTTTTTTCTTTTTTTGGGTCTGGTGGGCATCGTGATTGACGATGGATCTTCATCAGGGACATTGTTTTTTTATTTTTTTAATAAAGAAATTGTCAAAAACTGCCTCCTGTCTATTGATTTTTTCATTTTTTGGGGGTAAATTAGTATAGGTACAATGTACCCCATACACATTCACATAAGGAAGGATCTGGGATCGGGGGGCCCATTGTTAAAGGGGACTTCCAGATTCCAATAAGCCCCCTGCCTGCAGACCCCCACAACCACAGCCTAAGGTTGTCGGGAAGAGGCCCTTGTCCCCATCAACATGGGGACAAGGTGGTTTGGGGGGGCCCCAAAGCACCCCTCATGTAGAGGGCATGTGGCCTGGTATGGTTCAGGAGGGGGGTGCTTGCTTGTGCCCCCCTATTTCCTGACCTGCAAGGCTGCGTGCTCAGATAAGGGTCTGTTATAGATTTTGGGGGCACCCGATGCCATTTTTCAAAAAATGTTGGTGTGAGGGTTCCCCTTACAATCCCTACTAGGTCTGGTATAGATTTTTTGGGGACCCCACACCATTTCTTTCCTCCAATTTTTTTTTGCTGGCAATTTTTTTTTACATTCAGCTGTCAGTGGGAAGCCAGCTGATATGGGGGAAGGGCCAGATATACTTGGGACCTCTTGTTCTAAAGGGGTATCCTGATTCTGACAAGTCCCTTGAATCCATTTTTTGTAAGACCATTGTCCCCTCAACATGGGGGCAAGGTGTCATGCAAGGGTGGGGAGGGGGAGGCAAGATTGAAGGTATGTGGCCTAGTGTGGTTCAAGGGTATGGAGGATGTATACTTTCTGTCCTCCCTTTCCTGACTACCCAGGCTGCATGCCATTATTAAAGGTCTGGTATGAACATTAAGTAGGACCCAAAAGGAAAAGACATGCAGCCTAGAAAGCCAGTAAAGCAAAGATAGAAACCATGTGGTGCCCACCCTTTTGAACAAAACTAGCCTAAATGCCTTCCACATTGGAAGGGTACATTTTAAGAGAGAAGGTGGGGAAGCTTCATTCTTGCAAGGTGCTTTGTCCCCATTTTGAGAGGATGTTGGAAATTGCTAGGGAGACTTCTCATAATCTGGAAATACCCTTTATAATAAGAGCCCCCCCAAGATATATTTTCCCACCCAGTGGAATGGGTATAGTGTACATTAAATAGTCATGATCATATCGGGTTAATTAAGTTGCCTGTAATCTTTAGCTGGTTTGTTCACAAACAGAAACCATGGGTTATGGTGAGCAAACTGGTTTGTTTTGACCAGTTTGTTCCACTGTTCGCAGTAAAACGTTTTCGAAAACAGTATTAAAAACAAGTCTTATGAATTATATATGTATTTATCCTGTCATAATAAAATAGGACTTTTTTACTCAGGATGTCTTTGGTAAAGATACAAATACGTGATTTGTATAGTTGCTAGTATTGTGTAAATGTAACAGAAAATTTATATAATAACCATATAAATTATTTCAATGTTATTTTGCTCACCTCGGACATCTTACCAAAGTTTTAAGTTTTCCATGGACACCTATACAAATGTCATGGCCTGTGCTTTTATGGGCAGTTAGTTTCTTTTCATAACACAGTTCACAGCACTTTGCTTTGCAATAATATTGTAGGTCTTATGGGGACTACAAAGACTCAGAAGCAGTAAAGTGCATTGGTTTAAGGATATCCACTTTCATTACTAGAAAACAAATGTAGCTAAGCAAAAAGTGAGGGTCATGAAGTCTCAGATCATATAATATACTAAAAAGTTTTGCTGTGATTTTCTATCTGGTAACAATAGAATACATTCAATGCCAGAAAGTTGAATCAGCATTTACTTTATTATTGTTCTAGTTCAAATCTGTAATATCCATTTAAGAGAACCAATAATCGTAATAAATAAGGGAGTTGCCACTGCTGACATGTTTTAACAGAGCAAGGGTTGTTATGGTCTTCTTGACTTCATTGCTTATTGAATCGCTGACCCAGAACAAGCATGCAGCCAATGACTGTTGCAAATTTGTTTCAAGCTCACTAAGTAAAAAAATGAAAGAAAAGACGATTGTCCTGGGCTTGGATCTTTAAATCAATCAGTAATGGCAACACTAATTAAGCACATTTCTGTTGTGTGAAACGCATCTACCTTGACCACTGCTGGTGTCCTCTGGTGTCATTTTGGATATTTTCATATTCCAATAAACTTTACATGGAGCCCACATCAGGTGCAGCCATTTCTTATTTTGACAGTTTACCACGGAGGCGAGCCTGGAAAAGCACTCAGGTTTGTGTTCCAGTGGGCATACCAGTTACACCTGGAGCAGTAAGTTCTTTTCATTTGAATGGCAACACCCAAATTTCTTCCCTGAAGGGACTCCTTAAGCTATGATAAAATTAAGCTGTGACTGATTGAAGCAGGACTTGATGCCAGTATGTGCTTTCATATTACCTGATGCAATAAAATGGAAAGTCGTTGGCTGCCTTTTTTAAAATGGGTGAAATAACAGAGGTTACTTAAATGGGTGCAGGGAGGTAGTTGCACTGATTTCAGCTATTGTAGTTTAACCACTTGAGGCCCAGAGGCCGTCATATGACGTCCTGGGCTTTGTGGGGCTATATCTGAATGATGCCTGCAGCTACAGGCATCATTCAGATATCGGCATTTTCAGCCGGCAATTCTCTATACCATAAGAATGATTATAGCCGCTTAATCGTTCTTACGGGCGGCAAAAGGGGATCCCCCCCGCCGCCCTCCATTGCTTCTACTGACTCACCTGTGCGATCGGTGAGTCGGAGAACGGAACCCGCAGCCCCGGATGCTGATCATAGAGATTTCCGGTGGACCAGATGGTCGCCGGAGTCTCTATGATCGTCGGAGGCCGGGTGCAATGTTATGACGTCACGCCCGGCCTCTGAATTAAAAAAAACGGCGCCGCCTCGGCTAGGAAGCGGTGATCGTTTTTTTTTTTTAGGCTTCCCAGCCTAGTGGTGAAATGTTGGGTCTTATTGACCCCATATCTCACTGTAAAGAGGTCCTGTCATGTGATATTCCTATTACAAGGGATGTTTACATTCCTTGTAATAGGAATAAAAGTGATCAAATTTTTTTTTTTTTTAAAGTGTCAAAATATTTTTTTTTTTAAGTAAAATAACAATTAAAAAAAATATTTAAAGTGCGGTGGTGATACTTCAATTAGAATTTTTTTTTTTTTTTTTTTTTTACCTTAATGCAGGGAATGCATTGGGGTAAAAAATGATCTACATTTAGAACCACTTTAAGGTCCCTTCTCTTGGGTACGTAAAAGATTTTCCTGTTCACATCCTGTTCTGTGAAAATAGAAAGTCTCATTAGAAGTTTCACATGAAGCAGCTGCCTTTTCCATAAGGCTAATATGCATACCAGTAAGACAAGAGTCAGAGACCTGGGCTTGTATCAAATAGGATGCACAGCCCGTCAGAGGATGTGGAACAGGCAGTACAAAGCCACTGCCTAGAAATGAAGACACCTCCCACTGGGCAACCAGGGCAGAGGAGCATAGCCGAAAATGCAGGACTATGTCTGGCTACTGCTGACACTCAGGCCAGAAGAGAGAGGCTGAGCAGCTTCTACTGCTGGAATGGGCAGATGAGGAAATAGGAGGGGGTCTTATGCCCCCAACATTACGGTATATAGATGTTATATGTATGCCTGTTTATTAGCAGTCATGACAGGTTTCCTTCTGAAGACCATGTTAGCGAAGCCAAAATTATGTATTTATTTCAAGAATTGCAAATGAAAGAAGTTATGGGAACACAATACATTGAAATAAACTATATGCTAAAACCCCAAGTGCAAACAAAATGTTTAAATGAAATGCTTTGCTTGCCCTGTTATTAGGCTAACTGTATTTTCCAAAATAGGTTATTCGTGGTTAAAGTCCAACTGAGATCACAGAAATAGGAATGCAGTCAGACAGATGCTGTAGTAACAAAGGCAAAATGTGATTTATAAATATGGTGAATGACAGGCCAATGTGCAGCAAATGTGCAGCAAATGATCTTTTAACCAATCATTGCTTTACTTAATAAATGTGCACTGTATTCTATATGCAAGACTAACGTAAATATTTCTTTCTTAGTTTTCAATTTAGAACTACAGTCATAATGACCTTTACCTGCATTATAAAAAAATGTTCTCTTTCACAACTTCAGATCAAGTATGTCAGTCACAAAATATCCTAAATTATTCTTAGTCACAGTCATTGGAGCATTTTTTACATGCATGGCTAATAGCCTAATTTTCTTCTTTTTATTCAGCTCTGAACATCTTGCTGGCAGACAATGACCTACATGTTGCCAGAAATTTGCCAAGCCTAAATGCTTTGAATTAGAATTATGCGTTCAGGAATATGGGGCCAGATGCTTTACTGCACTACCAGTAGAATTATGAAATGCAGAATAGACTGAAACACATTGAATCAAACAATTACAACCCCCACGTAAATCAGCTGTGCAGTCTTAAAGTGAAACAACACTTATTAAATGAAAGAAAGGAATTCTTTGCAGGTCAGCTATGAACACGTCAAGGATTTCAGCAAACTTTGCTATAAAACTTTATCTGCTTTTGATATAGTTGAAATGATACAGTTTCAGTTCCATCTACATTTTTAGCCAGGCAAAAATGGTGAGAATTGTAAAGCGTGGATAATCCGCGCATCCCCTGTGCTGCAAAAAGGCAAAGGTTCTACTAAAAAACCACTGGTGCAATAAGTGAAATGTACATAAAACGTTTTGAAACAATATAATCCTTATAAGAAAGGCTATAATAGAAAAATAAATTTCTCAAACATAAATGATAGGTGCTGCATTTAAAAAATAGCTGGAATATACAGCTATACAACAATGTTCAAAAATAATAAAAAATGCGCTACCAAAAAAAATGTGCAAAAAAGCAAAGTGCAAACTTAATATTAGATGCAATTATATGCAAAAAGGTCCCAAGTGAAAAGCTGTCAGATAGTGTCCTAATAAACACAAACAGGCTGTGAAGTGACTGCAAACAGGCTGTGAGGTAACTCGCTGCATTCAAAACTACATAAGAGAAGAGATGATTGCAGGGAAAGGTTGATATCTTCCTCCAAAGTTTTCCAGCCAGATGAGACAAAATGGTAAAAATGGAGGCTTACCGAATCCGGTGGATCTCTATTACGGAGATCATACAGGCTCAGCACATCAAAGGACTCCACGGTATCTCGACATCCGTCCCGCAGCAGGTCCGCTCTCTCCCTTAGACCGTTCAGGGGCACAGCTTCCCTGCAGTCAGGATCGATTCCCAATATTGGGTATGATAGACGTGGATATCAAAAAAGAGATAAGGGGAGACTCATGGTGCAGTATAATGAAAAATCCTTTTATTAAAAAATTACAAAGGCTGACATCCAGAGTCTCAAACAAGGCCTGTTGATGCCTTGTATAGGAGAAACGCAGCGTCGGGCGGAGCAATCACCTTTGACGTCACCACGCTCCAGCTTAGTGGCCTGAGCCGCGGCTGGTTGTCTCGTCTTACCGCTGAAATTTGAAAACTTTTGTTTGAGACTCTGGATGTCAGCCTTTGTAATTTTTTAATAAAAGGATTTTTCATTATACTGCACCCTGAGTCTCCCCTTATCTCGTGCATGCGTCAAAGTCATTTCGAGCATGCGCGGGCTTCCCGGAGGACAGGTAAGTGTACACACACACACACTTTTCTTGTTGAGAAACATGCTGACAAGAATCTCGACGAGAAAATAGAGAGCAGGTTCTCTATTTTTCTCGTCGAGATTTTTGACGGTTTTCTTGACGAGAAACATGATAGCCGCGTACACACGACCGATTTACTCGGCAAGAAAGCTCTGCCAGCAAGTTTCTTGCTGGTTCTTGCCGAGAAACTCGGTCGTGTGTACGAGGCTTTAGTCAACAAAAAATTCTCTGTGTTGTCAGATCACAGCAGCACTTAGGGGATGAGTGCATTTCTGGCAGATCAACAGGTATTTTTCTGTACAAAAACAAAAAAAAATAGAAGGTGCACGCACCTAGTGCATTTCCAAAAGACATTTATTCAAATATAGAGTCAATAAAAAATGGATACTCAACAAGATAGCAACTAATAGTGAGTCAAAAATACACATAAAGCTGGGCAGCATGGACCCACATGTGCCATATTCACATCGTGGGGTAAATATCTGATGCGTTTCAGGGGCGCTTCCTTCGAGCTAAGCTCTTTTTTATTGACTTTTTTGTTTTTGTTTTGTTTTTGTAGTGCCTATCGGACCACCCCATCTGAGAAGGGCAGCATCCGCCTAGTTTGGGGAATTACCGTTGTCCTTAATGTTTTGCACCACAGAAGACCCCTTAGCGCTGGAAATGACTGCTTGCTTAGGTATTTTTCTGTGCCTGCATTGTCTTGAAAAGATTAAAACATTGGGGAATATACATATTATGCATAGATGTAATGCATATGTTTTTTTTTTTTTTTCATTTTCCTAGGTGTACAGCATCTTTTTTGTTTTTATAGTCTTGACATATGCAAATATAAATATGTAGCCCTATGCGCATTTCTGTGCAATTCACATGCAATTCAGTGAATGGGCTTGAACTACACTACATCACACCAAAAGTATTGCATGCACTACTTTTGGAAATGCACTATATTTGCAAACTGCATTTGGGTGTCATTAACTTAACATTGACACCCGCTGCAGCTGCAGTGCATTTTGAACGCTGTGCGTGAAACGCGCACAGACCGCGGGTTTCCCACACCCCATTCTAATGTGAACCTAGCCTTATAGTGAAGTTTTCTTCTCAATAACTTGGACTTTTTATTTGGTTTCAGGATGCTTCCATAACTAACATGCAACTGCAGTGATAATACCTTGGCAACAGTTTTAGTTAAAGCTGAACCACTCCTACCGAGCCCCTTTTAGCTAATTGCTAGCATGAAAAAAAAATATATTCCCAAATTAAAATCAGTGCTCATGTAATGTTCTGGTCTTGGGATACACTTCATTACAGATGACTAATGTAACTGAAACTGTATAGAAAAATTTTTTTTTTTAGTAATGGCCATTTCTTGGCTAAAAGGCAAGGGATGGTAAAACAAATGACACAGGGGGTGCTGGGTACTGCCCTGGGGAAGATGCAAACAATTTTTTTTTTATTCTGTTTAAAGTAAAACATTAAAAATGCAAATTTCCTCCTGAAATGGATAACAGCGATATACTCCATCCCCTCAGATAATGTTAAGGTTGATAGCCTTTTTTCGAATCCCCTACCTATCATTAATGGCACAAGATAGGAATGCAGCTTATCTCCCATTCTGTTTGTACTCTTCTTGGAGCCCTTCCTTTGTAAAGTAAAATCTTATCCAAACTTAACTTTTAATAATTGCAAGTGATGGGAGCCCCCATTCCTTGGAATATTGCCCAACACCTTAAGCCCTGTACACACGATCGGTTTTACCGATGAAAACAGTCCGATGGACTTTTTTCATTGGACAAACCGATCGTGGATGGGACCCATCGGTCTTTTTTCCATCGGTTTTAAAAAATAGAACATGTTTTAAATTTTTCCAATGGATCAAAAACCGATAGCAAATTCCGATCGTCTATGGGCAAGTCCATCAGATAAAAAACCCACGCATGCTCAGAATCAAGTCGACACATGCTCAGAAGCATTAAACTTCATTTTTCTCGGCTCATCTGAGTGTTTTACGTCACCGCGTTTGGAACGGTCGGTTTTTTGACTGATGGTGTGTAGGCAAGACCGATGGAAGTCAGCTTCATCGGATTTCTGATGGACAAAACCATCGGATTAGAATCCATAGGATATCCGATCGTGTGTACGAGGCTTTAGAGTTAACTTCACCTCCACTGCCTTAAAAAATCTGGGGACCTTTTTGCCTGCTTCAGTGCTGATAATTTTTATTGGTTAGAAAGATGCAAAATTCTCAAAATGGTTATCTTGCCAAAATGTTAATTTCTATTCTCGACCCTACCTATCCCCATACCTTTCATCAAAATGGCGAATACCGAATTCTCTAAATTCATCTGGACCCACAAATAACCAAGACTAAACAGGGCCCTTTCTAACTGAAACCCTAGGTGGCTTTACCTTTCCTGACCAGGCAAAAAACTTTACAGCATGCCACCTAGTTCTTCTTATTGACTGGTGTCCTCATACACATCTCAAATGCTGGATATCTCTAGAGCAGTGCTTCTCTCTGTTTTTTTTTTGCATTGTCTTCTCTGGTATCCTGACATCACACCATCCTACCTGAAGACTCATCCAGCAAATGGTCCTTTGCTAGTAAATGTAACAAGGAAAGGATTGCCGCTACTACCAACCAGCCCAGATGAATGAACGATGAGGAGCTGCCTCGCCTACATGTCTCCACCAAGCCACACACCCTGATGAATTTCACCCTGGACACCAAGGCTTAGTCATTACTATGATCTATACTATTTCAAAGGCTAATTGCACGTGGCTTATACCAAGTGTCTGAATCTTCTTCTAAGCTTGGGCAGTTTGCCTCTGCTTTTAACCTTGACAGTGACTCTGTGTGATAGAAATGGCCCACTTGGGAATATTCTTTCAAATATATAAGTTCACTCTTACTTACCCAGGAAAGTCGACACATGCTCAGAAGCATTGAACATGTTTTGGATGGTCGGAATTTAGTCTGACAGTGTGTATGCAAGACTGGTGGAAGTCAGCTTCATCGTAATTCCAACGGAAAATCCATCGGATTTTATTCCATTGGTAATCCGATCGTGTGTACAGGGCATTAGTGTGTTCTGACTATTCTCTGTTGTTTTGACATTGTACACTGCCCCTAATATACTGTATATTAAATGATGCTGTAACCTATATGTCTGTTATAAACCAAATAAACAGAAAATGCAAAATCTTATTCAGTGACATGACTGGGAGATGCCCTAACCCTGCCAGTGAAGTGGTTCACCTGAACAACCTACTACAGCAAAAACTAACATTTATGAAGAAAAAACTAACCACTTGCCGACCAGCCACAGTACATATACTGTGGCAGGTCAGCACCTGCAGGCAAAGTCACATACATGTACTTCATTTTGCCTGCTCGGGCTAAGTGGGGCACTAAGCACCTCCCTGGAACCGATATGTCCACCACACAGTGGAATGCGGATCCCGGTACTCGGGCCGGTTAATCATGTGATCTATATGTGATCACACGATCACAATGTCAAGAAAGATGTTATGAATTAATTAATTTTGGAGGGACTTTTTTGTTTGCATGGTGTCCCCTTCAAAATTCATACCAGACCTAAAGGGTCACAGCTCCCCCTCTCTGAGGTCCCCTTGGACTTTTAAAGAAAAAAAATTACAGTATACATAGATACTGTATACATGCCTTTTTAAATGTCCCCTGGGCCAGTCCAGTGATGGTTGACCTTGATGGTCTTACCTATTGCATATAAGTACCATTCAGTGCAATACTGCTGTGAGTCCAGGTAGGGATGGTCATAGGGGTATGTTTACAAAAGCCTGGGCACATAAGAATTGGGTGAAATTATGCCAGTCAGCCTGGAAGAAGAGCTTAATCTGCTGTTGCAGCCGAGCTTCTGCAGGAGTCAATACCAGAATGCAGGATAGTATTGCAGCAAAAGCTTCTCATTTTTAACAAGTGCTGGAGTACTTATCTTTTAGCTTTGTTAAAAAAAAAAAACGTATTTAAGGCTACTATCCCATGCTCCCTATTTCTCTCACTTCTGAGACCCACAAGGGTTATGCCCTAATTCTTATCAGTGTTACAATTGTAATTATTTCTATAAAGGGGCTCATGATAAAAAAAAACACCAAGTTTTCTTCCAATGGTTGAAAATATGATATGGTAATTTTAAATGATTTTTTTTTACTTTAAACTCTCCATATTTAACATTTACAATGAGGAAAACTTTTCCTTTTGTGTTGCATTAAATTAAATCAATTTAAAAAAAGATAAGACTGAACGGGTGATCATATGAAAAACTATGTATAACCGCATTTTGTAAAGGAAAACTGTGCAGGATAATAGCAATAGCATCAGCTTACCTATAAGCAAAACAAATAATTTTACAAATGAATAACCTTTTATATGAAAGATCGTTCTATAAAATGTATTGATTTTCTCTGCCAAGCAATTACAAATTTAACAAATACACATGTGGCAGTGGCAGAAAATATTGAACTAATACTTCAAGGTTCATAGGTAGTTCCAGGAAATACACATGCATATAGCAAATGATCACTCCATTCTGACTATAAGCGAACACATAGTAAATAGAGTTTGGCGAACAGTTCGAGCCAAGCAAAAGTTCAGCAAGAACACTGCATGTTCGCTCGTTCAGCAAACACCTGAATTTGCGGGGCGCTCAGCGGGATATTCGCCCGCTGAGCACCCCACAATGCACTGCACAATGCATTCTAGGGCCCTAATTAAATGAAGCAATGCACCTGACCACTGATCAGGTGCAAGGCTTTGCCCAATCACAGAGCACTGTCAGAGCCATGTTTGGACACAGTCATGATGATTTTGCCCAATCATGGCTCAGTGCTTATAGTCCCACCTCATATAATAAATGGGTCCTTCCCACAGGAACCTTTTGCAGTGTGTTGTTGGAGTGGAGATAGATAGAGCAGGGCCCAGTTTGCTACTAGAGAGTTAAGCCCCGTACACACGATTGGTTTGACTGATGAAAACCGTCCGATGGATGGTTTTCATCAGATCAACCGATCGTGTATGGTACCCATCGGTCTTTTTTCCATCGGTTGTAAAAAATAGAACTTGTTTTAAAAATTTCCGATGGATAAAAAACCGATCGAAAACTCAGATCGTCTATGGGCAAGTGAATCGGATCAAAAACCCACGCATGCTCAGAATCAAGTTGACGCATGCTCAGAAGCATTAAACTTAATTTTTCTCGGCTCATCGGAGTGTTTTACGTCACCGCGTTTGGAACGGTCGGTTTTTTGACTGATGGTGTGTGGGCAAGGCTGATGGAAAACAGTTTCATCGGATATCCGATGGACAAATTTATCGGACGAAAATCCATAGGTTATCCGATCGTGTGTACGGGGCTTTAGTGTGTTATTGTGAATCTGAGTGTAGACAGTTAGTGTAGTGTTAAGCCCTGTACACACGGGCGGGAATCCCGTCGTAAAAAAAAGTTGGTTTTCTCGACAGGATTCCTGTCAAGCTTGCCTTGCTCAACGAGTGTACACACACCCATTCAAAAGAACCGCCGTTCTTTTGAATGGCAAGAATGCGGTCACTCGTCACATTCTATGCCCTTCGCCGCCATCTTGCTACACCCCACGCTAACCTTCTACGCTACCGCAAATGCGTCAAAGTCTTTTTGAGCATGCGCGGGTTTACCTTGGACAGGTAAGCTTACACACGACCGGTTTTCTCGGCAGGAAAACTCTGCCGAGAGTCCCGACGAGAAAAATATAGAGCAGGTTCTCTATTTTTCTCGTTGAGATTCCCTGCAGTTTTCCTGTCAAGAAACCATACACACGAACGGTTTTCTCTGCAAACAGCTCTCCCAGCAGTTTTCTTGCTGAGAAAATCGGTCGTGTGTACGAGGCTTTAGTATAGTAGTGTGAGTATAGTGTGTCAGTATAGTGTGAGTATAGTGTAGTGTCAGTGTAGTGTGTCAGTGTAGTGTAGTGTTTAAGACTGTACTACATAACACCTAGTGCTGTATACAGTGCTATATACCCACTTTCTTTTTTGTACGGGGCCTGACGCTTTTTTTTTTAATTGTCAGCCGCAGTTTTTTTGACTGCATCTCTGTTTTTCCCCCTTTTTTTATTTTTTATTTTTTATAGTTTTTACAGTTCTGTCAGCGGCAGTCCTCAATTTAAATTGCACCAAACTCCACATTTTATTGAATAAAGTGCATCCAATTACACATTTCCCAGTCTATTAAAATTGGGTAATAAGCCCCCCATCATGTCTGGAAGGCCAACAAGGAGAGGCAAACGTTCCCATGCCACTATGAGGGCGCCAGCAGCGTCTCTGTTCACAGGCAAAGGTGGACATGGTCTTTCCTCATGCAGGTTGCGCGTTTGTCTTTGCTTAGTGATGTTGCCCATGCTATCCAGCCACAGCACACAGAGGAGTTGGTGGACTGGCTTACTAAACCATCCTCATCCTCCACATCCTCTATTACCCAAGCTGACTCTAGTTTGCAGTCCACCACAGCTGTCAGAGCGGCTCCTGCCATAGCCCCATCATTATGCATGGAGGAGTCAGCTGAATTATTTGAACACAGTGTCATTCCTGCGCCCTCCAAGAGTAACTGTGAGGAGTTACAGGGTGCAGGGACCACCAATACCCAAGGCCCAACACCTGTGTGACATTTTTAAGAGCAGAATCCAATCCTGCGTTTGCCAAGGATAACTGTGAAGGGTTATGGTGTGAAGGCACCACCAACACCCAAGGCCCAATTTTTACGCACCTGTTACTTATCTTCAAAGCCTGCGAAAGAGACAACAGACTTTATGTAAAAAAATTGTTAATCTTGGCCTGAGTGTACTATAATTTGGTTTCTTCACATAAGGCTTTCTTACTGTGGTGCAAAACTTTGTTATTTCCATCCAAACTCTGCCCAAAGAGACACCAGAATTTATCCAAAAAATCTCTAATCTTGTTCCGAGTGCACTAAAATATGGTCTCATCATACAGACTGGCTCCCCAAGTTGTTGTTTACAAAATAGAGAAAGCTTGCAGGATTTTTTTTTTTTAAATGTCATTAGGTTCGTTTTGCTGCAGCAGGTTTTATACACGGTACAGATGCCCCTTATTTTTATTGTTTCACTTTAGGCATCATTAAAATCACTGCTCCATTAAAAACAATCTTTTTTTTTTTTTTGCATTGATACCCAGGCCCTCATACCCTTTTTATTGCCAATAACTTGCATATAAGGCTTCAAATTTGACACTTTTGAGTCACAGACTTTAATAGGGTTTGGAGTTCGGGTGTAAACTTTTGCAATGTTCTGGTGCGAACTGAACTGGGGGTGTTTGGCCCAAATGAAAGGAAAAACACTTGTGTAGAGTGAGGAGAGTCAGCCTTGGGCAGGGTTAAGAAGGGGTTAATTGAAGATGGTAGGTACTTCCCCTTCAGACCTGCTTATTGCCAGCTGAGCTGAAAATGTCAGGGGAACAGTGTGTTTGGAGAGAGAGACACAGCAGCATGCTGTGTGAGAGGATCCATTGCTGGATTGTGGCCTGCTGGGGTGAGCTAAACTAGCTAAACTATATAAAAGACTGTTGCTCTGGTTAGAGCTGTATACTGTGCACACCAGCCTGTGGCTGCAGAGACTGAAATGTTCCTATATGTGCACCTGTATTGCAAGACGAGCCTGTCATTTCTTCTGTTTGTTTTAACATTTTGCTGAATAAAGCCATTTTTATTTTTCTGGACTGTCTGAGCCGGCTTTTCACGCCTCTGATCCCTTACAAAAGCTATAAAAAAACATTATAAACATCTTGTGTTCCCCTTTTTTTTAAGTGATCACATTTTTTCTGTTCTCAGCTGCAAGAGAGCTGGGGGGGGGGGGGGAAGCAAAAGCACACTGAACTTATCAGTGAAGGGCTGTACAAGGAAGGGGGGGGCAAGTCTGATAATTTAAGGAGAGCCCCCAGCATAGCTAGAGAGCTCACCACGTTTTTTCTCCTGCTTAGTGTGGTCTGTTTTTAAAAAAGAAAGCAAAGGGAGCAATACAAATAGAGTGGGGTATTTTTTCATACAAGTACACGGTACAGCAGGCAAATATCAGGAATATGAAATGCTGGATTTACTAGTCTATGGCAAGCAGCTGAATACAGAGTTGAAAAGCATTTATGAAAACAGCTTTAGGTGCCAAAGAATGTATCATTCTGCACATCCAGTCTTGTAATCAATGCATCCCTGCAGGATAGTATAGCTAGATTCTAAGCCTTCATTACAGTAGAAGCACAACCTGGCCAAAAAATCTTTTTGCTCTCTTCTCCATTCAGCTTGCTTATTGTCAGCACAGTACTGCATGAGAATTTGGCTGACTGCTACCATTTGCCCATTCCCTTCTAGTCTGACTTCTGCTGTGTGTGAAATTACAGAAGTTTGATATAAAAATAAAAAAAAGAATTCAGGTACACAAGGTGCATGGAAAAATGTATTTATTTTTTTCAATGCATAACTGCTTTAATTTTTTTTTTAATAAACCTACATAGAGTTGTGTTTTAAGATGTATTTTTTTATTTTTTTGGGAGAAATACCTACGGTCAACAGATGAATGGATGTTTATTTGTTCTTTTGTTATTTTGTGTGTGTAGCCAAACTCTTATAATCTTAAAAACGAAAGGAGAGCTCCCATTTTTATAGATTCCGCATGGTATAACCGGCATTTCAGAGTTGGGCTGTCATGTTATGAGAGTGCCTATCACTTCCTTTTCTCTTTAGCAGGTGGGACCAAAGTACACGTCTTTATTGTATTCCAGATTCCAGTATGAAGTCTGAAGTGATAGAAGACCTATAATGTGAGGGGAAATCTTCTCTTACATAGTTGTCAGCCAAAAAACAGGTTTCCTTATTGGAAGATTTCCACTCACCTTCTAAACCTAAAATTATTGTCATAAATGTACACCTATATTTGTGCACCCGGAAGTACTGGATGTTGGTTTCCACACATTTCCCTATTAATGAGCAGATGACAAAATTTACGTTAACCTACACAATACTCAAGACTGTACCCCCAACCTATATGACACAGTTTTGCTCCCACTAGGGTGTCAGGGCTGGCAGGAACTGCGTATGGAACGTCACGAGTTCCATACACTGATTCAAATGGTATTGACATGTCTTCCACGTATTTATGTATACTATGTAGATTACATTGTTAACAACTATACAACCTGAGCTTATTACACCAGTGTGCCAACTGGTTCGCACTTTGTCATATCTCTGTTTGTTTTGTGTTGATAAGACAACAAAAAACTATTGAACATAAACATAAAATATTGGATTTTCCAAGACTTTCTATACTGTGTCGATGGTCTCCTGGACAAAGAGGGTATATCGCCTCAGTGGGGACCCAGCTAGCAATAGAAGACCTCACAGAGGTTCTAACCATTCTACATTATCCAAAGCTAAACAAAGACCAGTTGGCTATAGTTAAAAAACTTTTTTAATTCCAACCATTGCTGAATGCTTCTTCTGTAAAACACTACTAGATCATCTCACATTTATGATCAAGACTGCTGAACACAAGACTACTGACTATATATCTTAGTTACCTGACTTTTTATGTACATAATTTTCATGTTTTGCAAAGCAGTAGGAGACTACATAAACCCTTATTAGTGGACACATCCTGTATTCTATATAAAGACAAAAGACTGTAGAAATTTAGCTGATGGTCTCTTACCTGTCATATTGCAGTAAACTTTCATCTGCCCTTGTGGACCACTTCCATCTGGGTCAATCCAATACCAGCCTGATAAGTTTCCCAAGTGTCTGTAAACTTCACATGACAGCTCATACAGTGCTAAAAGGAAAGTTGTGTTCAAGTTAATATTTTTAAATAAGGTCCAAATATTTTATTTTAATCTCCAACATCTTGAACTACACGTAGAAATAATGCACACAACAATGAAAAATTTTAATTTTGTCAAATTTTCATGTTTATTATTTTGGCTACTGAAGCAGAAGTAGTATACTTTTTTGCGGCTCCACTAGATGAAACCTACAGCAGATTTTGCAATAGCATGTTTCCTTAATTAACCTGTTCGGGTGGCAGGAAAAAAAGATGAGTTTAAATCAGTACTGTGATACTGTAAAATACTGTATCCAATTAGTATACCAAAAATTCTAAGCTTAAAAACAACTTGAATCCATAGAGCTCACTTTGAGTCTGGAGGAAAGAGTAAACACAGTTTCTGACAATTCATCTTTTTTATTTCCAGTAAAATCAGCAACTCGAACTGACACAAAAATTTAGATAGATAGTTGGATAGATAATTAAGAATTGTATATGTGCTTGGAAGTTTACAAGGTAATGGTGCAATGAAGCTTCTGAAATATTTTTTACTTTATCTTACTAAAAACACAGTTTTGAATGTGTTGCTCCAATATACATACTATTAAACATCATTATCGCTAATGGTTACCATCAATCAAAACCAGTTTTACTTTTGGGTAGGAGCATTGAGTTGAATAACCTACAGACATCCTGTATAACTTATGGATCTAAAGGAAATGTACGGTACTTTTGTCAATATTTTCTGTCTTTGTCTAAATTGGTATAGATTTAAAAAATAATTAGAAAAAATAGATTTTCTATTTTTGTCATGTAAAACTGCACATCATTATTAGGCAGTTTTATATTAAGCTAGCAGGTAGTTATAGTCTCCATTGTTATATTCTTTATTTAGGGTGATTACTTTTCAACCAAACTGAAAGAAGCTCATTGTTTACAGAACTTGAAGAGGGTCATCAGATCAGTGACTAACCCCTTTTCATAAAGTTGAATCTAAGATTTTATTCAGACAAAGCAAGCGGCTCTACTCTTCTTTCTCTTTATATAAACCACAGTGCCCTGGGAATCATTAGGCTGGTGTGACAGCAGGAAGGTAAAGTCACCTGGTTGCATCCAGGGGGGTAGATATATTTCGCCCAGATTCAGGCTTTACGCCGACTTATACAACTAGGTGGAGAGTTGTATAAGCCCAGCTGAGGCTAGTGGGCTCATGGATGACTCATACCTAGGGAGAGTGTGGGGCGTCGTGCAGACAGGGAGTTGATGAGACCAGCTGAAGCTTGTCAGCTCATTTAGGCCTCTATAAGAACTCCCAGATTCATTAGGTGTTAGCTCATGCCTGGAACCAGACCTGTGTGGACTGTCTAGGGAGAGTGAACCCCTGTGCGGTGAGACAAAGCCTGTGTGGCTATTTGCTTGGACATTTAAAACCAGGGACTTAGGGACTAGGACAGCACTAGGCTGATCCCAGTTGTTAGTTAGGAAACCTGTATGTTTAGTCAGAGGTCAAGTTGACCAGGATTTATTTTGTTTATGTTTCTTTTGCTTTGCCGTGTTTTGTCACTGTAAATAGAAAATAAACCGCACCTTTTTTTTTTGAAAACCACAACCTCCGTTTGCTGGGCCTGTTTTGTGTGGGGAGCCCATCCCGGGGGTCACACACACCCGCTGCCGAGCTAACCCCCTCACACTGGTCATACATGCATAAAGTTTGGACTGATTCCTTCTGATTCAGCTGAAATTTGCACTATAGGTAGCCCTGTCAGAAACACTTGGATCGACCAATTCAGCTGAACAGCACCTGGATCCAACCAAATACAATACAAAAGCCCACAGAGAAAGATTCATCCATCTGTGCTGTTTAGCATGAATGGAGGAATCTGTTATGCCGTGTACACATGGTCGGAATTTCCGACAGAAAAAGTCAGATAGGAGCTTTTGGTCAGATATTCCGACCGTGTGTATGCCCCACCAGACTTTTTCTGTCGGAATTTCCGACGGACTTAGATAGAGAGCAGGTTCTCTATTTTTCCGTTGGAAATTCCGATGGAGGTTTTCCGGTTGGCAAGTCCGACCGTGTGTACACGGCATTAGATCTAAATCTATATAGGATATAAAAAGTAGAGCAATGGTTTTACTAACCCTTCACCTAGATAAGAAATTTGGTTATACAAGATAGACACAGCTTGATGGAATTTCTGAAATGGATTTCCACCTACCCGCACATATAAAATTTTCAACCTGAATTTAGTTGGTAGTAATAAAGGGCCTAAATTGCAGGTTTAAGGCACCAGGAGGGAAACCCACCAAGCCAATAACCGGCGACATACAGTTCCTGTAGGACTAAATGAGGTAGAAGTTCACAGCTCGATTTTGAGAGTTGGGTAAGTGTGCTGCCTATTAATAGGTGGAGTTTTACCGCCAGTGGGAGTGCAGAGTGTTGTCAGAGTAAAACCATATCTTGCTCCAAACCCACCTATTTTTTAAAGGCAGTGTGTTTAATCCAATTGAGGACTCTAGTCGTATGCCCTCTTTGGTGATATTTGAAAGGATCTAGAAACCCTATGTAGCCCCACACCTTAGGTAAACATAATCAGTGGTATGTAATCTTTCTGGACCCATATGCCCAGAAGAAATTAATGTGCAGTGAAGGAAAGCTTTGAGAATGTAGAACAGGAGGGTCTGCAAGAGATACAGTATTCTTGGAAGAATGTTCATTTTTAATATACTGTTTCTCCCAAACCATGTTGCTAACATCAGAGGAAAGATTTCTTTAAAATTTTCTGTAAGTGACTGAGTAATGTATACTCCCAAATATCTGTTTTAATGGCCGCCCACAAAATGGAAAATTTGCATGAAAGACTCGAAAACTAGACTGAGGAGTCTGAATGAAGTTCACATTCATGGCTTCTGACTTTCCCATGTTTATTTTGTAATTCGAACGCTCCACATATTACATAGTTGATGAGGTTGAATAAATTCTCCAGTCCACCCAGTTCAATATGTGTGTGTGTTCATCTACTGTATGTCTCTATCATTTCCAATATCACTGTATATAATGTATAAGATGCCCATCTAAATGTTTTTTGTGATTGTCGACATTCCCTGCTGAAACCACTGATTGTGGAAGGAAGTTCCACATCCTTACTTCTCTAACAGAACCACTTAGTCAGTTTAAGGTAAACTAATTCCCATACAACTTCATTGAGCGTCCACATGTCTTGTTAAGTGACCTGGGACTGAATAATTTTCTCCCTATGTTAAAAACACAATTTGGATATTTGTATATTGTGATCATATCCCCTCTTAAGCTTCTCTTCTCTCGGGAGAATATGTTTATTGTTTGTAGTTGTTCATCATAACTGTGGTCCTCCAGTCCCCTTATTATATTTGTTTCCCTGCTCTGGACTCTCTCCAGTTAAAGTCTATCCTTCCTGAGGATTGGTGACCAGAACTGAATGGTATACTTAAAGTGGAAGTAAACCCATCGATTTAACAGTTACAAAAAGCAGTTACATTCCCGGCATGCCGGGAATGCCAACTGTCACATTGGTTGTGCTCTCAACCAAACTGTTCAACCATCCAATGGCTGGTGTCATAACTGATCACATGTGCAGCATCATGGCAGTTGGAGATTAAACAGAGGCCAAGATGGCAGCTTCCTTGGCTGAAAATGATAGGAGGGTTTACTTCCACTTTAAGATGTGGCCGAACCAGACTTTTGTGAAGTAGTAGAATTGTAGTTTAATCTCTTAAGTAGATATCCTTTTTAATGCATGCTAATAGTCTGCTAGCCTTGCTTGCTGCAGCTTGTTATTGCATACTTTTTCTCAACCTGTGATCTACTAGGACCCCACATAACCTTTTCCATTCTTGATCCCCCCAGAGGTTCTTCCCCTGGAGAGTAACTTGCATTCATATTTTAGTCCCCACGTGCATTACGTTATATTTATCAATATTAAACCTCATTTGCAATGTAGCTGCATGGAGGTTTTCCTTTAAGTTTTCTACATACTGTTATGAGGTTCTCAACCTGCTTAGCTTTGTGTCATCAGAAAACACTGATAGTGAACTATTTATTCTCACCTCTGTATCATTTATGAAAAGGTTAAAACAAATTGGTCCCAAGACAGAGCCCTGGGGCACCCAGTTCACAACACCAGACCATACTAAATATATGCTTTTTATCACCATCCTCTGGACATGCTCCTGTAACCAGTTGTTTTATCCAGTTACAAACACTGTCATCAATGCCAACTGACCTCAGTTTGAAAATTAGAAGTTTATAGGGTATTGTATCAAAAGCTTTGACAATATCCTGTATCGCGGTGACAGCTCACTTCTTCATAGAATGTTTAGAGGAGGGTTTGGCATTAATGAGCCTTCGTAAATCCATTCTGGTTACTACGAATGATACCATTTTCAACAACAAATTTTTGAATATAATCCTTTATCTTCCCCTCCAATAGGTTACATACTATTGATGTTAGGATGACCAGTCTGTAGTATTGGTACATCAGTAAACTGCCCTTAAAGATTAGGAATAATGGTGTAGCAATAACCTGGCTAAGTTCTTTGAGGACTCTTGTGTGTAAGTCATCAGGGCCTGGTAACTTATTTACATTACATTTTTCAAACACTTGGGGAACACATATGAACAAAAAGGCAGAAACAACATTCAAACAGGTCCAAAGGAGAGAAGATCTGCCTGTAAGATAAAATAATGTTTTGATTCCACCTAGCATGCTCCTCACATGAACCATGATAGAAAATGAATAAGGACCAAGTGCAGTAATAGTTTCATATGGCTGAAAGCCCAAACTCCAGCCACTCACAGCCAACTGGTTAGACATAAGGCACATATAAATTCAGCTTACCTAGCCAAAGGGAAGTATTGCAAGGCAGATTGAAACAGGCAGTAAGCTTCCATCCTCCTTACAGGTTAGTGAGTGGTTGGATTATCGAGCAGGGGTAGCTTTGGTGGCTCTGGAGCATGAGCCCCTGCTTCATTGAGACAAAGGAGCAGGATTTGGAGTGGATCTGTACTCCCCACAGGCTGTCTCAAGTCAATTTGGAACAAATATCAGGGCAGTATCCGTGAAACTAATAGTTCTGGCAATTGATCAGGGCTGTGAGATGCAAACTGATTGCTGTCCTTCTTGATAATGGTATCTAATGGATGGCCCTATTTTTGGACAATCCAACTTCCCTTAGGTAACCAAGAAGAGGTCTAAATATTCTAAGGATAGCCAGGATTATGCAAGAAAAATCAGGCAAAAGCTGAATTGTAGCGCCATCAAATTCAAACAGACCATGTTGCCAAGCTCTTTGAATTACCTCCTCCTTTAAGGCCAAATAATGCACTCTAAAGAGTACATCACTTGGAAAGGCCCATCTGGGGCTTACAGTCCAGTGCCAATGTGGAGTCATGGTCCAGGTACATTTTCACAATAGCTACTACAGGAAATTTCAGGTCCACCCCCTGAATCTTCCCTCTCCTGTTCTTGCTATCTGTCCTCAATTCGAGGTGAATGAGTCTATCATGTATTTGCTTGGTTGCTGTCTCCAATGTAGTAATGTGTGATTCCTGTGAACTTTGTTTAGTGTTAACTAGGGATGGGCCGAACACTCCCCTGTTTGGTTCGCATCCAGAACATGCGAACGGACTGAAAATTTGCGCGAACATTCGAACACCGTTAAAGTCTATGTGACTCGAATGTGAGAAATCAAAAGTGCAAATTTTAAAGGCTAATATGCAAGTTATTGTCCTAAAAAGGGTTTGGGGACCCGGGTCCTGCCCCAGGGGACATGTATCAATGTAAAAAAAAAAGTTTTAAAAATTGCAGTTTTTTCGGGAGCAGTGATTTTTATTGATGATTAAAGTGAAAAAATAAAAGTGAAATATTCCTTTAAATATCGTACCTGGGGGGTGTCTATAGTATGCCTGTAAAGTGGCATGTGTTTCCCGTGTTTAGAACAGTCCCTGCATAAAAATGACATTTCTAAAGGAATAAAAGTCATTTAAAACTGCTTGCGGCTTTAATGTAATGTTGGGTCCCGGATGATGGATGAAAATCAGTGAGAAAAATGGCATGCCCCCCCCCCGAGCCCATTACCAGGCCCTTTTGGGTCTTGTATGGATATTAAGGGGAACCCCACACCCAAATTAAAAAAAGAAAAGGCGTTGGGCCCCCAGGCCCTATATACTCTGAACAGCAGTATACAGGCAGTGCAAACAAGACAGGGACTGTAGGTTTGTTCTTAAGTAGAATTTGTTTGTAATTTGGAACAGGTACATTTTGTAAGTGTACTGTAGCTCCAGCCAAAAAAGATTTTTGGAAAACATAGGGAAGGGTTATCACCCCTGTAACATTTGTTTTGCTGTCTGTGCCCCTGTTTAGAAGATGTCACCTCGCTTTCTGTCCCAATGACAATTGGATTTTGAAAATGTTTTTTTTTTTAAGGGAAACAAGGATTGGTGATAAATCAATGGGGGAGACACCTTTTTCCCATATTAACGCTTACAGGAGAGAATTTCCCTTCCAAGGGGTAGATTTCCACTCACTTCCTGTTGTCTCCCTCCGTTTGTAAGTAGGAGTCGTTTGTAGGTCGGATGTTTGAAAGTAGGGGACCGCCTGTATATACTATACGGCCTGCCCTATTACTGGGCAACCCCGTGACACGCCAGAGGGAGCGGGTTCATGCGTGACACCACGGGGAAGCCACCGGAAACCCCTGTTACGTCAGAATGGGGCAGGGTCACTCGTCCACATCACGGGTGGCCCCGCCCTCGGTTATAAAAGAAATGTCAGACGGCTCACGCGTCATTCACCCAGGAGACTTCTATGGAGGAGGCTGTATCATTCGTAGCGGCGGGTAGGTAGCGGGGGGTACGGGTCGTGGAAGGATGTACATTGCTGGTATTTATTTTTTTATTTTTTATTAAAGGACTTGTCCCAAGCTGTCTGTGTGTTTTTTTTACCTTTTTTGACACTTTTCTGTAAAATGGTAGGGATACAATGTACCCCGTTACCAATTCACATGGGGGGCGGAATCTGGGGGTCCCCTTTGTTAAAGGGGGCTTCCAGATTGCGATAAGCCCCCCGCCAGCAGACCCCCAAAACCACTGGGCAAGGGTTGTGGGGATGAGGCCCTTGTCCCCATCAACATGGGGACAAGGTGCTTTGGGGGTCACAGACCCCCGAAGCATCCTCCCCATGTTGAGGGCATGTGGCCTGGTATGGTTCAGGAGGGGGGGCGCTCTATCATCCCCCCTCTTTTCCTGCGGCCTGCCAGGTTGCGTGCTCAGATAAGGGTCTGGTATGGATTTTTGGGGAAACCCCACCCCATTTTTTTTTGTAAATTTGTTGCAGGGTTCCCCTTAAAATTCATACCAGACCTCAAGGGTCTGGTATGGTTTTTGAGGGTGACCCCCACGCCATTTAATTTTTTTTTTTACGCAGGTTGACCCTTAATATCCATACCAGACCTGAAGAGCCTGGTAATGGAATTTTGGGGGGACCCCCATGCATTTTTTTTTCATTTTGGTTCCCTGCACAAAATGTCATTTTTGAAGGAAAAAAAGTAATTTAAACTACTCGCGGGCCGGCTATTAATGAATTGTCGGGTCCCGGCAATACAGATAAAAGTCATTGAAAAAAACGGCACGTTTTTTTCAATGACTTTTATCTGTTTTGCCGGGACCTGACTATTCATTACTGCCGCGAGTAGTTTTTAATTACTTTTTTTCCTTAAAAAATGACATTTTCTGCAGGGACAGTTCTAAGCACGGGAAACACGCACCACTTTACAGGCATACTATAGACACCCCCCAGGTACGAAATTTAAAGGAATATTTCACTTTTATTTTTTCACTTTAAGCATTATTAAAATCACTGCTCCCGAAAAAACTGACGTTTTAAAAAAAAAAATTGCATTAGATACATTTCCCCTGGGGCAGGACCCTGGTCCCCAAACACTTTTTAGGACAATAACTTGCATATTAACCTTTAAAATTAACATTTTTGATTTCTCCCATAGACTTTTAAAGGGTGTTCTGCGGCTTTTCAAATTTGCCGCAAACACCCCAAATTGTTCGCTGTTCGCCGAACGTAAACTCATCCCTACTCAATTGCATACTGTGCAAGCTCTAGCCAGTGATCCATCCTCAAGACCCAGTAACCCAGTGGATTTTCGGTTGGAAAGGTGTCCAAGTCTGATCGTGCCCCTAGGTATTCCTGCACCATGTAAATCAGACGCTGGCAATGGTTGCTGGAACAGATCAGACCTTGGGGCTGCGGACTAAAAAATTGTCTGAACGCATCAGTCAGACGGCCACCTTCTCCACCGCTCCTTCTGTGACTGACCGAAGCCTCAGCAACACGTTGTCCAGGACCAGGAATTTTTAACCTCCCAGGGTCTGGAAACGCGTTGCACAAACCTTTCTGCAAGGCCTCCCGAAGATGTTTCATCCTCTGCTCCCTCTGAGATGGCTGGATAAGTTCCGCAACCTTACTCTTGTAACGTGGATCAAGAAGGGTTGCCAGCCAGTAGTGATCTTCTTGATTACACGAATCCGAGGGTCCTTTCGCATGCTTTGCAGGATCAGGGAGGACATGCAGGGTAGGTTTGCTGAGGCATTCGATCCGGAGTCCTCTGGGTCACTAAGGGTGACATGATCCGCAGCCACTTCCTGACCGCCACGTACAAGTCCATGGGTTTCTGGGGACTGTAAATGATCCCTTGAAGACTGCTGCTGATGCTGAGTGCTAGGCTCCACCTCCATGCTGACACAATCCTCCTCCTCCTCCTCCTCTTCCTGTGTAAGCGGCGGGCCCGCAGGAATACTGTCTGGATAAAGGGGGCCTTGAAAGTTAAGGGAGTCCTCCTCTTCCTCCCTCTGTTCTGCCTCAAGTGCCCTGTCCAGTATTCCACGCAGCGTGTGCTCCAACAGGAAGACAAGAGGGACAGTATCACTGATGCATGCACAGTCACTGCTCACCATCCTCGTGGCCTCCTCAAATGGTGACAGGACAGTGCATGCATCCTTGATCATTACCCACTGGCGTGGCGAAAAAAAGCCAAGCTCCCCTGACCCTGTCCTGGTGCCATAGTCGCACAGGTACTGCCATAGTCGCCAACGTTGAGTTCCATCTGGTGGGCATGTCACAGATGAGGCGGTTCTTGGGCAGGTTGCATTCCTTTTGAAGATCAGCCAGCTAAGCACTGGCATTAGATGACCGGCGGAAATGCCCACAGACTTTCCTGGCCTGCCTCAGGGGATCCTGTAAGCCAGGGTACCTGCACAAGAACCGCTGCACCACCAAATTAAGGAACGCTGCACCACCAAATTAAGGACGCGAGCCAAACAGGGCACATGGGTCAAGTGTCCCTGTCGGAGGGCGGAGAGGAGGTTGGTGCCATTGTTGCAAACCACCATTCCTGGCTGAAGCTGGTGTGGCGTCAACCACCTCTGAGCCTGCCCCTGCAGAGCTGACAGAATCTCTGCCTCAGTGTGGCTCCTGTCCTCTAAGCAGACCAACTCAAGCACCGCATGGCATCTTTTTGCCTGAGTGCTTGCGTAGCCCCTGGAACGCCTACGGAGCACCGCTGGTTCCGAGGACAAATCTGCACAGGAAGAGGCCATAGAGGAAGAAGACAAGGAGGGGGTGGAGGAGAGAGGTGTGGCAGAATCTCCACTACCAGAATTTTGGAGGCGTGGCGGCGGAACAAGCTCCAACAATACTGCAACCTGTCCTGCATCCTTCCCAGCTGGCTTGAGAGTTACCCAGTGCGCCGTGAAAGAAAAGTAACGTCCCTGTCCATGCCTGCTGGACCATGAGTCAGCGGTAATATGCACCTTACCGCTGACCGCCCTGTCCAACGAGGCCAAGACATTGCCTTTCACATGCCGGTAGAGAGCCGGAATCGCCTTCCGTGAAAAAAAGTGGCGTTTGGGATCCTGCACATTCCACAAATTCACGAAAGGGGGCAGAGTCTACCAGATGAAAAGGCAGCAGTTGGAGTGCAAGAAATTTAGCCAAGCTAGCATTCAGCTGCTGGGCATGTGGATGGCTGGGACCGAATTTCTTTTGCCAGTTTAGCAACTGGGGTAGGGAAATTTGCCTGCTACAATCGGACGTTGGTGTAGCGATAGAAGATTGCCCGCAAGTACTTGGCAGTGGCACACCTAATTTTACACCTTTATTCCTCTTAGTGCAGGTTTCTGAGAGGACTTAAGGTATAGTGGGGTTGGAGATCCCAGCTGATGAGGAGGAGCAGGGAGAGGTCTGCCTTGTTCTTTGGTGTGGGTCTTTTAAGTAATGTTGCACACGGACTGCATGGGAGGTCGACATATGTCTGATCAAGCATGTGGTGCCCAAGCGGCTGCTGTTTTGGCGACACTTGATACGCTTCAGACATACTGTATGTAGCAAACAGCAATGGTTTGATCTGCTGCACACAGTTCAAAAAAGGCCCACACCGAAGAACTTTTGGAAAAACGCGTGGAGTCAGCAGCATGCGGAGCTCTGCGGTGTGATGCAGTCAGTTGGCTGCCCTTAAGCTGGCCCCTGGAGGGCAGCCTGACTCATTGGAGATGTGCCTCCTCCTGCTCTCTTCTATCAAGCAACCACGTTAGAGTCAGTGACCTCATCATCCCCTCCCTTCTCACCACTGGAGCAAACCTGGCAGTATGCTGCAGCTGGGGGAACATGACTGCCAGTTTCTTGTCCTTCTTGGGCACCCCCTCTCTCTGGGCTCAAGTTACTGCCTTCATACTCAACCTGGGTACCATCATCAGAGCCTTAAAAAAGCTGCGCATCCGCCTGCAGCATGTACCCTGCACTGTGGTCCAACAGTTCGGGGGACTCCTCGGGGCATGATGGTGGGTCTAGGGAAGGAGTGACTGATGACATTGAGCCGATGGAAGAGGCCGCTTTGGTAGCTGCATTGGCAGACCAAGTACCCTGAGCCTGGGTGACAGAGGATGAGGAGGATGAGGATGGCTTGTAATCCACTCTACCAACTCTTCTGCATGTTGTGGCTCAACACGACCAGCTGCCGAAAAAAAGGCCAAGCGTGCCCCACAGCCACTAGCTGAGGATGCACCGTGTCCACAACCAGCTCTGTTGGCTGTAGACACAGAGCCTGCTTGCCCTCTTTTAGTGGCCTGTGAGCATATGCCTCTCCTTGGTGGCCTTCCAGGCATACTGTACAATTACTGTACTGTACAACAACGCCTGAAGTTTACTAAAAACAGTACACCAGGAATTGCCTACAGTCAGGCATAGGCTTGGCTGGACTACAATGCAGTGGATATATATTTTATGAACTGCAGCTCACTGAGTCACCTGCATGCCTGCCTGAAAGTGTCTTTGAACAAGTACAACAGGAATGGCCTACAGTCAGGTAAAGGCTTGGCTAGACTATATATATATAACAAGCCTGTATATATATATATATATATATATATATATATATTAAATGCACTGCAGCTAGCTAAATCAACTGCCTGCCTGAAGTATATTAGAAACAGTACACCAGGAACGGTCTGCAGTGAGATCTAGCTGCACAGGATACAGTGTGTGTGTATATATATATATATATATATATATACACAAAGCTGGGATGTATATATATAGTGAATACACTGCAGCTAACTGAATCAACAGCCTGCCTGAAGTATTTTAGAAACAGTACACCAGGAACGGTCTGCAGTGAGATCTAGCTGCACAGGATACAGTGTATATATATCTATCTATATATATATATATATATATAGATATATATATACAAAGCTGAGATGTGTGTATATATATATATATATATATATATATATATATATATATATACTGAATACACTGCAGCTAACTGAATCAACTGCCTGCCTGAAGTATTTTAGAAACAGTACACCAGGAATGGTCTGCAGTGAGATCTAGCTGCACAGGATACAGAGTGTATATATATATATATATATATATATATATATATATATATATATACACAAAACCGGGATGCATATATATACTAAATACACTGCAGCTAACTGAATCAACTGCCTGCCTGAAGTATTTTAGTACCAGTACACCAGGAACAGTCTGCAATGAGATCTAGCTAAACTGGATACAGTGTATATATATATATATATATATATATATATACAAAACCGGGATGCATATATATACTAAATACACTGTCACTGCAGCTAACTGAATCGCCTGCCTGCTCAAAGTAAAGTAAATGAAATGACACTCTCTCTCTGACACTCTCTCTATCTCCACCGGAACACATTACATAAGGCCGACGTGCAGGCGGCCTTATATAGTGTGGGGCATGGACTTAACCCCCTGAGCCATAATTGGCAAAAGGCACCCTGCCTTTGGCCAATTATGGCTCTCTTTGCTTACGGCGCTGTGATTGGCCAAAGCATGTGGGTCATAGTGCATGCTTGGCCAATCATCATCCAGCAATGCACTGCGATGACGCAGTGCATTATGGGTCGTGACGCGCCGCTCGAAGTTGGCGCAAATGGCCCATAATGTTCGATCTTCCGCGAACGATCGAACAGCCGATGTTCAAGTCCAACTCATGCTCGACTCGAACAGATAGTCCATCCCTAGAGTTAACGGCTGATATTCTGGCTTCATTAGCGATGACTTGTGTTTTGATAGCATCCACTTCCCCTTTTTGAGTTATGTTTCAATCCAATTCGCCCATTGGACAAGCTCTAACCTAGCAGGAAGAGTGGCTAGTCTGGCTGTATGCCCCTGAGAGCCTGTAGTGCTAATGAATCAGCTAGGGAGGACCCTGGGCTCTTGGAGTGAGCAGGTAAGTCAAAAGCACTCAGGGAAGGGGTGTTGATCTATGAATCTGGATGATCACCCATACACCAGAAGGGTATACTGGCACTTTATTTGCTCTCTCTAAAGTGCTGCTTTTATCCTGCCTTTGAAGAGGAAGTAGGTGGGGAGCCCTCTTCGGATCAGCCTGGGATGCTGTATAGGAGGTTGTAAAATTAATAAAGTGCTGAATGTCTGGTATTGAATGGTCTTAGGTGGCACTCTCCTCGACTTTAATTTCCTTGGCATGATGTCCAATGTTAAGGGGGACACCTCTAAAGTCAGCTGTATGCACCCAAATAGGTCTGGAGATCAGCCACTAAAGTCTGCGCAGGTCTACAGCCAGACATGCTCCACATTAAGTCATTTATTGTATTTCCTTACCCACATGTAACAACTGGGAAAACAGATCACCAGTTGTTGGAGAAGGGCAGCCATTGCATAAGTCCTGACAATATCCCACTGCCATTTGTTTCCAGACGGTTGACTTTTGAGTGCACATCTTGAGGATTCATGTATTTTATGTTTTCACTAAAATATACAGTGCAGATAGACCAAACCTAAACAAAAACTTATACTAGCCTGGGCTTTTAATAAAAGCTTTAAAACCAGCGTTGGTTCTTATCTCTAATGTACAGTCTCATTAATCACTTACACTTAGCCATAACTACATTACAGGCAAGTTTTTACTTAAAATTTTGCACTTTTGTTGCAAGCATTTTTCTAGAAGTACCAGAAAGAATTTAATACAGACATCTTCCATCCATAGTATATACCAGAATTTCTGAAAATCCATTGTAGCATCTCCTGCTGCTAACTAATGAACTTTTAAAGGATTTCAATTATCATGTATGCCCTGCAGGAAGATATTGGAGTTTAAAGCATACAGACAATATGGTATTAATTTAAACTAGCAGACTGATACTTAGCACAAGCAAACATGGGGATTCACAGAAATGATAGGTGTACAGAAGCCTAGCCCAAGGGTCAAACAAAATACTTTAGAGGGTCATAAAGGAAGACAATGAAAGTAATATTCATTTTGAGAATCCTGGCACAAAATTAGATGTGAACATAACATTTGAGTTGCCTAAAATGCTATTAGAGAAACTGGATACGCAAGTAAGTCTGACATGGCCCACTTAAAGAATAGTGTTTCAACTCCAGCGAGACAATTACCAATTGCTCTGTTTGATTTGGAATAATGGATTTTTGTACCCATGCTCAACTGTTAATAGATTCTTCAGGTTTTTTCATTTGATAATACCTTAGGAATATCCAAATTTTTGCATGTTTTCTCTGTCTGCTTACCTGCCTAAAATCTGAATTACTGGTATTAACACCCTATTAATTCCAGCTTCCGTTAATAAAGGGTAAAGTAGATTCAAACCCAACTATAATTGTATAGTATATACACTTTAAGATGTTCATGTCATTTAAAAAGTTGTTTTCAAACTTTTTAGATAAGCACCAAAATAATCTAGTCATCATGCCATGAAGGTCTTTCATCAGACACTTTTTGTTGTGGATTGAAAACGTTCTCAATTGTTCTTCTGCGCTATCACTTTGTCATATGTGCCCATGATAAAGACTTCAACAGCCAATACAAATTGCAAAGCCATCATCTTCCATTGTCACTATAAGCTAAACCTTCCGGAGCAATTTTGTTCAGCCCATACTGAAGCAAATGTACAAATGTACAGGAAGTGGCTGAAAAAAGAATGGATAAGATCAGAAGCACTGAGATGTGACAAAGGATGTAAAAGGTAAAACAGTATTTAATAATAAAAAAAACATGGCACTTGTTTATAATATATGGTTCTTTAGCAAACTAAATGTCATCCAATTTGTATGTCTATCTCTCTCCATCAAACACCACATTCATGTTGTGTCTAACTTAAAAAATTCCCTTGGATCACCTCTTTCTTGTTCATAACATAACTAAAGTGCTAGAGCAGGGGTCCTTAAACTACGGCCCGTGGGCCGGATTCGGCCCACCAGTGTGATTTACCCGGCCCGTGGACTGCCCCTTTAATATCGCAGCAATCCCTCTCCCCTCTGCTACCTTTTATCACACAAGATGAGAAACATGACAGGTCAGGACAAAAGGCGGGTCTTTTGAGTTAAGCAGCGGGGCGGTCCCAGCAATCAAACACCTGCCTTTCACTAGCAAAGTCCCGCCCTTTGTCCAGACCTGCCATGCTTCACGTCTTGTGTGATTGAGGTAGCAGAGAGGGGGAGTGCTGCGATGTTATAGAAGGGGCAGCAGTGTAATATCGATGGGGGGCAGGGGCGGATCCAGGGGGGGACGGGTCAATTCATGCCCCCCCGAGAAACTAGTGAGCAGGCTGTGCTGATACCGACCCCCCCCATGAGGACAGGGCAGCGGCACCAAAACTGACAGGCTCTGTGAAGGGGTGTGGCAGAGCTGCAGCTGCGGGGGAATTCCACCCCTCCCTCTCCTCTTTGAGCAGAGCATTCACCTGTCAATGCCTGCTCCTATTGGCTACATTCAGAGCCAATAGCTGGGAAACTAGAGCATTATGGGACATGTAGTCCTGGATACCAGCAGGCCAGATGATGATTCCCTGAGAGGAGTTCAGCCCCCAACATGCCAAGCAGGAGGGGGAATAGGAAGAGAGGAGAAGAAAAACCATGAGGCTATCGAGTGGAGGGAGCCAGTGATTCTTTTATTACCCTCCAAGGTAAGAACTTACCTCCCTTCTATCTGGTTGCTCCCAATCTATTCTACCCTCCACCTGGCTGCTCCCACTCTGTTCTACTCTCCACCTGGCTGCTCCCACTCTATTCTACCCTTCACTTGGCTGCTACCACTCTGTTCTACCCTCCACCTGGCTGCTCCCACTCTGTCCTCCCCTCCACCTGGCTGCTCCCAATCTCTCCTCCCCTCCACCTGGCTGCTCCCACTATGTCCTCCCCTCCACCTGGCTGCATTCACCCTGTCCTCCCCTCCACCTGTCTGCTCCCACACTGTCCTCCCCTCCACCTGGCTGCTCCCTCACCTCCACCTGGCTGCATCCACCCTGTCCTTCCTTCCACCTGGCTGCTCCCACTTTGTCCTCCCCTCCACCTGGCTGCTCCCACCCTGTTCTCCCCTCAACCTGGCTGCTCCCACTCTGTCCTCCCCTCCATCTGGCTGCTCCCACGCTGTTCTCCCCTCCATCTGGCTGCTCCCACTCTGTACTCCCCTCCACCTGGCTGCTCCCACTCTTTCCTTCCCTCCACCTGGCTGCATTCACCCTGTCCTTCCTTCCACCTGGCTGCTCCCACTATGTCCTCCCCTCCACCTGGCTGCATCCACCCTGTCCTCCCCTCCACCTGTCTGCTCCCACACTGTCCTCCCCTTCACCTGGCTGCTCCCTCACCTCCACCTGGCTGCATCCACCCTGTCCTTCCTTCCACCTGGCTGCTCCCACTTTGTCCTCCCCTCCACCTGGCTGCTCCCACCCTGTTCTCCCCTCAACCTGGCTGCTCCCACTCTGTCCTCCCCTCCATCTGGCTGCTCCCACGCTGTTCTCCCCTCCATCTGGCTGCTCCCACTCTGTACTCCCCTCCACCTGGCTGCTCCCACTCTTTCCTTCCCTCCACCTGGCTGCATTCACCCTGTCCTTCCTTCCACCTGGCTGCTCCCACTCTGTTCTACCCTCCACCTGGCTGCTCCCGCTCTGTCCTCCCCTCCACCTGGCTGCATCCACCCTGTCTCTCCCCTCCACCTGGCTGCTCCCACTCTGTCCTCCCCTCCATCTGGCTGCTCCCACTCTGTCCTCCCCTCCATCTGGCTGCTCCCACTCTGTCCTACCCTCCACCTGACTGCTCCTACTCTGTCCTCTCCCCTCCACCTGGCTGCTTACACTCTGTCCTTCCCTTCACCTGGGTGCTCCCACTCTGTTCTACCCTCCACCTGGCTGCTCCCACTCTGTCCTACCCTCCACCTGACTGCTCCTTCTCTGTCCTCTCCCCCTCCCCTCCTATTGTGTTGGGGGTCTGTGTGATGGGGGGTCTGTTATTAGGGGCTTTGTAATGGAGAGAAGTTTGTGTTGGGGGGCATTGTGATGGGGGACCTAATATGGGTGGAATCTTTGGGGGGGATCTGTAAAGGAGAGGAATCGGTGATGGCTGGGGGGGGTTCCATGATGAGGAGGGTCTGTGATAGGGAGGGGGTTCTGTGATGGGGGGGAACTGTGATGATGGGAGTCTGTGAAATACTAATACGTTTATGTTGATTAAAATTGTTCTTTATTTTAAATATTGTATTGTTTTTTTCCCGTTTTTTGCACTTCAAATAAGATGTGTGCATAGGTTCATATTTTTTTTAAACTATAGTTCGGCCCCCCAACAGTTTGAGGGACCGTGAACTGGCCCCCTGTTTAAAAAGTTTGAGGACCCCTGTGCTAGAGCATGTCCTTATAATATTGTGGGGATATTTTGTTGGAAATTTCCTTTTGTGTGGTCTTAAAATGTACAACATTACACCGCTCCAATCTGTCTGTAACTCAGCTATTGAACTTATCCACCCACCTTCTCTTCCCCTAAATTCTGTATCTTTGTGTCAATCAATCCACTGGCTTCCATTAAATAAAGAATATGGTTGAAAAGTATATGTCTAATCTACAAAGATCACTCCAACCTGGCCCTTCCATACATTTTCTTTCTACTGTTTATACTCGAGTATAAGCCAAGTTTTTCAGCACATTATTTGTGCTGAAAATGCCCCCCTCGGCTTATACTCGAGTCACCTTTTTGCGCCTGATCTCCCAGATTTTAGTGACCCGGTACTTGGCACACATGTAGCCCCACTCTTCCTCTACAAGTGTGCAAAGTTTGTTGTCCGGGGGGACCTACGGCTGGGGAGCACCGATTTTTTTTAAAGCCGGGCACCCCTAGCATAGACTCCAATGTTAAACGGTAATTTCTCTGGTGACTTTAGGGAGCCGGTACTGGCCGGTCTTAGGTCCTCTGGACCCGGAAGTTGGTACACATGTAGCCCCATTTCTCCTCTACAAGTGTGCAAAGTTTTTTGTCTGGGGGACCTACGGCCGGGGAGCTTCGATTTTTCAAAGCTGGGCACTCCTTCCATAGACTCCCATGTTAAAAGTCAGTCTAGTCATGAACACAGTGAGGCATGGGCACAGTGAGGCATGGGCACAGTGAGGCATGGACACAGTGAAGCCTGCACATGGACACAGTGAGGCAAATAAAGGTTTAACCCCCTTGATCGCCCCCCAGATAACCCTTTCACCCCCTAGCACCACTGTCGCTAAGCGATCGTTTTTCTGATCGCTGTCTTATTGTCAGTGATGCCGATAGGTAGCCAGTTATTTTTTTTAGGTTCGCCGCAGGTTTTTATAGCATCAGGTACCCCCATATATTACCTAATAAAAGTTTAACCCCCTTGATCGCCCCCCAGGTAACCCTTTCACCCCCTATCACCACTGTCGCTAAGCGATCGTTTTTCTGATCGCTGTCTTATTGTCGGTGATGCCGATAGGTAGCCAGTTATTTTTTTTAGGTTCGCCGCAGGTTTATATAGCGTCGGGTACCCCCATATATTACCTAATAAAGGTTTAACCCCTTGATCGGCCACCCAGGTAACCCTTTCACCCCCTTTTGCCAGTGTCACTAAGCAATCGTTTTTCTAAACGCTGTATTAGTTATGCTGGTGCCGATAGATAGCCAGTTATTTTTTTTAGGCTCGCCGCAGGTTTTTATAGTGTCAGGTACCCCCATATATTATCTAATAAAGGTTTTAACCCCCTAATTGCCCCTAGTTAACCCTGCGTCACACCCCAGGCAGCGTCAGGTTAGTGCCAGTAATGCCAACACCCACGCGTGAAGCATTCACCCCCCTTAGTGGTATAGTATCTGAACAGATCAATATCTGATCTGATCAGATCTATACTAGCAGTTTAGGGTTCCCAAAAACACAGTGTTAGCGGGATCAGCCCAGATACCTGCTAGCACCTGCATTTTGCCCCTCCGTCCAGCCCAGGCCACCCAAGTGCAGTATCGATCGATCACTGTCACTTGCAAAACACAACACACATAACTGCAGCGTTGGCAGAGACAGGCCTGATCCCTGCGACTCCAGTGCTGTAGGAGGTGATTTCACCACCACAGTTAAAAAAAAAGCACATATGCCGAAGCATTGGGGCAGCAGGGGCGGAGGAGCGGAGGAGCGATTTTGCTCCTAATGCCGCGTACATACGGTCGAAATTCCGACGGAGGCTTGCCCGTGGAAAAGTCTGACCATGTGTGTGCGGCATAATTTTTGCGGGAGGATGCCCCAATGCTTCGGCATATATAAATGGTGCATGTATGCCCATCATTAGAAGTGGGTGGATGAAGGGCGGTATTCTAATGGTGGGCATACCCACCGATCAATCTCTTTTTTCCGTTCAGCCAACAGGCTGCATGGAAAAAAAGATTACAATACATGTCCAACAAGGACCAGCAACGTACTGGTATGTTGCTGGACTTTGAATGGTTATACCAGATTGATGCCTGCGGGTTTAGGTATCATCTTGGTATCATTCTTTTCAGCCAGCGGCCGGCTTTCATGTAAAAGCAATCCTAGTGGCTAATTAGCTTCTGGACTGCTTTTACAAGCAGTGGGAGGGAATGTCCCCACCCCCAGATATAAAAAGCGCCATTGGGAAATTGAGAAAGCATTTTATCACACTGATCTTGGTGTGGTCAGATGCTTTGAGGGCAGAGGAAAGATCTAGGGTCTAATAGACCCCATTTTTTTAAAAAAAAGTGTACCTGTCACTACCTATTGCTATCATAGGGGATGTTTACATTCCCTGAGATAACAATAAAAATGATAAAAATAAATAAATATGGAAAGAACAGTTTAAAAATAAAATAAAAAAGCAAAATTTATAATAATAAAAAAAAAGAAGCACCCCTGTCCTGCCCTGCTCTTGCGCAATGGCGAACGCAAGCGTGGGTCTGGCGTCATATGTAAACAGCAATTGCACCATGCATGTGAGGTATCACCGCGAAGGTCAGATCGGGGCCAGTCATTTTAGCAGTAGACCTCCTCTGTAAATCTAACGGGGTAACCTGTAAAGGCTTTTAAACGCTTTTAAAAATGTATGTAGTTTGTCGCCAATGCGCGTTTGTGCGAAATTTTAAAGCATGTCATGTTTGGTGTCATGGATATGCAGTAGTGTTTGTCTGTCAGCTTACCTTCCTTCCCATGTGTTCATCTTAGAGGCCTGAGCCCTTTCACCTGGCTTCCTTTATAATCTCCTCCCAGCCAGACTCCACCCCAGGCCCTATCACAGAACACTATATTAACCTGTGCACTGCAAGCCTGCTTGGCTGATCAACGTGTTTGTTAGGCATTGTGTGTTTGGGTTCCTGCCTGCCGTGTGCTACGTCTGTCTCTCTGTTACGTTATTGGCTTGTCCCCGACTATCCCTGTCTGCTCGTGACCCTTGACCTTCGGCTCGTTCTTTCGTTATCCTTGTCTGCTTGTGGCCCCTGACCTTCAGCTTGTTATTTGGTTCCCTCTTATCTTGTGCTGCTGCTTCCCCTCCTTTCCCCTTATCCTACGGGGCGTGAGCTAGGAAACTCCAGGGGCCGCGACCTGGTCCCAGCCTGCAGCATAACATCCTCACCACTAGAGGCCCTGGAGAAGACCAGCTGGGTCTTAGACTCCGCGCCCTGGGGAATCTTGGCTCTAGCTTCCGTTAGGATCCCGGTTGTGCTCCTCTGGTCCCGCTTTCCACAACCACCCAGTTTCCTATCCGCAGAAGCCAGCCATAGGGTTCACTACCTCGCGGTGCACTCCTGTCCCCCTACGGTGTGCATCTGTCACCTGGCCACAGGTGACCCTGACAGTTTGATCAGCCATGAACCCGGCTGACATCCCGTTACCCGTGGATGATCCGTTGCAGGGCATAGTTTGCAGACTTGAAACCCAGGAATCGAATCAGACTCAGGTGATGCGATTCCTCCAGGATCTGGCTTCTCGCTTTGAGCAGCTTCAGGCCTCCTTAGGAACCCTGAATCCGCAACCTCAAATACAACCAGCGGCTGCACCTATTGCACCAGTCGCAGCCACACACTCACTACAACTGCCAGCTCCGTCCCGTTTCTCTGGGGACTCCAAGGCTTGCAGGGGGTTCCTTAGCCAATGCACAATTCATTTTGAGCTCCAGCCCCAAAACTTCCTGTCTGATCGGGCTAAGGTAGCCTATATCATTTCCCTCCTCTCTGGTGAAGCTTTAGCCTGGGCAGACCCTCTGTGGGAACTGAATGATCCAGTGGTTTCTAGCCTGTCTGGCGTCTTGAAACTTTTTCGGAATATCTTTGAAGAACCGTCTCGTGTCTCTTCAGCGGCCAGCGCCCTTTTACGTCTCCGCCAAGAGTCTGCTTCTGTGGGACAGTATGCCCTTCATTTCCGCATACTGTCGGCTGAGTTGAGCTGGAACAATGAGGCCTTAGTCGCAACCTTTTTGCATGGCCTGTCTGATAGAGTGAAGGATGAATTAGCAGGAAGAACCATCCCCACTGATCTGGCCGGCGTTATCTCCTTGTGTAACCAGATCGATATTCGCTTTCAGGAGAGGACCTTAGAAAAGCAACGCCAGCACTCCTTGGTTCTTAGTCAGCCTGAGCTCCCCTCTCTTCGACCCGTAGAGCATCTCCTACCAGCTGAGGAACCCATGCAGCTGGGTCGGACCAGGCTATCCCCCGAGGAACGTGCTAGGCGCAGAACTCTTGGTCTGTGTCTTTACTGTGGGGGAAAAGGTCATTTTCGTGACACTTGCTCTCTTTGTCCAGAAAAACGTTCGGGTCCACTTCATCTGGAAAGTGGAGTATTGGACCCAGAAATATCACCTTCCCCTTCTCGTCTTCTGCTTTCTGTGTTCCTTCATGTTGGTGCTTCTTCTCATTCGGTCTCAGCATATCTGGATTCCGGAGCCGCTGGTAATTTTATGGACTGGGAAATCGCATCGTCCATGAGACTTACTCTTTTGCCCCTCACCACACCATTGGTGGTCTTGGCGATTGATGGTACTGTTCTCCCAGGGGGACCTATCCGCTTCCAGACCCTCCCTGTTAAGATGTCGGTAGGGACACTCCACCAGGAGTGGATGTCCTTCCTTATCTTACCCAAGGCCTCAACGCCTATAATTTTGGGTCTCCCATGGTTACAGCTCCATTCTCCTAATGTGGACTGGACTACTGGACAGATCCTGGCTTGGGGTCCCTCCTGTTCCTCGTCCTGCCTACCCAAGGTTGCCCCCTGTGAATCTGAGCCGGTCATTCATTCCAGGTTGCATAACCATTTACATTTCTCTGTCCCTAACCACCCTTGGACGCACAGCCAGGCTAGCTTGTCTACAAGTCCTGCAGTCGCTACGTCTTGCGATGCGATTCAGGTAGTCGCTACACCTGACTCAGCTATTCACTCTGCCTCTGTACTAGTTATGCCAGTCCAGCCCATGCCCAGTGAGCCTCCTACTTTTTCTTGTTCGGGACATTCTGCTTGTCCTTCAGCTATTAAGTTTGACTCCGGCGACATGTCACCTTCTAACCAACCTGACTTCAGGGTTCCACTGACATCTGCCCAGTCTGATGGTCCTGTGCAAGATGACCAGTTCCCCTTTAAGGGTCTAGGGGACCCTCCTCAGATTCCTGTTGATCCTCTCATGCCCTTGCTTATTCCTAGAGAGCCTTTGGTCCTCAATAGATCTTCTTGTCATCTCCCTACCTCGTTTTCGGTCTCTGAGGATAATCTTAAGTACGAGGTTAGACAAGTTCTGGATTCTCGGCTCTGCAGAGGCATTCTTCAGTACCTTGTGCATTGGAGAGGTTTTTGTCCTGAGGAGGCGTCTTGGATCGCTGCATCTGATGTCGCTGCACCTCATCTGTTGAGAAGGTTTCATCAGAGATTTCCCTTTAAGCCTGGGCCCAGGCGGGGGTGGGCCCATAAGAGGGAGGGTACTGTCATGGATATGCAGTAGTGTTTGTCTGTCAGCTTACCTTCCTTCCCATGTGTTCATCTTAGAGGCCTGAGCCCTTTCACCTGGCTTCCTTTATAATCTCCTCCCAGCCAGACTCCACCCCAGGCCCTATCACAGAACACTATATTAACCTGTGCACTGCAAGCCTGCTTGGCTGATCAACGTGTTTGTTAGGCATTGTGTGTTTGGATTCCTGCCTGCCGTGTGCTACGTCTGTCTCTCTGTTACGTTATTGGCTTGTCCCCGACTATCCCTGTCTGCTCGTGACCCTTGACCTTCGGCTCGTTCTTTCGTTATCCTTGTCTGCTTGTGGCCCCTGACCTTCAGCTTGTTATTCGGTTCCCTCTTATCTTGTGCTGCTGCTTCCCCTCTTTTCCCCTTATCCTACGGGGCGTGAGCTAGGAAACTCCAGGGGCCGCGACCTGGTCCCAGCCTGCAGCATAACATCCTCACCACTAGAGGCCCTGGAGAAGACCAGCTGGGTCTTAGACTCCGCGCCCTGGGGAATCTTGGCTCTAGCTTCCGTTAGGATCCCGGTTGTGCTCCTCTGGTCCCGCTTTCCACAACCACCCAGTTTCCTATCCGCAGAAGCCAGCCATAGGGTTCACTACCTCGCGGTGCACTCCTGTCCCCCTACGGTGTGCATCTGTCACCTGGCCACAGGTGACCCTGACATTTGGTATCTATGTACTCGGCCTAAGATCATCTTTTTTATTTCATCAAACATTTAGGCAGTATAGTGTGTTTTAGTGCAATAAAATTAAAAAAAGTGTATTTTTTCCTCAAAAAATGCGTTTGAAAAATCGCTGCGCAAATACTGTGTGGAAAAAAAAATGTGACACCCACCATTTTAATCTGTAGGGCCTTTGCTTTAAAAAATATATAATGTTTGGGGGTTCAACATAATTTTCTTGCAAAAAAAAAAAAAATGTTTTCATGTAAACAAAAAGTGTCAGAAAGGGCTTTGTCTTCAAGTGGTTAGAAGAGTGGATGTAAGCTTCCTAATGTTGTGTATAAAATGCCAGGACAGTTCAAAACCCCCCCAAATGACCCCATTTTGGAAAGTAGACACCCCAAGCTATATACTGAGAGGCATGTCGAGTCCATGGAATATTTTATATGTTGACACAAGTTGCGGAAAAAGGCAATTTATTTATTTGTTTATTTTTTTTTGCACAAAGTTGTCACTAAATGATATATTGCTCAAACATGCCATGGGCATATGTGGAATTACACCCCAAAATACATTCTGTTGCTTCTCCTGAGTACGGGGATACCACATGTGTGAGACTTTTTGGGAGCCTAGCCGCGTACGGGACCCCAAGAACCAAGCACCTCCTTCAGGCTTTCTAAGGGTGTAAATTTTTGATTACACTTCTCACTGCCTATCACAGTTTCGGAGGCCATGGAATGCCCAGATGGCACAAAACCCCCCAAATGACCCCATTTTGGAAAGTAGACACCCCAAGCTATTTGCTGAGAGGTATTGTGAGTATTTTGCAGATCTCGCTTTTTGTCACAAAGTTTTGAAAATTGAAAAAAAAAATATATATATATATTTTCTTTCTTCATTTTCAAAAACAAATGAGAGCTGTAAAATACTCACCATGCCTCTCAGCAAATAGCTTGGGGTGTCTACTTTCCAAAATTGGGTCATTTGGGGGGGTTTTGTGCTATTTTGGCATTTTATGGCCTTCGAAACTGTGATAGGTAGTGAGGAGTGAAATTAAAAATTTGTGCCTAGAAATCCTGAAGGCGGTGCTTGGTTTTCGGGGTCCCGTACGTGGCTAGGCTCCTAAAAAGTCCCACACATGTGGAATCCCCGTACTCAGGAGAAGCAGCAAAATGTATTCTGGGGTGCAATTCCACATGTAACCATGGCATGTGTGAGCAATATATAATTTAGTGACAACTTTTTGTATTTTTTTTTTTTAGTCATTATTCAATCACTTGAGACGAGAAAAAAAAATATTCAATGGGCTCAACATGCCTCTCAGCAATTTCCTTGGGATGTCTACTTTCCAAAATGGGGTCATTTTGTACTGCCCTGCCATTTTAGCACCTCAAGAAATGAGATAGGCAGTCATAAATTAAAAGCTGTGTAAATTCCAGAAAATGTACCCTAGTTTGTAGACGCTATAACTTTTGCGCAAACCAATAAATATACGCTTATTGACATTTTTTTTACTAAAGACATGTGGCTGAATACATTTTGGCCTAAATGTATGACTAAAATTGAGTTTATTCGATTGTTCTTATAACAAAAAGTAGAAAATATCATTTTTTTTCAAAATTTTCGGTCTTTTTCCGTTTATATCGCAAAAAATAAAAATCGCAGAGGCAATCAAATACCATTAAAAGAAAGCTCTATTTGTGGGAAGAAAAGGACGCAAATTTTGTTTGGGTACAACATTGCATGTCCGCACAATTTACAGTTAAAGCAGCGCAGTGCAAAATTCTGAAATCACCTCTGGTCCTTTAGCTACCAAATGGTCCGGGGCTTAAGTGGTTAATGCAAGAGTTTACTTAATCTTTTTATTCACCACTTCACGCTCTTCTTCTCTTAAGTCAACTCTTCACACTTCACACACCTCCATGACTTTTCACAAGCCATTCTCCTTCTGTGCTTTCTAATCCTTAAAACCTTTAAGAACACTTTTAAAGTTATCTCTTTGGACAAATATATGTTGTTTCCCAAAATATTTGCTTTGTTTGCTTATCCAACACTGTAGAAAAAATTAACCTTGCATATAGCTCAGTCATCTGCTTACTTATTTTTTTATTTTTTTTACCCCTTTCTCTCTTGCAGTGCTGGATTTAAAGTATAAGGTAAAAGAAAAACAAATATTTTTTAAAATTAAGGTAGAGTAGGGAGGGGTTAGAATCCCTGCCATGTTTTTGTTGCTGTCTCTGTCCCCATTTGGAAGATTTACTCTCTCTAATTGTCCTTATTAAAAATGTCACCAGCAATGAAAGAGTTGCCGCCAGAACAGGAATACAGGGGACATCTTCCAGTGGGAACACCCCAACCATGCAGACTATTATGGGAGCATGACTTCAATTAGTAAGTCATCCATCTTGATAAACTTAGAGTCTAAACTCACTATGGTTTTGAGTCTACTCTCAAGTACAATACTTCTGACTACAGAGACAATCTGTACTGTAAGACTATCTGTCATTCTACTTATCTATCTGCTTACTTTTTTGTTTCAACTGTAAAAATAACTCACCACATTGGCTTAGCAGTAGAAAAACAACCTATTATTTAATTCTTTTTGTAATCCTCTATAATTACATTGCACAGAAGTGACTGCTGTATTCTGGCAGATTATTGGAACAGGGAAATCATTTTCACATCTCATTCAGATAATGGGTGAGCTGTGAAATGAGCTCCATAGTAGTCAGGTACCTTGGAGGTTGCTTTGACTGGTTCTCTCGACGTTCTAAGAAGCTGTAAGATTTCAATACCACAGCTAAAAGTATACTTTAATTTCTCTTTTGAAAGAAAGGGGCAAGAGGTTACAGAACATTTTTTAATGTGCACAGCGAACAGCAGAGTGTAATACTGAAACTGAATTATTTTTCTGAGCACTCTGGATGTTCATATTAAGACCTAAGAAGTGAGCTTTGTCATAACAATCCTACTCTGATCTGCAGTTTTGGACTTCTATAGGAGCAGAAGTTGCCCAAAAAAATATATAGTAAAAGTACAATTTCTATTAGTCTATGTTATCTGGAAAAATATGCTAAAAGATACCTATTGGAGAAAGCTGTCAGCGTTTTTTCCATGGCATTTCTAGATAGAAGTTAAAGTCTTAATTTAGAAAATGTGTATTTGCATAATACCTGCTGTATATCAGATATATTTGGTTTTGATAAGTTTGTTAAACTTTTGCAACTGGGAATAATTAAATTGCCTTTACATAGTTAGTCTGGTTGAAAACAAGTCCATCCAGTTCAACCAATAAAAATGTATGTTTTTCATTCTTTAAAGTGCCAGATACGTTAAAGCCATCCTTCCTAGACTCTAAAATACATGAAACTGTGCCACCTGTCTGAAGGTCTTTATCTGCCTCATCCGACAACTGAGACCTTCTTCACTGTCCACAGCTGGCTGGTAAAAATTTAATGGCTAGCTACCTATACCTGCACATTAATGTCCCATAGACTTGAAGAATGCATACCCATACTGCAAAAAAGCAACATACCATTAATGTCAGAAGGTGAAGAGCATGAATCGGCATGGGTGGAACAGTTTAATGTATAAAGAGGGTTAGGAGGAGGGGCTGAATAGTGGAGCATGCAGCTTTCTTATGGGGGTGATTTGTGGTTTGGTACCTACAGTAGATTTACAGCAGTCTGAGCAATTTACCTTAGAGTAGTAGATTTATGGCTCTGTAGCCTTAAAATAATGCTGAGTAGGGATGAGCCGAACACTCCCCGGTTCGGTTCGCACCAGAACATGCGAACGGACCGAAAGTTTGCGCAAACTTTCGAACCCCGTTAAAGTCTATGGGACTCGAACGTGAGAAATCAAAAATGCCAATTTTAAAGGCTAATATGCAAGTTATTGTCCTAAAAAGGGTTTGGGGACCCGGGTCCTGCCCCAGGGTACATGTATCAATGCAAAAAAAAGTTTTAAAAACGTCAGTTTTTTCAGGAGCAGTGATTTTAATGATGCTTAAAGTGAAAAAATAAAAGTGAAATTTTCCTTTAAATATAGTGCCTGGGGGGTGTCTATAGTATGTCTGTAAAGTGGCACATGTTTCCCATGTTTAGAACTGTCCCTGCACAAAATTACATTTCTAAAGGAATAAAAGTAATTTAAAACTGCTTGCGGCTTTAATGTAATGTCTGGTCCCGGCAATATGGATGAAAATCATTGAGAAAAATGGCATGGGTAACCCCCTCCCCAGCCCATTACCAGCCCCTTTGGGTCTTGTATGGATATTAAGGGGAACCCTGTACCCAAATTAAAAAAAGGAAAGGTGTGGGTCCCCCAGGCCCTATATACTCTGAACAGTAGTACACAGGCGGTGTAAACAAGACTGTAGGTTTGTTCTTAAGTAGAATCTGTTTATAATTTTGAACTGGTACATTTTTAAAGTGTAGCTCCAGCCCAAAAATCTATTTTTAAGCTTTTTGGAAAACATAGGGAAGGGTTATCACCCCTGTAACCTTTGTTTTGCTGTCTGTGCACCTGTTCAGAAAAAGTCACCTCACTTTCTGTCCCAATGATAATTGGATTTTGAAAATTTTTAGTTTTTAGTGAAACAAGGAACTCTTACAGGAGAGAATTTGCCTTCCTAGGGGTAGATTTCCTCTCACTTCCTGTTGTCTCCTTCCTTTTGCAAGTAGGAGTCGTTTATAAGTTGGATGTTTGAAAGTAGGGGCCTGACCGATTAGGTGTTGGTGTTGGTGTTGCCACAACACGGTAAGCCCTCACAGTTACTCTTAGTGGGCGCAGGAACGGGCCCTGCTGTGAAATATTAGATCAATAATTGTAATTACATGCCCCTGATGAACAGGGTCAGAAAAATTGGGCCTTTGGTGGTGGACGGTGTGGTGGTGTTGCCACAACACTGTAAAGCCTCACAGTTACTCTTGGTGGGCGCAGGAACGGGCCCTGCTGTGAAATATTAGATCAAGAATTGTAATTACATGCCCCTTTTAAACAGGGGCAGAAAAATTGGGCCTTAGGCACGGGTGCTAGTGCCACAAAACTGCAACCCCTCACAGATACTCTAGTTGGAGTGCAGGAATGAGCCCTGCTGCAAAGTATTGCATCAAAAATTGTAATTACACGCCCCTGTTAAACCGGGGCTGAAAAATTGGGCCTTAGGCACTGGTGGCGGTGCGCAGAACCAAAAATGTTCTTACAAGCTATCAGCATGAACATTGAGGAGGAAGAGGATAGTTACTCAGCATAACAGGATAGTCACTCAGCATCAGCATAGGCAGTCTTGAAGGGATCTCACATTTAAAAAAAAATATTTGGTTACATCTGCATCAGGTGCTTGGTAGCTGGTAATTCAAGACTGATTCATTTTTATGAAGGTCAGCCTATCGACCGATTCAGTGGACAGGCACACCCTGTGATCGGTTACAGAGTCTCCAGCAGCACTGAATGTGCGTTCTGAAAGAATGCTGGATGCAGGACAGGCCAGTAGCTCAATTGCATACTGTGCAAGCTCTGGCCAGTGATCCATCCTCAAGACCCAGTAATCCAGAGGATTTTTGGTGGGAAAGGTATCCAAGTCTGATCTTGCCCCTAGGTATTCCTGCACCATGTAAATCAGACGCTGGCGATGGTTGCTGGAACCGATCATACCTTGGGGCTGCGGACTAAAAAATTGTCTGAACGCATCGGTCAGACGGCCACCTTCTCCACCGCTCCTCCTGTCCAGGACCAGGAATTTGTAACCTCCCAGGCTCTGGAAACGCGTTGCACAAACCTTTCTGCAAGGCTTCCCGAAGATGTTTCATCCTTTGCTCCCTCTGCGACGGCAAGATAAGATCTGCAACCTTACCCTTGTAATGTGGATCAAGGAGGGTTGCCAGCCAGTAATGATCCCTCTCCTTGATACCACGAATACGAGGATCCTTCCACAGGCTTTGCAGGATCAGGGAGGCCATGCAGCATAGGTTTGCTGAGGCATTCGGTCCGAAGTCCTCTGGGTCACTAAGGACGACATGATCCGCACCCACCTCCTCCCAGCCACGTACAAGTCCATGGTTTTCTTGGGACTGTAAATGATCCCTTGAAGACTGCTGCTGATGCTGAGTGCTAGGCTCCACCTCCATGCTGATACAATCCTCTTCCTCCTCTTCCTGTGTGATCGGCGGGCCAGCAGGAACACTGTCTGGATAAAGTGGGCCTTGAGAGGTAAGGAAGTCCTCCTCTTCCTCCCTCTGTTCTGCCTCAAGTGCCCTGTCCATTATTCCATGCAGCGTGTGCTCCAACAGGTGGACAAGAGGGACAGTGTCACTGATGCATGCACTGTCACTGCTCACCATCCTCGTGGCCTCTTCAAATGGTGACAGGACAGTGCATGCATCCCTGATCATGACCCACTGGCGTGGCAAAAAAAAACAAGCTCCCCTGACCCTTTCCTGGTGCCATATTGGCACAGATACTCATTGATGGTCCTCTGCTGCGTGTGCAGCCGCTGAAGCATGGCCAACGTTGAGTTCCACCTGGTGGGCATGTCACAGATGAGGCGGTTCTTGAGCAGGTTAAATTCCTTTTGTAGGTAAGCCAGCCGAGCACTGGCATTATATGACCGGCAGAAATGCACACAGACTTTCCTGGCCCCTCAGGACATCCTGTAAGCCTGGGTACCTGCCCAAGAACCGCTGCACCACCAAGTTAAGGACGTGAGCAAAACATGGCACATGAGTCAGGTGTCCCTGTCAGAGGGCAGAGAGGAGGTTGGTGCCATTGTCGCAAACCACCATTCCTGATTTAAGCTGGCGTGGCATCAACCACCTCTGAGCCTGCCCCTGCAGAGCTGACAGAATCTCTGCCCCAGTGTGGCCCCTGTTCCTCAAGCACACCAGCTCAAGCACCGCATGGCATCTTTTTGCCTGCGTACTTGCGTAGCCCCTTGAACGCCTACGGAGCACCGCTGGTTCCGAGGACAAATCAGCACAGGAAGAGGCCATGGAATAATAATAAGAGGAGAGGGTGGAGGAGAGAGGTGTGTCAGAATCACCAGTAGTAGCATTTTGGAGGCGTGGTGGCGGAACAACCTCCAACACTACTGCACTCTGTCCTGCATTCTTCCCAGCTGCCAGCAGAGTCACCCAGTGGGCCGTGAAAGATAGGTAACGTACCTGTCCATGCTTGCTGGACCATGAGTTAGCGGTAATATGCACCTTACCGCTGACCGCCCTGTCCAGCGAGGCCAAGACATTGCCTTCCACATGCCGGTAGAGAGCCAGAATCGCCTTCAGTGAAAAAAAGCGCCATTTGGGAACCTGCCACAGAGGAACCGCACATTCCACAAACTCACGGAAGGGGCAGAGTCTACCAACTGAAAAGACAGCCGTTGAAATCCTAGAAATCTAGCCAAGCTAGCATTCAACCGCTGGGCATGTGGGTGGCTGGGAGCAAACTTTTTTTGGCGGTGCAGCAGCTGGGGCAGGGAAATTTGCCTGGTTATACAATTGGACGTTGGTGTACCGATAGCAGATTGCCTGCAAGTACTTGGCAGTGACACACCAAATTCTACACCTTCATTCCTCTCAGTGCAGGTTTCTGACAGGACTGAAGGTATAGTGGGGTTGGAGATCCCAGCTGATGAGGAGCAAGGAGAGGTCCGCTTTGTTTTTTGGTGTGGGTCTTTTATGTATGCTTGCCAACGGACTGCATTGCAGGTCGACATATGTCTGGTCAAGCATGTGGTGCCCAAGCGGCTGCTGTTTTGGCCACTCGAGATACACTTCAGACATATGTTGCAAATAGCAATGGTGCGATCTGCTGCACACGTCTCAAAAAAGGCCCACACCAAAGAACTTTTGGAATAACGCACAGAGACAGCAGCGCCCTGCACATGCGGAGCTCCACGGTGTGATACAGTCGGTTGGCTGCCCTTAAGCTGGCCCCTGGAGGGCATCCTGCCTCGTTGGAGATATGCCTCCTCCTCCTCTCTCCTATCAGGCACCAATGTAGAGTCAGTGACCTCATCATCCCCTCCCTCCTCGTCACTGGAGCAAACCTGGCAGTATGCTGCAACTGGGGCAACATGACTGCCAGTTTGCTGTCCTTCTTGGGCAACCCCTCTCTCTGGGCTCACGTAACTGCCTTCCTCAAGCTAGGTACCATCATCGGAGACCTCAAAACGCTGCGCATCCTCCTGCAGAATGTACCCAACACTGTGGTCAAACAGTTCAGGGGACTCCTCAGGACATGGTGGGGCTAGGGGAGGAGCGACTGATGCCATTGAGCCGAGGGAAGAGGCCACTTTGGCAGCTGCTTTGGCAGACAAAGTACCCTGAGCCTGGGTGAGAGAGGATGAGGAGGATGAGGACGGCTGGGTCATCCACTCTACCAACTCTTCTGCATGTCGCGGGTCAACACGGCCAGCTGCAGAAAAAAAGGGCAAGTGTGCCCCATGGCCACGTGCTGATGAGGATGCACCGTGTCCACAACCAGCACTGTTGCCTCTAGACACAGAGCCTGCTTGCCCTCTTTTATTGGCCTGTGTGTGACTGCCTCTCCTTGTTGGCCTTCCAGACATACTGTCTTTGATGTATTGGAATAGGTACACAAGGAATGGCCTGCAGTGAGATGTAGCTGCACAAAGCTGGGATGTATATATATATACTGATTATACTGCAGCTAGCTGAATCAACTGCCTGCCTGTAGTATCTTAGCAACAGTAGAACAGGAACAGTCTGCAGTGTAGCTAAACTGAATACAGTATACTCAGTGATATACAGCAGCTTGCTGAATCAACTGCCTGCCTGTAGTATCTTAGTAGAACAGGAACAGTCTGCAGTGTAGCTAAACTGAATACAGTATACTGAGTGATATACCACAGCTTACTGAATCAACTGCCTGCCTGTAGTATCTTAGCAACAGTAGAACAGGATTGGAACAGTCTGCAGTGTAGCTAAACTGAATACAGTATACTGAGTGATATACAGCAGCTTAATGAATCAACTGCCTGCCTGTAGTATATTAGCAACAGTAGAACAGGATTGGAACATTCTTTAGTGTAGCTAAACTGAATACAGTATACTGAGTGATATACTGCAGCTTACTGAATCAACTGCCTGCCTGTAGTATCTCAGCAACAGTAGAACAGGAACAGTCTGCAGTGTAGCTAAACTGAATACAGTATACTGAGTGATATACAGCAGCTTACTGAATCAAATGCCTGCCTGTAGTATCTTAGCAATAGTAGAACAGGATTGGAAAAGTCTGTCGTGTAGCTTAACTGAATACAGTATAATGACAGTAGAAGAGGAACGGATCTAGCTAAACTGAACACAGTATATATATATATATATATATATATATATATATATATATATATATTGTGAGGGGTTAGCTCGGCAGCGGGTGTGTGTGTGACCCCCGGGATGGGCTCCCCACACAAAAACAGGCCCAGCAAACGGAGGTTGTGGTTTTCAAAATCAAAAAGGTGCGGTTTATTTTCTATTTACAGTGACAAAACACAGCAAAGCAAAAGAAACATAAATAAAATAAATCCTGGTCAACTTGACCTCTGACTAAACATACAGGTTTCCTAACTAACAACTGGGATCAGCCTAGTGCTGTCCTAGTCCCTAAGTCCCTGGTTTTAAATGTCCAAGCAAATAGCCACACAGGCTTTGTCTCACCGCACAGGGGTTCACTCTCCCTAGACAGTCCACACAGGTCTGGTTCCAGGCATGAGCTAACACCTAATGAATCTGGGAGTTCTTATAGAGGCCTAAATGAGCTGACAAGCTTCAGCTGGTCTCATCAACTCCCTGTCTGCACGACGCCCCACACTCTCCCTAGAGGTATGAGTCATCCATGAGCCCACTAGCCTCAGCCGGGCTTATACAACTCTCCACCTAGTTGTATAAGTCGGCGTAAAGCCTGAATCTGGGCGAAATATATCTACCCCCCTGGATGCAACCAGGTGACTTTACCTTCCTGCTGTCACATACCCCCCCCCCTCTTGTTTTAACCTCGGGGTTGGAACACCAGCAATCAGGCATTCATGTACTCGAGACAAAGCATCCACATTCCCCATTTGAACGCCAGGGCGATGCTTTACTGTGAAGTTGAATTCCTGGAGGGCCAGGAACCACCTATTCACTCTTCTATTTGTTTCCTTGTTTTGAGCCATCCACTTTAACGGAGCGTGATCCGTAACCATGTCAAAGTGCCTACCTAGCAGGTAGTACCGAAGGGAATCTAGAGCCCACTTCACCGCTAAACACTCCTTTTCAACGGTGGCGTAATTTACCTCATGGGACTTCAACTTCCTGCTGAGGTAAATGACTGGGTGCTCTTCCCCGTTCCAGACCTGGGACAATACTGCTCCTAACCCCACATCTGACGCATCACTTTGTACGACAAAGTCTTTAGAGAAGTCGGGTGAGTACAACACTGGCTGGCTACATAAGGCTTGTTTCAAGAATTGGAATGCTGCCTCAGCCTCGGGGGTCCATTTAATCATGACCGACCCTTTCCCCTTCGTCAGGTTGGTTAGGGGCACAGCCTTAGAAGCAAAGTGGGGAATGAATCGCCGATAATACCCAGCGATTCCCAGAAAGGCTCGTACCTGCTTCTTGCTGTTGGGACGTGGCCAACTCTGGATGGCCTCGACTTTGTTGAGTTGGGGTTTTATTACTCCCCTCCCAATGGTGTACCCAAGATATTTGGCCTCCTCCTGCCCAATGGTACACTTCTTGGGGTTAGCCGTAAACCCCGCTTCCCGAACAGAGTCCAGGACTGCTTGCACTTTTGGCAGATGTGAGGCCCAATCTGTGCTATGGACAATTACGTCATCCAGGTAAGCCGCAGCATACTTCCGATGGGGCCTCAGCATCTGGTCCATTTTCCGCTGGAATGTGGCCGGCGCATTCTGTAACCCGAACGGCATTCTTTTATATTGGAACGCCCCGTCTGGGGTTACAAATGCAGTTTTCTCTTTGGCCGACTTGGCCAGGGGGATTTGCCAATACCCTTTTGTGAGGTCAAGAGTCGTCATGTATCGGGCTGTTCCCAGCCGGTCGATCAACTCATCTATACGTGGCATGGGGTAGGTGTCAAATTTTGTAACTTTGTTCAACTGACGAAAATCGTTACAAAATCGCCAGCTCCCATCCGGTTTAGGCACCAACACAATGGGACTAGACCAATCACTTTGGGACTCCTCTATCACCCCTAAGTTCAGCATTTTCTGTACTTCCTCCCGTATTGCCTCCCGTCGGGCCTCTGGGATCCGATCGGGTTTTAACTTCACCCTTTCACCGGGCGGGGTAATGATGTCATGCTCTACCCCAGATGTTTGTCCCGGCAGCTCAGAGAATACCTCCTTGTTGCGAAGCACAAACTCCTTAACCTCCTGTTGTTGGGGTTGTGACAAGGTGGCTGCTATTCCAACCTCAGGAATCACGCAACCAGTTTGAGCTGGTGACCAAGTGTCTGCGACTAGGGACTCTCTATCCCTCCAGGCTTTCAACAGATTAACGTGATAGATCTGTTCGGGCTTTCGCCTTCCTGGTTGTCTGACCTTGTAATTCACTTCGCTCACTTTTTCCATTATCTCATAGGGGCCTTGCCATTTGGCAAGGAATTTACTTTCAACCGTAGGGACAAGTACCAGTATCCTATCCCCCGGGGAAAAGGTACGGGGTCTTGGCTCCACGGTTGTACACTCTCTGCTGTGCTAACTGCACTTGGGCCAAATGTTCCTTCACGATGTGCATTACCTGTGCAATTCGGTCTTGCATCAGGGCGACATGCTCAATCACACTCCGGTGGGGAGAACTCTCACTTTCCCAAGTTTCCTTGGCAATATCCAACAGCCCTCTTGGGTGTCTCCCATACAGTAACTCAAAGGGGGAGAATCCCGTAGAGGATTGGGGCACCTCCCTAATAGCAAACATCAGATAAGGAAGTAGACAGTCCCAATCCTTTCCATCTCTATCCACCACTTTCTTCAACATTTGTTTTAGGGTTTTGTTGAATCTTTCAACCAGCCCATCGGTTTGGGGGTGATACACAGATGTACGTAATTGCGTCACTTTGAACAATTTACACAGCTCCTTCATAACCCGGGACATAAAGGGTGTACCTTGGTCCGTAAGCAGTTCTTTACAAATACCCACCCGGCTAAACACAAGAGATAGCTCTTTGGCTATGGTTTTGGCCGAGGTATTTCGGAGAGGGATCGCTTCTGGATAACGGGTGGCATAGTCCATTATAACTAATATGTACTGGTGCCCCCTAGCGGACTTGATTATAGGCCCTACCAAATCCATGGCGATCCTCTCAAACGGGACCTCAATGATGGGTAGAGGGACCAGCGGGCTACGGAAATGTGGCATCGGGGCCGACCTCTGACACACAGGGCAGGAGGAACAATAATTTTCTATGTCCTTCATCACCCCTGGCCAATAGAATCTCTGTAATATCCTCTCTCGGGTTTTCTCTGTCCCCAGATGACCTCCAAGAATGTGCCCATGGGCCAACTCCAACACCAACTTCCTGTAAGGTTTGGGCACCACAAGCTGCTCAACGGTTTCTTCTGCCCTTTTTGCCACCCGATACAGTAGGTCCTTCTCTACGCTGAAGTATGGGTAAGTGCAGGTATTATCTGGGTTCACTAACTCGCCATCTATTTTCACTACGTTTTCCCGTGCCTTTATTAGGGCGGGGTCTTTCAACTGTTCTGTGGCAAAGTTTTCCCTGTGAACCTCAAGATCAGAAAACTCCACAGACGGTAGGTTTTCGCCTGAGGAGGTGGGCTCCTCTCCAGTTTCTTGAGTCTCCCCTGCCAATACTGATAAGGGAAATTCCGGAGAGTCCTCACCACTCTCAGGGGAGTTCTGGCTATCACATTCCTGGTACATAGGGGCACCAGTGGGGGGCTCAGGATCATCCCACAGTTCCCAGAACTTCGGAAAATCCCTTCCCACAATGGCGTCATGCGGTAACTGAGATACTAAGCCCACTGGATGAGAGAGGGTACCTTTGGGGGTCTCGAAACACACTGTAGTCACTGGATACTCTCGGGTGTCCCCATGCACACAAATAACAGCTATCTTGCTATTCCCAAAGACCTCTGTTTTAACTAACTCAGCCTTTATCAGGGTCACAAGGCTACCTGAATCCAGCAATACCACAACATTTCTACCATTAACACACATTTTGCATAAATGTTTCTCAGTTCCTCGAATGGCAGTGCATGCGACTGTCGCACACAGCGACTGACGTCTGCCCGTCAGAAAGTCACACTGCATGGGTTCCTCCACAACCGGGCAATTGGCTGCAATATGTCCCGCTTGCCGGCAGCGGTAGCAAACGATCCTTCTTGCCGCCTCTTGAGCCGCTGATTTCCCAGGCTGTTCTCGCCAAACTTGGGGTAGAGCTCCCACCCTCTCACTTTCTCCACCCTCACCCCTTGGAATCCTCTTATCCGCCCCTGGGGATGGTCTGGTCTTAGGGTGGAAAGTCCGAGTGTCTCTGGAAGAGGCCGTCAGGTTCTCTGTAGCCAAGTATTTCTCCACACGATCCACAAGACCATCGGCCGTCTCTGGGTCTCCATGGCTTACCCACTTTTGGATGGCAGTAGGAAGAGCTCTCAAAAACCGATCCATTACAACACGTTCCACAATCTTTGGTGCGGACAAAGTCTCTGGCTGTAGCCACTTTCTGCTCAGGTGAATGAGATCATACATTTGAGACCTGGGGGGTTTTCCAAGCTGGAAAGTCCAGTTATGCACACGCTGAGCCCGGACAGCCAGGGTGACACCCAGCCTTGCCAATATTTCAGCTTTTAGCATCACATAGTCTTTTGCTTGGTCAGGCTCTAGGTCATAGTAAGCCTTCTGCGATTCACCAGTTAACAGAGGAGCCACCAGTCCAGCCCACTGCTCCTCAGGCCACTTTTCTCTTTCAGCAGTCCTTTCAAATGTGGTCAAAAATACCTCTGGATCATCCTCTCCAGTCATTTTTGTCAATAAACGACTCACCCCAAAGGACGCGGTATTAGTGGGACGGCTTTCCTCACTGGTCTGCGGACGTTGCTGCATTACTGCTTCCATTTGTTGTAGTCTCTGCTCTTGCTTCTGTAACAGGTCTATGAAGCGGGCCTCAGATTGCTGCTGGGCTTGTTGCTGAGCTTCCAGACTCTGTTGGTGAGCTTGCTGCTGGGCTGCAAGGCTCTGTTGATGAGCTTGCTGCTGGGCTGTGAAGCTCTGTTGTTGAGCTGCAAGGCTCTGTTGATGAGCTTGCTGCTGGGCTGCGAAGTTCTGTTGTTGAGCTGCAAGGCTCTTTTGCAAACCTGCATTTGTCTGCTGTTGATTGGCATTTGCTAGAGCCAGCTGCTTCAGTATCTCCTCCATGCTGGCTTAACAAAAAACTGCCACTGGTTCTCCACCAACTGTGAGGGGGTTAGCTCGGCAGCGGGTGTGTGTGACCCCCGGGATGGGCTCCCCACACAAAAACAGGCCCAGCAAACGGAGGTTGTGGTTTTCAAAATCAAAAAGGTGCGGTTTATTTTCTATTTACAGTGACAAAACACAGCAAAGCAAAAGAAACATAAATAAAATAAATCCTGGTCAACTTGACCTCTGACTAAACATACAGGTTTCCTAACTAACAACTGGGATCAGCCTAGTGCTGTCCTAGTCCCTAAGTCCCTGGTTTTAAATGTCCAAGCAAATAGCCACACAGGCTTTGTCTCACCGCACAGGGGTTCACTCTCCCTAGACAGTCCACACAGGTCTGGTTCCAGGCATGAGCTAACACCTAATGAATCTGGGAGTTCTTATAGAGGCCTAAATGAGCTGACAAGCTTCAGCTGGTCTCATCAACTCCCTGTCTGCACGACGCCCCACACTCTCCCTAGAGGTATGAGTCATCCATGAGCCCACTAGCCTCAGCCGGGCTTATACAACTCTCCACCTAGTTGTATAAGTCGGCGTAAAGCCTGAATCTGGGCGAAATATATCTACCCCCCTGGATGCAACCAGGTGACTTTACCTTCCTGCTGTCACAATATATATATATATATATATATACACAACGCCTGGGGTGCATATATATACTAAATATATACTAAACTGCAGCTAACTCAGCCGTCTGCCTGCTCTAAGTAACTGAAATGAAATGACAGTCTCTCCGTCTCTATCTCTCTCTTTCAACGTCAGAACACACTACATGGGGCCGACGCGCGGGCTGCCTTATATAGTGTGGGGCGTGTACTTAGTCCTCCTGAGCCATGATTGGCCAAAGGCACCCTGCACTGACGGCACTGTGATTGGTCAAGCATGAGGGTCATAGTGCATGCTTGGCCAATCATCAGCCAGCAATGCACTGCGATGACGCAGTGAATTATGGGCCGTGACCCGCCACTCGAATTTGGCGCGAACGGCCCATATTGTTTGAAATTTGGCGAACGGCCGAACAGACGATGTTCGAGTCGAACATGAGTTTGACTCGAACACGAAGCTCATCCCTAATGCTGAGTAACACTTTGTTACGTAAAGTTTATGTTGTGCTGATGATGTCCCTGTGTGGCATCAAGGTAATGAAAGCAATAAGCGGGCAACTTCTGTAGACTGAGGAATAATAAAAAAACTTTGGGATGTGAAGGCAATATATTTGGGACCACATATTGCTTCTTTCATCAGGGCTACAATGTGAAGTATTACGATATAAATTGTCACTGGGCAAAGATAAATAAACAAGTCACATTCATGTATCCATATACATATGTTCCCCTACACCTATGTATGCATGTTTATTCACACACAACTACTTGGGCTAATTAGTGGATTACACCTTGAAATTTCTTAAAACACAATCTCCTTGTTTTGGATATAATTGCCATCTTAAAGTGGTTGTAAACCCACTTTTGTAACTTGCACCTACAGGTAAGCCTAGACTAAGGCTTACCTGTAGGTGCAAGAAATATCTCCTAAACCTACACGGTTTAGGAGATATTTACTAAAATCACAGGCGCCGCTGTCTACGGCGCATGCGCGCCGTAGACAACGGCGCATTCATGGGGTTAATCCCATTCACAAATTCGGCTAAGTCCCAGCAATGCTTGGGCTTAGCCGAATTTGATGGCTTCCACGCGCATGCGCGGAGTCACGTCTTCGCCGCTCCGGCCAATCACAGCGCCGGAGCGGCGCTGTGATTGGCTGGAGCGGCGATACCCGGAAGTAACATTCCGGCTATCGCCGCAGCGATGGCTGCGGCTGGAGAGAGGGACACGGACAGCTTTGGTGGCCCCGATCTAAGGTAAGTGGTACATAATGAGCTAGTTTGCTAGTCATACTAGCTCATTATAGCTTTGTCTTGCAGGTGGGCTAGAAAAAAAAAATTATATGGGTTTACAACCACTTTAATATCAACCATACCGTACTTTCCCTTTGATAAAACATTTGGCTGGACCCCTCCAGTAGGGGTGTCCAGCCGAAAGATACTCTTAACCGGCCCACCCCCCTTTTTTTCCCTCCTTTCTCCCTTCTCTTGTTCTCTTCCTTCCTTTTTACTTAAATGTTGTGCTCATGGTTGCTTCATCTTACTTGCAATGTCTGTTTAAACTCTTTCATGTTCCTACTCCTCAATACCATTTACCTCTTTCTTCATGCCCTTCATATTTGCATTATTCCTGTGTCAGTTGAAGCTTCATTCCCCCTGACGACTATTTAATGCGCTATACTCATAATCTTGTTTTCTTCAAAAGTTTGTAATCTCTCAACTTATACTTTTTACATTTAGCATATCAATAAAACTTCTCTAATGGATGATTAATTGATAAATATAGAAAATGATAATTATGTAGACAAACACACAAACACATACACACACACATATATATATATATATATATATATATATATATACAGTATATATATATTATTGTGAAATTGGGGTGATTAAACTCAAGCAGTAGGTGCATTTACAATGAGTTGCACCAGTCCAAAACTGTATTTTAAGGGCATGGCAGCCCACTTTGATTTAAAAGCAAGTCAAAGTTCATACAGAAAGATCTTCCCATAGAGGGGGGTTCTCACCTTGACTCCAAAGACATAACATTCAGCATCCTGGCTCTCTTGTGGAAGCTTAACTGCTCCGAGTACCTCTGCTTTATCTGACCATAAAACACCTTTTGGTCTTCCTGACCATCAAACACATCCCAGTAGTATGAGCAGACACTGACATTTAGCGCTGCATTTTTTTGCAGCTCCCCAGCTGCGCCTGTCCCGTCTGGATATCCTCTTAGGCTTGGACCTTCCTCTCTCCCAACCTAACCTTGATGCACAAACGCATCTCACATGGCTCCCCTCAGACATACCGACCTACCTCAGGAGGGTGGGACCCTGAGCTCTAACTCTGGCTCTATTATGACTCCAGCACACACCTGAATAATCAATGTGCTTAATAATCCCAAGGGTAGACACCGCACATACAGTGGGGAAAAAAAGTATTTAGTCAGCCACCAATTGTGCAAGTTCTCCCACTTAAAAAGATGAGAGAGGCCTGTAATTGTCATCATAGGTTTACCTCAACTATATGAGACAAAATGTGGAAACAAATCCAGACAATCACAAAGTCTGATTTGGAAAGAATTTTTTTTGCAAATTATGGTGGAAAATAAGTATTTGGTCACCTACAAACAAGCAAGATTTCTGTCTCTCACAGACCTGTATCTTCTTCTTTAAGAGGCTCCTCTGTCCTCCACTCATTACCTGTGATAATGGCACCTGTTTGAATTTGTTATCAGTATAAAAGACACCTGTCCACAACCTCAAACAGTCACACTCCAAACTCCACTATGGTGATGAAGACCAAAGAGCTGTCGAAGGACACCAGAAACAAAATTGTAGACCTGCACCAGGCTGGGAAGACTGAGTCTGCAATAGGCAAGCAGCTTGGTGTGAAGAGATCAACTGTGGGAGCAATAATTAGAAAATGGAAGACATACAAGACCACTGATAATCTCCCTCGATCTGGGGCTCCACGCAAGATCTCACCCCGTGGGGTCAAAATGATCACAAGAACAGTGAGCAAAAATCCCAGAACCACACGGGGGGACCTAGTGAATGACCTGCAGAGAGCTGGGACCAACGTAACAAAGGCTACCATCAGTAACACACTACGCCACCAAGGACTCAGATCCTGCAGTGCCAGACGTGTCCCCCTGCTTAAGCCAGTACATGTCCGGGCCCGTCTGAGGTTTGCTAGAGAGCATTTGGATGATCCAGAAGAGGATTGGGAGAATGTCATATGGTCAGATGAAGCCAAAGTAGAACTGTTTGGTAGAAACACAACTCGTCGTGTTTGGAGGAGAGAGAATGCTGAGTTGCAACCAAAGAACACCATACCTACTGTGAAGCAAGGGGGTGGCAACATCATGCTTTGGGGCTGTTTCTCTGCAAAGGGAACAGGACGACTGATCCATGTACATGAAAGAATGAATGGGGCCATGTATCGTGAGATTTTGAGAGCAAACCTCCTCCCATCAGCAATGGCATTGAAGATGAAACATGGCTGGGTCTTTCAGCATGACAATGATCCCAAACACACCGCCCGGGCAACAAAGGAGTGGCTTCGTAAGAAGCATTTCAAGGTCCTGGTGTGGCCTAGCCAGTCTCCAGATCTCAACCCCATAGAAAACCTTTGGAGGGAATTGAACGTCCGTGTTCCCCAGCGACAGCCCCAAAACATCACTGCTCTAGAGGAGATCTGCATGGAGGAATGGGCCAACATACCAGCAACAGTGTGTGACAACCTTGTGAAGACTTACAGTAAACGTTTGACCTCTGTCATTGCCAACAAAGGATATATAACAAAGTATTGAGATGAACTTTTGATATTGACCAAATACTTATTTTCCACCATAATTTGCAAAAAAAAATCTTTCCAAATCAGACAATGTGATTGTCTGGATTTGTTTCCACATTTTGTCTCTCATAGTCGAGGTATACCTGTGATGACAATTACAGGCCTCTCTCATCTTTTTAAGTGGGATAACTTGCACAATTGGTGGCTGACTAAATACTTTTTTGCCCCACTGTATAAGGCAATGAGACAAATGCCCAGGTGCTCACTTGGAAACAATTCCATATAAATCCAGGTAAAAACAGGTAAAGAAGCATTCTTGCAGTAGAGCTAAATAAATGTTTTGATGGCGCTCAGTCCACTTTGTGAGTGCCTCTATACCGGTTTTGTATATATACATATATATATATATATATATATATATATATATATATATACACACAGTATATATGCTGTATATACTGTTTACGACTAGAAAAAGATGCACCATAGGATGTATAACCATAGCAGCCTTAAAGATTAAATTTGCCACATCATAATGAAAGGTCACAGCATTAAGCTGGACCACCATGGGTTAGCTCAAAGGGGAAAGGATTGCAATTCTCCTGCTTTGTTTTATCCCCACAGATTGTTTGAGCTTGAGGCAAAATCCCTGGGCAGCAACAGCCATGGGATTGGTGGACAGGGGCGAGCAGCTGATTGGCCAGTTCAGCTCTGACTAGCCCACGCGGGTGAAGCTATCAGAAGAGCGGGGAGCAGTTTACCTCAGACCGTTCCAGACCAGGCAGCGGCGCAGAGCTCCTGCACTATGAAGCGCCATTCTCCCAGCAGCTGTGAGGCCCTCTTGTGTCAGCTGTTGGAGAGGGCGGAGAGCAGAGGTGGTGAGGAATGGCTAGTGCGGTGCCTGGAGGAGGAGAGCGGTCCAGCTCCACCTGTCCATATTCCCCCTGAAACAGAAGAAGGCTCGTCTGCGGGCGGGGGTGGAACAAGATAGCAGCCTGCTAGGAAGAAGAAGCGTCAGAGGACAGCGGCTTCTCCTCAGCTGACAGGTCAGGAGAGAGCAGTCAATATCCTGTCACAGAGTGCTTCTCGTCCGCGGGAGTGCAGCGCTACTCACCCTATACCTGAGGAGGCGAGTGAGCACAAAGAGGTGGTCCATGATGGTGAGATGTCTGTCATTTCTCCCAGTTCTAAATTTTCAGTGTTAATTGATTCTTTGTCTAATGTTTTACTACAGTTTAAAGGGGCACATGCTAATGGTGCAGATAATATTGCAAGTTTGCAAGGGGCACAGGTGGCTGGTGCAAAACACACTGTAAATTCCAGTGAAATTTTAGGGGCACAAGTTATTGGTGCTGAGCAAGGCATTCAGCTGCGGTGTAATGCATTGGATGAATGTCAGAGGGCACAGAAGGCTGGTGCTGAAATTATGTGTTTTAACACTTCTAATGAAGCTAATAAAAGCATGGCTAATAAGCATTTTATGAATGATGTTGGTGCCATTTGGCAGGATGTTAATGTTCCTATCGTACAGGACCAAGAACAAATGTCTACCCGCTCTAGGGTTGTTACCCCTCAATTGTCTATTAACCCCTCACAGCTCCTTGGACCCTCTGCGGGCATGGTGAGTGAATCTTCTTTTAAAGAGCCCCTCCCATGTGAGATATCACCACTGGGTTTTCATTTACCCAAATCAGTTAAAGACAAGATTTGGAGGGGAGAATTCCTTGATATACTATCATTGTTCCGGCCTCCAAAGAATTCTTATCCAAATCTGATAGGCAGGCTGGTGATAGGTCGGAGGAAGATAGGAGAAGGGCTATCCCTAGAACCTTCCAGAACTGGTTGCAAGCCTTTTGCATCTATGCAGCAGTTATGGGGGAACGCTTCCCTGGTAAATGCTCAGGTTTGTTTCAACACTTGGACATAGTTGCTGAAGCATTTCGCCACTTTGGAGGTTCTGCTTGGTTCACATACGACGAGAATTTTCATCAAAAATTGGCAGTCCATCTCTCATTACACTGGGGTTCTAAGGACGTGGGTTTGTGGTTGAATCTAATGTTACCAACTAAGCCGCAGTTCACCCCTAGACTGCAACCCAGCACTCAAAATGCATTTCGCAGAGGTTTCTGCTTTGCCTTCAATGAAGGTCAGTGCAAATTCCTGACGAATTGTAGATATAGACATGAATGCTCCCACTGTAATGGGGCGCACGCGGCTAGTAGGTGTTTTCGCAAATCAAATGCAACCTCTTTCCAGTCATCGCCCAGGGACACTCCTGGTAAAAGCTCAGACTCCAGTGAATCTGTCAAAAATGCACCCATGGCTAGAGCGCTATCCAGATCGCAGGATGGCGGCTCTGTTAATTAATGGATTCCAAGAAGGGTTTTTGGTCCCTTCTTTTAAAGGCCCGGGTTGTACCCAGGTACAGAATTTGATATCTGCTTATAAACACGCGGAGGTGGTCCAGGAAAGAATATCTAAGGAACTATCAGATGGTAGGATTGCTGGCCCCTTTTCGGTTCCGCCATTTCGGGGTTTTCGCCTTTCACCGTTGGGAATAGTTCCTAAAAAGGAGCCGGGCTGTTATAGGATGATACACCATCTTTCTTATCCTGCAAAATTTTCATTGAATGATGAGGTCCCGATGTTTTAGCCCCGGTGTGCTACTCGTCTTTTGATGAGGCGTTAGTCTTGTTAAGGCGGTCCGGCCAAGGTTCTTTGTTAGCCAAAGCTGACATTAAATCAGCTTTTCGCTTACTCTCAGTCCACCCACAAGGTTTCAACTCCTTGGGTTTTCAATTTATGGGTCAATTCTATTTTGACAAATGTATGCCCATGGGGTTTTCATTATCTTGCTTTTATTTTGAAGCATTCTCCACTTTTTTACATTGGGTTTTGTCCGAACTATCACCCCATGGGGCAATTCTTCATTATTTGGATGATTTTTTATTTATCGGTCCGGCTGAGTCAGTGGAATGCCTGGAAACTTTGCAGGCATTCGTTGATGTTTGCAAGCACTTCGGTGTGCCTCTGGCATCCGAAAAAACTTTTTTTCCCCTCTACCTCCCTCAAATTTTTGGGCATTATGATTGATTCTGAACACATGGAATTCGGGTTGCCGGAGCAAAAACTCCAGAAGATGAGATCTTTGATCTCAGTTTTTCTATCCAAGAAAAAGGTTCTGCTGAAAGAAGCCCAATCTCTTTTAGGACTTTTTGCTTTTGCAGCTAGAATTATTCCTATGGCTAGGGTTTTTTCACGCAGATTTTCCCTTGCTATCGGGGGTATAAAAAACCCATTCGCTCACATTCGTATCTCCAAGGGGATCAGGGAGGACCTAAAAATTTGGGATTCCTTTTTGGGTAATTTTAATGGTTCCACGATATGGCAACAGGAGTTTGCTGACAGCACCCAGTTGGAATTATTTACTGATGCATCTGGGTCCGTAGGCTTCAGGGCCTTTTTGAAGGGCCACTGGTGTGCTGGTAAATGGCACAAGGAATGGCTTCAGAAGGACGTCCTGCAGAACTTGGTCCTTTTGGAACTAATCCTGGTCCTAGTTTCAGTTGTAATTTGGAAGGAGGACTTTATGAATCGTAGGATCCTGCTGCACACTGACAACAAGGGTGTACTTTTTGCTGTCAACACTTTATCTTCTAAGTCGGAACCTGTGATTAAATTATTGCGTTTTCTGGTTTTACATTGTATGCGTTTTAACATTTGGCTGAAAGCAGAACACATACCGGGTATACATAATAACATTGCTGATGCTTTGTCTCGTTCACAGTTCAAGAAGTTTCGGGATTTGGCGCCAGCAGCGGACCAACAAGGGACCCCTTGCCCAGATTCCCTCTGGGGCTTAATCTGGGACTGATACTCTGTAACCTCAGGAATTCAGTGTCAAAAAAGACGTGGTTGGATTATAAGCTTTCATGGTCTAGATGGTGTTCTTTCTGTCAAGTTTTGAGTTTGGATCCTTTGAACTTATGTAGCTTTAGCGTTCTTATCTTTCCTTATCCAGTCAAACCTTAGCCCTGCTTCTATTAGCAAAATTTTAGCCGGGGTCTCATTCTTTCTAAAATTTGCAGGTCTGCCTGCTCTTACCTCTTTCTTTCAAGTTACTCAAGTCCTTAAGGGATTTAGGAACTCTAGGTTTTCTCAGGACAATAGGCGTCCAATTTCAGTTTCCTTGTTGGTGGATCTCCTTAGAATTCTTCAGGAGGTTTGTTCATCTGATTTTGAGTCCTTACTTTTTAGAGCAGCATTCTCAGTAGCTTTCTTTGGAGCCCTTAGGATTGGTGAATGCAAATAAACGTTGTTTATCTTTTCTTAGATTTTCTCATGTTGTAATAGAAGGAGGTTTCCTTCATTTTTTCATTTGTAGGTCCAAATCTTCCCCGGTTGGTAAAGGTCAATGGTTCTCTTTAGCCAGCTCATCGAATAAGGCTATATGTCCTGTCCGTCAAGTTTCTATGTATATGTCAGTTAGACCTGTTTCTTTTGACTCCTTTTTTGTTCACGAGGACTTATCGTCGTTGACTAGGTTCCAATTCTCAGCTGTTTTGGCTGCCTGTTTAAAACGCCTCAACCTCTCCGGTTTCCGCTTTTCTTCCCATTCATTTCGGATTGGGGCGGCCACTACAGCTGATTCATTGGGTCTTTCAGAAAAAAAATTAAAACATATAGGCCGTTGGGGTAGTAACAGATATAAGTTGTATGTTCGTCCTGAGCTTCTAATTTTGTAATTTTTCTTTTCAGATCACCTCAAGACAATTGTTTGGATAAGTGGGCCACTCCTACGTGTTTTGGGCGGCCAAACATGCTGAATCCAGAACTTACTCCTCCAATTTAGGTCTGGACTCTAAGTCTTTTAAGGTTTTTTGGTCAGGTGTCAGGGGTTTGCGTTGGATGAATCTTAAGGAACAATTATCCTATTTGGCCAGCATTTGCCCTCCCCCCCCCCCAAAAATTTTGGTCATTCATGTGGGAGGGAATGATATCGGGAAGATGGGTACATGGGATTTATTATGTGAAATGAAGAGGGATCTTTGTTTCATAAAACTTATGTTCCCATCCACGACCTTGACAATTTCGGAAATGATCCCGAGGCTTTTGTGGTCTCCTTAGGGTGGCCTGTTTTATTTGGACAGGATACGGAGGAGACATAATAGAACAATTAATAGTTTTCTAATTTCATCTGGCGGTCTTTCCTTCCACCATTCGGAATTGGAAGGTTTTGTCCCAGGTTTGTTCAGGAAGGATATGGTCCACTTATCTTTTATAGGCCTGGACATTTTCAATATGGGTCTGCAAGATTTGATTGTATCAGCCACGGTGGTGGGGGGGCCGCAGCCAGTACCTATGTTACTGGCTCCGGCCGGTGGGGAGTAGTCATCCAGCTTGGACTGGATGGACACCAGTTAAATTTTTGATAATATAATTTGGCCATGATGGCTTATTTAATTTTTATTTAAAGGATTTATGTTAACCCCCTATGGATAACACCGTGGCCATATAAATATCCAAGTAAAATAAATATGTGTTGGATTATATTTTTGTGTGGTCTCTTTTATTCAAAATACCTTTGTGCTAGCCCATGAAAGGTCACAGCATTAAGCTGGACCACGATGGGTTAGCTCAAAGGGGAAAGGATTGCAGTTCTCCTGCTTTGTTTTATCCCCACAGATTGTTTGAGCTTGAGGCAAAATCCCTGGGCAGCAACAGCCATGGGATTGGTGGACAGGGGCGAGCAGCTGATTGGCCAGTTCAGCTCTGACTAGCCCGCGCGGGTGAAGCTATCAGAAGAGCGGGGAGCAGTTTACCTCAGACCGTTCCGGACCAGGCAGCGGCGCCCGCCCTCCCTCCTTATTTTTAGAAGTCATGTTGCTGTCCAAACGGGGGAGTAGTCGTCCAGCTTGGACTGGATGGACACCAGTTAAATTTTTGATAATATAATTTGGCCATGATGGCTTATTCAATTTTTATTTAAAGGATTTATGTTAACCCCCTATGGATAACACCGTGGCCATATAAATATCCAAGTAAAATAAATATGTGTTGGATTATATTTTTGTGTGGTCTCTTTTATTCAAAATACCTTTGTGCTAGCCCATGTTGGAAGTAGATAACATCAACAATTATGTTAAAATCAATTGAACACTGGTACTGAGATTTGTAATATATTGTAAAACTAAAATTGTACAAATTAGGGAAAAAGAAGCCAAAAAATTAAAGAGGGAACTAATGATTGGTTTACCTTGTGAAAGTATAAGGACTTGGAGTGATATATAATCTTGAGGCTAGGTTCACATATGAGCATGCAGCGACTCACAGCAGGAGTCCGGTGCGTCCTTATTCACTGTTTTAGGTCCGATTCTGAATTTTTGGCTGAATTCGGACCTGAAATGGACCAAAAGACGCACAGGGCTCCTGTGCAAATCGCATCTGAGCCACTGCGGAGATATGTAAACCGGCTCCATAGAGAGCCGGTCACAATCTCAGGGAAAGCCACATCCAATTCACACTAGTGTGAACCCAGCCTGAAGGTTTACAATAAAATTGCTATGAGTAATAGAGAGAAATTAGTGAAAAAAACCTGATCGCTACCCAAACCACCAGCTAAACATTTCTGAGTCCTTCTTAACAACTTACCACATTTAGTAAATATTTTTCACAGTTCCACAGTATTTTTTTTTTCCACCAACATCACTCTATTATTTCCAGCAATTTGAGTATAAATGCTATTGGAGTTCATTGTTATTAAAGTGGTTGTATACCCACCGCTGCTGTTTTTTTTTTTTTACATACCTGAAAGGCAAAAGGCATAATGAGCTAGTATGCACCGCATACTAGCTCATTATGAAATACTTACCTTAGAACAAGGCGTCGGTAACTTACCTGGTCCACGCCGAGGGAAATGTCATCTTGATCCGGGTATCGCCGATCCAGTGTTGTGAGTGGCTGGAGTGGCGATGTCGTCACTCCCGCATGCCGGCAAGGTCCAGCAGGTGCCGGGCTTTAGCCAAGAAACCCTGCTGCACATGTGCCACTGCAGTCAGCGGCTCATTGCGAGGGGAATATCTCCTAAACCGTACAGGTTTAGGAGATATTCTTTTTACCTAAAGATAAGCCTTATTATAGGCTTACCTGTAGGTAAAAGTAAAAAAACAGGGTATACAACCGCTTTAAATTCTGGACATTTTTAAGGGTAATAGGCAAACTGTTAAAAAGTCATGGGGCTAGAGCACTGCCATGGGTCCCATGTACCTCTACAAAAATAATTCAAGAAAAAAATTATAAAAGGTAGGGAGTGAGTTCAGTGTGAATTCAAGAGAAAAATAGAAAATACACAAATCTTTTCAATAACATGGTTGGGAGATGCCTTAAAGCTGTATACAGCGTTACAATTTTCACTAACAGTTTCAGCTAATGCTGCTTGCGCATATTTGACGGTGAATAGATTTTTTATCTCACAACTAGCTTGCCTTACACACAGCATCATCATCCTGATCTGTTTCATTTGAGTTTAAAAAAAGGCTTTTTCAGGTAGCTTTAGCACACATGCTTTTTCATCAAGCATTAATAGACCTGCTTTAATAAGCGGATTGAAATTGGCCAGTAGTTTGCTGTAGTTGTTCCAGTTCTTCCTAAAACAATACGGTCTTCCTACTGTTCAATTTTTATCAAGCATTCATAAAGAATTTAGAGACCACAGATGATGCATCTGTGTAAAATTAGACAGCAGTTAGATCTTTTTAATGAAGGAGAATTGACTGAAATGTATCAGAGAAAAAGAATACTTGTGGGTGCTACTGAGTAGCCAAAAGCTTTTGGAAGGCCATTTTTGATATTGACTATATTACCAAAAGTACTGAGATGCCTGCCTTTACATGCACAGGAACTTTAATGGCATCCCAGTCTTAGTCCGTAGGGTTCACTATTGAGTTGACCCACCCTTTGCTGCTATAACAGCTTCAACTCTTCTGGGAAGGCTGTCCACAAGGTTTAGGAGTGTGTCTATGGGAATGTTTGACCATTCTTCCAGAAGCGCATTTGTAAGGTGAGCCACTTATATTGGACATGAAGGCCTGGCTCGCAGTCTCCATTCTAATTCCCCCCAAAGGTGTTCTATCGGTTGAGGTCAGAATTTTGTGCCGGCCAGTCAAATTCCTCCACCCCAAACTAGCTCATCCATGTCTTTATGGACCTTGCTTTATGCACTGGTCCAAATCATTTGGTGGAGGAAGGATTATGGGGTGTCATGCTTGGAACAGTTTGGATGGACCCTTCCTGTTCTAACATGACTGCGCACCAGTGCCACAAACAAGGATCATAAACAAACAGATAAGCAATTTTGGGGTGGAGGAACTTGAGTCCTGGCCTCAACCTGATAGAACACCTTTGGGAATAATTAGAGCAGAGACTGCGAGCCATGCCTTTATGTCCAACATCAGTGCGTGACCTTACAGATGCGCTTTTGAAAGAATGGTCCAACATTTGGATAGACACACTCCTAAACCTTGTGGACAGCCTTACTAGAAGGGTTGAAGCTGTTTTAGCTGCAAAGGGTGGGCCAACTCAATATTGAACCCTGCGGACTAAGACTGGGATGCCATAAAGGCAGGCGTCCCAATACTTTTTGTAATATAGAGTAGCTTCGAAGGCACTTGAGACTACTATTTAGCTAAATCCAGCTACGGCCCTCTTAAATTTAAAACCGGAAGGAGTGGAGCGGAGCCAGTTCTTTTCTCCTCTTATGCCTCATACACACGACCGGTTTTCCTGACATGCCAAAAACCGACGTTTTTCCCGTTGATTCCTCTCAAGCCTGCCTTGCATACACACGTTCAGGCAAAAAAACGCTCGATCAAAGCATGGTGACGTACAACATGTAGGACGTAACTATAAGGGGGAAGTTCCATTCAAATGGCGCCACCCTTTGGGCTACTGATCCTCATGTTAGTAAAAGTTTGGTGAGAGACGATTCGTGCTTTTCAGCCTCGTGCTTTTCAGTCCGTTACAGCGTGACGAATGTGATATCTCCATTACAAACGCTAGTTTTACCAGAACGAGCGCTCCCGTCTCATACTTGATTCTGAGCATGTGTGTTTTTTTTCCCTCGGAAAAAGCGAAAACCGCTCGTGTGTATGCAACTAGAAAAAGACTGACGGGAAACACGACGTGAAAAAAGGAAGCAGGTTTTTTGAGGGCAGTTTTCTCGTCGGGAAAACTGCTATGGAGCATGCACACGACCGATTTTCCCGACCAATCTAAAAAATGGCAGTTTTCTCGTCTGGAAAACTGGTCGTATGTACGAGGCATGACAGCTCTTAACAGCTGCTAAACAAATCATCACTGAAGCCTGGCACTGAAGCCTGGAAATCCCCGTCCTTGGTTGTAACTGAATCTAAACACAGGATGAATAAGGCCTTAATGCATGCTAAGATGGAAGCCATTGAAAATGATAAGCTTTGTAAATTTGAGAAAATCTGGCAACCTTGGATTAAGCATTGCTTACCTCCGGATTTTGATGACTCAGTACTAATGCCTTGGTAACTCCATCTGTTTTTTCTTACCTCTCGGTATCTTGAACTCAAGAGTTGCACAACCTCTTTGGACTTTATCTTCTATTTTTACTTTACTCCCTGTCCTCTTCTCACTCCTCTCTTCCTTCAGGGTTATATTCAGGTATATTCAGGTATGGTATGGATTTTAGGGGGAACCCCACACCAACATTAAAAAAAACGGCTTGGAGTACCTCCTAAAACCCACACTCTTATCTGAGTACGCAGCCTGGCAGGCCAGGAAACGGGGGCGAGCGCCCCCCTTCCAGGACCATACCAGGCCACATGCCCTCAACATGGAGGAGCTTTGGGGTGGGGGGCTCTGACCCCCCACCCTAAAGCAATTTGTCCCTATGTTGATGGGGACATGGGTCTCTCCCCACAACCCTGGGCTAGGGTTGTGGGGGTCTGCTGGCGGGGGGCTTATCGGAAACTGGAAGCCCCCCTTAACAAGGGGGCCCCCAGATCCTGGCCCCCCAATGTGAATGAGTATGGGGTACTATGTACCCCTACCCATTCACCCAAAAAATGTCAAAGAGTTATAAAAACACAGAAACTGTTTTTGACAATTCCTTTCCAGTGCACTGCTGAACCCAAAGCTGCCTTCCTTAACACAACACCAATTTAAGCTTCTCTTGCAGATCCCAACAGCGGCCAAACAAATCATTGCTAGATCTTGGAAGACCCCCACCCTCTGTGTCCTTGCAATTGGCAATACTGGAGGCTAGGCTTTTGCCTCCTGTTTGCCTGGGGAACAGCTTATACAGTACAGGTCCTCTTTAAGGTGGGGGAGGGGTCATTCAGTCGTATATGTGCTCTGCTATGTCATGGTTTTGATTGGAGTGTGCCACCTTCTAACTGTAAAAGGTTAATATATAATATGTAATATTTTATTTTTACCTGATTGAAAATGTTTTTTATTAACTATACTAATGTGAATAAAGAAAAATATGAAACAAGTATAGCTTCCACTTAAGTTCAAGAGCAGCTTGTTCTTTGAACTGTGTAAACTGTGATACAAATATATGTTTGGCTCCTTGTAAACAATCTCAAATCTACTTATTGGAAGGTGTCGTAGAGAGCAAAAGCATTGCCTTGTACCCAGTATGATACTGAGTCTCATGTCCCAAGAAATCTCATGGAAAATGTTGTATGTACTGCAGAGCAGCATAATTGAATTAAGAATTATACAAATTAAGCAGCTGGTTTTGCTTTATAGGGAGATTTATTAGACAGTCACATACAGAGCTCAGAGAGTATTATTTTTGGCTCTACGTTAATTGGCATTTATACATTTTTAATCTAAATCAATTGCTGAATTGTATAGTAGCTTGTGCTACTTAAAACAATTTTTCAGAGGCATTGTCTGAGTTACTTTGTAAGCAAGATCATCAGAGCAGCATATGTGTCATAGTTAGAAGCTGCACTGTTGAGCTTGGTATCTTCAAGATTATGTCATGCTGATGATGGAAACGCTTAAAAGAATAGTTTGAAGTAGGGAACTTTACTCAGTTGGTTCAAAATATTTTAGCTTACTGCTAGAAAAATAAAGCATGGCTTAAAATGTGAGCAAACAGTTTTCACTTTTTTTTCTTTTCATCCATATCCCATGATATACATGAATAACTACATTATTTTTACAGAAGTTTAAATGTGTGCTTTACATTGTATAGCACATGGGTTAAAATCAAAGTGTATGTACACAACCTGACCTCCCTACTCATACAGTTTCTCTCCTCTTAAACTATTTTCTATCTGAGATCTTTCCTGACAAACCTTCCTTCTTTGTGGAATGGGAGCTAGGAGTCACTTTTACGGAGGAGGAAGTTCGTTAATCCTGTACCCATAAGTCTTCCGTTGCGAGTAAAATACAGGAACGAAATTACAAAGTCATCTCAAAATGGTACCGCGGTCCTTGGATATTACATAAAATATTCCCAAATACATCAGACCAATGTTGGCGCCCTGCGTTCTTTTTGGGACAGCATTTTTAAAATATACAACGCTTTTTTCAGAGACAGTGCCTCAAACTCCCTAAATAGCATTGCTATCTATGTTCCCAGAATCTGCTTCAAAATTTATAAAGGAGATTTTCCTTTTCTTTTTAGTGGCTGCCAGGGCGATAATTCTGAAACATTGGAAATTTCAACACACTCTTTCAATAATAGATTGGATAACTGAAATAAACAAATGTGAATAGAAAGTGACAAGTCATGGTGCCAAAAATTGTGAATGGAAATTAGTGAAGCTGCCCTTTAAGAGTGAAATACTCTAGATATCTGAAAAAATTGGGAAGAAAGGTATGGCGCTACCTGATAGGTGATAAGTTCATACAAAACATATATTAATAAAGTTCAAGAACAATCAATAAAGGAAGTATAAAATAAAATGTATACTGTATGTGAAAAAATATGAAAAAATAGTCCAAACAAAAATCCTTAATGCATCTTCACAAAGAAAGTCTAATCACCGTGATCCAAAGAAAAGTGCAGAGGCAAATAATGTCCTTCAAATAGTGCTCCACCACAAATCGTGCATATAAAATGCAAACTCACCAGAACTTCAAAGTAAAAAAGTCTTGTACCAATATTCGATTTCTCTCAACCAGCAGCATACATGGGAATGATACCTCTATGCCACAACGTCCATCTTTTGGCAATAATCAAACAACCAGGAGAAACATATGGAGAATCATAGTGCAATATGTTTATTGCAGATTAATAAAAGCAGGTAGGTAAAACAATGCAAGCTTACATTTGCGTGTGCGTCAGCACCAACATGTACAGCTTTTGAGTAAATGTGCTTGGTAGAACGGCGAAGCACATTTACTCAAAAGCTGTACATGTTGGTGCTATGATTCTCCATATGTTTCTCCCGAGCCTGGTTGTTTGATTATTGCCAAAAAATATACCTTGTGGCGTAGAGGTATCATTCCCATGTATGCTGCTGGTTGAGAGAAATCGAACATTGCTACAAGGCTTTTTTACTTTGAAGTTCTGGTGAGTTTGCATTTTATTTGCACAATTTGTGGTGAAGCACTATTTGAAGGATATTATTTGCCTCTGCACTTTTCTTTGGATCACACTGTTGGACTTTCTTTGTGAAGATACATTAAAGCCCTGTACACAAGATCGGATTTCCTATGGTTTTTAAACCGATGAATTTTTCCATCTGAAAACCGATGAAGCTGACTTCCATCAGTCTTGCCTACACACCATCAGTCAAAAAACCGACCGTTCCAAACGGGGTGACGTAAAACACTCCGATGAGCCGAGAAAAATTAAGTTCAATGCTTCTGAGCATGCGTCGACTTGATTCTGAGCATGCGTGGGTTTTTTATCCGATGGAGTTCCCCACAGATGATAGTAATTTGCTATCGGTTTTTTAACCATCGGATAAATTTAAAACATGTTCTATTTTTAAACACTGATGGAAAAAAGACCGATGGAGCCCATACACGATCGGTTTGTCCGATGAAAACAGTCCATCGGACTGTTTTTATCGGTTAAACCTATCGTGTGTACACGGCTTAAGGATTTTTGTTTGGACTATTTTTTCATATTATTTCACGTATAATTTTTTGTTAAAACATCCTTTATTGATTGTTGTTAAACTTTATTAATATATGTTTTGTATAAATTTATCACCTTTGAGGTGTCCATCAGTGAGCATTTCCCAGCAGGCAGTGGAGTCTAATAATTAATCATCTACTGGCGCTGCCTGCTTGCAAGGTGGCTAATTAGCCCCATCTCACTATTTACCCAGAGCCTCAGCATTTGGTTACATACCAATTTTTTTAATTTATTTTTTATTCTTGTTTGTATTATGAATCTGCTAGATCATGCTCCATGTAAACTAATCCCGACTCTTCTCAGCGATCCAGCCTTCTCATTGTGTTGCCTTGCTTCCCTTTAAGTTTTCCCTCCAGTTGTTGCTTGTATATAGTTAGCAATTAGTTGGTTCCTTTATGCACGCATGTTTAAATGATTTGTTTTTTGGATCATTGCTGTATATGTATTATTTTATGTATGCTACGTGCTCACTAATAAATGATGTTGTCTTATATTCAAACTGTATATCCTTGTGTAGTCAGTAAATCTGGTGTCACACCGGACACAGGTTACCTATTACTGGTTTCCTGAAGTGCAGACAATTAAAGGGTCACATACATGCAGCAGGTCATTCTGACAGGTAAAAGTCCCCTCCCCAAACACACCTTCTTATTGGCATATTATGATGATGTACAACCTCAGCCTACAATTCATACCTGAGGGAGCCCCCCCCCCATTCTTCCCAGTGACAGGGTCTCTTCAACCCTTCAGAGGGAACTGAGATCTGACTTCTCATGCACTGTTTGGTGGTGGTCAGGCACACACCATAACAATTATATTTATCATACTAATTTTTAGCGCATTATATAGGATACAACAAATTATTAAAAACAAGGCATAAAACAAGAAAAAACTATATAAAAACATAGTAATAAAAAAAATAAAAATAAAACACTGCTCATTTACATGGTTTAGGGCTCTTGGACAATGTATGTCTGCAAAAGGTATGTGTCATGGGGGCTTCTAATATTCAGGACTGAACTATTCCTGTCACATAAGCTGACCAGCTAGTCTCCTGCTCTCCAGGATAATTAGCACTGATTTGATTGTGAAATCATTCTTTTTTTTATTTTATTATTACATTGGAGCAATAGAGTTGATAGCTTATTTTATTACATTGAATTAACAAAGTCAATAGACTTTTATAGCACTATATTGAAACACTAATCTATTGCAATAATCTATTGCTAATAGTCATTACAAACCTCCATGAATGTTCATCTTCTAATTACATATAAAACAATCCAGCTGATGTGCCGGATCAATGTATACATACGGTACATTTTATTTAATGTAATTTACAGAATAATGTTTAAAATTAGGATACTCATTTGTTGCATCTTCTAAATCAGGGAACATGAGGTGTAAGCTGTAGCAAAGTAGGTTAAATAAATTCCTCTTTTATTATATAAAATAAGCACTCACATTTAAAATAAACACCAAAGCGTTAATATAGTTTTGTTATTAGTAAAATCAGTGCCACACTACTTATACTTATACCTACAGAATAATGTTGTTTTTTGGATAAATGGCAAACAGTACTGGACTCCCTGTGCTGCCAACCACAAAGCAACCTCAGCTCTGGTCGAAAGAGCTGTAATATCTTAGAGACCGAAATTTAGCACATTTTGTATTAAGCTTCTTCTATGTATGTGTTATTTCCAATGTTTTCACTTTTAAATTCAGTGTTTTACTTTGTTTATGTTTTCCCTACCTGTCAGTAACACTCCTGGTCCCTGCATAAATTAGCCTATTGCTTGTCTATACAGTAGCTGGGTTCACTCTAATAGATTAGTTCTCAGATACAACACATTTGCAATTAGGCATCTCCAGCTTACCTTTTGACATGTTCAGCAGTCATATCAGCAGTCCAAAGACAAAGTTGTGAAAGGCATCAATTAATTGAGCAACAGAAGTTAGAGCGCTAGGAGCTAGGATATTCACTTGATATTAAAATAAGATTAATTATGCTACATTGCACGAGAGCAGAATCCCTCCCGGAAGGCCTAGAAGCGGGGTTATTTGCTAAACCACACAAACCTTTCCCCACTTACAATCTCATTCATTAAATATGGAACAAGGCAAATCAACTACAGGGGGTAGAGGGATTTACATGATACAGCCCAATCTGGGGAAATAACTCCTATGGGGGATTGGCCAAACTACAACAGGGTGGCAGGTGGAGGGCATATGGTGTGACACATATGATGCATTTTTTTTCAGAATGGGAACCTGCTTCCTTTTGAATATCTCATGGAGCGATATAATCCCCCCCCCCCAATCCATGCAGTTCTGTTACATGTAGCTGCAGCACGCTGTTAGACCTCAGGGGGTGGAGACTTTGTGGACCCTTTCGCCAACGCAAATTTTTAAGGTGATTTTTTTTGTAACAGATGCTAAGGGCCTTATTTCTCAGTGCTACAGCATGCTATTGAGAAATTACTTAGATGGCTACCCCACCAAGACCCATGAGAACTGGGAGTGGGATACAGGACCAATGTCGGGTGACCAATGGGGGGATGCGCTGCAGGCTGTGGTGTCCAGTTCTTTAATCTCCTTACAGAAATTGTCTCAACTGCATATAATATTGAGAGCACACCGCACTCCTGCTAGACTCCATGCCATTGGTCTACTCACGGATCCTATCTGCGGTAGATGCAAATGGGGTGACCTTATCCATCTTATCTGGAGGTGCCCCAAGCTCCACCGATATTGGACGAATGTCCTGGGAATCCTTAATGGGGTGTTCCAATCTACAGTACCACTTGACCCTAGATATTGCCTGCCAAGCATCCTATCTGATCTCATACCTGACGAGTCCACGAGTGTGACGTTTAACTGAGCTCTCTTCCAAGCTTGTAAATTACTTCTCCTGCTCTGGAAGTCTCCCGATTCTCCCACACATCAAATGTGGGTGACTCACATGGGAAACACCCTTATTTTCTAAAGATATGTGTACCACCATAGGAGCTGCTTAGGAAAGTTTGAGTGGGTGTGGGCACCCCAGTTAGATACCCCTGGACTTAGCCCTTGTTAACTGGTTCAGATATGGCTATTGCTGTGTCCTGATAGACCATCGGAATTCCTGATAATATAAGCAGCGAATTGGCTCTAGTTTAGGTTTATTAGATGTTCAATGGTTGGGATATCCAATACTTGTTGATCTTGTGTTCCTGTAACCAGATTACATTTTTATTTGGATAATGATGGTTATTGATGTATATCTTTTTGAGGTGAAGTGTGCATTATTGTCACTAAATTGTAAATGTTTGCTTAATGTTCAATAAAAAACATGTTTGATTAAAAAAATTAAAATATAAGATTAATTAGCATTCACCTTCATTTCTTATGTGCTTTTACAGCCATTGCAATTTTACCTTACAATTCTAAAAACTAAAGAGAAACTAAAGAGAAAACCTATGTGTATGCTTTGCTAAAGATCTATTACATAAGTCAATAGAAATTACAGCTACAGAATTCTCAGGAATAATTCATTGTAGACACTCTAGCTAAAGCACTTTCAGGCTGGGTTCAAATATTGCGCCCAAAGGGGAGTTTACAACCTTCATTATTTATTTTGCTAAGTCCTGTCCCTATACTGTAGCTTTCTAAAGACACTTTTTCCATTTGAAAGGAAGTTTATCTGTATCCAGCTACTTGCTCCTATTCTGCGGCTTTTGGGGACACATATTTCTAACAACCGTGCTTAACTATTCACTTTTATCATGCACTGCCAATACTTCACATACACTGACTGGAACTGTCCACTTTTCTGTTGCTTAAATTGAGCACCCTATTTACAATGGGACGAATGTGAACCAGGAGAATACAGCAGCTGGTGAACAGGCATTGACTCTCATTTGTACAGTATCTGTGAAGAAGCACATTTCCACTGCATGTGAACTTGTTGACAGTTGCTCTCCATGGTTCTGAAAGAAACAGTTCCCGATAAAATCACTGCTTGTATTTGGTTATTAACAGGGCTTTTTTTCTCAGACAATAGGTGCAGGAACTCCCATTTTCCGAGTCACTTGTTTTCTCCAACCCTACCCACCTCCGAGCACCGTCCCTTGGTTCCATCCCCTACCCACCTCCCAGTACTGCTCCTTTTAGACAATACAGAACCAAGTATCATTTTGTGGTGCTAAGTAATTTGTATGGAATTTGGTCATGATATCAAGAAAAGTAGTAAAATAGATTCCCTTCAGCCAGCAACAATAGTTCCCCCTAACAATGTACCTCTCACAACAAAATTTCCCAACAATAGACTCCCAGCAGCATCAACAGATCTCCGCACAGCCAGCATTAATAGACTATCTGGCAGCCATAAACAATATACCCCTCCCCAACAGTAGATCTCCTTTAGCAACAACTGACCCCACAGCAACAATAGGTCCCCCACCAGCAACAATAGACCTCCTTAGCAACAATAGACCCCCCTGCAAAAATAGATCCCCTCCAGCTAGAATAGATCCACCAGCAGTGAGCATCTATACCCTGCAGCACACCCCAGGACCCCTTGCCATTACATACAGTCAGTCCAGGAGGTGCCGGAACTGCATTCCCCACGTTCCCGCTGAAAAAAAGCCCTGGTTATTAATATTAATAATGGTAATATAGGGTGCTCTTTCTGCAAAATTCCCTGGGCACTTTAAACCAGTTACAGGAACATTCTTAATGCATAAACATGCTTGTACAGTGAAGGAGACCCTATTCCTCCCTCAACTGACCTGTGTGTGCTTGATGAGATGCTAAGGGACATACTCAGAACATGGAAGGTAAATATTAGCTAAATTAGACTTAATAAAAAGTGTCGTTTGTCAGAGCAGCCATCTCCTTGCTAGCTTTATTTTCAGACAGCTATGGAGCTTAATATTTCTCAAATCCAAAATAAGTTATTTCCTTAGTACATTGCATAAAGTTTTCAGCAGAACATTTTTAGTACATGATGACCAGAAAAAGGGACATGCCAATAATCCACACAAATATAAATATTTCAGCTGTCATTTAGAAAATTTGGTAATAGTTAAAAGGGATGTGCAGTGATTGAATATATTTATTATTCTTTATTAATTATGGTTAAGACTCAAATGTAAAAACTGTGTTTTTAAAAGGAAATATGCAACATTCACTGGGTATGTTCACACTCAATTAATACATGCATATATGTGCTCCACCCAAAATTCGACATACAAATGAACAAATGTGATGACTTGACTACCAATCCTTATATAAACTCAATACGATCAATGATGTTTGCAAAATAATGTAATAAACATGTGCTCCACCTAAAACTGAAACTTAATTTAACCACTTAAGGACCGCCTCACGCTGATATACGTCGGCAGAATGGCACGGCTGGGCACATCAACGTACAGATACGTTGCCCTTTAAGAGCCCAGCCGCCGCCGGCACGCTCACGACCCAGTCCTGAGCTCCGTGACTGCGCCCGCGGGACCCACGGACCCAATCGCCGCCGGTGTCCCGCGATCGGGTCACAGAGCTGAAGAACAGGGAGAGGTGAGTGTAAACAAACAGACGATCAGTGACGTGTAAATGTGTAGCCACGCCCCCCTACAGTAAGAATCACTTCTTAGGGTACACTTAACCCCTACAGTGGCACCTAGTGGTTAACTACTTCACTGCCAGTGCCATTTTCACAGTAACCAGTGCATCTTTATAGCACTGATCGCTGTGAAAATTACAGTGGTGTCAAAAGTGTCCGATGTGTCTGCCATAATGTCGCAGTCACGAAAAAAATTGCTGATCGCTGCCATAACTAGTAAAAAAAAATTCTCTTTATAAAAATGCCATAAAACTACCCCCTATTTTGTAAACGCTATAACTTTTGCGAAAACCAATCAATAAAAGCTGATTGCGTTTTGTTTTACCAAAAATATGTAGAAGAATACGTATCGGCCTAAACTGAGGAAAAAATATGTTTTTTATATATTTTTGGGGGATATTTATTATAGCAAAAAGTAAAAAATATTGAATTTTTTTCAAAATTGTTACTGTATTTTTGTTTATAACGCAAAAAATAAAAACCGCAGAGGTGATCAAATACCACCAAAAGAAAGCTCTATTTGTGGGAAGCAAAGGACGCCAATTTTGTTTGGGGGCCACGTCGCACGACCGCACAATTGTCAGTTAAATTGACGCAGTGCAGAATCGCAAAAAGGGGCCTGGTCCTTTAGCTGCATATTGGTCTGGGGCTTAAGTGGTTAAAGGACAACCACTTGGTATATCCAAGTACCCACTATACTTCCAAAATAATGTGCATGTGCTACACACAAAATTGAATACCCTTAAAAATATAAACAACCATTTAATAAGATGTACATGTAAGAGCTAAACTCTCTTAATACCAATAATAAACTAATATGTGATTTTTCCACCAAAAACTGAACAAATAAACATATATTAAATAATACTATACAGTACTTGGTTAATATTCATACATGCATAATAAATAGTATCAGATCGTACTCTGCCAAATTAATATGTACAACTACACACAAAAATGAAAAAACAAAACAAAAAACACCACCAATAGAAAAAATATGAATGATTTCCCCAAATGCCCACTGCTAACGAGTAGAGGGTATATCTTACCCTGTGAATCCTGTACCCGCACCTCTATTAAGTGTTTATTTGTAAAATAAAGATTTAATAAAAACATAATTGATATGATTAGCCCAACAAAAATATAGATTGCCTTTGGTTATTAAAAGTAGAAGCTTTAAAGGAACAGATTTGTAACCATTCACTTTAGTTGCAGAATGGCAACAGTGACACATATGACACACAGATCCAAGCTTCATAAAAAGAACAAAGTGCTATAAAAAGTTAGGAAAAAAATAACACTAAATAAAAATCAAAACTATAAAGTCCCCATTTTGTGTTGTCAGTCCCTAATTAGTTAACAGATCAAACAAAACAGAGACTCTGAAGGCTAAAATTTCTATAGCAGAACTGACAGATAAAGATAAGATGAAAGGCAAGCATGCTCCCAAGCATAAGTCATCCAGGCTGCTCGAGCTTTGAATTGTTTTAACAGAATAGATCACAAAATTCAGTTGTTCATGGACTGTGCTTAATAAAATACTTCCATGTTGCTATATTCTTTTGTCTTTGTGTACATTCAATTCTAATAAAATACTTTAAAATATAAAAAGATACTAAAGGATTAGTTAAACACTTACAGAAAGTCACATTAAAAAATAAAAAAAATAAATGTTTTTAGATTACAGTTTAATACAAACTCTTTATGTAACTTACAACCCAGGGCTTAGTTGATAGGTAGGTGTGTGTGTGTGTGTATGTATATGAAGGGGGGAGGTGGCAGAAGGGACATTTTGGACATTTGTTCTACTGCTGCCCATGTCTTAGCCAGTGAGAAGATGAAAGTGGTTTACTACATAGGAGTAGCAATTGCAGAGGCTAGGAGTAACTGACAATACTTCCACTACAGCTGGAGGAATCCACAAAATCTTGCTATGTATACTATCCTAAACCTGAAAGTGAGCTTTGTATACAAACCAAAACCAATAAAGACATCAACCCCTTTTCAGAGCTCTGCACAACTTACTTCCTCCAAAAAGCTCTACAGAGCATACATCATCTATCCCCTCACACCCTTTACATCCCCTCACACTCCTTGATGTGTAATGTTCTCACAGTGCTTTATGTTCATCTCCCTTACCAGGTATCTCAAAGTACATACAGACACTTTTACTGTGTATACTGCTATGTCATTGTCTATCTATACTCTGTTTTTGTATTGCCCCCCCCCAATCTATATACAATAGATATGTGATGGAGTCTGTCTTTAACTACCAAGTTCAGCAGTGAGTGTAGGCCCTTTTAATTTTATTTTCTCACAATCCAGTGGGCTCCCAGAACCCCTGGGCTGCCACAAGAACCCCTAGAAACACCCAGGGAATATACTTTTACTGTTTCCTCTTACACATTAGCTGTCACAAAGTGGTGGATAATCATTGTTTTTGGAATGTGGACCATTAGATAAAAAAGCACAAGAACACACAGCTTGCACTAAGCTTCATCTTAGGCCATAGTCACTATGGTAAGCACTGTGCTAACTGGCCCTGGAAAACTGACTTTCCACTGGAGTCACCCTGTATCTTCAGCTGCCTCCTTGTACACTCATCCACCAGACTTCTGCCACTACTTCTATATCCAGACTAGAAAATCCTTCTGTCTCCTTTCTGTGGATCCTGTTCAGAGATCTCTGTGTTTGACCATCTGGGCTACCGGTTACAGCCAAATGCCTTGTGAGAGATATGTTATCCTACCAGGAGCTGAAAGTGATGCCTAGTACACACGATCGGGATTCCCGGTGGTAAAATGTCTGCCGGGAATCCCGGGGGGAACACCGAGAACCTGCTTGGTAACTTTCCCCCTGTACACACCAGGGGTTTTCCCATCGGGAAAACTGTGGTGAGAGCTTTGGCCGGGAATCCTGGCCGTGTGTGTGCTCCACTGCAGTGTTTCCCATAGAAAAACTGCCGGGTTAAAAACAGCTGTGAATCACGGCGGAAAAAAAAAACATGTTCTCATTGTTCCCTGTCGGGAAAACTGCGATGGAGCATACACACGACCGGTTTTCCCGGCCAAAAGCTCTCATGGCAGTTTTCCCGACGGGAAAACTGGTCGTGTGTACGAGGCATTATAGTGTTTGCACTAAGCTATTTTATGCAGTTTATTACTAGTGATTTCTTCTTATACTCTGTTCTCTTAGATACTGTTATTCTGGAATGTGCCGCCACCTGTTCGCATTTGGGAAGTACCTCTAGACACTCCTGTACTACAATAGTTTTACTGCCTAAATTTTTTTGGCTTATGCTTTTTACATACACACTTACCATTTTATTGATGTTGTCAACTTATCTTGCATTCATACAGTAAACTTCAAGTTGCACTTTCTGTTTACCTGATAATTTTGCTGATACCACTACATAACAGATATACGATTGTGTATTCGTCCAGATTAAGTACCCCCAATCACTGGGACTTCAGGAAGATTTCTCCTATATCCTAGTGTTAGTTATATCATCGTGTGACATGTCTGCAGTTTATGACTGTTTCCTGTACCATATCTGAAGGGTTTATTATTTCTGAAGTTCATGGGGTTGTTTAAAGCAGACCTTGAATCAAACTTCATTATCAGAGGCCCACTCCACCTACTCAGCATTTAATGTAAAACCGCAGGACTCTCTGTTGCCAGAATACACTGATGTAATGATCAACTTCTGTAGAACAGGCACTACCAAGCATGTAACAGAATTTGGCCTGTGCCTGCCAGCTTTAGTTATCTTAGCTGGCAGGGACAGCTTAGCTGGCAGGGACATTTGATCCGTCTACAGTCAGCTTTAGTTATCTTACAGGCTCCTTGACTATGGCAGAGAGGGTGATGCCTTTCGGTCAACCAATGAGATCCTGGAAGAACTGAAAATCACAAATCTTGAGAATGTGCACCAATGTTTTTATTTGTTTTTCTTTGTTTTTTTATTACATGGAGGTGGGTGAGCCTCTTCCTTATAGATATACATTGCATTCAGACAAAAGGTCCACTTCAAATATTCATTATTCAACAGTAAAGCAGACAAGAAGGTTTTAGGTGCCATCTATGACTGCCCACAAATAGAATATTTTTAAATGAATGAATATTAATTTCTATTTACTCTTCTTCACCCCTGGTATTTACATTGAGATTCTGTACAATATGCTTGTTGCTTTGATTCAATGCTTATTATGGATGCTATATTATTACTGTACTACTCTGGTGCTAATCCCAGTTTACTGTACTTTATTAAGGTGTACAGCGTGATAGACTTTTCTGGCCTATTCCCCACCTATCTCTTTTGTTTACTTTGCTTTTGTGCAATGTAAAAGCCATAAATATTTCTATAAAAACAAACAAGGAGCAGTTGTCACCAGGACAGTAAGGCACGAACAGCAACAAAAGCATTGTCAGAATTTTGAACCCTTACCCACTCTACTAAAATGTGTTTTGGGTTTTGGCTGTGTACACATTGTTGAGTTTTCCTCTAGCTTCCTGTCCTGACTCAAATTGAGAAAAAAATCTCACTAATAGGGACACTTACAGCAATAAAAACAAGAGAGGCGCAATAACACTTGTAAAGGGTGGTGAAGGTTTTGTCAGCTTTTAATTGCTGTCTGAGTTTCTCCATTGCGGTGATTTACCTTCTTTATTTGCCCCAGCAAATCACTGGGACAGAAATTAACAAGAAAATCCAAAATTGTGAGTTCTCACTAGAACAGAAATGAAGAAAAAAATCTTTAAATGGGTACCAGTGGTGGCTGGTGCTCCATTTTTGGGGGGAGTGGCAAACAAACCCCCCCGCCAGGTCCGCACTTCCCCTATCCAGGTCACAGCTTCCCGGTTTCTCTTCCCGGCTAATCCGGTCTTAAGATCTGCCTCCTGTCCTGATTGACCGGGAAGAGAAGCCTGAAGACAATAGCGAATATTGATTGGCTAATGTCACAAGCGGGTGGGTTAGGGGTGCAGTGCTCTGTGACCTGAGCCCAACCTTTTTGAAGCCAATTAGAGCCTCAGGCTCTAATCATGTGCTTCAAAAGAAGAAAAAAAAACTCATAGAAACCTATGAGTCCGGTGCCCCACATGCAGATTAGGGGGAAGTGCATGGAGATAAGGAGGCGGTGCCCCTGCACCTCTTATGGACCGGACGCCACTGATGGGTACACTTGTTCCAGTAGTAACTGCCTATAATGGAATTTCACACACTGAAGCCGCTGCTGACAGCTGATGCCAGGACCGGACCGGATCGGCTGCAGAATAGGTAGATGTAGCGATTTTTGCTTTACAGGGTTGGATAGTGAACTTCCACTTTAATTAATAGAAAAAAAACTCTACTAAAGGTCGGATTACCTATAATAATACATACATAGTTGTGTAGTTGTGTAGTTGTGTAGTAGCAGTAGAAAAGAACAGAAAAAATAATTTAATAGAATAAAACATTTAAAAGTTACAAAAAGCTAACTTTTTCAACCTTTTGAACCTATTTAATTGTAAGCAAAACATAATCTTGAAAATGTGTGAATAAGTTTGAATTATTCAGTATTTTAAAATGAAAATGTTGAACAAATTGCATTTTATAATAAAATGTGAAAAAAGCAATCTTGAACAAAATAATTTTAATAGACAATAATAAGCCAGACTATTTTTAGACTTCTAGTTATATTGCCATTCACCGTTTCATCTATTAGATATCTTTACAAACACTTTTATATTAGCTGTGCTTTACAAATTACATCTGTCCAGCAATCCTAATGATATTACTCATGTGACAGGGAATGTTTTCTATAATTGAGACTATTGCCTCACCTTTAACAGGCATTAAGAAAAATACTATGGTAAATCTGCATTGATGACTTTAATTGTTTGATCTCCTTATATCCTGCAGAACAGTAATTTAATTTTAATTACCTTGGGATGTGAATTTAAATATAATTTAGGTGTCTTGACTTTGTTCTCATTGCCATAATCTTAGCTGAGCAATAATATAATTATAGATGATATTGAAGACGTTTGGAAAAATATGAATTAAGGCCATATCAGACATATTGCAAATGAGTAATGCATTCCATTTTATATTTTGCTAATTGTTCACAGGTATTGAAGATACTTGCTGTACATGTTTTTCCAAAACTGTAGGTTGTCATCCAGCAGTTTTTGCAGTTCTGAGAGGTCCAAGGGGTTAGTTCTGCTTGTTAAAGTTTATTTTAAATTTACATTTAGCATAAGAGTTTATATTTTTAGCAAGCAATTTTTTTAGATAACAAATTGCAGTATTTTGTTATTTAAAACCATGGAGGAACATTTGAAAAACAAGTACATACTGTAAGAAATACAAACAATAAATCTACTTACAATAAAACAAAAAGTACTCCAGATGAACCACTCAGGGGACTTAAAAAACAACATGTTTTTATAGCGAAGTAGAGCCATTTTTTTATTTCTAAGAAACCTTATTTTAGGGGAAGCAAAGTAGGATATTCACTTTGTTTTTTTTTATTTATATTCTGAAAAAGATGCTCACAATTTGTATTTTTGCTATAAATTCTTTAAATATTAAATTATTTATAGTGATCTTGCTCATATCCTAAAATCTCCCATATATAAATTAAATCATAAATGTTCAAACAATAATAATTTGTGGGAAGAAACTAATAATATGGTACATCTGATGTTGATCCAATATATAGTAACAAAAAAAATCCTATTAAAGTGCATCCAATATTTTCATAAAAGATAATTTAAGTGAAAACAAATATTTTGAAATAGTGCAATAAAGTCCTTATAAATGAATAGTCCAATATTCAAAATGGTGAAGACAGTGAACAAATAGTCTCTTGGTGTATTCTCATGAGTGAAATTGCTGACACCACACCATTGTGCTCACAGGACTCTCACATCATGGACATATAGCATATGCCTTAGATCATAATTCAGTAAAACAACGATCACCACCACTTCCGGGATCAAGGGCCACCAATATGCCTCTTCCCAAAAAGCTTCCGCCCCTCATCCAAGGTAATCCGTTTCACATATAAGATAAATAAGCCTCCAAAAGTGTATTACCATTACAAAAGAATTTATTAGACTTAAAAATGCCTGCTTACATCAATATAATAAAAAAGGATGAGGGGCAGAATCTTTTTGGGAAGAGGCATATTGGTGAACCTGGATCCCGGAAGTAGTGGTGATCGTTGTCTTACTGGATTATGATTTAATGCCGTGTATACACGACCATTTCTCTCATCGGGAAAAATGTCATTTTTTCTCTTTGTCGATAAAAACGACCGTGTGTGGGATTTCATAATTTTTCCCGACGAGAAAAACGGCAAGAATCACGACGAGAAAAATTAGAACATGCTCTAATTTTCCTCTTCGTGATTCACTGCATTTTTTTTCGTGGCAGTTTTCCCATAGGGAAACACTGCCAGGGAGCCTACACATGGTAGTTTTTCCCGACCAAGAGAAAAAATGTCAGTCAAACCGGCCGTGTGTAGGGGACCAAGCTGTTCCTCGTTTTTCCCATCGATTTTCTCGATGGTGTTTTCACCGTCGAGAAAATCGATCGTGTGTACACGGCATGAGGCATATGTCATATGTCCATGAGGTGAGAGTCCTGTGAGCACAATGGTGTGGTGTCAGCGATTTCACTCATGAGAATACACCAAGAGATTATCTGTTCACCGTCTTCACTGTTTGCACCATTTTGAATATTGGACTATTCATTTATAAGGACTTTATTGCACTATTTCAAAATATTTGTTTTCACTTAAATTATCTTTTATGAAAATATTGGATGCACTTTAATATGAGTTTTTTGTCACTATATATTGGATCAACATCAGATGTACCATATTATTAGTTTGCTTCCCCTAAAATAAGGTTTCTTGGAAATAAAAAATGGCCCAACTTCGCTATAAAAACATGTTGTTTTTTAAGTCCCTTGAGTGGTTCATCTGGAGTAATTTTTGTTTTATTGTAAGTAGATTTATTGTTCGTATTTCTTACTGTATGTACTTGTTTTTGGAGTTGTGAACACTTTTAGGTTTTTCTGCAATCCCACTTTATTTAATTTGGTTTTGAGTTATATTTAGTAGCGCAGAGGACCTTTACACATACACATTCTTTAAATATTAGTTATATGCTGCATCTAAATTGACCATTTAATGAAACCTTAACAAAATGTCAACCTTTCTCCTTAGAATGTTATTTGGTGTCAAGAATTACACACATTCCACCTCCAATAGCCACCTCCAATAGCTTAAAAAAAGAAAGAAAAAAAAGTGGGAGGGTAGGGATAACATTAATCTAGTTGGCTGGATTATGAGATCTGCTTATCTTCACATCAGCAGCTATGTCTATTTTCAGAACAATTAAGAGCAATTATATGTAGACATTTAAAACTACTTGCTTTTCCCATGATTGGATAATTAAGTAAATCAGTTTCAGCCTTTAAGTAAATCAGCCTCAGTGTTGAACTACTCTCAAGGACTACTAGTCGCTGTGATAACCCAGTAATAATGCTAAGAGGCACTCAGATAAAGCAAGAATGGAATGCTCTGATTGGCTGGATAGAAATGGCTTTCTATATTTTGGGGTGACATTTTTCATTACAACATCCCCAAAGAAAATAAAAATCACTCCAACTCCACTCAAGTTTTCTTATATATCCCCTGTATAATAAAGATGCATTTAAAGTGTATAGAAAGACAAAACTTTTTGTTCTAGATTTTGGATGAAGTAGAAAATGGTTAAGACTTCTTTCCCTTTGTGTCCCATCAATGATATTTCACTTCACTTCCTCTTTCAGAGACACAACATAAATAAGAAATCAAAAGGAGTGGAAATGTCCCTCATACAATTGTCACCAAACTAAAATATACTGTATATACTCGAGTATAAGCCGAGTTTTTCAGCCCTTTTTTTAGGGCTGAAAATAGCCCCCTCGGCTTACACACGAGTCAGTGTACCTGAAGGACTCTGGGCGTCCATTTTTCAAAAGTCGTGGCTTCCTCCTGGTCCCGTTCCATTCCATGATAGGCGTTTGACACTGTGTTCCGCTACTGCCTATCACGGAGGTCCTCTCATCCTCAGACTTTCTAAGCAGACACTGTGTTCAGTGTTCTGCCTATCACGGATGTCCTCTTGTCCGAGGATGAAAGAAGGTTCGTGATTGGCGGAACACTGAACACAGTGTCTGCTGGGAAACTGAGCCTGAGGATGAGAGGACCTCCGTGATAGGCGGTAGTGGAACACAGTGTCAAACGCCTATCACGGAATGGAACGGGACCAGGAGGAAGCCGCGACTTATGAAAAATGGACACCTGCAAGGATACAGGTACACTGACTCGGGCACAGTGAGGCTGCAATGGGCACAGTGAGGTTGCAATGGGCACAGTGAGGTTACAAATGGGCACAGTGAGGTTGCAATGGGCACAGTGAGGTTGCAAATGGGCACAATGAGGTTGCAAATGGGCACAGTGAGGTTGCAATGGGCACGGTAAGGTTGCAAATGGGCACAGTGAGGTTGCAATGGGCACAGTGAGGCGTGCAAATGGACGCAGTGAAGCTGAAAATGGGCAAATGGGCATTGTTGACCCTCTTTTCCATTTACAGTAGCTGCTGCATTCTCACCATAGGCTTATACTCGAGTCAATACGTTTTCCCAGTTTTTTGTGGTAAAATTAGCTCGAGTATATGTAAGTACAATTTTGCATAGCTTAGTTCTTGCTCTTATTGCTTCTGTGTAATTTAAGCTAGTGTAAAAATATAACCTTTCACCCTTTTCTTCTCCCTGAAGTCCTTTGACAGCTGTGCTGAGATAATCATGGGGCCCTTCAAATCAATTTGTGTTTTTCTGATAATATGATAAAAGACACGGGGGGAATTCATAAAGGCTGTCTGACTTCTGCATCAAAATTGTTAGTGTTTGGGCCAGATTTATGTACCTGTAATAAACTGGTTCTAAAGGCTCATGTTTTTTTTACCTTCATGCATTCTATGCATGAAGGTAAAAAAAAGGAGGTAGGAGCCAAGAGCACAGGTGGGGGACCCGAGAAGAGGAGAATTGGGGCTGCTCTGTGCAAAACCACTACACAGAGCAGGCAAGTATGACATGTTTGTTATTTAAAAAAACAAAAACAAGCTTGTCTTTAATATCATTTTAATTTGTCAGAAGCTGGCACTGAGGTCGGAGTGTATATACTGCGCTGACTCCACTGCAAATGTGCCTGTCACACTGATAAACTCATGGACAAAGAAGTTTTGTAGTGGAGTGGGTTGAGCCTGATGGGGACTGAAAGACTAGTTACCCAATAGGTCCACATTCTTTGCAATTGACAGCACACGGCAATGGGCAGATCTATAGCCCTTATTCAGTCCAAAAGCTGCTTCTGAATCCACCCTCTGCCACCTGCAACTATTTGAATTTGTTACCAAAGTTTGTGAAAATGCTTGCCTGAATTAGATGCGTGTAGTTTTATAGGGAACTATCACCCCAAAAATTATGTAAATGTGTTTTTGAATTTTTAGGACAGTGTCCTTTGCCTTCAAATTAAAAGTATCTTTGGCATTTCTTTCTGTGCATACAAAATAGGATATCTCACCAAAACCTTGCTAGCATATGTAAGGAGTATGTACATCTAAAAGCATGCTGGAGGAGTTTCTTTCATAAAGTATGTTTTTTTGTATATCCATTTTTTGTACATGCTTCCATATAATTCATAAATGCATGGTCTTTATAAAAATGATTATTAGAGCTGTCAAGCAGATATTATGAGCAATACAACCTGTAATTTTTACTTAATTTACGACAAACATATGCATATAAAATTAATTGCAATCAAAACAAGCCAGGGGCTTATAAGGACTAAAAAAATTAATTGAATTACTAATGATGCCTATTCAATGAGAGAAATTTGCTAAGACTGGAGCACCTAGAATATGGAGTCACTGTGCATAGAAACCGAATAGATTCTAACATTCTTTTTCAAAGCTTAACTGTACAAGTTGAAGCTAGAAGCTGATTGACTACTATCCCGCTATCCCCGACCAACCCACTCACCCAATATGTTTAACATGCTTTTGCAAGGTTTAACTATACAATTAAAATACTTTTTAAACTTTAAGATTAAAATATATTGCGTTCTGAAAACAGGAATGCTAATTTTTCCTTAGTTTTGATATAACCTATTAAAGTGTCAAAAGCCTGGAAAACCCAGCAAATAAACATATTAATTGTAAACAAAATGATGCCAAGAGCGCATAATATGAATAATACATCAATAATTTCTGGTAGTGCTGTGACTTCAAGGCTAATGAGAACTCACACGTTTCTTTATATAGAGAGCAAGAATAAAAAAATATTTTAAATATTAAAATAAGAAAAAGAGCTTTTAAAACAAGGTATTGAGATTCATTATTTTAAGTCACAAGAAACCTTCATACATATATATATATATATGTGTATATATATATACATATATATATATATATATATATATATATAGCGCCCACTCATTGGGAGCAGGGCGCTACATATGTTGAAATTTAGTTGTCTGGGCATTAGTTTAGCTCAGAGAGATTGTTTCCCAGCAGCAGCCCAGGGGTGTGGTGAACCCGCTGTGCATGCTGGGAGAGGGTATTTAAGTGACAGACGCCATTAAGGTGGAGGAGAGTTGGGGGCCATCTGCTTCGATCCTCACCTGAGGGCCCTCCTGGCCTCAGGGATGTGTTGGCAGTTCCCGCCTCGGGGCCACGTTGGCCCGAGGCCTCGCAACTGAGGTGTAGGCCCAGGAGTTGCTGGAGCCTACTGATCCAGGGATGATCCTGTGTCGCCTTGTATGATGGAAGGGACCGAGCAATTGAGGACTCAATTGGAGGATGCACCCGGATCCCAAAAATCTACCTCACAGCGCTGCCGGAGCGGCTGAAAGATTCTGGCACTGAGAGCTGTGTTCTTTCTGAGAGAGCTAACCCAGTGAGGGAATATACAGGTCTGTGGCAGAGACTATTCTATTGAACAAATTCCAATACCAAGTCTGTGGCAGAGACTATTCTATTGATCGAGCTTTGCACCGGCTACTAGGCCAGTGAAATTGGGCCTATGCGGTGGTGGCTGAGTCCAGCGTGGAGACAGTCACTCCCCTGGACCTAGGAAGTTTCCGTGATTGACAAGTAAGATACCTGAGTCCTCCCCATTCCTCTACCCCCTCTGTTGGAACGTTTTATTCAAATAAAACCCTTGAAAGAGACTCTGTGTTGGTGCAGACATTTTTTATGGATAGACTCTTCAAGGAGAACCCCTGAGCCGAACACTTGGAACAGTAAGGTAACGTGCAAAGACCCACAACTAAACCAGCAGCTCCTACGGGAGTACCGCTACACTTGGGGGCTCGTCCGGGATATTTGCCGTTACCCTTAGCAATTAAAAAGACTGTTCATTGGGACCTATCCACAGAGGGAGAAGGACTGTGCTTCAAATGGGGAGAAACTTGCGATCATTTCTGACCTGCGTGGGCGGAGTCAAGGAAAAGAAAAAGCCCGCAATCTACGTGCTAAAGAGAGCAAGTGGGAGGAGTTCCCACTTGTTTGCCTTGTGGGATGCCACATGTGTATCCAACACCCTGAGAGATGGAGCATCGCCATGTCTTCAATGCTGTCGGTACATCTATTTCTGGGCCCAGGATGATTCCTATGGGTACCGCTATAAAGACCATGCTGCCCGGAACCGTACTCACGGACACTGGCATTCGATTGAACCTCCATGGGCGGTTCATTCTCTATACAGTCGGTGATATGGAAGTGCTGGGTATGCTGTGTAACAGGTGCAATGGACTGGTTATGAATCCCCGTCCTTTTGTCAGATGCCTACGATGCAGGGAGTACCTGTTCTCAGTGGAGCAACCAATTGTGTCACCCTGCCCTTACAAAGTGGACTGGGTCACAGGCAATGTGACAGAAGAAGCTGCTGCCTTTGACCAGATTGTCCGGTTTATGCCTGCCACATCCGCTACAACAGCCATTCCGGAGGGAGCTGGTGCTGTTATCACTGTGAGTGAGTCACCGGTGGACACCTGCTACTATTGTTACTTCAACTGTATCCCCCTTCGCTGCACCTATCTTCGCTAAGCCTGTCCAGAAGAAGGTGGGATACGTGAAGGCCTCCCGCAGCTGCGGTAGTGGCCAACCCCAGAAACTGCTGGAACCGGACCCCGAGAGAGGTGATACCCCTGCCAGGTCCACGTCAGGAATCAGTAAGATATCTGGGGAACAAGTGCCTGGGACTGTATGTACATATTTACCTGCAGAAGAGTGGGAGGACTCTGAATTAGACTCTCTGTCAGATATCGGAGATGTGATAGTAGTCAGAGTGGTAATCACAAGGACGATATCCAGAATTAGACCACAGGATTCTCCACACTGACCAGAGAGAGTAGAGAGTAGACCGGAAACGGAAGTACAACCTCACCGGAAGTTGTTCTGTGTATGAGAGAGCGGAGAGTGAAAACATTCATGATGTGACAAGCGGCCTGGCTGGTGTGGAGAACCTCGTGGCCTATTTTTGAATACCATCCCCATAATCACCATCCAGACAATCATCACTGCAAGCTTGGCCAAAGCTTTCTTATGACTCTGGAGTTTATGAAGTAGTCTGGTCGGTGTGAAGAATCCTGTGGTCTATTCCTGGATATTGTCCCTGTGATTACCATCACAATCACTTCACAATTATGTGCCACTTTGGTCAATCACATAAAATCCAAATAAAATAAATTTACGTTTTTGGTTGTAACATGTTAAAATGTGGAAAATTTCAAGGGGTGTGAATACTTTTTCAAGGCACTGTGTATATATATATATATATATATATATATATATATATATATATATATATATATATGTAGGGCACACACCTCTCCCCAGCCTGCATTAATTTAGGCTCCTCACAGGAAGAGAGAGGCACACCGCACCACAAGCCTGTACCCTCCTGTGTAAAGAGGTTGAGCGGTGTTAGTTTTGGGCCTTGTCTGCGGCCAGAGTCAAAGTCCTCCTGCGAATGATCTCACCTCTACCTTAGATAGATGCAAGTCCTTGTTTTCCCCAGGAATTTGAATGTCCACACTAGCTGAAAGTCCAACTCAACATTTATTTCACACTGGATAATAAACAGCCTCTTTGAGAGCAGACAGGTTGGAGCGAAGATACAGGACAGCTTAGATGTGGAAGAGGTCCAGGCACAAACGTAGCCTAACTCTTTAGACTGTTTAGGTTTCTCAAACAGCTTTGGCGCACGATCTCTGCACAGACCGTGAGGTTGGTCTCTGCCACAGACCGGGTGAATAAAGTCACTGCCACTGACTTGGAGGGTAGGGTCACTGCCACTGACCGGGTGAATAGGTCCTTGCCCTATGAAGTCACTGCCACTGACTTGAAGAGTAGGGTCACTGCCACTGACCTGAACATGAACTTCCTTCTTGAAGTATTTGGCCCATATCAAGTAGAAAACATCCCTCCGGAGAGTTACCAGAGGCCCCCACCGTCACCACGACTCTGCGCTGGGTCTTCGGAAAGGGTTACCTCCCTGGCCTCCTAGTCCCAGATAAGGTTCCCCTCGCAAGGTGGCACCCTGGGAGTCCTCGATCCCTAGCGGACCCCAGCCGAAGGTTGCTGGGCCCTGGGCCTTCAAAATAGTACCTCACCCCGGACTGAAGGTGTCTGGGATGGAACAGGAACTCCACCTCCGGGCCTAAGGCACCCGGAGACGACCCTCACTCACCCCCAGGCTGAAGGTGCCTGGGTGTGGACCTCGAACGGAAGATGTCCGCCCCTTTTATACACTCTCCCGACAGGCACAGCAGGTTCCCCGCCCCCCGTACTACTGCCGAGTGGGGACACAAAAGGCAGAGCCCTCTATTGGTGGTTCAACCCTGGCCCATGGCGACAGCGCCACCTGTATGCCACAGGGAACTGTACACCAATACTATCTCCCATGAACAGAAATGGTCCATTAACCCTTACAATCAGTGTGTCTGAGCCTAATTACCACTCAGACACTCCCCCTAAATTGAACACTGCGCTACATATATATATATATATATATATATATATATATATATATATATATATAAAATAAAGTCACAATAGGGTTGATTTACAAAAACAAGAGAGTGCAAAATCTGGTGCAGCTGTGCATGGTAGCCAATCAGCTTCTAACTTCAGCTTGTTCAGTTAAAGTGGGTGTAAACCCACTTTAAAAAACAAAAAACAAAACTAACACCTGCAAGACAAAGACAAAATGACCTAGTATGCATAGCATACTAGCTCATTATGTAATACTCACCTGGGATCGAAGCCCCCGCTGCGGTTCCCGACACAGCACTGGCAGGCGACATGTCACCCTGGAGTTACTTCCGGGTATCGCGGCTGCGGCGCTGTGATTGGCCGGAGCCGCAATTAGGTCACTCTCGCTCATGCGCGCGGGAGCCGCCAGTCACAGCATGACCTCCTTTAGAAACGGCACGATCGCCGTTTCTAAAGTGTGCCTGCGCTGTTGTCTACAGTGCATGCGCTGTAGACATCGGCGCAAGTCTCTATTGTAAATATCTCCTAAACCATGTAGGTTTATGAGATATTTCTAGCACCTACAGGTAGGCCTTAATGTAGGCTTACCTGTAGGTAAAAGTGGTTGTACAGGGTGTACAACCACTTTAAGCTTTGTCAAAAAAATAAAAAAATGGATGCTGATTGGTTACAATGCACAGTTTCACCAGATTTTGCACTCTCCAGGTCTAGGAAATCCACGCTTTTACAATACCTTGTCAGAACACAGGATAAAAAAGAGAAAGCAGATGACTGTGGAACACTACCAGATGAATAGTTCTTGATCACTTTTATTGAAAATCTTCATCTAGTCTAAATTGTTGTTAGAAACTACTAGAGTAAAAATTGCTCTACCATGTTGTAAAGCTACATAACCATTCAGGGTTTTGCATGGTCATGTATGTGCACTTAAAACAAATATATAAATAAGTGGTTAGAGGTTAAAGCCTAGCTTCAGTCAAAATTACGATTTTTAGCTTTGGATAGAGAAGGGAAGCTTGAACACGTGTATATATATATATATATATATATATATATATATATATATATATATATACATATATATATATACACAGTATATATAGAGTATATCTAAAAATGTATTTATTAGGCAGAGTATTCCCTAAAAGGATAATACAGTCAGGTTCATAAATATTGGGACATCGACACAATTCTAATCTTTTTGGCTCTATACACCACCACAATGGATTTGAAATAAAACAAAACAAGATGTGCTTTAACTGCAGACTTTCAGCTTTAATTTGCGGGTATTTACATCCAAATCAGGTGAATGGTGTAGGAACAGTTTGTACATGTGCCTCCCACATTTAAGGGACCAAAAGTAATGGGACAATTGGCTGCTCAGCTGTTCCATGGCCAGGTGTGTGTTATTCCCTCATTATCCAATTTACAAGGAGCAGATAAAAGGTCCAGAGTTAATTTCAAGTGTGCTATTTGCATTTGGAATCTGTTGCTGTCAACTCTCAATATGAGATCCAAACAGCTGTCACTATCAGTGAAGCAGGCCATCATTAGGTTAAAAAAACAAAACAAACCCATCAAAGAGATAGAAAAAACATTAGGTGTAGCCAAATCAACTGTTTGAAACATCCTTAAAAAGAAAGAACGCTCCGGTGAGCTCAGCAACACCAAAAGACCCAGAAGACCACGGAAAACAACTATGGTGGATGACCGAAGTTGCGACGCATGGGGACGGAGCTCGGCGCCAAATTCAAAAAGGGAAAAAGGGAAAAACACAGTATAAATACAATGCACTGTAATCTTACAGATTACATTACTGTATCAAATAATTACACATCCCCTTTGTCCCTAGTGGTTTGTCAAGTGCCCTGCATCCAGTTTTATATTAACAAATACTGTTCTTTCTGCCTGGAAACTGGAGATTGTCCATAGAAACCAAAAAATGTCCCTTTACGTTAAAAGTGGTTTTAGACCAGCTAGAAAACATCGATAATAAATTAGAACCATTTGCAGGATTGAGCGATAGTGATTTGTGGGGAAATTCGTCATCAAACACTAAATCTAATGACAGCGACAATTCTGCAACTGAGCAAATTCCTGTGTTTTTGATTTGATTACATTATTGAATAATTTTTATTATTATTATATAATTATTTGTTATAATTATTTTATAGTTATTTATTATATTATAATTTATGATTTCGTGTTTCAAACTTTATCATACCCGTGATGTCTACTAGACTCCAGTTTGGACAGATTTAAGTGAGTTATTACTAAGAATTGCAGGCCTACAATATAAAACGCCAAATTTCCATGCAAAACATTGTATCGCTTTCAGCATCAAAAATCTGACATAATCATACCGCCAGGGAGGTTAAGAGAAAACTGTATCCAAACGACAAATTTAGACATAAATATGCAAAGTAAAAACTATTTACAAGAGTTTTAGAAGTAGAAAAAAAAGGATTCCAGCAAATCTTGTTTTTAACTAATCTGGAAAAATACTTTTGCAGTTGATAATAAAAAACTAATTTAAAGTGAGTACGGTATATCCTTTTTATAAAATAATGGTGATTTTTTATTTTCACCTTCATACATTTTCCTTTAGCCTATGCTGGCATCTCTATAAAAGATCTCTTGCTGCTTCTGTCAGTTGATCCTATTATTTTTAGTGGATGGCATGTTAACAAACAAAAAATCTTACCGCAAAAATAGTAGTAGGCGGATGAAAAAGAGCTTGATACACAGTCTGATAAAAATATTTCGTTAGGATATTTCTTTTATTGTTGTCACAAAAATGATAGCCTAAAGTAAGCAATTTTATAATTTTACAGGTGTAAAGTTGAGTGTGTTTTTTTTTTTATGGTCAATCCAACAGAGTCACAGCTCGTTCCCTGTTTGCAGGAAAAATCTAAGTAAAACTGCAATTAAGTTCCTTATTTTTAATCTCAACTACCTTCAGAAAGCAATAACAAAGGAAAAGGATTACATTTAAACCAATGTTGTATCATACTGGCAAAATTCTTCAGGCCATTTGTCTCCCGATGACCTATGTTATTGTAATCCAATAGCTTTATTCAAGTGTTAGATGGAAGACAGAACAAGAGACTTTAAATCCTCTTTGATACCACAGAACAGGTACAGCTGTTTTATTGCCGTTTGGTATTGTTCTAAATGTCTAAGCATAATGCTTTGAGAAAATGTACAAGAATGCAAGGATTAGCTCTCCTTTTTTTAATGAAGCAGCTTTTCTGGTTGCAGATCTGTTAGACAGTGCAACAAGTCCTGAATATGTAATTTTTATTTATAGACAGACAATATATTTGGTAATTAGATGTGTGATATAAATAATATATTCAATATATATATATATATATATATATATATATATATATATATATATATATATATATAAATATATATAATTATTTAAATATTTCAATCTATATATAAAGTGATCTGTGCTCAAATTAAAGCTTCTAAATTACAGGAAGACATATCCATAGTATGTTAGACAACATTGTCAGGTCGATGTGGGCACTCTGTCAGTTGGCTGAACTACCAATCTGAAAGACCTGTTAGCAGTCTAAAGGCCAACTGAAGGAAAATTTACAGTAAGACATGATGCCAAACATACTGAAAAATTGATTTTCAGTTTACACACAACTGAATACATTGCTGTGAAGGGTAAATTTACAAATACAGTGGTACCCTTGGATTACGAGCATAATTCGTTCCAGAATAATGCTTGTAATCCAAAGCACTCGTATATCAAAGAGAGTTTCCCCATAGGAAATAATGGAAACTCAGATAATCCATTCCAGTTGCACTGCTAGTGTATGCAGTAGTGCATTTAACCAAAGGTGGGGGGCGCCGGAGACATTTGGAAACACTCAGAGAGCACTCTGAGAAACTCGGAAGTACTCAGAGAGACTCAGAGGCACTCGGGAATGGAGTGTTTCTGCGTGTTTCCGAGTGGTACTGAACGTCCCAGAATGGCTCCGAACAGCTTTGAGTTTCACTGGTGCCCCCGCACCTCTGTCCAAAAGTGGTACTGCACACCCCAGAGGCTTAAATCCTTCTAGTTTTGCAAGGCAACGCTATCAAACCGAGTCAGGATTTTTTAAATAATAGCTCGTATTGTGAAACACTCTTAAACCGCGATACTCTCAATCCAAGGTATTATTGTAGTGAGGAAAATAAGGGATGCCACAAATATTAGCATTTGATGTAGTAGCATAGGAAAGGATCCAGAGTTGGTTCTAACATACTCTATACTCTAGTATCATACAGCATGTCTGATACGTACTGTATGAAGTTTACTATGTTTCTAAACGAGGAGAAAAAAAAGGAGAAAAAAATTAGCATTTTAGCTCTCCTGTTACAGGGCTTAACCACTTCAATACCCAGCCATAGTAATATGACGTCCACAGATGGGATCTCCCATCCTGGGTGGACGTCATATGACGTCCTGGGTTTGAAGGGGGATATCTGAATGATGCCTGCACCTAGAGGCATCATTCAGATATCCTTTTGACGTGCTGGCGATTCTGTGCACCATCAGAACGATCACAGCGGCGGATAAATAATAATAAAAATTAAAAAATTAAAACGCCCCTGTCCCCGGTAGCTCGCGATCAGAAGCGAATGCACACGTAAGTCGCCCACATATGTAAACGCCGTTCAAACCACATATGTGAGGTATCGCCGCGTGCGTTAGTGTGCGTGCAACAATTCTAGCACTAGACCTCCTCTGTAATTCTAACCTGGTAACCTGTAAAAAATAAATAAAGCGCCGCCTATGGAGATTTTTAAGTACCGAAGTTTGGCGCCATTCCATGAGTGTGCGCAATTTTAAAGCGTGACATGTTAGGTATCTATTTACTCAACGTAACATCATCTTTCATATTTTCCCCAAAAATTGGGCTAACTTTACAGTTTTGTTATTTTTTAATTCATGAAACCATTTTTTTTTTTTAAAAAGGGTGTTTGAAAAATTATTGCGCAAATACCGTGCAAGAAAAAAAGTTGCAATGACCGACAATTTATTCCCTAGGGTGTCTGCTAAAAAAACATATATAATGTTTCGGGGTTTTGAGTAATTTTCTATCAAAAGAATGATGATTCGTACATGTAGGAGAGAAGTGCCAGAATAGGCCCGGTATGGAAGTGGTATAAAAAGCCCTGTATTGAGGTGGTTAAAACATATCTAAATCCCAAATCAAAAATGTAACATATTGTAGATTTTTAGGGCTTGGTGTTATGGCTGCATTTATTGTCCCTTTTCAACTTTTTTGGCTTTATTTTTACCTGTTTATCCTGCAAATAACACAGTTCCTGTCCCTGGGTGGTAATGTCACTCTTCCAGTGTATCTAAGAAGAGAGCCACAAATGTCACCTTAGGCTGCTCTCCTTATATGGACTACAAACGTGTCTGTACATGGAGGAGGAGGTGTAGCAATTGGTAGTTAACAGAAGGTAGCTAGGAAGGAAGATCGTCTTTGGTGCAGCTTTCAGAAAGTGACAAAAACACTGCATTTTTTCAAGATAAACAGATATTTTCTGTACTTGATTAAAATGTTCTTAGCTTGAATCTAAAAAAGAAAACACATGCAGCCATCACGTCTAAGCCTGCTATATATTGCATTTTTGTTCTTGGGTTTATTTATCCTCTAAAAAATTAAAATTGAGATCTGGTGATTCTCTTTAAGCCCCCAGGTAATATCATTTTAAATAAAACATGTGAAAGTATAAAATGAATTCTGATTACATTAAATTTGGAAAAACAGGACTAGTTCAGAAAGCTGTTTGGTGTAACTTGAGCTTATTTTTAAACACATTATAAATGATGCATTTCTGGGATTCATGTGAAGGAAATATACAAGAGATAACTGAAGAACCACCGAACTATAAATCTTTAACAAGTGACAACGTTTTAGCTGAACAGAATAGAATGAAATGTAGACTTCTGATTCTCATACCTTTCACAACGAACACTTATGAGTCAGGTTAGAACTACATGGAGCTTGAATATTCCATCTGCTTCCATGTACCTCTCATGTACCTCTAGGTGTCCAGTTGCCAGCTTTTAAGCACTTTTCATTCTTATGAGATGAAAAAACAAGTCAGTGCTACAGCTGCCATATATTATTACTACCTTCCACTCACAGGAGTCTCAAGAAGTCCAAAAATAGACTGAAATCCAAAAAAGATTAGATGTTCTAAAAAAAACATTTCATTGGAGAATAAATCCCTCTTCATTTAAATCCAAGTATTCCTGCTGTCTTCTAAAAAAGACAATTTTTTTTTACAAATATTTTGTTTTATGGGATAAAAATAACCTTCACATATTGTGAATTTTGCAGTTTTAACTTTAACACCAATGCAACTTGCTCTGATTAAAAATTGTCTATCCCTCCGAATATAACCCAATTGATACAAATATTAAACCAGCACTTCCAACTGGAGTACATGTTTGCCAGGGCCCATCTCACTATGACCAAATTCCTTAATCAGTGGGAGACCTGGATAACCGATACTAGAAGCACCCCACTCACTAAGGCCCCTTTCACATTGGGGCGGGAGGTGCGCTGGCGGTATAGCGCCGCTATTTTTTCCGGCGCTATACCGTCGGAATTGCGGTAGTATTCAGCCGATAGTGGTGCGGTTATAACCCCCGCTTGCAGCCGAAAAAGGGTTATTACCGCCCGCAATGCGCCTCTGCAGAGGCACATTAAGGGCGGTATAGCCGCGGTGTCCCATTGATTTCAATTGGCAGAAGCGGTGAAGGAGCGGTATACACACCACTCCTTCACCGCTCCAAAGATGCGGCTAGCAGGACTTTTGGAGCGGTCCTGCTAGCGCACTGCTCCAGTGTAAAAAGCCCTTGGGCTTTCACATTGGAGAAACAGCAGCCGCTGTTTAGGGTCATTTTGCAGGCGCTATTTTTAGCGCAATAGCGCCTGCAAACCGCCACAGTGTGAAAGAGGTCTTAGAGAAAATATATAATCTCTGCATCTTGTGTATAATCAAGAAAGGACTACAAGCTTGATCCCCATACCCCAACACAAATGCGAGAACATCAATAGACAGCCTATTTGTTCCTTATTCTCTATAGCCCATAGTTATGGCTTTTAGCCATGTTCCATCTATTGCTAATATACAAAATCTATTCTGCACTTACAGAATCTAATGCAATATCTTCATATTTTGTCTACAGTGTTTGTTATGCTTCTGTTAACCCTGTATACTTTTGAAATTAATGTTTCTACACTTGTAACCTGCAATATAAGTTTAAAAAAAACATATCTAAGTCATAAGATACATTAATACTGAACACTTTACAATACTGAACGCAGAGTCATCGTAGAAGAAAACAGATGGATAATGAAAACTAATTTTCAACATGCTCTTGCAAAAACATTTTTTTTCCCCTGTCTTTGCCATCATTGGAGAGATTCTTCCTCACATTTGTAGATCACAAAGGCATTGATGGGATACACAGAGCACTATATACACCTGACAGAGGTTTAACCCTTCTTCCACTCTAACTAAAAACATTTGGCTGGAGCTCCACTTTACATAAGTAAATCACATGACGGATATTTGAAAAGACTTATACTTACAGTTATGACATGTGGCTCCAGTGTATCCAGTACCTTCACAGTTGCATGTAATGGTATCCCATGTTTGTGTGCATTTGCCACCATGTTCACAGTTATTGGGGACACATCTGCCAAAGAAAGAAAAACAACTGAGAAAAATTTGCTTTACTAATTAAATTAACTAGTTTAAACTATCAGCACCCTTATTCAGTGTAAATTAATTGGCAGTTTTTTCATTAACTAGACCAAATAAAAGCTTAAAAAGAACAAATTGTGAGAAAATATGTAATGTGCGCAAACAGTAAATTAAGGCAGGACTAATAGCAGACGTTTTAACTCAAGAAACTGAGGACACAAGCTGATGTAAGATTAGCTTCTCTAAACTCCATAATTGGCAGAAACATGAGCACAGACAATAGCAAACAACAAGAAAAGGCATGTTGGTGAACCTTTCCTGTTCGGTGACTGGGCCTTGGACTTGTAACAGATCATGGACGAAGTATAACAGCATACAGAAAGATTGCAGTGATTTTCAAAAGCTACCTCTCATCAGTAAAAGGGTAATGAGGTGGCTTTGTGCCTGCTGGCTTCAACAGAAAATAATCAGCGTGCATTGCAAAGCATGGGCATTCAACTAAGAAAAAAATAAACAGCAGATCTTGTAACAGAAGTTGGAATGATTCAGATGCTGACACTTTCAGCTTTTTCAGGCTCATTCGTGCCGGCTGTAGGAATAGTCTTATCAAGAGAATAAAGAAGGAAAAGAAAACTTTGAGCTGTACAAGCACCAAAATACAGCTCACATATATCAAGTTGGCTAAAATTAATAAGAGTGCCATACTGTACAGTAAATTCCGAAAGCCTGAAATAGACTATGCATTATGCCATGCACTCCACTGTGTTTGTACTAGCTTTGAACAGAGATGTTATAATTAAATTAGAGCAGGATATTGAACTGTTCACCCAACTAAAAGAGCAGGAGGCAGCTAAGAGGTTGTGGAGCAAGGTGAGAATGAGTGAATTATGTTGAAAATTGTTGATCCACTGATGATTTTGACACTGCTCCTGTGAGCCACATTGATAGTGTCCATGAGCTAATTAAGTCCAGAGGAATATTTCCAATGCACACGTTCTTGGAATAGGCTGTAAAGTAAGTGGGTGCTGCAGCAACCATTGGCTGGAACAGCAGAACAAGAGATATGTCGCCAGCACACCAAGGATCTCCAAAAAAAAGTCCAAATATTTTATTCAATTATAACATCACAGTGTAAAATAGTGATACTTTCCCTTCAGCAGGCATTTGACACGTTTCCTGATTTGGCTTTGGCCAATCGGGAAACAGGTCTCACAGACCTGCCTCCTGATTGGCAGGGAGGAACTTTAGTGTGATAATAGCGAACATTTATTCGCTATGGTCATACAACTGGGTGGGCCACCCTTTTTTGAAGCCTATTAGTCTGGCTCTGGCTCTAATCAGGTGCTTAAAAAAACACCCACCCCGCATTGGAATCCATGGTCTCGCGCCACTGATATGTAGATCAGGGGGCAGATGCATGGATAGGGGAGGCGGCGTCTGTGCTCCCTCTATGGACGGGCTGCCACTGGATGTCTGCCTTTACAGGCACATGAACTTTAATGGCATCCCAGTCTTGTTAACTTGTTAATCCATGTCTTTATTGGACTTTGTTTTTGCACTGGAAGCCATGTTGGAAAATGAAGGGGCCATCCCCAAACTCTTCCCACCAAGTTAGGAGCATGAAATTGTCCAAAATGTCTTTGTATGATGATGCCTCAAGTGTTTCCTTCACTGGAACTAAGGGGCCAAGGCCAACCCCTGAAACACAACCCCACACCATAATCCCCCCTCTACCAAATGATTTGGACCAGTGCACAAAGAATGGTCCATAAAGACATGGATGAGAAGTTTGGGGTGAATGAACTTGACTGGCCTGCACAGAGTCCTGACCTCAACCTCATTGGACACCTTTGGGATGAATTTGAGCGGAGACTGCGAGCCAGGCCTTCTCATCCAACATCAGTGCCTGACCTCACAAATGCGCTTCTGGAAGAATGGTCAAACAGTCCCATAGACACACTCCTAAACCTTGTGGACAGCCTTCCCAAAAGAGTTGAAGTTGATTTAGCTGCAAAGGACTAAGACTGGGATGCCATTAAAGTTAATGTGCGTGTAAAGGCAGGTGTCCCAATACTTTTGGTAATATAGTGTAAATGTTGACCCTCTGCCCCTGGTGAGCTTTTCTACTCTCTCTCACCCCTTTCCTTGTCTTTGTCTCTACCCCTCTTTACCCTCTTTCCACTTTACGTTTTCTTTTTCTCCTATCCCTTCATTTTTGCTCATCTCTAATCTCTCTTATTTGTGACACGGAAATGGTACTTCCCTTCCCAAGAATATAGTCTTTACATGCTTGTCAATATCGTTACTGGTTCCTACATAACAGGCATCTTATGCAACCTGACCGCTTGTTAGGTGTATGTGCTTCTTTAGGTACACATTACTGTGACCTCCTCTGTAGTTGAATTCTGTTAGTTTTCCCAGCTTCTGAAACACTTGTTCTTGATATTTGTAGGTTTGCATGACCACTTTTGTGACACGTCGGGGCAAATTTCTGTCCCACTATGCACGGTTTTTTATATCTGCAATGCTCTTATTTGTTTTGTTTTACTTAACCTCCCTGGCGGTATTCCTGAGTCAGGCTCGGGGTGAGATTCCAGTACCATTAGCGGTAACCCCGAGCCAGACTCGGGCAGCATCGCAGGATACAGGGAGAGTTACTTACCTTGTTCCCTGGATCCTGCGATGTCTCCCCACTGTGTGTGCGAGCTGTCTCCTCACTCGATTCACACACAGTGCCCGCCGAGCTCCGTTCCCTGCGACGTTGCAGCGCATGGAGGCGGAGATCGGCGCCAAATTCAAAAAAAGTAAAAACACAATACACATACAGTACACTGTAATCTTACAGATTGCAGTACTGTATAAAAAATTACACATCCCCTTTGTCCCTAGTGGTCTGTCCAGTGTCCTGCATGCACTATTAAATTATAAATACCATTTTTTTCTGCCTGGAAACTGGAATTGTCCATAGCAACCAAAAAGTGTCCCTTTATGTCAAAAGTGGTTTTAGTCCAGCTAGAAAACAGCGACAATAAATTAGAATCACTTGCAGAATTGAGCGATAGCGATTTGTGGGGAAATTCGTCATCAAACACTAAATCTAATGACAGCAACAATTCTGCAACTGAGCAAATTTCAGTGTTTTTGATTTGATTACATTATTGAATAATTTTTATTATTATTATTTGTTATAATTATCTTATAGTTTATTATATTATAATTCATGATTTTGTTTTTCAAACTTTTTCATACCCGGGTTGTCTACTAGGCTCTTGTTTGGACAGATTTAAGTGAGTTATTCCTAAGAATTGCAGGCCTACAATATAAAACGCCAAATTTCCATGCAAAATAATTATACAGCTTTCAGCACCTAAAATCTGACATAATCATACTGCCAGGGAGGTTAAAACCAATAAAAACATTTGACCAGTGAAGAACTGTCCACCAGCAACACAGGCAGAAATACAAATTATTTTCTTTAGTAAAATTGGGGAACTTTAGAATTCCTGTCAAATTGACGGTATATTGTTGGCTATGTCTCTGTTGCAAATGTTCCCTTCCTCTCTCCCTGGTGAAACTGTTATCAGCAACACAGGAAATGAGGGTACATTTCTCTAATTAAGCCCTGGATAGCAGTAAAAACTGATTGGGGTTCACGTCCTATAGCTTTATTAGGTACGATATGTAGCACAAAGCTTATACATTAGTGGAAGTAGCTGTGCTAGATACTGTATGCTTGGCCACAGCTTTTTCACTGCCCCCAGAAGGTAATGGTAGATGTTGTGACCTTTGTAATTATAGCTGTACCTTACAAAGCTTATGCAAATCATGTACATTACACCTAACATTATTCACAAAAGCAGAAAAAAAAATTGTCCCTTAAAAAATTATGCTTACAATGGTAATTTATCAGTGTTAGGACCCTGCAGCTGCAATCACAGGTGTATGTGAAGAAATTATACATACTGAAAGCAATCATATGGCAAAGTATGCAAAACAAAGGCGTTGATTAACTAAAGGAAAATAGACTCTTCACTTTGCAAAGCAATTTTCCGCAGAGCTTAGTGAAAGTGGTTAAAGTGGTTGTTAACCCACTTTCATATGTACACATAATCCATTCTGTCTCCTAATACAGTGCCCCCCTGTCTCTGTGTTTTATTTAAAAAGTTCCTCCTTTACAGTATCTCACGGCGGCTCCCGATGCTCATGTAACCGTCTGTGTCTCCTCTCTGCCGTCTGACAGAAGCAGCGGACATGGCCAAGGTTTTCCCGCTGAGGCAGTGGGATGCGAGGAGGAAAGGAGAGAGGAGACACTGCCGGTCACGTGACCTCCGGGAGCCACCGTGAGATATGGTAAAGGAGGACTTTTTTTAATAAAACACAGAGACAGGGGGCACTGTATTAGACAGAACTGATAGTATATAGCAGGGATATGCAATTAGCGGACCTCCAGCTGTTGCAAAACTACAAGTCTCATCATGCCTCTGCCCCTGGGTGTCATGCTTGTGGTTGTCAGAGTCTTGCTATGCCTGATGGGACTTGTAGTTCTGCAACAGCTGGAGGTCGGCTAATTGCATATCCCTGGTATATAGATATACTGGTTATTCCTGCAGCAGGAGGAGGAGGGGGTGGCACTGTCGTCAGGTGACATGCAGAGAAGGGAGGAAGGGGGGACAGAAGAGACAGACACAGAAGAGTAGGCTGCGAATGACGGAGGCATGCAAACAGACCACGATGTCAGGGCTCAGCAGCCATGATTATCGTGGTCTGTTTGTAGAGGGGAGGGTATAGCCAGGCAGGATCAGCCAGGTATTACAGGTGTTACAGGGTGCCAAATTACAAAGCACAAGCACTGTGTTATATAAAATGCTTTAAAGGAGCAGGATCCATATATATATTTATTTTTTGGGGTTAACAAATGCTTTAAGATTCACTTTGCAAAGAATACCCAATCGCATGCAAGAAAAATGAAAAAACAGTATTTTGCCTTGAATGTGATTGGATGATTAAAGTCAGCAGAACTTCACCTCCTTAACTAAGCCCCGGGGAAAATTCTCTTGCAAAGTGCAACTTCATTTGCAAAGTAAACAATCTATCTGTTTTTAGTAAATCAAGCCCAAAGCATCTTCTCTTGAGTGTATAACTATAGCTAATTTCCTGCAATCAATGGCAGCACCTAGCCTTCAAAACCTTGACGGTTTCTTTTTAAATCTAGCAGCTTCTGAAAAAAAACGATACAATACAGGGAGCCCACTGGCATTGTGAAATTCTGTAAACACACTTTATTACAGTGCCTTGCAAAAGTATTCACCCCCCTTGGCTTTTTTACCTATTTTGTTACAGTACAACCTTTGGTTCAATGTTTTTTTAATCTGATTTATATGTGATGGATCAGAACACAATAGTCTAAGTTTGTGAAGTCAAATTAGAAAAAGGGAGGAGGCATGTGTCCAGGTTTGTCTGGCCTTTACCAATAGGTCGCTGAGCCTGACTGACTACTGAGAGAGGCTGAGACTGGGGAAGCTCTGTCCAATGGCGCTATAGCTAGAACTTAGTTAAAAAATATTAAGAAGGCTGAAAGATATTCATGTTAATTGTTATGTTAAACAACCCTTGCATGGGCAGAATATTGTTATTTTGGATAACTGGATGAAAAAATGGACAAATAAGGCATGAAAATTTACTTTGCAGAGTGGTCTAGGTCCTTGGAAAACATCTTACGGTAGATTTCACAATTAGCAATGTACTTATTTGGTGGTCCTAACCCCCTTTCATGTAGTATTTTGTTGTTTTCCTAACACTCAATCACTTGTGGAATATTTACAAACTAATGCACTTCCAATAATAGATTTTTTCTGGAAAGTCTTCTATTATTATCTTTATTTAATTGGTTGTTGCTGTCATAAGCAAGTGTATTCATTTTGACAGCTTGTGTAGCACATGGTCAGAACTTTATCGCTGTCCTTGCAATTGAAATGTGGTTTATTTGAACCCATCCTTTCTCTTTCATTGAATACTGAATTCAACTGCATCCACAGCTGGTAATTCCCCTTCTCCTTGTTTGAATTGTTATGGCAGGTAATTATCCCAAACTGCATGTGACTGTTCATGCCAATCAGCTGTCTGTTCTGCATGCTGAGAAATATTTGCAGAACTGATAGGCACTGTTTGTATGCCCTGTGACTGAAAATTGACTTTGTATAATGAATACAGAAGCAAACAAAATTGCCACAAATGCAATTTTTCCCGTGGCTCTTTGGGGGAAATATGCATCATCTTTGTTTATTTTGCATACTAAAACACACATGATATAAAAAAAAAAAAAAAATTACTTTTTTTTTATATCGTTGTGTGTTACTACTTAAATAGGAAAGCATTTCAATCATTCATAAAGGCATGTGGTAAAACAAACCCAGCTTCCTACTTAACCTGAAACAGTTTGGTTATTTCCTAGCTGTGCTTTGAAGTTGTTCACACTTGCAGCGAAGGAAGGTAATTATTCTGAAAATGAAGTCCATTTCTCAGTGAAACAAAATAAATGGATAATGTATTTTTTTTCCTTTGGATTAGGACCTACCAAAGTAAGTTCTATTCATCCTTCTTTCAAATATCATAAAGTTAGCTTTTAATAAAAAACATTGGAACATGCCATCTTCAAAAGAAACACAGCTAAAGAGACAGTTGCACTACAATAAAAAGGTTAATTTAAATATAGCTTTGGAAAATACATTAATATTCCTATTGAAATCCTTTTTTGCTCTCTTGCGGAGCTGGAATCACCATCTAACACCTCTAGAGGTGTTAGATGGAAGCATCCTATCATTGCCTGCTGTGGCTGTTCCCCCACTGCTAAATGCCCCTGCAGCTCTTACAACCTTCAACATCTGAAGCTTCTGGGTGTGTCAGATGGAAGGAGTCTCCTTGCTGCCTGCTGGGACTTTTCCTCTTGTCGCTACAGCATTAGCAAATCACGCCAGGGACATGGCAGGTGGAGCAAGGGGGCACTCCCCATAGGCAATTGAGATAGGCAGGCATTTGACTTGAAAGTGGTGCATACTGAAGACACTGAGGTTGAATTAGTAAGGCAAATGGCATGTGCACTTTGCAAAGGCAAGTGCAGTGGCTCCAGAGCTTAGTAAATGAGCTGAAGCTTTGTTGACTTTCATCATCCAATCATGTGCAAGGAACAAAACATTTTTTCCTTGCACGTGATTGTCAATTATTTGCAAAGTGAAGCTTTACAACATATACTAAGCCCTGGAGCAACTGCACTTTTTCCCTGGTTCACACTGGTGCGATTTGACATGTCAAATCGCATGTCAAATTGGCAGCATTTGTTGGCAATTGCCGGCAATGGCACCATCATAATCGGTGCAACGCCACACCGATTTCAAAAAGTAGTTTCTGTACTACTTTCGCAATTTCGGCCCGCAATTTACACTGACATCTGGGCAGAAACCTTCACAGATGTCTCTGTAATCACGGCCGAAATCGGGACTGACCAGCAGGAGTGAAATCATGCTAGTTCAGCTGAACTCGCACGGCTTCATTCCCGCAGCCCAATGTGAACTTGGGCTTTCAAAGTAAACAGTCTATTTGCCTTTAGTAAATCAACCCCTCTTTGGCAACTCTAGTTCTAGTAAGAGAGTGAAGATTGGAATTAAAGCCTGCTTTAATCCTCATTATTTATTACTGTAAGCCAAACAGGGTGCATATCATGTAATAAATATAATGTATTTTTTATCTTTTTTGTGCTTCAACAAGGGTTAAAACACCCAGTGCTTCCAGCAGTAATGGCAGTAATAGTGAGCATTATACATGTATTTTCCAAAGCTGTATTTGGGTAAACAGTTTTACTGTAATGACAGTGTGTGTTTAGGCAAAAACCTCATTAAAATTAATTTAAAAAAAAATTGTTATCTGTCATTTATCTGTGAGCTGAGTTTTGACATTGTGACAAATAAAGCTGCGCATGTTTGAAGAAAGAGACAGCACAGGTTTGTATGAAAAGTCATTAATATTTCTGTCAATTCCATCTCTCACTATTATGGTAGTGTTTTACCTTACTTAGTGTTTGGTAAGGCTGAACAATAGCTATTTTAGTGGCTGACTCCTGAGACTGGTGTTCCAGTGTTATCTGAAAAAATTGGTCCCTTGTGACGCTTTGACATTTTTGTACCAGTGCACAGAAACTTATTGTCCACAAAAGTGTATCTTGTTAAAAAATGTAAAATAGTGTTTTTGGGAAGGACATTTATCCAAGTCCTCTATAGAATACAGTTACCGTATATACTCGAGTATAAGCCGAGTTTTTGAGCACATTTTTTTGTGCTGAAAATGCCCCCCTCTGCCTATACTTGAGTCACCTTTTTGCGCCTGATCTCCTGGACTTTGGGGACCCGGTACCGGCCGGTTGTAGGTCCCCTGGACCCTAAACTTGGCACACATGTAGCCCCATTTCTTCTCTATAAGTGAGCAAAGATTTTTGTCTGGGGGACCTACGGCCGGGGAGCACCGATTTTTCAAACCCGGGCACCCCTTCCATAGACTCCCATGTTAAACGTCAATCTAGGCATGGGCACAGTGAGGCATGGGCACAGTGAGGCATGGGCACAGTGAGGCATGGGCACAGTGAGACATGGACACAGTGAAGCAAAGTGAGGCACAGTGAGGCACAGTGAGGCATGGACACAGTGAGGCATGGACACAGTGAGGCAAAGTGAGGCAAAGTGAGGCACAGTGAGCTATGCAGATGGACACCCTAGGCTTATACTCGAGTCAATACGTTTTCCCAGTTTTTTGTGGTAAAATTAGGTGCCTCGGCTTATATTCTGATCATCTTATACTCGAGTATATACGGTAACTCTTTCTATGGATTTATAATGTCAAGTATAAAGATACTAAATAGCATGCAATTTTTTTATTCATTGGTTTTGCCCCTTACCAGTTAAAAACATGGATTCATGTGGCCCATATATCAGCAAAGTATTGAATGTCAACATAACTGAATAAGTCAGTTAATAGCACTAAAGTGCATCTTGCTTTTTCCCCTTTTGTGTTGGGAAATGTAATTTTACTATACTCTTCTGAATAGTGCTGAGTACCAACTGCAATTGAGTTAAAAAAATAAAAAATAATGCAATTGCTAAATAAGTAATTTAGTGTTATTAAAATGCCTTTCTATTCCAATTGGTGGTCAGCTGTGTTTTTTAAAACTGGCACTTTCTTGCACCAAAGCCATCCTTATGTATGTAACAACCTATGATAACCACAGTATAAATCCACTTTTGTTCAGTAAAAAGTATGCAATATGCAAGGTTTTAAAAAATGTAATTGAACTCTAATAACTGTTGCTGTTTTGAAGAAACTCACCCATGCATTCCACGTGATTCCTGATTGCCACGGATCAGTGTGAAAGGGCCCTCAATGGCTTTCTCACATACTCAATGTATTGTACTATCATGCATGTGCAGTGACCACTTGAATTATTATTTTATAGTTTATATAGAAGTACTTTTTGACATCATGAATTCAACTTTAGAATTATGCAGTCTCTTCAAAGCATTCAACAATCCATTAACCTAAATTCAAGCTAAGCTACTATTCTATGCTTAATTGTGTAAGTTTATTACAAGCAATGAAGCTAATAATTAGAAATTAGACTGAAGTGGTAAACTTCTTTACATATACAGTACTACCCCCCTTTTTTTTTTCTTTTACAAACACTAACCGTATAAATATATTAGTTCTTTATATTTTAGGACAAATAGCTAGTGCTTTAAGAGCTGTGCTGCATTGCAGTGATGTTGGAGTATCTACTGACTTACCGCTTACAGACCATTATTCTTTTCTTTTTTTACATACACACACAAATAAATCTGTGCATTAACAAACATAAATATATATATATATATTTTTTTTGCTTGGCTTTGAGAACTGGAAATATTTCAAAACTACATAGTAAACACAAATGTACTTCTTGTCACCAAAGTCACTGGAGCATATCTCAAAAGCTATACAAATTAACTGGATTCAGTATGTGTGTAATTGTTCTTTTGTCACCTATTTGTTGCAAATCATTTTATCTAGTTTTTTAATATAAAACACTTTTTGTGTCAAAAAACATATGTAGGCCTTAAGGAACATATGTGCTAAACTGGTTTTAGGCCTGAACTGGCCCTGCAATCAAAAGCAGGTACCCTCAGGCACCTGCATATACATTTCAAAGCATCTTCTAGGACACACGTGTCAAATACAAGGCCCGTGGGCTGAATGTGCCCCCCCCAGGCCATTTCATATGGCCCTCGCACCTCTCCTGCACCTGCAGCACCCCCCTCGTCTCTACCTCTACCTTGTCTCAGCATTCAGTAGCAGAGGAGAGGACAGAACTCCTCCTCCAGATCCTGTGAGTCTTCATGCAGCCACGGGGAGGCTTGCCTCTGCCCCCTTTTCCAGCAGTTAGCAGCAGAGGGATGGACAGAACTCCTTCTACAGATCCTGTACCTCTCTGTGCAGTCGCAGCACCCCCTCATCTCTGCCCCCCCATCTTTAGCATTCACTCAGCAGTCTCCAGCAGCTGACTCCAGCCTTCCTCCGGTCCTCCTCCAAAACCTGCATTTTCTGCTTCCCAGCTTTCCCCCCAGCTTATCCCTGACAGCAGCACAAGGTAAGGGAGGATGGGGGACTCTTGACTTCTGATGGTGGGGGGCTCTTGACAGCTGATGTAAGGGGGGTGGGGTGCTCTGGACATCTAATCTTACAGATACAACCGGCCCTTTGAGGGCAATCATAATTTTGTTGCGGTCCCCATTGAAATTGAGTTTGACACCCCTGTTCTAGGATAAAAACACTTTCACTTCCTAGTAGTGTTGAGAATCGACTTTTCACTTCCAAACATTTCTATTGACTCCTCACTATGATAAGTCAATTGGATAGTAAAGAAGATGAGAAGCAGTAGGCCATTTTTTAAAACTGCCAGGAAGTATTTAAATTTGCATATGAGACCATTCCCCACCCCCCATCCCAGGATTTTGAGCTTCTGGGACAATCAGGAAGAGTTTCAAATGTACGTCGTCTGCCTATGATTACTGGGCCAACTTCAGTATTTTTACACCATGATACCATGGCATAGATTAAAGCCTAACTCCAAATAAACATTTTATTTTGTTTTGGATAGGGCAGGAAAGGGTTTGTGAATTTGTCAGGTTATTGTTACTTTCTGTGTCTCTCTTGGGAAGATTTCCCCCTACTTCCTGTCGGGGCAGGAAGTGACGGAAAATCTCCCTAAATGAGACATTAACAAAGACACAGGTACGTCTATTATTACAGTTAGGGTTAGAACTTTTGACAATATTTTTATTACTGTTTGTGCCATCTTTTCCAGTTTTTCCTACCCCAATTGATTGCATAGGCATCACGGGCACAGGAAGTTAGGAATATCTCTGCAATGGAGTCACAGACAGAAATAAAAAACCTGATGGAAAAAGTAACCTACTTTAACCAACTCTATCCAAAACTAAATACAATGCATAAAGCTGGGCTTTAGGCATTGCTTTTTTTTCTAATATGCCTAGTCAAGAAATGTTTACTCTGGATAACCAATCACATGCCAAAAAATCTAACAAAAAAACATGATTTTGCCTTCCACATGACTGAAGAGAGCACAGCTTCAACATGCTAAGTGAATATTTTCTACTTTTTTTGTAAATTAACTCCAATGTTTTACCAGAGCATGGCACTCCTTTGCTGTAAACATACGTACAAAACACAATTTTTTAAATTATACAAACCAGATCAGTTTAATACATGTTATAGTAAGAGTAGTAGCTCATTTACCATATATACTCGAGTATAAGTTTTTCAGTACATTTTTTTGTGCTGAAAATGCCCCCTCGGCTTATACTCGAGTCACCTTTTTGCGCCTGATCTCCCAGAATTTGGGGACCCGGTACTGGCTGGCAGCAGGTTCCCTGGACCCCAAACTTGGCACACATAAAGCCCCACTTTTTCTCTACAAGTGTGCAAAGTTTTTTGTCCGGGGGACCTAGGGCCGGGGAACAACGATTTTTGAAAGCCGGGCACCCCTTCCATAGACTCCCATGTTAAACGGTAATTTCTCTGGTGACCTTGGGGACCCGGTACTGGCAGGTCGTGGGTCCTCTGGACCCGGAACTTGGCACACATGTTTCTCCTCTACAGGTGTGCAAAGATTGTTGTCTGGGAGACCTACGGCCGGGGAGCATCGATTTTTCAAAGCCGGGCATCCCTTCTATAGACTCCCATGTTAAACGTCAGTCTAGTCATGGACACAGTGAGGCATGGGCACAGTGAGGCATGGGCACAGTGAAGCATGGGCACAGTGAGGCATGCACATGGACACAGTGAGGCACAGTGAGGCATGTAGGTGGACATCCTAGGCTTATACTCGAGTCAATACGTTTTCCCATTTTTTTGTGGTAAAATTAGGTGCCTTGGCTTATAATCGGGTCGGCTTATACTCGAGTATATACAGTACTTTACCCATACACAGCTGATTAATATGTATGAGCACATAGGTGTGATTTACTTAATTGTGTGGTGAAGTACAATGAACCAAAACATCTAGTCATCTGTATTGAACCAAAATAGAACCTCTCTTGCCCATAAGTGAATTTTTTAAATAAATATAGGCTCATTTAATATCCTTACATCTTCACATCCCCTCAGTCCATCCTTTACCCAAAAGAGAAAAAAAAGAAAAACGGAAAAGAGGGCGCACCAACCTTGTGCATTGTCCTTGGGTATATTTTTTATTTATAATTACGGTAAGTTAAAAGACTACTCACAAACATATGGAAGTAAACTTGCGATACAAATAATCTCCAGATGACAGCAATTGGTCTAATGACAACAGACTCCAGATGGTAAGATTTCAAGGGCCACTGCCGACTGACGTGTTTCGAAGGAATACCTTCTTCCTCAGAGCCTAGCAGTGATCATCCTTTACCCAATCATGTCTATTCTTCAATTCTAATCACGTTAACCAGGCCATCTCAACCATGTCAGGATATTAGTAATGATGTTGCGTTTAATTTTAGTTAAAGTGTATCTAAACCCATAAACAAATGTGGTGGATGCATTTGTTATCTTTTTTATGCTTTTTCCCTTTTTTTGCATTCAGCGATCCATCAAGTAATTCTGATATTTTTCAACTTCCTTTAACAGGCCAAGCTGTCCAATAAAAGTGGCAGTTGGCAGGTTGATTCAAACCATTTGATACATACCATGGTCAGATTTTATTAATTTAAGTAAAAGCTTAATCCCAAAAGAGAAAAAAAAAAATGTTTACTGTAACTGCATAAAACTGCATAAAAAACATTAGCTAGAGTTTTAGCTTTAATTTGTTGGTCAAGTACATCTAAATTTGTTAGTGCATCTAAAACTCTCCTCTCCCAGACTGACATTGCTGTCCAAGGTGGCTCCATTGCTCCTCCATAAAGTGGAGCCTTTCTAAGACAGGAGGTGTTACTGGCTTAATCCGCAAGTGAAAATAAAAAAATGCCTTAAAATTAAAGCGAATGCAGCCACCACAGTTAAATATGCTGCAACACCACAATGCTGCAATATATTTTTTCCCTGCCTCCCTCCTCACACTGTGTCTGTGAGAGGAAAGGAGAGCCGTCAATTGGCCTGTCAGCACATTTTCTACACTGATAATCAAGTAACTGATCATCAATACCCTGATTATCAGTGCAGCCCTATTAGTGCCAATCAGTGACCATTAGTGCAGCCTATTAGTGCCCATCAGTGCTGCCTATTAGTGCTCTTCAGTGCTGCATATCAGTGCCTATTACTGCCACCTCATCAGTGCCACCCCATCAGTGTCACCTCATCAGTGTCCATCAGTGTTGCCCTTATCAGTGCCCATCAGAGCAAACTATCTGTGCCCATCAGTGCAGCCTCATCAGCACACATTAGTGAAGAAGGAAAATTACTTTATATAATTTTATTTTTTTTCATTTGTTTAGCACAAAATAAAAAACCCAGTGGTAATTAAATACCACCAAAAGAAAGCTCTATCTGTCTCAAAAAAAATCATAAAAATTTAATTTGGGTACAGTGTTGCATGACTATGCAATTGCCATTTAAAATTAAAGCTGAAAATCGGCCTGGGCATGAAGGGGGTGAAAGTGGCCAGTACTGAAGTGGTTAAGTGAACCTGTAACCAAGATATTGGCATTTAAATCAGAGGTCTCAAACTGGTGGCCCTCCAGCTGTTGCAGAACTACAATTCCCATGAGGCATTGCAAGGCTGATAGTTACAATCATGACTCCCATGGGCAGAGGCATGATGGGACTTGTAGTTCCGCAACAGCTGGAGGGCCGCCAGTTTGAGACCCCTGATTTAAATAATACATGTACTTAATACGCAGTAAAGGAGCTGCAGCTACAAGCACTGTGCAACAATACATCCTCAAATTTCAAAGCAGAAGCACAGAAGCAGTTCGTTTAGCAGCTCAGAACACTCTACTTCCCTCTTCACACTCATTTAGACTTGCCGTTGGGAGGGGGGATAAAAACAAATGGATGAGCCACATTTTTATGCCCTCTTTCCTTAACCTGCAGATTCAGTGGATGGGGGTGTTCACATTCCATGACCACTTATGGTTTGCTTCGTGGGTGTTGCAAAAATGATCCCCTCGTCACATTCAGAGGTGGTATTGCTCATGAATAAAGAAACACAGCAAATGTCCTGCAACCACAAGCAATGCACACGGTTGTGATGCAACATTTATGGGTTAAAACAGTTGGTGAGGAGATGTCATATTGCCTCCTCACCACATGCCTTTCAGAGGCGCAGCTATGTTGCCTCACGTCTGAACCTAGTTGAGCACCTACACTGTATAAATTATAAATTATAAATAGGAGGGAGAATGAAGGGGAGCTGAGATGCCTGGGATAGTGACATAAACAGCTCCATAGTCCATAACCAGGCTACACAACTATCTTTGGAAATTTCTGTGATTTATATTGTAATGATTGTTATATTATAATTATATTGTACTAATTTTTCTACAATGAAAATAAAAAAATTTAATGAGAAAAAAGTGGTGCAAGGCTGTCTTGGAATGAGTTACTAGCATTTCCAAAGAGGGATATTATACTTTTTTCTAGGAATAATTTAATCTATATTACTTTTTTTGTTAAATAGGGCTATATATTAACACGCGATGCAATTGATTTCAGCATGAATTACAACAGTGCTCTGCACTCCATGTATTTGATATCCTACAGGGAGAAAGGATTGTGGTTTATTGCCACTAAAGGTTTATCATAGGTGCTGTGATAACAAGGTAGCTGATATCATCACACATACAGTACATCTTTACCAGCACTCCTATATTAAAGTGGCCACTAGAATCATAGCCAATGTTTCAAGACTGTGTAGAGTCACTTTATCAAACCACAGCACTGACAGCATTTTATAAGGGACATAAAGCACTTCATTCACATTTGTGCAATCCACCAAAAAAGCTCACACTCCAATATTTCTACTATTATCACACACCCTAAGTGTCTGTTATAGTGCAAGTCAGTCCATCTACAAGTACTTTAAGATTATGAGAGAGGAAACTCAAGGATTACATGTCGAGAAAATACAAAGTACGTGGTGGGGATAAAAAAAAAAATAGGACCCCGTCCTTCAAGGCAAGGGTGCTAGCTACTTACAACTGCAGCATTTTTATGAGTAAATAACGTATTTATCGGTGTATAACACGCAGAGGCGTAAAACACGCACCCTAACTTTAACAGGGAAGTTTCAGGAAAATAACTTTCCACAGCCCCCTGCGTATAACACGCAGGCACAGTTTACCTTCTATTTTCAGGGTAAAAAAGTGAGTGTTATACGCCAATAAATACAGTAATTACCTTTTATATTGTAGCAAAAGGAAAATATGATTTGCCCCATTTACACCAAACTTAATTACTGCACTTAAAAGGAGTAATGACTGTGACAGTGCATGCTGATAAATAAAGGATGGGTGCCATTTATCTATGACAAAATGTTATTGCATGAAAACTAAGGTTTTGCAATCCAGGGGCCTCTAAGCCTAGACCCTCTTCTTTACATAACATATATTGTATATCTACTATGAAAGTGGGATTCTTATGACCTTTTTTGGATCAGAATGTTTTTCTTATATGAATAATAAATGTTGTACATTTGTTTCTTTCTTTTTATTCCATAAGATGGCCAGGAATAGAGTATAAACAATTACAATTTAGTTTACTACTTTTTTACAGTCTCTTTGAATGGTGTTCTTATGAACAATACAGTGTCCATAGCCAATTTATTTACTAAGAGCACATTTCATCTGTGAGAATGTGAAAACGTAGCTGTCCAAATACATGGTGCTGAATGATGTGTGTTTATGTACTTACCGTATTTATATATATATAAAGTGACATTTACATTATAAAATCTCAGTAATGTAAAAAACTAAAATTAATCTGAGATAAATAGCCTGAACATATGCAGTGTAAATATTATAGTACGGATGATTTACTAAAGGATTTATAAGTCTTCACACAATAACATGCATCAAGATTCACTTCATTTATACAATCATGTGCATGAGAAATTAGTAAGTTGTATTTTGTCTTTTCACATGATTGGATAATTTATGTAATTCTTCACACATTTTATTGTGTGAACAGCTTCATATTGTTTAGTAAATCAGCCCCATAGTTTTGAAATGCATATGAGAATTGAAGGATAAGCTGATAAATATCAAATACAATATCACACCCCTATATTTGCCCCCTTAATAAACAGGCCATTTTTTTCATGCGACGCTGTACCCAAACAAAATTTATGTCCTTTTTTTTCTCACAAATAGAGCTTTATTTTGGTGGTATTTGATCACTTCTGCGTTGTTTTTTTTTTGCTATTAAAAAAAAATATTTTTAACTTTTTGCTATAATAAATATCCCCCAAAAAATGTAAAAGAAACACATTTCTTCATCACTTTAGGCCAATATGTATTCTTCTACATATTTTTTGTTAAAAAAAACTGCAATAAGTGTATATTGATTGGTTTGCACAAAAGTTATAGTGCCTACAAAATAGGGGATAGATTTATGATTTTTTTTTCTTTACTAGTAATGGCGTTGATCAGCAATTTTAAGCGGGACTGCGACATTGCGGCAGACAGATCGGACACTTTTGAATTTTTTTGGGGACCAGTGACATTTATACAGGGATCAGAGCTAAAAATAGCCACTGATTACTGTATAAATGTCACTGGCAGGGAAGGGGTTAACACTAGGGGCAATCAAGGGTTTACGTGTTCCATAGGGAGGTGTTTCTAACTGTGGGGGAAGTGTACTTACTGGAGGAGGATAGAAATCACTGTTCCTAATGACTAGGAACAGCAGATCTGTCTCTCCTCCCCTGACAGAATGGGATCTGTTTATTTACATTGACAGATCCCTGTTCTGTCTCTCTCAGGAGCGATCGCGGGTGGCCAGCGGAAATCGTGGCCGCAGGCCACGCTCATCGGCTCCTGCGTTGTTTACATTGACAGATCGCCATTCTGTCTCTCCCAGGAGCCCACATGGGTGGCCAGAGGACATCGCAGCTGCCAGCCACGCTTATCGGCTCTGGTGTCGTGCCACAGGTGTGCATGTGTGGCCCCTAGAGCTCTTAAAGCTGCCGCCGTACAATGACTGCGATTTGCCCAGGAGAGCCAACCTGCCGCGGTGCAACTGTGGCGGCTGGTCTTAAAGTGGTTAAAGGAAATTTGTGCTGAGAGCAATATACAGGCTACAATTGCTAATATCCCCCTCTCAAAATGATAGTTGCCTGGCTGTAATCTTGAACCAAAGGCCGCAATACTCAATGAGTCAGTAGCTAGGAGGATATATGCAGATGAGAAGTTTGCAATTCTCTGTAACTTAATTTGCTTCATGCTGTTTTCTTGGTCAGTGACTCAGAAGGCTTTGAAGCCAGGGACAGACAGGCAACTGGTATTTTCAGAAGTAGGTCAACAATATCAACCCCCATAGACCCCACTCTGAACATGTTTTTCTTAAATGTGACTCTTTCACAATATGAAAGATACCCAACAAGTTATACCTGTAAAAGAAGAAAGTTAACACTTACCGTATATACTCGAGTATAAGCCGACCCGAATATAAGCTGAGACACCTAATTTTACCACAAAAAACTGGGAAAACTTATTGACTCGAGTATAAGCCTAGGGTGTCCATCTGTATGCCTCACTGTGCCTCACTTTGCCTCACTGTGTCCATGTGCATGCCTCACTGTGCCCATGCCTCACTGTGCCTCACTGTGTCCATGCCTCACTGTGCCTTACTGTGGCCATGCCTCACTGTGTCCATGCCTCATTGTGTCCATGCCTCACTGTGCCCATGCCTCACTGTGCCCATGCCTCACTGTGTCCATGCATCACTGTGCCCATGCCTCACTGTGTCCATGCCTCACTGTGCCCAATCTCCCTACCTGATCTCCGGCGCTGTGTGACTAGACTGACTTTTAACATGGGTGTCTATGGAAGGGGTGCCCGGCTTTGAAAAATCTGTGCTCCCCGGCCGTAGGTCCCCCAGACAACAAACTTTGCACACTTGTAGATGAAGCGTGGGGCTATATGTGTGAAAAGTCTGGCCGGGATCAGGCGCACAAAGTTGAAGATGGACACAGACTCGAGTATAAGCCGAGGGGGGCATTTTCAGCACAAAAATGTGCTAAAAAACTTGGCTTATACTCGAGTATATACAATACCTTTCCTTCTGTCTGTGCCGCTACACTCTGCTCAGATGCTGTGAAATAGTCCCCCGAAACATGCTGTCTAGTGTCTACTGGGAAACTATTATTTCCAGAAGTGTCGATCTCCTGGGCCCCCCTGAAGTTATTACTGGTCCCCTCCCTCTGAGCTCCAGGTATTAAAGGACAAGATAGTGATGTGCAGAACCAGTTTACAAGTCCTTTGATTTGGTGGCTGCATTTGATTTCTGGTGCAAAGTAAAAGGTGTTTTTCACTGGATTAAGAGTTACTAATGCAGGTATAAATACTGGGGTATGTTCCCAACACTGATGTTAACTGAGGAAGCCACTGAGTGTTAAAACAAGACTTTTATTACTATGCAAATTCAGTATAAATATGACTAACTATAACAAACTATACTGTAACATGACCTGGATAAATGAGAACCTTCCCAAATAATAATCATCATAATACTTACAAAGTTATTACGTCAATGCCCCAGTTTACATTACCAATCTTATCCACTCTTACAAACAAATTGAAATATAGGCAGAAGAAAGGCCAGATTCATCATAAGTCACCGAAGAGACAGAGTTTCCCTGTATACTTATTGACCACATATTTTTTTCCATTAACAATACCAACACAGTCCTCTCCTATAAGCCTAATAAATAATGTCAAAAAATTGTACGCCAGGTCTAGATCAGTAAAACAAGGAAATGTTCTGTGTGAAATAGGTGATCACGGCAGGGGAATATTGCTTTAGATGCCAAGGGTAGTGTACTGAAAGACTCCAGTAATGGAAATTCAACCCTGGGTGGAAGGTAAGCTTGAAATGCAAGATTTAAAATATCTCAGGAATATCCTAAAATAAAACTTGCTATAAAAAGGAAGTTCTAAACATAAGCATAATCTTGCAGGCCGAAAATAATAGCGTGGCACTGCTGACATTCTTTCCCATAAACACCTGCTTCTTTTCCTCCTCCATACTTCACCTGGGCCTTCTGATGCACGAGGCATTAATAATATTCCACTTGGAGCAAGAGAAGTACATAGATTATTTATTAACCTGACAACTCTGTGCTTTGTTCAGCATTAAACTGTTTTCTTTCTTTAATAGAATGACCTTCCTAGCTGTCATGGACTAGGCAAGAGGCATGCTGCCCTATCTATTGACTGCAACAATGCAGATAACATCACCTCTTTTTCAGCAATGTTAAAAGGCAATTGTCAAAAGCTTTTTAGTTGCAGGGCACTGAACAGTGAGCAGTAAAGTGCAGCACTCAACAGAATGACTAAACATTTACATTCAGCTGCTATTTCAAGTCATACATTTCCAAAAAAACAGTACTTTATCTATCTATTCAAAGATAGCACATTTCTCAGAGCCAATAGATTTCACCATAGAGCCTTTGATGTTATAATCATTTTTATTTTTTTATTTTTATTTTTAGTAAACTCAGGCTTTAGGGTTACCTAAACCCTTTAAGTTTAGCTAAAGCCAATGTTTTCCATTTTGCATCGAGTAGGGAATGTTTCAAAACCCCTATCAAGTTTTATTCTTTTTTTAGCAGTGTCCTATTGGGTTAAATTGGGGTTGTGAAATACAGGTTTGCATATAGCTATAATCTGATTACACTTGTGATTTGATTGCACAGCAAATTAATTTATTTCCATTGTGGTGTTAGGCTTATGTATTTATTTTGTGTTGACATCAGTTTTTTTTTTTTTTTGATTTTATACATTTTTTTTAATATATATATATTTGCCTGTGTCTTATAAAGTTTTTTTGCATATTTTATATATTTGTCTGCACATTCAATATGTTGAACAGGGATTAACATAGCACTTTATTGACATGTTAATTGCAGGTGTATTTATAAGTGCATACATAAGTAGATAATTGTGCTTACATTAAACAAGCAGCGCCACATCCACTTCACAACCCCCATTTAACCTTGACTCTACCACGGTAGTAGTTTCAGTGGAGGCAGCAGCTTTAGGATTCAATTTATTGTTTATTTCCACTACTTATCTCTAGCGCGGAACCTATTTTCTTTTATTTAAAAAGTCCTCTTGGGGTTCTCCTATACTTTCTATCTAGGATCTCAGTCCAAACACCAAAACTGTTCAGCAGGAGCTGAAACTCATACATAGAAGTGTTTTATTTTTTTTTCAATTACTTTATTTAACCATAAGTTGCATTATACAAACCAAGACAGAAGTAATGCAAGATATAATTACATTAAGCTGATAGAATAAACATCATCAGAACTGCGAAAACAGGTCAACAAATCTGAGCATACAAAATGCAAGTTCCAAGTCAGGCTATTTTAACCCTTTCATGACTAAGCCTATTTCTGACATTTGGTGTTTACAAGTTAAAATCCATATTTTTTGCTAGAAAATTACTTGAAAACCCAAACATTATATATATATATATATATTTTAGCAGAGAATCTATAGAATAAAATGGCAATTGTTGAAATATTTTATGTTACACAGTATTTGAGCAGCGATGAGCAGCAGCAACTTTTTGGGAAAAATTTACTTTCATGAATTTAAAAAAAATTAAAAAGTAAATTAGCCCATTTTTTTTTGTATAATGTGAAAGATGATGTTATGCCGAGTAAATAGATACCAAACATGTCATGCTTTATAATTGCATGCACTCGTGGAATGGCGACAAACTACGGTACCTAAAAATCTCCATAGGCGACGCTTTAATTTTTTTTTACGGTTACCAGGTTAGAGTTACAGAGAAGGTCTAGGGCTAGAATTATTGCTCTCGCTCTGACAATCGCGGTGATACCACACATGTGTGATTTGAACACTGTTTACATATGCGGCCGCGACTTCCGTATGCGTTTTCTTTGCTGCGCGAGCTCGCGGGGACAGGGGGCGCTTTAAATTCTTATTTATTTTATTTATTTTTACACTATTAACCTCCCTAGCGGTATTCCCGAGTCTGGCTCGGGGTAAGATTTCAGTACTATTAGCGGTAACCCCGAGCCAGACTCGGGCTGCATTGCAGGATACAGGGAGAATTACTTACTTTGTCCCCTGGATCCTGCAATGTCTCCCCGCAGTGTGTGCGAGCTGTCTCCTCGCTCGATTCACACACAGTGCCGCCGAGCTCCATTCCCTGCGACGTTACGGCACACGGGGCGGAGATCGGCGCCAAATTCAAAAAAGTAAAAACACAATACACATACAGTATACTGTAATCTTACAGATTAAAGTACTGTTAATAAAAAAATTACACAACCCCTTTGTCCCTAGTGGTCTGTCCAGTGTCCTGCATGCACTTTTATAATATAAATACAGTTTTTTCTGCCTGGAATTTGGAGATTGTCCAAAGCAACCAAAAAGTGTCCCTTTATGTCAAAAGTGGTTTTAGACCAGCTAGAAAACAGCGATAATATATTAGAATCACTTGCAGAATTGAGCGATAGCGATTTGTGGGGAAATTTGTCATCAAACACTAAATCGAATGACAGCGACAATTCTGCAACTGAGCAAATTTCTGTGTTTTTTATTTGATTACATTATTGAATAATTTTTATTATTATCATATTATTATTTGTTATAATTATTTATAGTTATTTATTATATTATAATTCATGATTTTGTTTTTCAAACTTTATCATACCCGGGATGTCTACTAGACTCTTGTTTGGACAGATTTAAGTGAGTTATTCCTAAGAATTGCAGGCCTACAATATAAAACGCCAAATTTCCATGCAAAATAATTGTACCGCTTTCAGCACCTAAAATCTGACAGAATCATACTGCCAGGGAGTTTAAATTGTGTTTAAAAAAAAATATATATATATCACTTTTATTGCTGTCACAAGGAATGTAAACATCCCTTTAGCAATAGACAGTAATAAGTGGTGACAGGTACTCTTTATGGAGGGATCGGGGGTCTAAAAGACCCCAAATCCCTCCTTTACACTTCAAAGTATTCAGATCGCCGAAAACGGCGATTCTGAATACTGTATATTTTTTTTAAATCCGGCCCCATTGGCAGCCGAGTAAACAGGAAGTCACGTTGTGACGTCGTTTCCGTGTTTACATTCAGGAGACAGACACAAAGCCATTTACGGCTTCATGCCAGTCTGACACAAGGCGCCAGAAGTGACGGATTGTGGATTGGGTCTACCGGTGGGACAGGAGGCCCGGTCAGAGTGCCGGGAGGAGGCGGGAGGGGGATGTCCCCTCCCGCTCCTCCGGTATAACAACCGATCGGCTTTTAGCCGCATCGATTGTTATGCCTGGATAGCCAATCGCCCGCTCTAAACAACGGTACCAGGATCATGCCTGCAAATGAAGGCATGATCCCGGTATAAACCCCGAAAGCCGAGGCCGCATATATGCGTACGCTCTGCGGGAAAGAGATAAACTAAACTGAGAGGTCACAGTGGGAGACAGTTCCCAACCAATTTAGAAGAGCCCTAACTTAGTAATGCAACCTTGTGGAGAATAAAGTGAGAAATAACGGGGTCAGGAGAGATCCTCGGGTAGCCAATATAACCCAATAAGGGAGCAAGGACTAAAAAACAGGATTAGGTACATAATAGCAGCAAAAAAAAAAAAAAATACTGCAAAGGGAACATTTCCAAGCTAAGTATGAAAATACATAAAGGAAGGGCAACAGGAGAAGGGAATGGGAAGGGAGGGACAGAAGAAAAAGACAAGGGCACAAGCCCACAGCACGAGAAAAATATGTAAGGAATGAGAAAAAGCAAAAGAGAGACATTAATGTGGTTCTAAAGGCAAAAGTTTTTTTTTTCATCTAAAGTATCTTAATGCATACTGTGCATTAAGATAAAAAAAACTTCTGTGTGCAGCAGCCCCCCTCAGCCCCCTAATATTTACCTGAGCCCCATCTTGATCAAGCGGTGTGCACGACTGCCTCGGTCGTTTGGGATTCTCCCTCCTGATTGGCTGAGACACAGCAGCAGCGCCATTGGCTTCCGCTGCTGTCAATCAAAGTCAGTTAGCCAATGAGGAGAGAGGGGCAGGGCTGAACTGTGGCTCAATGTCTGAAGGGACACACAGAGCTGTGGCTCGAATCGGGTGCCCCCATAGCAAGCTGCTTGCTGCGGGGGCACTCGGCAGGAGGGAGGGGCCAGGAGTGCAAGCAAGGGAAACAAGAAGAGGAGAATATGGGCTGCTTTGTGCAAAAACACTGCACAGAGCAGGTAAGTATGACATGCTTGTTATTTTTAAAGAAAAAAAAAAAACGAGACTTTAGTTTCACTTTAAGGACCATCCTGTATCTGTGAAAACAAAATGTTGCCATTGTCTCCAAGTGTCACTAAAGGACTCCTCCTAATTATGGAGGGTAGCTGTAAGGTCCCTGAGTTCATTGATTTTAGAGAACCAGAGAGACTTCGAGGGCGGTTGCACAGACCTCCAACACATGGGAATGCATGCCTTTGTCGCATTTAGAAGCTAGATGGTAAGGGAGGTGTTGTATTTTTTAATGGGTCGTTGCATGACGTGCAGCAGGCATGCCACAGGGTTGTACACTAGATCAACATTAGTCAGGCATTTTGATAGTACTAGCCACCTTTTGCCAAAATAGTCAAATTTTTGGGCAATCCCAGAAAATGTTTACCATTGTACCTGCGGGAAGATAAGGTGTAAGGTCATGGGTACCCTATACCACCTCATCAGGATCCTATAACTGGTCTCTTGGACCTTGGTGGCTATGGGAAATGTCCAGGCAAAGTATAGGATTTTCAAGGCAGGATGTCAAGGCAGCATACATGGCAGAAAGGCTGTAACAAATCAGTTCCCTCCTATGACAAATACTCTCCAGCTCTGTGAGCTGTAGAAGTGGTATATGGCAGCTTTCCACTGTCACTGGTTTCTAAGGAAGCCACTGGTGTCATGGCCACTTGGATTAACCAAATATGACCATCGCCATATTTGGTTAATGATGCCAGAACTATCCCACCCTTCCCTTATATATGGTTCAGGAGTTAGGGTTTCTACACTTTCATCTCCCCTCTCTCTTGATTAACTGGGCTGCATGCTCAGATTAAGGGCCTGGTATGGATTCTTAGGGGGACATCGCACTTTTTTTGTGTGGAGTCCCCCTTTAAAATCTGATTTCCCAGGGGATGTCACATATTTTTGTGTGAAGTACTCCCCTCAAATCCATACCAGACAACGGTGCAAATTTTCATTCTTGCTGTAGGATCTGCTACAGCAAAAGAATTGCATTTTCAAAGAAAAAAGTGATACAATTCAAATTGCTGGCAAATAACATTCATTGCCAGTCTCTTTTTTTATCATACATATCAACACACAAACCCCTCCAAAGGTCCCCCAAAAAATACATAGAGAAATGTGTGTACTGTATCTTTTTTTTTTTTAACAAAGCTGCCAGGTCATTTACTCACAATTAAAAAAATATATATATTTGTAAATGTCAGTGCAGCTTACAGAAATACTTCCCTTCATAGGCAAAATTAGGACACTCTTAAGCCATGTACACACGATTGGATTTCCTATGGATTCTAATCCGATGTATTTTTCCATCGGAATTCCGATGAAGCTGACTTCCATTAGTCTTGCCTACACACCATCAGTCAAAAATCCGACCGTCCCAAACGCCGTGACGTAAAACACTCCGACGAGCTGAGAAAAATTAAGTTCAATGCTTCTGAGCATGTGTCGACTTGATTCTGATCATGCATGGGGTTTTTCTCTGATGGGGTTCCACACAGACGATCAGAATTTGCTATCATTTTTTTTTCCATCGAATAAATTTAAAACAAGTTCTATTTTTTCTCACCGCTGGAAAAAACAAAACAATGGTGCCCATACACGATCGGTTTGTCCGATGAAAAAAGTCCATCGGACTGTTTTCATTGGTAAAACCGATCGTGTGTACAGGGCATTAGGCATGTTATTCAAAGGAATTGGATTGGTGCATGCCCCCCTTCTCCCATCCTATTTTGCCTTTTAGCCCATAAAATGGGCATTGTTAATTTGACAGATTTTGTTCCAATTGATCTCAATGGGGATTGAAATCTGACTTCTTTAAAGTTTGCTGAACCCTGCTTGAAATGAACCCATGGTAGTTCAGTTCATAACAATTTCTGTCCTGAAGACAAAACAATATGTGACAGTAAATCTCTCCAAAATGAGGGGAGATCTTCTCTTAGACAGCTGTCACAGGAACATTCCTAGCCATTGGAAGATTTACCTTTAATTCTGTTCTGGTGACTACTATAAATGGTTGGTTGTCCCTTAACTTTCTGTCCAAATGAAAAAAAAAATCTTGAGGACAAAAAAAGAGGGTTGATATCCCGAATAGTCATGCAAGTGAATATCTAACAGAGATTCTAACTCTTTCCATCTAACAATGAAAAAAAAGAGGCTTTTAATACACTCAAACAATCAGGCTAGCCCTAATTATCATTCATCACATATCCTTATTTAAGATAATTACCGTATATACTCGAGTATAAGCCGAGTTTTTCAGCACATTTTTTTGTGCTGAAAATGCCCCCCTCGGCTTATACTCAAGTCACCTTTTTGCGCCTGATCTGCCGGATATTGGGGACCCGGTACCAGCCGGCCGTAGGTCCCCTGGACCCCAAACATGGCACACATGTAGCCCCACTCTTCCTCTACAAGTTTGTTGTCCGGGGGACCTAGGGCCGGGGAGCACCGATTTTTCAAAGCCGGGAACCCCTTCCATAGACTCCCATATTAAATGGTAATTTCTCTGGTGACTTTGGGGACCCGGTACCGGCCAGTCGTAGGTTCCCTGGACCCGAAACTTGGCAAACATATAGCCCTACTCTTCCTCTATAAGTGTGCCAAGTTTCTTGTCTGGAGGACCTACGGCCAGGGAGCACCAATTTTTCAAATCCAGGCACTCCTTCCATAGACTCCCATGTTAAACGTCAGTCTAGTCATGGACACAGTGAGGCATGGGCACAGTGAGGCATGGGCACAGTGAGGCATGGGCACAGTGAGGCATGCACATGGACACAGTGAGGCAAAGTGAGGCATGCACATGGACACAATGAGGCACAGTGAGGCATGTAGGTGGACATCCTAGGCTTATACTCGAGTCAATACGTTTTTCCATTTTTTTGTGGTAAAATTAGGTGCCTCGGCTTATATTCGGGTCGGCTTATACTCCTGTTATCCTTACCCGGTGTTAGAGATGTTAATTGTGCCTAAGAAAATATACCCTTTGTCTGGGATTTCTCCTAAATATTGCAGTGTACTTCCTACTTCCTGGTATGTGAGGGTGCCTAGGCACACCTGTGCCTAGATACTCATAATTGTACATCTGTGATGTGAGATTAAGGACACTTCTGACTGCTGGTCTCAGGAGATCTGGAGTGAGATTTGTTGGTGTCACCACTGTCTTGCTCACTAGAGGTTCTGGTATAAGGAAGCAAAAGCCCTACCACTACCAAGATGACCACTCCCACACAGACATACAATGCAAAACAAGGCATAGTAGGTCAGTAAAAGGGACAATCAGTTGCAGAGAGACGACAGGCAATACTAGTTACATGTCCTTTTCCTTCTGCCTGCCTTTTTTGGGCACAGCTTACAGAGCTTAGTTCTTCTATAACTTAACCCTCCTGGCGGTATTCACCAGTGTGGCTTGAGGTTAAATTTCAGTACCATTAGCGGTAACCCCGAGCCACACTCGTGATTGCATTTCAGAATCCTGGTACAGGTAACTTACCTTGTCACCAGGATCCTGCGATGTCCCCCCACTGTGTCCTCCACCGGATCATCCGCCCGATGCTCTGTGTGCCCCGGTCTCTGGTCCCTGCGAGCATCGTGACACAAGGGGGCGGAGCCCGGGGACAAATTCAAAAAGTATAAAAAACATAACACATGCAGTATACTGTAATCTTACAGATTACATTACTGTATCAAATCATTTCACCTCCCTTTTATTCCTAGTGCTTTGTAAAGTGCCCTGCATGCAGTTTTATATTATACATACTGTTCTTTCTGCCTGGAAACTTGAGATTGTCCATGGCAACCAAAAAGTGTCCCTTTATGTCAAAAGTTGTTTTAAATCAGCTAGAAAATAGCGATAGTAAATTAGAACACTTGCAGAATTGACCGATAGTGATTTGTGGGGAAATGTATTGTATTATTGTTATATTATTACTTTTTATAATTATTTATAGTTATTTATGTAGTGGATGGTTGTTACTAGTTATTATAATTCACCATATCACCCTGCTGCCAGACCTCCATATATCACTCTCAGAGACAATGAACAGTCATTTTACTTTGTTTTGTTTTTGTTTATTTGGGGGCTATAACTTGGTTGGGGAAAAGGGGTATGGGATGCCCATAGAACAGATCACTTTGCCATCATGGTTAAAGAATTTGTTAAATGAATTGAGCTTTGAAGAACTGATGAACTCTAACATTCACAGTCCCTTCCCCTGAATAAACTCCTGCAGACCTTTGCTCCTCCTCTGCATCAACTCCCCCAGACTGTTACTCCCAGGACTCCTCTCCTCCTGCACAAAACTTTACTATAACCTGTTAGTCTTTCTGCCCCATCTTCTTCACACCACATCAGGGATCATTCTGAATGGTCCCAGGTGCTTACTGACTTGCTGAACGGTTAATAGGCCAGGGGCCTGCAGTACCCCTACTTGGCGGCCTAGATGTTTAGCAGCCTGAGTTAGTTGGTGGACTACTGATCCCAGCTAGCCCGACTTGCAAATCCTGCGCCTGCAGGCCACATCGATTTGACACGAAACCCCACAGTCTCTCCTCTGGCCTTGCACCCAACTCCCCTGGCATGCCTCCTCCAGATATCCACTGTGCCTTACTCACCGACCTTCTCCTGCCTTAAGTCCATGGTGAAGAGCTTACCCGGACGTGCGTACCGATCGCTTCTCCAGCCCCTCTGTTCCAGGACACCTCCTCCATGACCGTGTAAGGATGAGGCTCCCTCCCAGCTCCCGGGCTCCTCCCCCGAGGCGCACACCCCTTAGATGGGTATGGGCCTCCTGCTGTGATCTAACACTCCATTCTTCACTTCACCCAGCCGACAACTCCCCTCCAGTGGGCTGGACCTGGGCTTATGAAGGAGGCCTGCCCCCTGCCAATTTAAATTGGGGATTGGTCAGGGCTCCTCACATGAGCTCCCTGCCCTGCCCCTCTTCCAGAACATTCTCCCCTTAAAACGTGACCCCCCAAACCTTTTCCCCAACCTTAACCGAAAAAAACTAAAATAAACATTCTAAAACCCTGACGCTGCCACCAATCTATCCTGTCCCCAGTCATATCCCTAACAATAACTGGGCAGGTTAGTCATCCTATTCAAAGGCAATTATGTTATGGAAAGTGCTATAATCCATACCAATCAGACAATGATCATCTGTGAGAGAGTTTTCATGAAACTTACTGGGTAGAAGGTGGGAAAACGACCACAGTTATAAAGTTCAGAGGTAGTTGTTCATACCTACAGGAGCCTCCCAAACCTTCCTATCAAGTCCTAATCCTGGGCAACTCTGGCAGGCAAAGCTTTGAAAAAATTCTGCTTCTAGGTACCCGTACTTCAAACCTTTCCCACAGCAACAGAGTCCCCTTAAATATCCTGACTAAAGAAAACCAAAATTGATAGCTTGCTATGAGCTACTAAGGTTTGCATATCAATGTACATTGACATAAATACTAGAACTATAGTAGTAATGGAAACCCTATCATTGCTCCTACCTGACATCCCCTGGGGTCAGCATAATTTAATAGTGATATTTAACGGACGCTGGGGGCGTGGCCTGCTGCGGACCGGAATGGCTGCCTGAACCCAGCGCTCTGTTCCACGGCCTGGATTACAGCAACAATCCGCAACCTTCCTTCCCCCTATCGCACATCCTGCGAGGGGAAGGACTGAGGACACTCCGGGGCATGTCAAGGAGGAGAAATAAGCCGCCTGCACCGAGCCGCCTGACAGACTACTATCCCTCCACCACGGCTATGCAGACGGCCCAAGATGGTGCCGGCCCTGAAGGCTCGCAACACGCGGACACAAACACTCTGCCTGTCTGTGTCCAGATGCTGCTACCACACTCGGGAGACACCTCCAGTAACAGCTCTCAAAGGGACAGCATGGACACCCTGCCACCTCCAAATGATGCCCTAGAGGGACAGCATATGGACAGAGGTAAGCGACTGGCAACCTCCCCTGCTAACTCCCCTTATAAACAGCCCCAAGCTAAGAAGCAGCTGTGGTCAGATGTGGCTGCAGGCACACATAACACAAAGCAAGCTCCTTTCCTTGCCTCTGTCCCTGTCACAGACAATACAGTATCTGAGGCAACGCTTAAATCCATGCTGCTGACTTTGCAAAAAGACCTGCATAGGGAGCTGCAAATCTCCATATCCCAGATGCATGACAAGATAGACTGCCTTGAAGAAAGAGCAGACGCTATGGAAGAAAACATGCAGGATTATTCTAAAGCGCACAATGAGCTATTGGATGCACATGAGCATCACAATGAAGAAATACACCACATAAAAATGAAGTTAGCAGATTTAGAAGATCGCTCCAGGCGCAATAATATTACATTCAGAGGAATCCCAGAATCAATCAAATCGACTGAAATAACTCCCTACCTGCAGCAACTTATCTCAACTTTGCTCCCTCGCCTCAACACCCGTGATATTCTAATTGACCGGGCCCACAGAATCTCTAAACCATCACATTTACCAGACGACATCCTAAGAGATATCCTTGCTCGGATCCACTTTTTCCACATCCGCCGCCAGAGCCTCAAGACCACTACCGGCCCCATATACCAAAGTCAAGCTGTTCACTGACCTATCTCCTGCTACAATGGAAATGTGCAGAGCCTTCACACCCATCACTTCTATTCTCCAACAGAAAAAAATAGTCCATGGATGGGGTTTCCCAACAAATTTGCTAGTCACACATCAACAACAGATTGTCCCCATCCTCACTCCTAAGGATGGATACAAAAAGCTGACAAATTGGGGTTTCCTCCCCATTGCCGCTAGGGACACTGGACAGTCCAGCACCCCTCCCAGATCATCCGCCTCCGGTAAACTGGTACCCAATTCGGACTATATATTTTATTAATAAACCAGTTTGATTTAAAACTACTACACTATCGGAGGCCCTTTCTCTTCCCATCCCTTATCTCACATCCCCATTGGAGTTGTTCTCCCCCTCCTTTCCCCCCCTCCGTCTAGGGGCCGCAACGTTATTGTAAGCAGAGGAGACCAGTAACAACACATATTAGAAGAACCATTATAGAGGAGGGAGATTTATCTGATCATGCCTATTATGTCTACATGGGGGTGAGAGTTCTGTGAGACCACTGCATGGACACATCAGATACCCTTCTACCATCAGAGGATTTATATCTGCACTAGTTCACTTTCATTCTCTTGAATATTCACGTCAAAGGAGTCCCATTAACCACTTGCCGACCGCGCCATGGACGAAAGACGTCTACAGCGCGGTCGAGTTATCCTGAGTGGACGTCCCAGGGACGTCCTCACAGAATCTTGCTCCCGCGCACCCCCTGGGGCGCACTCCAGGAAATGTCCGTGACCACCGGGTCCGGAAGACCCGGCGCATCACGGATCACGGTAGATGGCCGCTAATAGCGGCCGTTTACCATGTGATCGCTCCGTCAAATGACGGAGCGATCACTTGTAAACAGACCGGCATCATGTGATGACGCCGGTTTCCTCTCTCCCCTCTGTGTACCGATCGGTACAGTGTGAGAGGAGAGGGGAGGGAGCGGATCATGGCAGCTCCCTCCCCCATGTCAGCTGTGGGCTGGATCTGTGACAATTGCAGTCACAGATCCGGCCATCCATCCATCCCTGCTCAGCCATCCCTGGTGCAATACCCTGTGCAATACTCTGCAATACCCTGTACAATACCCTGTGCAATACTCTGCAATACCCTGTGCAATACTCTGCAATACCCTGTGCAATACTCTGCAATACCCTGCCAATACTCTGCAATACCCTGCCAATACTCTGCAATGCCCTGTGCAATACTCTGCAATACCCTGCCAATACTCTGCAATACCCTGCCCATACTGTGCAATACTCTGCAATACTGTGCAATACCCTGCCATACTGTGCAATACTCTGCCATATTCCGCAATACCCTGCCATACTCCTCAATACTCCGCAATACTCCTCAATACCCTGCAATACTCCTCAATACCCGGCAATACTCCTCAATACCCTTCAATACTCCGCAATACCCGGCAATACTCCGCAATACCCGGCAATACTCCGCAATACCCGGCCATACTCCGCAATACCCGGCCATACTCCGTAATACCCGGCCATACTCCGCAATACCCGGCCATACTCCGCAATACCCGGCCATACTCCGCAATACCCGGCAATACTCCGCAATACCTGGCAATACTCTGCAATAACCACTTCCCGCCCACCGGCCGTCATATGACGTCCTTGACTTTGTGCGGGGATATCTGAATGATGGGAGCAGCTACAGGCATCATTCAGATATTCGCTTTTTCAGCCGGCGATTCCCTACACCATAAGAATGATCATAGCGGCTGTTCCACTGCTTGATCTCTCTTACGGGAGGTGAGAGGGGATGCCCCCCTCCCGCTGCCCTCCGGTGCTTCTACCGACTCACCGCTACGATCAAAGCCAAGATTGTTTTTTTTTTTGTTTTTTTTTCAGGCTTCCCAGCCTAGAGGTGAGATGTGGGGTCTTATTGACCCCATATCTCACTGTAAAGAGGACCTGTCATGCCATATTCCTATTACAAGGGATGTTTACGTTCCTTGTAATAGGAATAAAAGTGATCAAAAAAAAATTTGGGGCGGAAAAACATGTCAAACTAAAATAAATAAAGTAAAATGAACAATAAAATATATATATTTTTTTTAAATCGCCCCTGCCCCCGCGAGCTCGCATGCAGAAGTGAACGCATACGTAAGCCCCGCCCACATATGAAAACGGTGTTCAAACCACACATGTGAGGTATCTCTGCGAACGTTAGAGCGAGAGCAATAATTTTGGCCCTAGACCTCCTCTGTAACTCAAAACATGTAACCAGTAAAAATATTTAAAGCGTCGCCTATGGGGATTTTTAAGTAGCAAAGTTTGGCGCCATTCCACGAGCGTGTGCAATTTTGAAGGGTGACATGTTAGGTATCTATTTACTCGGCGTAACTTCATCTTTCACAATATGCAAAAACATTGGGCTAACTTTACTGTTTTTTTTTCTTTTAAGCACAAAACTGTTTTTTTCCGTAAAAAACGCGTTAGAAAATTTCTGCGCAAATACCGTGCAAGATAAAAAGTTGCAACGACCACCATTATATTCTTTAAGGTCTTTGCTAAAAAAACATATATAATGTTTTGTGGTTCTATGTAATTTTCTAGCAAATAAATGATGATTTTTACATGTAGGAGAGAAATGTCAGAATTGGCCTGGGTGCTCCAGAACATCTGAAGGTGCTCCCTGCATGTTGGGCCTCTGTATGTGGCCACGCTGTGTAAAAGTCTCACACATGTGGTATCCCCATACTCAGGAGGAATAGAAGAATGTGTTTTGGGGTGTAATTTGTGGTATGCATATGCTGGGTGTGAGAAATAACCTGCTAATATGACAATTTTGTGAGAAAAAAAAAAAGAAAAAAAATAATCTTGATTTTGCAAAGAATTGTGGGAAAAAATTACAACTTCAAAAAACTCACAATGCCTCTTTCTAAATACCTTGGAATGTCTTCTTTCCAAAAAGGGGTAATTTGGGGGATATTTGTACTTTTCTGGCATGTTAGGGTCTCAAGAAATGAGATAGGCCGTCAGTACTTCAGGTGTGATCAATTTTCAGGTATTGGCACCATAGCTTGTGGACTCTATAACTTTCACAAAGACCAAATAATATACACCAATTTGTACTTATTTTTACCAAAGATATGTAGCAGTATAAATTTTGGCCAAAATTTATGAAGAAAAAATACTAATTTGCAAAATTTTATAACGGAAACAAAGAAAAATTATTTTTTTTACAAAATTTTCAGTCTTTTTTCTCTTATAGCGCAAACAATAAAAAACCCAACAGTGATTAAATACCACCAAAAGAAAGCTCTATTTGTGTGAAAAAAAGGACAACAATTTCATATGGGTACAGTGTTGTATGACTGAGTAATTGTCATTCAAAATGTGAGAGCACCAAAAGCTGAAAATTCGTCTGGTTAGGAAGGGGGTTTAAGTGCCCAGTTGTCAAGTGGCTAAGAGACTTTTGTGCACTTATTATTATTCCTTTTCCTTTTACCTTATTCACAGTACTATTTTTCGGGCACATCCATTCGGGACTTTCAGGCTTATTATTTTTGTGCCATATATATATTTAGCACTTGTGCACTTTATTATTTATGTCACTTGGCATAGCCATACCTTATATCTTTATTTATTATTATTGTGCCCTATTTACATTTAGCACTTGTGCACTTTATTATTCTTTAATATTTTATTGCCTGGCATTTATTTTAGGTGATTTAGCACTGTAATTTATATATCACTGCATAGGTATTTATATATATATATATATATATATATATATATATATATATATATATATATATATATATATATATATATTGTGACAGCAGGAAGGTAAAGTCACCTGGTTGCATCCAGGGGGGTAGGTATATTTCTCCCAGATTCAGGCTTTATGCCGACTTATACAACTAGGGAGAGAGTTGATGAAGCCCAGCTGAGGCTAGTGGGCTCATGGATGATTCATACCTCTAGGGAGAGTGCTGAGCGTCGTGCAGGCAGGGAGTTGATGAGACCAGCTGAAGCTTGTCAGCTCGTTTAAGGCCTCTATAAAAACTCCCAGCTTCATTAGGTGTTTGCTCATGCCTGGAACCAGACCTGTGTGGACTGTCTAGGGAGAGTGAACCCCTGTGCGGTGAGACAAAGCCTGTGTGGCTATTTGTTTGGACATTTACTAAACCAGGGACTTAGGGACTAGGACAGCACCAGGCTGATCCCAGTTGTTAGTTAGGGAAACCTGCATGTTTAGTCAGAGGTCAAGCTGACCAGGATTTATTTTGTTTATGTTTCTTTTTGCTTTGCTGTGTTTTTGTCACTGTAAATAGAGAAATAAACCGCACCTTTTGATCTTGAAAACCACAACCTCCGTCTGCTGGGCCTGTTTTTGTGTGGGGAGCCCATCCAGGGGGTCACACACACCCGCTACCAAGCTAACCCCCTCACAGTTGGTGGAGAACCAGTGGCAGTTTTTTTTTTAAGCCAGCATGGAGGAGATACTGAAACAGCTGGCTCTAGCAAATGCCAATCAACAGCAGACAAATGCAGGTTTGCAAAAGAGCTTCGCAGCCCAGCAACAAGCCCAGCAGCAATCTGAGGCCCGCTTCATAGACCTGTTGCAGAAGCAAGAGCAGAGACTACAACAACAGATGGAAGCAGTAATGCAGCAACGTCCGCAGACCAGTGAGGAAAGCCGTCCCACTAATACCGCGTCCTTTGGGGTGAGTCGTTTATTGACAAAAATGACTGGAGAGGATGATCCAGAGGTATTTTTGACCACATTTGAAAGGACTGCTGAAAGAGAAAAGTGGCCTGAGGAGCAGTGGGCTGGACTGGTGGCTCCTCTGTTAACTGGTGAATCGCAGAAAGCTTACTATGACCTAGAGCCTGACCAAGCAAAAGACTATGTGATGCTAAAAGCTGAAATATTGGCAAGGCTGGGTGTCACCCTGGCTGTCCGGGCTCAGCGTGTGCATAACTGGACTTTCCAGCTTGGAAAACCCCCCAGGTCTCAAATGTATGATCTCATTCACCTGAGCAGGAAGTGGCTACAGCCAGAGACTTTGTCCGCACCGGAGATTGTGGAACGTGTTGTGATGGATTGTTTCTTGAGAGCTCTTCCTACCGCCATTCAAAAGTGGGTAAGCCATGGAGACCCAGAAACGGCCGGTAAACTTGTGGATCGTGTAGAGAGATACTTGGCTGCAGAGAACCTGACGGCCTCTTCCAGAAACTCTCGGACTTTCCACCCTAAGACCAGACCATCCCCAGGGGCGGATAAGATGATTCCAAGGGGTGAGGGTGGAGAGAGTGAGAGGGTGGGAGCTCTGCCCAGGGTTTGGCGAGAACAGCCTGGGAAGTCGGGGGCTCAAGAGGCAGCCAAAAGGATTGTTTGCTACCGCTGCCGGCAAACGGGACATATTGCAGCAAATTGCCCGGTTGTGGAGGAACCCATGCAATGTGACTTTCTGACGGACAGACGTCAGTCGCTGTGTGCGACAGTCGCATGCACTGCCATTCGGGGAACTGAGAAACATTTATGCAAAATGTGTATTAATGGTAGAAATGTTGTGGTATTACTGGATTCAGGTAGCCTTGTGACCCTGATAAAGGCTGAATTAGTTAAAACAGAGGTCTCTGGGAATAGCAAGGTAGCTGTTATTTGTGTGCATGGGGACACCCGAGAGTATCCAGTGACTACAGTGTGTTTCAAGACCCCCAAAGGTACCCTCTCTCATCCAGTGGGGTTAGTATCTCAATTACCGCATGATGCCATTGTGGGAAGGGATTTTCCGAAGTTCTGGGAACTGTGGAATGATCCTGAGCCCCCCACTGGTGCCCCTATGTACCAGGAAGGTGATAGCCAGAACTCCTCTGAGAGTGGTGAGGACTCTCCAGAATTTCCCTTGTCAGTATTGGCAGGCGAGACTCAAGAAACTGGAGAGGAGCCCACCTCCTCAGACGAAAACCTACCGTCTGTGGAGTTTTCTGATCTTGAGGTTCACAGGGAAAATTTTGCCACAGAACAGTTAAAAGACCCCGCCCTAATAAAGGCACGGGAAAACGTAGTGGAAATAGATGGCGAGTTAGTGAACCCAGATAATACCTGCACTTACCCATACTTCAGCGTAGAGAAGGACCTACTGTATCGGGTGGCAAAAAGGGCAGAAGAAACCGTTGAGCAGCTTGTGGTGCCCAAACCTTACAGGAAGTTGGTGTTGGAGTTGGCCCATGGGCACATTCTTGGAGGTCATCTGGGGACAGAGAAAACCCGAGAGAGGGTATTACAGAGATTCTATTGGCCTGGGGTGATGAAGGACATAGAAAATTATTGTTCCTCCTGCCCTGTGTGTCAGAGGTCGGCCCCGATGCCACATTTCCGTAGCCCGCTGGTCCCTCTACCCATCATTGAGGTCCCGTTTGAGAGGATCGCAATGGATTTGGTAGGTCCTATAATCAAGTCCGCTAGGGGGCACCAGTACATATTAGTTATAATGGACTATGCCACCCGTTATCCAGAAGCGATCCCTCTCCGAAATACCTCGGCCAAAACCATAGCCAAAGAGCTATCTCTTGTTTTTAGCCAGGTGGGTATTTGTAAAGAACTGCTTACGGACCAAGGTACACCCTTTATGTCCCGGGTTATGAAAGAGCTGTGTAAATTGTTCAAAGTGACGCAATTGCTTACGTCTGTGTATCACCCCCAAACCGATGGGCTGGTTGAAAGATTCAACAAAACCCTAAAACAAATGTTGAAGAAAGTGGTGGATAGAGATGGAAAGGATTGGGACTGTCTACTTCCTTATTTGATGTTTGCTATTAGGGAGGTGCCCCAATCCTCTACGGGATTCTCCCCCTTTGAGTTACTGTATGGGAGACACCCAAGAGGGCTGTTGGATATTGCCAAGGAAACTTGGGAAAGTGAGAGTTCTCCCCACAGGAGTGTGATTGAGCATGTCGCCCTGATGCAAGATCGAATTGCACAGGTAATGCCCATCGTGAAGGAACATTTGGCCCAAGCGCAGTTGGCACAGCAGAGAGTGTACAACCGTGGAGCCAAGACCCGTACCTTTTCCCCGGGGGATAGGATATTGGTACTTGTCCCTACGGTTGAAAGTAAATTCCTTGCCAAATGGCAAGGCCCCTACGAGATAATGGAAAAAGTGAGCGAAGTGAATTACAAGGTCAGACAACCAGGAAGGCGAAAGCCCGAACAGATCTATCACGTTAATCTGTTGAAAGCCTGGAGGGATAGAGAGTCCCTAGTCGCAGAAACTTGGTCACCAGCTCAAACTGGTTGCGTGATTCCGGAGGTTGGAATAGCAGCCACCTTGTCACAACCCCAACAACAGGAGGTTAAGGAGTTTGTGCTTCGCAACAAGGAGGTGTTCTCTGAGCTGCCGGGACAAACATCTGGGGTAGAGCATGATATTATTACCCCGCCCGGTGAAAGGGTGAAGTTAAAACCCTATCGGATCCCAGAGGCCCGACGGGAGGCAATACGGGAGGAAGTACAGAAAATGCTGAACTTAGGGGTGATAGAGGAGTCCCAAAGTGATTGGTCTAGTCCCATTGTGTTGGTGCCTAAACCGGATGGGAGCTGGCGATTTTGTAACGATTTTCGTCAGTTGAACAAAGTTACAAAATTTGACACCTACCCCATGCCACGTATAGATGAGTTGATCGACCGGCTGGGAACAGCCCGATACATGACGACTCTTGACCTCACAAAAGGGTATTGGCAAATTCCCCTGGCCAAGTCGGCCAAAGAGAAAACCGCATTTGTAACCCCAGACGGGGCGTTCCAATATAAGAGAATGCCGTTCGGGTTACAGAATGCGCCGGCCACATTCCAGCGGAAAATGGACCAGATACTGAGGCCCCATCGGAAGTATGCTGCGGCTTACCTGGATGACGTAATTGTCCATAGCACAGATTGGGCCTCACATCTGCCAAAAGTGCAAGCAGTCCTAGACTCTATCCGGGAAGCGGGGTTTACGGCTAACCCCAAGAAGTGTACCATTGGGCAGGAGGAGGCCAAATATCTTGGGTACACCATTGGCAGGGGAGTAATAAAACCCCAACTTAACAAAGTCGAGGCCATCCAGAGTTGGCCACGTCCCAACAGCAAGAAGCAGGTACGAGCCTTTCTGGGAATCGCGGGTTATTATCGGCGCTTCATTCCCCACTTTGCTTCTAAGGCTGTGCCCCTAACCAACCTGACGAAAGGGAAAGGGTCGGTCATGATTAAATGGACCCCCGAGGCTGAGGCAGCGTTCCAATTCTTGAAACAAGCCTTATGTAGCCAGCCAGTGTTGTACTCACCCGACTTCTCTAAAGACTTTGTCGTACAAAGTGATGCGTCAGATGTGGGGTTAGGAGCAGTATTGTCCCAGGTCTGGAACGGGGAAGAGCACCCAGTCATTTACCTCAGCAGGAAGTTGAAGTCACATGAGGTAAATTATGCCACGGTTGAAAAGGAGTGTTTAGCGGTGAAGTGGGCTCTAGATTCCCTTCGGTACTATCTGCTAGGTAGGCACTTTGACATGGTTACGGATCACGCTCCGTTAAAGTGGATGGCTCAAAACAAGGAGACAAATAGAAGAGTAAATAGGTGGTTCCTGGCCCTACAGGAATTCAACTTCACAGTAAAGCATCGCCCTGGCGTTCAAATGGGGAATGTGGATGCTTTGTCTCGAGTACATGAATGCCTGATTGCTGGTGTTCCAACCCCAAGGTTAAAACAAGAGGTATGTGACAGCAGGAAGGTAAAGTCACCTGGTTGCATCCAGGGGGGTAGGTATATTTCTCCCAGATTCAGGCTTTATGCCGACTTATACAACTAGGGAGAGAGTTGATGAAGCCCAGCTGAGGCTAGTGGGCTCATGGATGATTCATACCTCTAGGGAGAGTGCTGAGCGTCGTGCAGGCAGGGAGTTGATGAGACCAGCTGAAGCTTGTCAGCTCGTTTAAGGCCTCTATAAAAACTCCCAGCTTCATTAGGTGTTTGCTCATGCCTGGAACCAGACCTGTGTGGACTGTCTAGGGAGAGTGAACCCCTGTGCGGTGAGACAAAGCCTGTGTGGCTATTTGTTTGGACATTTACTAAACCAGGGACTTAGGGACTAGGACAGCACCAGGCTGATCCCAGTTGTTAGTTAGGGAAACCTGCATGTTTAGTCAGAGGTCAAGCTGACCAGGATTTATTTTGTTTATGTTTCTTTTTGCTTTGCTGTGTTTTTGTCACTGTAAATAGAGAAATAAACCGCACCTTTTGATCTTGAAAACCACAACCTCCGTCTGCTGGGCCTGTTTTTGTGTGGGGAGCCCATCCAGGGGGTCACACACACCCGCTACCGAGCTAACCCCCTCACAATATATATATATATATATATATATATATATATATATATATATATATTTTATCATTTTCCTCACTTTATGTAGTTTGTATGCTGGCTTTTAGCGCGAAAACACCCCCCTTTTTTATTTCTACTATTGTGTAAGGTGAACACAGTTAGTTTTTGCAGCTTTTTGCACAGTACACTTTATTCACATTTCACCTACTCTTCAGTAGCGCGAAAGACCATTTTTTGTTTACCCAATTCGGACTGAGATGACCAGATCATAACCAAGCCCAGTCCTCTTATCCACTTCAATCCGCCATTGATGGTATTTACTCTGTTGTTTTCTTTTTTTTTCGGTTCTTTCTCTCCACCCCCCAGGTTATAGTGTGCTAAACACACCAACTTGCATTATTTGTTGTTTATACGGTTTACTCAAACACTGTTTATAACTATTTCACTGTGTTCTAACTGCTATACTATATACCGTGTACATTTTTCTATTGCATAACTTGCCTTACTCTTTATATAGTAATTGTTTGATATAGCCAGAAGGTATAGTCTCTATCCTTCCGCCTACTACCCCACACACAAATTGCCATTATGGCCCTTACGATCACTTCCTTAAATGCCAAAGGCCTAAATACCCCCTTTAAACGCAATCTTCTTTGGAAAGAAGCTTTGGCTCTCCACACTGATGTTCTCTGTGTGCAGGAGACCCATTTCTCAAAGCTTAAACCACCTTCCTGCAGTCACAAACGTTACCCTCATTGTTTTTTCGCTAATGCTCCCAAAAAAAATAGAGGTGTAATGATCGCCATTAGCGCAGCAGTAAACTTTGTACTGCATCATAGCCAAACCGATGAGGAGGGCAGTTATTTAATTCTCTCAGCCACAATTGATAACTGCCCCCTCACCATAGTAAACATATATGCCCCCAACACAGCACAGAGAATGTTTTACTCATACCTCATTTCTAAACTGGCCCCCTATAGATCCTCACACTTGATCATATGCAGAGATCCTAACGAAATTGTTGACCCTTCACTGGACACATCTATTCCAACAAAACGCAGACCCTCAGCACTTGCTGCTTTACTCAAAATAGAAGACCTCTATGACTCCTGGAGGTGTTTACATGACATGGAGAGAGACTATACCTTCTTCTCCTACCCATACCAATCTTACTCATGGATTGATCTAATTATCACTGATAAACACCTACTACAGTCCATAACCGATTCACGTATAGGAACAATATCATGGTCCGATCATGCTCCAGTCACAATCAAATTATCCCCACTTTCCCACTCTCCCAGACATACTATCTGGAGATTAAACCCTTCCCTTCTCAACAACCCCTTGTTTCAATGACAAATACAATCCGAGATAACAAATTATTTCCTAAACAATGAAAACTCCACGGATGATCATGTCATCTTGTGGAATGCACACAAAGCTTGCCTGCAAGGTCTTTTTATAAAACTAGGCGCGTACACGAAAAACTTCAGTCTTCCATCACTAAGTCCCTGTTAAAACAAATTCGCACCCTAGAATTTGCAAATAAACAGTGCCCATCTGCTACCACATCCTCAGACCTAAAAATCCTCAGATACCAATTCAGTGAACATCTTCGAGACAGATTTGATTACTACATTAAACGTCTCAGATTACAATATTACTCCTCAGCCAACAAGCCTGGTGCTTTCATGGCTAAACAATTCAAGAGACAACTATCCCACAAAAAAAATCTCATTCCTCACAAACCCAATCCACTTGATATCGCAAACGAATTTAGTAATTTCTACTCCAAACTCTATAATCTTACAGAAACAGGCCCCCAGCCCCCTCCCAATCAGGAAGACATTAAGAGTTTCTTATCATCTATTCGCCTCCCTTCCATTTCCCCTGCGCAACTTGACCTTCTTTCTACACCCTTTTTACCCGAAGAGGTTCATAAGCTCATTAAACAACTCCCTCTACATAAAGCCCCGGGTCCTGATGGCCTTCCCAATGAATATTAGAAAATGTTGCCAAGCAACTTGTCCCTTATCTGTGTAATACCTATAATCAATTTGCTTCCACTGGCGATATCCCTAAAGAATCCCTTGAAGCACTAGTAGTTACTATCCCGAAACCAGGAAAATCACCGGACAACCCTGCCAATTACCACCCAATCTCGCTCCTCAACACGGACACAAAAATACATGCCAAACTCCTAGCTCAACGTCTTTCGACAGTCATTCCCCAAATCATCCACCCAGACCAAGTAGGCTTTGTCCCGGGCAGACAAGCATCAGATGGCACCAGACGCTTCATCAATCTCATACAGTGGGTGGAGAACACTCAAACGCCTTCTCTCTTCCTTTCTTTGGATGCAGAGAAGGCGTTCGATAGAGTACATTGGCCATATATGGAAGAAGTTCTCCGCAAATTTGGAATATCAAGATCTTTCCTGTCAGCTGTATTAGGCCTTTACACTCTTCCAAGTGCATGCTTCTGGACCTCTAGTATTGTATCAAGCCCCTTTAAAATCACCAATGGCACGAGACAGGGTTGCCCGTTATCTCCCCTGATATTTGCCATGATAATGGAACCACTAGCGCAATCCATAAGGTCTGACCCAGAAATTTCAGGAATCAAAATTGGAGACACAGAGCACAAAATAGGCCTTTATGCAGATGATGTAATCATAGCACTCACAAATCCCACAATATCTCTTCCAGCGGTTCAACGCATCTTGGACTTATTCAGTGCAATTTCCCTCTATAAACTAAATCACAGCAAATCCCTTATGCTTAACCTAGGTTTAGACCGCCAAACTATTAATTCTATATCAGCCGAAACCCACTTTGCATGGGCACACAATTCCTTCCTACCCTACTTAGGAATTCAATTGACATTCCCAAGCAGTATCTTACTACAAACTAACTTTGAAGACCTCGTAGGCAAACTAATGCGTCTGTCCAAAGAGATACTTAGCATCCCAACCTCTTGGGCGGGCAGAATTGCTCAGGCTAAAAATGTATTTGCTTCCACATATCCTGTATATTTTTCGAACAATTCCTCTTCCCATGGTACAAGCCCAATTAAGAAAACTCCAGGGAATTATCAATACCTTTATCTGGCAACTGAAACGCCCTAGGGTAATAAGATCTATACTCACAACCTCTGTACAACATGGTGGTCTGGGACATCCAAGCATACTACCGTGCAACGATCCTAGATCAACTAAAAACCTGGTGGTCAACAGACCAATATACCACTTGGAAACAAATAGAATCTACCGCCCTCTCCTTGAACCCTCCTTGAACCCCAAACTCTTCCTAGCCGCCACCTGGCTCAATCTCAAACCAACGCGACATCCACTTGGCTCTATCACTGCTTCTCTAAGGGTGTGGAAGGCATTTTCACAAATTGACAATGGCCTGTCATCCAGCATACTGTCGCTAATGCCTATTGAAGCTATAAAACTCCTAGCACCTGACTTATCCCTCTCGGATTGAATAAACACCGTTATCTCCAACCTAGGAATGTTGTTCTCATCTTCGGAGCTACACTCCTTCTCCTACCTGCAACAAAAGTTAAACTTATCCTCTAAATCTTTCTTCCTTTACCTCTGAATAAGATCCATTTTATCCAAAATACCCTGGGCAGCGGCAAACTCTATCTCACAATCTCTACTGAACTTTTACTTTAACCATAGATTTTTTTATTATTAAATTTTACAACTTACACGTAACAGATACAGCATTATAAGTATCACAGAGCATGTACAAAGACTGCATCAAACACCTCCACATATGTATAACACACTGCAAAATATTTTTTGTGGCCCTGAATGGCTCTTTTTGCAAGCGTACATTAAAGTGCAAATTTTTATTTATTTTTATTTTTTGCCCTAAACGGGTCTTTTTTTGCACGAGCAAAATAAAATGCAAATTTTTAATTTTTTTTGCCCAATGGGTCTTTTGGAAAAGAGCACAATAAAGTGCCTTTTTTTCCCCCTAAATGGATCTTTTTCAAAGAGCAGAATACACCCACAGTATGGAAACGGTGTATCTCTCAACGTAATATATGCAGTGCTGGTGCACTGAGCTTGCAGATAAAAGGTAGATTTTCTCTGACACTGGGCTCATGGCAGTGTAAAAAGACTGTGCACTGCAACACAAACAGGTAAACCTATGCAGATCGCTGATTTTAATCTCTGAATCTGGACTCCTATATAATAAATCTCTCTCCCTGAAAGCACCAACAGGAACCTGGCCCTACACTACACTATCTCTCTATCTTTTCCCTCAGATTGCAGAATCAGGACTACCTCATGTATTTTACAATCTCTCCCTATTAGCAACAGCAGCAGCCAAGATCCTCTCCCTATCTATTCTGAAGCAGAGTGACGTGTGTGCTGTGTGCCTCTAGCTTATATAGAAGCTGGGTCACATGTTGCACTGACCAATCACAGCCATGCCATTAGTAGGCATGGCTATGATGGCTTCTAAGGGCACACCAGCTAATCAAAAGGTGATTGGCTGGCCCCTGAAGCATTTCTAACTGCGTAATTAGATTTCTGAACCCGAACCCGGACTTTTGCGCAAAGTCCGGGTTCGGGAAAAAGCTAAAGTTCGGTACGGACCCGAACTTTACAGTTCGGGTTCGCTCAACACTATTAGTTACATGTTATCCCTCGACCATTAACAGAGTTGGATCTTAGTTCCAATGTACACGGTCATGATAGGAGTTCACACCTTATCTTTATATTTACTTGCTTAGTTTGTTATAACATTTCAACCGATTAACAAAATGTTGAAGTCTAGTAACTCTTTGTATCTACAACATGCCGGGGTATGCCCATTTGGCAATGTTTTGTAAGTAAACTCTTGATAATAAAAATAAAAAATTGAAAGTAAAAAAAAAAAAAAATAGTGATATTTAACATTTTGAATATAATTACTCATTCTTTACAATTCACATTTTCTTAAAATGCATCAGGGACTATGACAAAAGATTTCTATATCGGAGCTACCAGTTCTGGTCACCTACCATGCCCACCTTTATGAACTGGTCTTTCCCTTTTGGATTGTCATTTTATTTTCACAGTAGAGGATGCAGCAAAAAGTGAGTGTATGGTGGATAGATAAGAACCCCAAGAGGATGATCTCACAGACATATATATTAGATAATTCTGCTACCCAAAATCCAAGGATATTGAGCACAGATGGCTTATTCAGCCTTTTAGATTATACACAAATAAATACTTTGGTTAGACTGACCCCTTAATAATAAAATGCATGCACATTATGCACTATTGTAGATAGACCTGTCCTACATTTGGTACAAGTCTATAGAAAATTTAGTTCTCTATGTCCAACAAATGTAAATTCCGTCTTTGCCTATAGTGGAGAATACATTGGACACAATATTCACTATATTTGGAGCTCCCATTGCTTTTTTTGCTTTTTGCTTTTTTGCGAAGGTTAAATCATTCAGGTCTTTAGACTGATTTTTTTTTACACATACTAAAATAATATAAAATATAAAAATTCAAATGATTTATATTTTGTCAATAGAAATGTTATAGCAATAAAGTCCACTGTGAATCGGAATCACACATAAATGATAGTTTTACTTCAAGCTATTTAAATACTGTTCTTTTTTGTAAGTGTCTCCTGCTTAAGAGGCAGACCACTTCAGCACAAGATATACGTTTTCACAAATGAAAAACGACAGCTCTTTTTAAAAAGGGGGTCACTTAGATTAGCAGCTCCAATTGTCTTGCAGGGCAGTTGCATTATCAGAAACTAAAGAGGTGTCCTGGAGCCATTACTTAGCTCTCGGTGAGAATCAGCAACACAAAGCAAGGCCAAAAGGGAGAATGTTTAATGGTGATTAAGATAAACTGCAGAAAGAGTAAGAAGGTGAAAATTCCCAGTCTAAATCATAAAAAAAAAAAAAAAAGAAGTTATAGTCAAGGCTATCAGTGGATAAACCATGAAAAAGAAATGTTTTATATGATGTTAAATCCTTATGTTAGCTTAAGCAGATCCTTGGATTCTAGAAAAGAGATTTGACAGTTACTCACATTATGCAAGCCCAATGCACATCAGTATGTGTTAGCCACTTGCCGACCAGCGCACGCACTTTTACGTAGACAGAATGGCACGGACAGGCAAATGGGGGTACAGGTACGTCCCTTTTAAATTTGTTGCGAGCTCCGTGACCGTGCCTGCAGGACGCCGGTGTCCCGCGAGTGTGTCACGGAGCTGAAGAACACAACATCTCCCCGTTCTTCCTAGTGACATGTCACTGATTGAATGTTCCCTCTCATCGGGAGCAGCAATCAGTGATGTGTCACTCGTAGCCACGCCCCCTAACAGTTAGAATCACTCCCTAGGACACACTTAACCCCTTCCTCGCCCCCTAGTGGTTAACCCCTTCACTGCCAGTCACATTCACACAGTAATCAATGCATTTTTATAGCACTGATCGCTGTATAAATGTGAATGGTCCCAAAATAGTGCCAAAAGTGTCCGATGTGTCCGCCATAATGTCGCAGTCACAATAAAAATCGCTGATCGCCGCCATTACTAGTAAACAAAATATTATTAATAACAATTCTTTAAAACTATCCCCTATTTTGTAGACGCTATAACTTTTGCGCAAACCAATCAATAAACGCTTATTGTGATTCGCTTTACCAAAAATATGTAGAAGAATACGTATCGGCCTAATCTGAGGAAAAAAATCTTTTTTTATATATATTTTTGGGGGATATTTATTATAGCAAAAAGTAAAAAATATTGAATTTTTTTCAAAATTGTCGCTCTATTTTCGTTTATAGCGCAAAAAATAAAAACCACAGAGGTGATCAAATACCACGAAAAGAAAGCTCTATTTGTGGGAAAAAAAAGGCGTCAAATTTGTTTGGGAGCCACGTCGTACGACCGCGCAATTGTCAGTTAAAGCGACGCAGTGCCGAATCGCTAAAAGTGGCCTGGTCTTTGGCCAGCCAAATAGTCCGGGGCTTAAGTGGTTAAGCTCCTGCTGGTGTGAATGGGTCCTTAAATATGACAACCAGCATTCCAAATGCAATAGCCACATTTTGTAAGCCTTCTTTTCTAATTTCAGCAAAGAAAATCATATTTCAAACCACTCCCCTGCCAGTGACCTCTGTCATAGTTTTATTGCTCGCTATGTCACAATTGGTGGATTTTCATATATTTCCTGTCTTAGTGACCATTTCCAAATAAAACCAAAATTGAAGCAAAATCTTCCCAATGACAGTATACAGTAGCAATAAAAATCTGACAAATGTTGTAATCCTCCAAAGTCAGTCAAAAACTATAAACATGCACTGTATTGTCAAAAGTATTGGGTTCACACTCTCAATAGAGCCGGTTCACACACCTCTGGGCTGGCCACAGTCCAAATTGCAGAAGGGTCCTGTGCATTTTCTGGTCCATTTCAGGTGCAAATTCAGCCCAAAATTTGCTGTGAGCCGTGGCTGAAGCTCGTGTGAACCCAGCCTCAGTTTGTAGGGTTAAATATAGTTGGCCCAGCCTTTGCAGCTATAACAGCTTCAACTCTTCTGGGAAGGCTGTCCACATGGTTTAGGAGTGTGTCTATGGGAATGTTTGACCATTCTTCCAGAAGTGCATTTGTTAGGCCAGGTACTGATGTTGGATGAGAAGGCCTGGCTCACAGTCTCCGCTCTAATTCATCCCAAAGGTGTTCTTTCGGGTCGTGGTCAGGACTCTGTGCAGGCCAGTCAAGTTCCTCCACCCCAAACTCGCTCATCCATGTCTTTATGGACCTTTCTTTGTGCACTGGTCCAAATAATTTGGTGGAGGGGGATTATGGTGTGGGGTTATTTTTCAGGGGTTGGGCTTGGCCCCATAGTTCCAGTGAAGGGAACTCTTAAGGCGTCAGCATACCAAGACATTTTGGACAATTTCATGCTCCCAACTTTGTGGGAAGAGTTTGGGGATGCCCCTTTCTGTTCCAACATGACTGCGCACCAGTGCACAAATCAAGGTCAATAAAGACATGGATGAGCAAGTTTGGGGTGGAGAAACTTGACTGACCTGCACAGAGTCCTGACCTCAACCCGATAGAACACATTTGGGATGAATTCGAGCGGAGACTGCGAGCCAGGCCTTCTCATCTAACATCAGTGCCTGACCTTGCAAATGTGCTTGTGGAAGAATGGTCAAACATTCTGATAGACACACTCCTAGCCTTCCCAGAAGAGTTGAAGCTGTTATAGCTGCAAAGGGTGGACCAACTCAATACTGAACCTTACGGACTAAGACTGGGATGCGTTAAAGTTCATGTGTGTGTAAAGGCAGACATCATAATACTTTTGGCACTATAGTGTAGTTTCACTTCAAAAATAAATGAGCTTCTACTTTAATGCACATCATCTTTTTTTTTTATTGATATCTTTATTGGTATATTTAACTTAAATTTAATTTTCAAGTGAAAATCAGATGAGCCATGCCTTTCTATAAGTCACTTAAATTTTTTTGTAAAATTATAGTTGGTGGGTAGCACAGTGGATGGACAAAGGACAGCATTTCCCCTGTAAAAATATTTGACTGAGACCCGGTTATGTCGCCATGGGTTTAAAAGAGTATTCTGGGCTTTTAGCTTATTTTATTACCTTTTAAAACCAGACCAGAAATGACCTTGGAAGGGTTGGTATAGAGGCATGGGGTGACAAATATCTAAACTGAACATTGCCTAGGATAAAAAATATTATTTTGTTAGTCAGTTCTGGTGTGCTCATACATTACTTCCCGCCCGCCGGCCCTCATATGATGTCCCTGACTTTGTGCGGATATATCTGAATGATGCCTACAGCTACAGGCCAGCGATTACCTACACCATAAGAATGATCATAGCGGCTGTTCAGGCGCTTGATCGTTCTTACGTGTGGCGAGAGGGGATGTCCCCCCCTCCCGCCGCCCTCCAGTGCTTCTACCGACTCACCACTGCCATCGGTGAATCTGAGACAGGATCCGCTGGCCCTGGATGTTTACCATACATTCTCTATGATCGTTCGGAGGCCGGGCGTGATGTTATGATGTCACGCCCAGCTTCTGCATTTGAACAAACAGCTTCGCTTCGGCTGGGAAGCTGAGGTCGTTTTTTTTTGTTTTTTTTTATATTTCAGGATTCCCAGTCTAGAGGTGAGATATGGGGTATTATTGACCCCATATCTCACTGTAAAGAGGTCCTGTCATGCCATATTCCTATTACAAGGGATGTTTACATTGCTTGTAATAGGAATAAAAGTGATTACAATTTTATTTATTTTTTTAAAAGTGTCAAACGAAAAAAATAAAAGTAAGATTAACAATAAAAAAAAAATGTTTTTAAAGCGCCCTGTCCCCGTGTGCTCGCACGCAGAAGCGCACGCATACGTAAGTCCCGCCTACATATGAAAATGGTGTTCAAACCACACATGTGAGGTATCGCCGTGAACATTAGAGCGAGAGAAATAATTCTAGCCCTAGACCTCCTCTATAACTCAAAACATGTAACCAGTAAAAAAATTTAAAGCGTCACCCTATGGGGATTTTTAACCGCTTAAGGATCGCCTCCTGTATATATACGTCAGCAGAATGGCACGGAAAGGCATAGGCACGTACAGGTACGTCCCCTTTAGGATGCTGCCGTGTGGTCACGTGCGCCGCTGCTGCGTATGCGACCCTGACGCTTTATCCATGAGCTCGACCGTGGGTCCAGCCGACTCGATTGCCGCGGGGACACCTGCGATCATCTCACGGAGAGATAGAGCGGGGAGATGCTTATGTAAACAAGCATCTCCCCGCTCTGCCTAGTGACAATGACAGTCATCATCGCTTCCTGTAATCGGAAGCGGTGATCACTGTCTTGTCACACACAGCCCATCCCCCCTACAGCTAGAGGCACTCATCAGGTCACACTCAACCCCTACAGCACCACCTAGTGGTTACCCATTCACTGCCAGTGTCATTTGCACAGTAACAGTGCATTTTTATAGCACTGATCGCTGTAAAAATGACAATGGTCCCAAAAATGTGTCAAAAATGTCCAATGTGTCCGCCATAATGTCGCAGTCATGATAAATATCGCTGATCGCCGCCTTTGCTAGTAAAAAAAAAAGAAAAAAAAATGCCATAAAACGACCCCCTATTTTGTAGACGCTATAACTTTTGCGCAAACCAATCAATAAACGCTTATTGCGATTTTTTTTACCAAAAATATGTAGAAGAATACGTATTGGTCTAAACTGAGGGAAAGCATTTTTTTTATATATTTTTTGGAGATATTTATTATAGCAAAAAGTAAATAATATTGCATATTTTTCAAAATTGTCGCTCTATTTTTGTTTATAGTGCAAAAAATAAAAACCGCAGAGGTGATCAAATACCACCAAAAGAAAGCTCTATTTGTGGGAAAAAAAGGACGTCAATTTTGTTTGGGAGCCATGTCGCACGACCACGCAATTGTCAGTTAAAGCGACGCAGTGCCGAATCGCAAAAAGGGGCCTGGTCCTTTAGCAACAAAATGGTCCGGGGCTGAAGTGGTTAAGTACCAAAGTTTGACGCCATTCCACAAGCGTGTGCAATTTTAAAGCATGACATGTTAGGTAATTATTTACTCAGCGTAACTTCATCTTTCACATTATGCAAAACAAATTGGGCTAAGTTTACTGTTTTGTTTTTTAAAGCACAAAACTGTATTTTTTCCCAAAAAACACATGCTTGAAAAATTGCTGCTCAAATACCGTGTGAGAAAAAAGTTGCAACGACTGCCATTGTATTCTCTAGGGTCTCTGCTACAAAAACATATATAATGCTTGGGGGTTCTATGTAATTTTCTAGCAAAAAAATTATGATTTTTACATGTAGGAGCGAAGTGTCAGAATTGGCCTGGGCGGCAAGTGGTTAAGAAAAATCAAAAATTTGTTGCAAAAATAACCATCCATCTGCAATATGACTGTTTACTATATAATCACATTGCTTTAATCATTTAACCTTTCATGGGGCTGAAATCATTAAAATGAAAAACATATATTTAAGTGAACTTAGTAACAGGAAAAAAAATTAGCAGCCTCATAAAACAGGTGGTTTAGAAGATAGTAACAGTTCAGAGAGAAAACCTGTTTTTGATTTTTAGCTTAACTGAAAACTACAGATTCAGCTAACATTTCTGCTGACAAACACAATCACGGAAAAGAAATATATATTTAAGGTAGCACAAAAACTAAAAAGGCAATAACTGATGATTAGCAATAGCAATTAATATTATTTGAACTGGAAATCTATGGCACAGGTTAAACTGAATTCTCATGCCTGAGATGTGAAAGTACAAAAGGATGTGAATCCCTGACACAGATAGATTACATTTAATAACACATTCCATTGAAATCAAGATCTGAAGAACTGGTTCAAATTATTTAAAGTTGAATTCCAGATATGGGTATTTTATCCATTGTTACACTTGTCCAGCTTGGACCAATGTAGCTCTGTATTTACCATACCTGGTCGATGCCCTTGGAAGCTAGAAATCACTGACGTACACACTGTTACTCCAATGATCTCCACTAGCTTCCAGTTCGCACATCGAACAGCTGCCCCACTGCATTCTGAACACAGGAGGTTGGCATTACTGCCCGACTCTCCACCTTGCCCAAATAGAGAATGCTTTGCATTCAATCAGAAAACCCGAAGCATTCCCTCAATGAAATCTGTGCTTAACGGTCATCCTCCTGTGTTCAGAATTCAGCAGGGCAGCTGCTTGACACAGGGCCTAAAAGCTAGTGGCCATCACTGGAGTGATGGTATCTATTTCAGTGATTTCCGAGTTTCAGGGGTATCAAGCAGGTATGGTATATGCATAGTAACATTGGTCCAAGCGGGACCAATGTAACTATGTATAAAATTACCAAACATGGAATTAATCTGTAATAACTAAACATTATCTGTAGCTAAAACAATCATATCATAAGCCTGTCATTTACTATTAGATTTATAATGAACCCTCAAGCCTAACTTTCAATGAACGTGACTTCTCTTCCTTAGTCTGAACATAGAAAAGGCTGTAGTTTAACAAAGACTTAGGCCCCTTTCACACTGGAGCGGGAGGTGTGTCGGCGATAAAGCGCCGCTATTTTTAGCGGCGCATTACCGTCAGATTTGCGGCGGTATTCGGCCGCTAGCGGTGCGGTTTTACCCCCCGCTAGCGGTCGAAAAAGGGTTAAAACCACCGCAAGGCACCTCTGCAGAGGCGCTTTGCCGGCGGTATAGCTGGCGGTATAGCCGCGGTGTCCCATTTCAATGGGCAGGAGTGGTGGAGGAGTGGTAAACACACCGCTCCTTCACCTCTCCAAAGATGCGGCTAGCAGGACTTTTTTTTTACCGTCCTGCCAGCGCACCGCTCCAGTGTGAATCAAACTCCCGATATCTGACTGTGCTCATAGAAGAGGATTGCTCCACATAAAAATGAAAAAAAGTGCCTCCAATAGTGTAATAACGTAAAACCATTTATTTAAAAATAGACAAACAAAATCTTCAACCATTAAACTCACATCTTTTCAATCTCAAAAAGGCATCAAAGGAAAACTCCCGTTACTGAGCTGTAGTGGTGTATTGTGGTCACGGTGGACCTCTGATGCAACCTCTATATCTCACCCTTCACCCTTTACTCGCTCACTCGTCAGAATCCAACAACGTCACAACCGGAAACACAGAACGTCATGTGTCACAGATGGTCGCCGTACAGCCACGCCATGCATAAATCATGGTCTGCCTGCATGAATGTGTGTTCCCATGTAGCGTAGCCTGAGCTTTGGCCATACTACATAGGGACCCATATGCATCTAGAAAGTAAAATAAAGAAAGTTCTGAAGCCTTTTAATAAAGCTGAATTCTGGGGAAAAAAATACCCTAGCAGCACCCTGCCTAGAGGATGATGATTATAGTGATACCCTTGCTTTATTCCTCAATCCTGCCTCCTCTCCATAGGACTTGTACCTCAAAGCTGACCAAAATTCCTGCATTGTATGTGAAGATGCCGAGGGCCTGCTCACAATCTAGGATGTCAGACGGTGGAGGAGTGTGCAGGCTGCAGAGGATCACTGCAATCATCAAAGGTTTAAAATGCTCCCTGTTGAGTCAGATTTATAGCTATGCATTATCAAACGCCATGTTTCCAGATGACTGAAGAGCTCTAGCTCTGACTCAACATGAGACAGGTAAGTCCTCTGCATAGGTCTTGATGAACATGGAATGTATTTAGCTGATTTAACCCCTTCACGCTGACCGTACCCAAATATGTGGCCTCGGCTTGAAAGGGTTGTACCGGGGGATGCCTGCTACTGCATCCCCTGGATACGTTTTTTTTAGAGCAAACGTTCGGCTTGGGCTCTCCCGTCCCATTGAGAGGCCCGAGCGACGAATACCCAAACGAAGCTGGAATCGGCTTTGATCGGGTCTCAGATCTAGTAACCCAGAAGCGACTTAAAGGCGCCAAATTTTTAAGAAATTACAGCATTCAAAGCTGCCAAACTTGGCGTTTTGAATGCTTTTAAGTGCTTAGGAGAGATTTGGGGTCTTATAGACCCCAGATCTCTCCATAAAGAGTACCTGTCACTGACTATTACTGTCTCAAGGGATGTTTACATTCCTTGTGACAGCAATAGAAATTATCAGATTTTTTTTTTTAGAAAGAGACAGTGTAAAAATAAAAAGCGAACGCATAAGCGAACGCATGCTAAGTCGCACCCGCAAATTTAAACAGTGTTCAAACCACACATGTGAGGTATTATCGCAATCGTTAGAGTGATAGCAATAATTTAAGCACAAGACCTCCTCTGTAACTCTAAACTGGTAACCTGTAGAACTTTTTAAATCGTCGCCTATGGAGATGTTTAAGTACCATAGTTTGTCGCCATTCCACGAGTGTGCGAAATTTCAAAGCATGACATGTTAATTATCTATTTAACTCGGGGTAACATCATATTTCACATTATACAAAAAAATTGGGCTAACTTTACTGTTTTCTTTTTTTTAATTCATGAAAGTGTATTTTTTTCCCAAAAATATTGCATTTGAAAGACTGCTGTAAATACCGTGTGACATAAAGTATTGCAACGATTGACATTTTATTCTCTAGGGTCTAGGCTAAAAATATATATATAATGTTTGGGGGTTCTAAGAAATTTTCTAGCAAAAAATACGGATTCAAACTTGTAAGCAACAAATGTCAGAAAAAGGCTTATGCCGTGTACACACGATCGGTTTTACCGATGAAAACAGTCTGATGGACTTTTCTCATCGAACAAACCGATCGTGTATGGGCCCCATCGGTCTTTTTTCCATCGGTGAGAAAAAATAGAACATGTTTTAAATTTATCCGATGGGAAAAAAAACGATAACAAATTCCGATCGTCTGTGTGGAACTCCATTGGACAAAAAACCCACGCATGCTCAGAATCAAGTTGACGCATGCTCAGAAGCATTGAACTTAATTTTTCTCGGCTCATCGGAGTGTTTTAAGTCACGCCGTTTGGGACGGTCGGATTTTTGACTGATGGTGTGTAGGCAAGACTGATGGAAGTCAGCTTCATCGGAATTCCGATGGAAAAATCCATCGGATTAGAATCCATAGGAAATCTGATCGTGTGTACAGGGCTTTAGGCATTATGGGGTTAAACTGAAATGCCAATCGGGCTATAACATCAGAGCCAAGCAACTCAAATTTTATAGGGAGAGTTAAACAATAGCACCCTTTGTATTTTCGAAGTTCAAGTTTCCTTCAAAGATTTTTAATAAATACATATGTTACTGGCATTATATTTTTTATAATTACCCTGAAGGTTATCTTTTAATGGCCTATTTATAAAATGTTTTACAAAATCACAAAACAAAAATCAGATTGAAAATATCTTTATTTGCCATTTTTTTTTCTTTTGTTTTATTAAACCGAAGACTTATAGACCAGTGAGCTGGAAAAAATGATAAAGTGGCTTTTGAAAACTCATAATTATAATAAAGAAGAGGGTGAAGATTTTATGACTTCTATAGTGTTGCAGTGCTGAAATAACATATCACATGCTTTGTCATATTCCACTTTCACAGCTTGAATGTAGAATACATAGGAAAATGGTTAAGTGCCAAACTATTTAATGGAAAGGACAGACTTGCCCTTCAAACATGCATTTATAAATAGGTTGACTTGTGAAATGAAAATGATCCCTAAGTGTCAAAATTACTTGCACATGTTAAAAGGTGGCCAAAATCTGTAAGCATGCCTTTCAAGTTACTGGTGACATTAATGTAATATGAGGTACAATTTAATAAATGTTACAATTTCTTTCACTTTATGATTCATATAATAGAGACAGAAAGTTGAAAGTAATTTTAGATTCTTAACCGTACAAATTTCAATAGCCCACTCATGGAAAATCACTGTGATACCTTTTGAACTGCGTAAAAAACTATCCTACATAGTGGTAAATGAAAATTTAGCCAGTATAATGATTGATATACAGACTACCTTAACTACTTCCCGCCCTGCCTATAGCAGAATGACGGCCGGGCGGTGGTTTCGTTATCCTGACTGGGCGTCATATGACGTCCAGCAGGATAACAGCCGCTGCGTGCTCGTGGGGGCGTGCATCGCGGCGATCGGTGGTGCAGTGTGTCAGTCTGACACACCGCTACACCAATCTCGGTAAAGTCCAGCGGAGACTCTTTACCATGTCATCAGCCGTGTCCAATCACGGCTGATCACAATGTAAACAGGAAGAGCCGCTGATTGGCTTTTCCTCACTCGCGTCTGACAGACGCGAGTAGAGGAGAGCCAATTAGCTGCTCTCCTGACAGGGGGGGTATGTGCTGATAGTTTATCAGTGCAGCCCCCCCTCAGATCACCGCACAGGACCACCAGCATGCCGCCCAGGACCACAAGGGATGGGCATCCACACTGGACCACCAGGTATGCCCCCTAGACCACCAGGGAATGCCAATCTGTGCCAAGGCAGCTGCCAATCAATGCCCAGGCAGCTGCCAACCAGTGCCCACTCAAAATCCCTGCCAGTGCCACCAGGGATACCCATCAGTGCTGCATATCAGTGCCACATGTCAATGCCTATTAGTGCCCATCAGTGCCATGTATCAATGCCCATGAGTGCCCAGCAGTGCTGCCTATCAGTGCCCATCAGTGCCGCCTATCAATGCCCATCAGTGCTGCATATCAGTGCCACCCAACTGTGCCGCCTACCAGTGCCCATCAGTGCCGCATATCAGTACCCATCGTCAGTGCCCGTCAGTGTCACCTCATTGGCGCTGCCTTATCAGTGCCCGTCAGTGCTGCCTTATCAGTGGCCATCAGTGAAGGAGAAAACTTACTTATTTACAAAATTTTATAACAGAAAAAAAAAGGAAAAACTTTTATTTTTTACAAAATTTTCTGTCTTTTTTTATTTGTATAGCAAAAATTAAAAACCCCAGAGGCGATCAAATACCACCAAAAGAAAGCTCTATTTGTGGGAACAAAATGATAAAAATTCTGTTTGGCTACAGTGTAGCATGACCGCGCAATTGTCATTTAAACAGCAACAGCGCAGAAAGTTGAACATTTGCTTGGGCAGGAAGCGGCGTAAGTGCCTGGTATTGAAGTGGTTAAAGTGTAATTTCAGCATAACCCTAACTACTCTTAAAACTCTTTAAACTCGTAAAACTATCCCCTTCCAGCTAAATAACTTTTGTTATTCTCTAAGCGCTACAATAAATGAGATGTTTGAATTAAAAAATAGTTTATCATGGCACAACAATGTGTCATATTCAATTTAATTGAGCAAATATTACTGCTTTGTTCTGGGAAATACAATTAGCGGTTATTGTAAAGACTGATATTTAGCAGAAGTGCTAAATAAAAGCATTGGAAATGAAAACAACAGAGGGGGGAATATCATTGCATGGTCTGCACGTTTTACACATTTGAAAAGGAATCCCCTACTAAGCATAAATATAGATTAACATATCTTTGACATATGACCTACGATACTCAGAATAATCAATGATAGAGCTTAAGTTGCTAATGGTAATTAAATACCACATTATTAAAAAGATATTATGTTTACTTACATGGCAAATGTAGCATTGATGAAAAGGGAGAACCTCCTTACATGCATAACATTTTATGGTAAGTGCCATATTTAAAAAAATGAATTCCACAGAGACCAAATGGAAATCTGTGCTAAGAGAAATTGGGAGCTTTCAAAACGGACCTTCTTCTAAAAATTCCTTGCCCACTCTTGTTAAATTACCCTGTGAGTCACTGACCTGGGGCAAACACATGAAATAAAAAGTCAAACTGAAGTCACAGTTCCTGTATACTGCATATTTATTTTGGGTCAGAACCTCAGAAAGTACTGAAGACATAAAATAGGCAATAGGCAAAAAAATAAATATGTTATTGTATAAAGGAAGTCAGCAGAGCTTCCATTGAGAAGTAAAAATTCCCTTGCAAATTTAACAGCTTATTTGTCTTATTAAATCAACCCCAAAGTATTAAAGCTAGGGGAAAATTCCCTTGCAAAGTAAATATTACCTTGCAAGGTGAACAGCCTATTTGAAGTTGAGGTCACTAACATCAACTTTCATTTTCTCTCAACACAGCTTTGCTTTAATTTGAGAATAGCAGTGAAGATCCCAGCATAGCAGTAAAAAAAGTTTTCAGTATGAGGCTTCTTGCACTGAAAACTTCTAACAATCTTAACCCCTTCACACCAAAGGGTAAAACAAATCTTAAAGCGGAGCTCCACCCAAAAAGGGGAAGTCCTGCTTTAAGCACTTCTCCTCCCCTCCTATGCCACATTTGGCATGACTTTTTTTTTGGGGGGGGGGCTACCCAATTTTGACAGGTACCCGCTCCCACTTCCGCTCGGACCGGCTAGGTGATCCGAGCAGAAGTTCTTCTCTCCCCCTCCCTCCCTGCATTCTTCTGGAACATGTCACAGGTCCCGGAAAAATTCCTGACCATTCAGGAAACAGCGTGACTCACGCACCCAGCTTTGGAGCCACAAGCTGTCACAGCCGGATGCACACAGTTGTAATGCAAGTGCTGACGAGAGGAGGGGGAGAGAATCGAGGGTTCAAGCAGCCACATCCTGGGACAGGTGAGTGTTTTTTTCTTTTTTTAATTCAGCAGCTACACTTTTTGTAGCTGTTGAATTTTAATAAACACAAAAACGACTGGAACTCCACTTTAATGCAATTTAGACATGTGTTAGTAAAACCGTACATATCATCACAACTAATTTGTGCAATTAGGTGGATTATACCTTGTTTTTCTCAGGACAAATTGGGCTTTCATTTGGTAGTAAATGATTATGGATATCTCCTGTCAAAGGAAAACTGGCTCAAAATAGTAAAAAATATATATTTTTTAATTCAGCTGTATATTTTTTGTTACTACCATAACCTGCCATCAAAGAACAACTCAAAATAAATTCTCCTGCTCCTGATAATCACAGCTATATCACATATGTGTATGTCAGTTGTTGTTTGTACTCAAAGTGCAGCCCAGAAGCAATAGTGTGCATTTAAACATACTGACACTGACACTAACTGACATTAAAGCTAATAAAAAAAAAGGCAAAAATATATTGACCCTGACCTTTGACACTGACATTGACCTTTGACCCTTACTTGGCCCGAACACTAACCCTGGCATTGACCTAGTTCAAACCTTGATCTAGGTATTTTTTTCTTTATTTCTTTCTTTATTTTTTTACACACACTTTTTCCTCTCTGCAACGAAAGAGAAAGATACATTGTATCCCCATTCACAGAGAGAGAAAACACAGCAGCGGGCTTCACAGTAACCAGCCATTCAGAGGCTACCATAGTGATCAGATGACCTGGTGAGACCTCTCGTGAGACCCTGGTGCAGTGGGGCAGCATATATGTGTTACATCGGCAAGAAGGGGTTAAAGCTAACTATAACTACCCCTAAACGAACTCATAATACTTAACCATCCTTTACCCGAACACTTTACATTTAACCTATATCTTTAAAAAGCCCTAACTCATAATCTCCCCCACTTAACGTCACCTATCCCTTGACACCGCATTTTTAACGCATAACTTGAAGATATCCCTTGACCCTCACTAAACCTCTCCCAACTCCTAGGCTAAAATGTAACCACTTAATCCCTGACTTTAAAGAAGAAATTAGCTCTGGAAGTTGTGCCCAAAAAAGGCAAACATAGGGCAGAGGGCTAGTCCTCACTATTGACTGTGGTTTCATTTCAGCTAAACTTTTGACATTACTGAGTTACCATGTCTTCTTCTTCACTGTGTCTGTATGTGTGGCATAGTGGTAGAAGCAGGGGTTTTCTTCCACATGTCAGATCCTCCATGAAGGAGAACAATGAGCAGCCTAGTTGTGCCATCACCCAATCTCAGTCCAAATCATATGAAACTAGAAGTCAGAGGCAGCAGTGCCTTAGATTTTACACTGCAGATATACAGATAAGAGATGTTCCCCATAGTCTAGCAAAATCTTCACTTTTTGTTTTCAGGTCCACTTTAACTCTAACACTTAAACTAAACTCTCTAAAGCCTCAATCCTAGCATTAAGCTAACATACATCCTTACTTATTCAATAACACTAAGCTATATCCTGCAGCAAAATACTCACCTATTCCTTTGCCTGGAGCAATTGCATCCCACGCTCATGGTCTACACAAAAAATAAATAATCATGATGACAGCACCAAGTAGTAATGACTCATGCTGGTAGATGGCTTTTTATTATTAAAATATATTACACTTGATTTTTTCCTGTTTTATAAATGACTGTGTGTATATATATTTATTTACAGGCATATGGATTTTACAAGAATGGCTTCTATGATGTGCTACTATGTTGGTAATAAATCATATTAAGTCTTTTTTTTTTCAGCAAACTACACTTTAGTTTGCTATATTTACATTTATACAGATATGTTTAAAACTAACGTGGCAAATAGAAAAGAAATATGTGAACCTTTAAAATAATCAAATTTTCTTAAGAAGGTGGACATTTAAAAAGCAGAGATGTGGCTGCACCAGCCATAATACTGCTTAAAAAGTATAGAATATTTATAAATAATAGTGATGTGAGTGATGATAGTCTGAAGGCATGCAATAAAAATGAATAAAAATCACATTTAAAAAAGAAGGCTGTCAAAGTCATATGACTGACTCTTTTCAAATCACAGAGCCCCCTCCGCTGCATTAAGCAGTGGGCATTTCATGGGGCTATGCAGGCTTCATATTGCACATTTTATTTTATTCATTTAAAATGCGGACTGTGATGTGTAGTCAAACAGAGTATATCAAAACAGACAGCAAAATCGACTTCCTAGTACTAAAAACAGTCCTAGTTGACTTTCCATATAAAGAAAGTATAAAATTGTGTATACCTGGACTGTACAAAAATGTTCTGTTGAAATGTAATGTGCCCAAACCAAATCAGTCTTCCAAAAAAAAATTGCAAATTTGTTAAAACTCATGAGTGCAAGGACATGACATGATAATGCCCTGGCAGAGGATAAAAACTCCTAAAAACTCTTGGATGACAGCCAGGGAACTACAGGTATGTTCTTCATGTGATAATATAGGTGTATGAGGATACCATTTGCAAAACATCAAACCTACTGTAGGTAATGCTTATAGATGGCTATGATGGAGAAAACTACTAGACACAAGAGTCAGAACTTACTGTGAATCGGGTTGGTTTACTTGTTGATGGTGTTTACCAGAAAGTGGGGAATTACAGACTGAACTGATTTTTTCAAATTCAAGGCAAAGCAGTTCTTTTCCATGCAGCAGAGTGCACAGTAAGCCCCTCCGGAGGAATCCCATTTTGCCATCTAAAGCAGACTTCCCAATTCTTGAGTTAGTTCAGATCCTGGCAAAATCTACAGGGAACTTTTAAGGCTGCATGATTTGGGGAGAAAATCCCTGACTTATATGTGGCATCACTGCTCTAATAAAGAAGTATTACAAAGATTAAAATCCCAACTAGAATATGGAGTACCATATTACAAGTTTTGGACACCACATTTATTCCTCTCTAAAATTCCATGTTATGTTTACAAAAGCAGGCAACTAAGTGATTAAAAGGGAAAATCAGGCTGCCTAATTCTAACAGTTTGTGTTCTACACTAATTACGTGAGTGCATTGTGGCACAAAAATAAAGGGATTTTTATAACAGCTTACCTGTAAAATCCTTTTCTTGGAGTACATCACGGGACACAGAGCGACTTAGTCATTACTAATGGGTTATATAGTTTACCTTCAGGTGTTGGCACTGGCCAATTCCAAACCGGAAGTACCCTCCCCTATATAAGCCCCTCCCACCCGGGAGCACCTCAGTTTTGTAGCCAAGCAATACGTGTCCCAAAAAGAGGGGTGGGAGCTCTGTGTCCCGTGATGTACTCCAAGAAAAGGATTTTACAGGTAAGCTGTTATAAAAATCCCTTTTTCTTTTTCGTACATCACGGGACACAGAGCGACTTAGTCATTACTAATGGGACGTCCCAAAGCAATGCCAAATGAGGGGAGGGATACATAAGCTGGGCGCCATCAGGCATGAGGATCTTTTGCGGCCTGCAACACACTGCGCCCAAAGGCGACATCCTCCTGACTTCTAACGTCTACCTGATAGAATCTAGTAAACGTGTGTACCGAAGACCATGTTGCGGCCTTACATACTTGAGCCAGGGAGGCCTGGTGATGCACTGCCCATGAAGTTCCAACCGCTCTTGTGGAGTGCGCCCTAACTTTGAACGGAGGCGGTCTCTTTCTCAAGCCATAGGCTTGTATTATGACCTGTCGAATCCACTTGGCTAAAGTAGATTTTGATGCTGCCTGACCCCTTCTGGGGCCTTCCGGCAGAACAAACAAAGAATCCGTTCTGCGAATCTGAGCAGTGGCTTTTAGATAAGCTTTAACTGCTCTTACCACATCCAAAGAATGTAATAACTTTTCCTCTACTGAGCTAGGTTTGGGGAAAAAAGAAGGAAGAACCACATCTTGGTTCAAATGAAACCTCGATACCACCTTAGGAAGAAAGGCTGGATGAGGACGTAATACTACTCTGTCCTTATGGACAACCAGATATGGCTCCTTACAGGACATAGCTGCTAATTCCGACACTCTTTTAGCCAAACAAATGGCTACTAAGAAAACCAATTTCCTGGTGAGAAGAACCAAGGAAATGTGTTGTAATGGTTCAAACGGTTGTTTCTGTAGAACCGACAGAACCAGGTTTAAGTCCCAAGGACATATGGGAATACTAACCGGAGGGCTAATACGCATCACTCCTTGTATAAAGGCTTTGACTAGTGAATGCGAAGCCAAGGGCCTTTGAAAAAATATTGACAAGGCCGAAATCTGACCCTTGATAGTACTCAAGGCCAGCTTCCTATCTACAGCCCACTGTAGGAAGTCCAGAATCCTCCCTATCATGTACTTACGTGGATGCCATTTCTTGGTCTCACACCACGTAATGTACGCTTTCCAGATCCTATAATAGATCTGCCTGGATACCGGTTTCCTGGCATTGATCATGGTAGATACCACAGAATTAGAGAGCCCTCTCTTTTTCAGAATGTGGGCTTCAATAGCCAGGCCGTCAAACCTAGGGCTGGTAAGGAAGGGTGGTATATCGGTCCTTGCGACAGCAGGTCCGGACGAAGTGGGAGGGTCCAAGGACTCCTCACTGACATTTTTACCATCTCCGCGTACCATGCCCTTCGGGGCCACGCTGGAGCCACCAGAATCACTGGTTTCTTTTCTACCCCGATTCTGCGGAGTAATCGCGGTAACAATTGTGGCGGTGGGAATGCATATATCAGCTTGAACCGATCCCAAGGGAACACTAGGGCATCCGAGTCGCAAGCTAGGGGATCCCTTGTGCGAGACACAAACCTGTCCACCTTTGCGTTGAATCTGGATGCTAGCAGATCTACATCCGGTGTTCCCCACCGCTGGCATATTGCCTGGAAAACCTCGGGGTGAAGAGACCATTCCCCCGGGCATAATTGTTGGCGACTTAGAAAGTCCGCTCCCCAATTTTCCACTCCTGGGATGAAAACCGCGGATATGGCTGGGACATATCTTTCTGCCCACTCCAGGATGCAATTTGCTTCCTTCTGGGCTGCACGACTTTTGGTGCCACCCTGATGATTGATATATGCCACTGCCGTGGCATTGTCTGATTGAATTCTGACAGGGGACCCCTGGAGTTTGGATGTCCATGCTACTAGGGCATACCGGGCTGCTCGTATCTCTAAGAGATTGATGGGCAGGGCCTTTTCTGCTTCTGACCACCTGCCCTGGAGACCATTGCTCCAGCACTGCCCCCCAGCCGATGAGGCTGGCATCTGTAGTGACCACCTTCCAAGAAACCGGACTGAAGGGTTTCCCTCTTTCCAGATTCTGGGGCACCAACCACCAATGGAGGCTCTTGCGAACGGAAGGGGACAGGGACATTGGTAAGTCTAAAGCCTGAACTTTTTTGTTCCAGGCTGACAGTATGGCCCTTTGCAAATTCCTTGAATGGAATTGACCGTAGGGTACCGCTTCGAATGAAGCCACCATCTTTCCCAGCAGCCTCATGCAGAGACGTATGGATGGTTTTCTTTTTGTACCCACTAAGTGGGTCAAATTTCTTAAAGACGACACCTTCTCTGGAGGTAAGAAAATCTTTCTCTGATTTGAATCCAGCCTTAGCCCTAAGTATTCCAGACTTTTGACTGGTCTTAGAGCTGACTTGTCCCGGTTGATAATCCAACCGTGATATTCCAGATACTCGATTGTCTTGTGAATAGCTACTTCCAGCTTTTCCACTGAGTGGTCTATTAGTAGCAGGTCGTCTAGATATGCCATTATCGTTACACCCTGTGTTCTTAGATTGGCCAATAATGGGGCCAGAATTTTTGTGAACACTCGTGGTGCTGTGGCCAGACCGAAAGGTAAGGCTCTGAACTGAAAATGGCGCCCTTCTACTGCAAAGCGTAGAAATTTCTGATGGGCCGGAAAGATGGGAATATGCAGATAAGCATCCCTTATGTCGATCGAGGCTAGCCATTCCTGCCCTTGTAGGGCGGTGGCCACTGATCGGATCGACTCCATCCGAAAGGTCCTGATATTTAGGAACTTGTTTAGCCCTTTTAGATTTAATATGGGCCTCACGTCCCCATTTGGTTTGGGGACTGTGAAAAGGTTCGAGTAAAACCCGAATCCGCTTTCTTCCAGGGGAACCTTCATGATTACCCCTTGGAGCAATAGTTGTTCTAGTGCCAGAAGGAGGGATCCTCTCTTTTGGGGATCTCTTGGCACGTTTGACCTCATAAATTGGGCAGGAGGAGTGCCTTTTAACTCCAGCTTGTATCCCAGACTTACTGCGGAGAGCACCCATCTGTCTCTGATGGTGTCCCGCCAGGTCTCTGTGAACAACTGAAGTCTTCCCCCCACCCGATTGAGCGGGGGCAATACTTCATGCCTTAGGGGGAGGTTTTGTACCTCTCTTGATCCAGGGCTTCTTGTTACCCTGTGATTGTCCCTGATTTCTGCCCCCTGAATTTGACCGCGGAGGCCGTCGGAACTGCTTCCCAGCCGATGTGCCCGGGACTGGAGAGGTAGGCCTCTTAAAAGAAGGACTTCTACCCTTGTTCTTAACCGGTAAGAGTGAACTTTTACCGGCAGAAATTTTCTGGATATATTTGTCCAGATCTTCTCCAAATAAGCGTTCTCCATGAAATGGGAAGCTAACCAGCAGTTTTTTACAGGGAGCTTCAGCAGACCAGTTTTTGAGCCACAGAAGCCTACGCATATGTACTATAGACAGCGTAAAGCGGGAGGCCTGTTGGATTGTATCCTTTATGGCGTCCACCGCAAAACACAAGGCTCTAGGCAGGTCAGCTAGGGCATGAGCCTGCTGATCTGGTAAGTCCCTTAAGACTTGTTTCAACTGATCTTTCACTGCTTGGCAGACTCCAATCGCTGCTACCGCAGGTTGTGTCACCATACTTGCTGTAGAGAAAGCAGATTTTAGTAAAGACTCCAATTTTTTATCTATTGGGTCTTTGAACATTGGAACATTATCTACTGGACATGTCAGTGATTTGTTAACAGAAGAGATGGCTGCGTCCACTATAGGGACCCTCCATTTTCTTATGAACTTATCCTCCATGGGATAGATCACCGGAAATCTCTTGGGGGGAGCAAATATTTTATCAGGATGCTCCCAATCCTGGTAAATAAGCCCTTCTAATAAAGGGTGGATTGGGAAGGAACAGACCGCCTGGGGAGCTTTTAGCGACCCCAGCGAGGAAACCGTAGTGGATGGTGGTTCCGCCAGAGGCATTTTAAATGCTGATCGGACCATGTTAGTCAGAGACTGAACCCATAATCTTTCAGCCTGAGAAGCTGAGAAAGGTTCTTCCACTGTTGATTCCTCTATAAGTGAATCAACCTCATCCTGATCCCCTTCAGGTAGGTCGATCTCTGTGTGGGGCTGTTCCTCCACTAACAGGCACTCTGAAGGAGGAGACGGAGATCGGACGCGCTTTTCCTGTGACAGGGAAGCAGCGATCAATGCTGTTAATCTCTCTTCCAATCCTCCCAGAGTTGAGGATAAAACCTCCTCTGTTATATATACAGGAGCTGGTGGACTGGGGACAGCCGCAGCACCAGGCATTCCTGCGGGGTTTCTACGGCTACTGACCTCTGCATTCTCAGGGGAGATTGGTCAGTGCAAGCATGCCCAATATCCTCAGAGCCCGATGGAGACCCCTTTGGCTTCCTGGAAGATCTATTTCCGGAGCGTCTGGACGACATATCCCTTAAGCACAAAGCTGAGGTATTCCCGTCGTCATACACCAATTTTTGCTGGTAATAGTCTAACACAGGTGCTGCTATATACCAGCTGGTGTCCACTAAAGTGCCTTTCTATGGGGATGCCTGCATCAACCGCCTCTGTGTGCCACTGTTTGTTGCTAGCTCTGTTTGCATGCAGCTGACACTTGTACTGTGTCTTTTAACCATGCTGGGACGCCCGCACATGCGCAGAAGCGCCGCGGCGCGCATCGAGCGTCATCCACCCGCCCCGCCCCTTTTTTTTTCATAGGAGGCGCGTGCACGCGCCCGCGCGCGCGCCCGTGCGCCAATGGCGCCCTTTTCGAAAACCAACAGAGGACTAGGAGCCAGGGCCCTTTTTGCCGGAGGGCCTGTGCGGTGGATGAACGCAGTAACAGGGCAGAGGAAGTGGATTCCCTCAGAGAAACTTACCAGCTGCCTGGATCTTTTGAGTTGAGAAAACCAAAGATCCACATTTACAAGAAAAATGGACTACAGCGGCCTCTAGTGATTTAACACAGGTACCGCGGTCCCTGTTTTTTTTTTTTTTCTTGACTACTATTAAAATTTTACATTTTCAGTAGTTATAGGCAAACACAGATATTTAGCGGGAATACCGTTAGGTAACAGACAGAAAGACAAATTAGGCTTGGGGGTCCCCCAATAGAACCAAGTTCCTGAGGGCCCCCACTTACCTGATCCCCGCCGCAGGACTTTGTTTGGTCCACAAAAGTCCAAACTTCACCTATCACGGCAGGCATTGTAATTAAACCTTCAGGGACCGGGTTCCCAAGGATTCCACTCCCCTGGACCTGTATAGCACCCTGCACAGACAGCGTCTTGGTCGTGGGTATGACCAGAGCTCTGGATCCCAGGGTCCAGCCCTCCTAAGAGAAGCATTACAGGCAAAACCTTGCTCTTCTGCTGCAAGGCCCGGGTACCGACCGTTTAGCTATGAAGCTTTTTTGGTGGGATCCGGAACAGCTTACTAAGGCCCAAAAGAACCTGTACGCAAGCCCAGTGAAAACACATGTTACTCTTTGGCCAACACCTTAGACACTGGCAAAAAACTGAGGTGCTCCCGGGTGGGAGGGGCTTATATAGGGGAGGGTACTTCCGGTTTGGAATTGGCCAGTGCCAACACCTGAAGGTAAACTATATAACCCATTAGTAATGACTAAGTCGCTCTGTGTCCCGTGATGTACGAAAAAGAAAACTATTTATGGCTCCTGTCAGTGAAGATATTAAACCAAGCAGATACAAAAGCAGATTTTTTTCATCTTTGTCTGCAGCTGCAGACAAGTTCTATTCAAACAAAGCAATCTTTACAATGGCTTGGGCCTATGAGTGCAGCTCTGAAAGTACAGGAAAAAAAATGAGGTTAAAGGTTATATTTAAAAGTTGTATGGTATCCCTGAATGTGTTAAAAAAAAGATACATTTATACAGATAATCACTTTTTAAATCTCTAACACATTTGCAGAGAGCAGCTTTTTAAACACTACTCTGTTTTAAAAATTGTCTCTAAGCAAATGTATTATTATATTTTAATACTAATCCAAACACAGACAAGGCAAAATATGTTACAATGTCTAAATAGTGGATTGCTACATGCCCAAGTCATCACCTGTATGTCTGTAAAATGACTGTCATTCCAATGTGCTTTTCTTGTACAGAACCAAAACTGATTCATAGATTCATAGATACGTTATGGATTTGATTTATGTAAAAATGTTATACAAGATGTTTTGTGTTTATTTTTACATTGTTAAAATGATCTATATCACCCCTTTGCTTAAAATGTAAATGGACTTAAGAAGTTGAAAGTGTGCAGTATGTATGGGATAAGATTTTCTAGCACCTCTGGCTGCCTTGTCTTTTCTGGCTGTTTGACATGAATACAAGGGTTGTTATGTCAAGCTCAAAGCAGAAGAATAGTAAATGCCCTTTTCATATATACTCCAAAGGCCTTCTTTCACATCACCTTTTGCCTGACCTTACTCCTTCGTAGCTTCATTGCTTTCCTCGAAGTGTTGTGTTCCCTGTGGTTTTCATGCTCTTTTCTACCTGTCATAGATGTTTTCTTACTTAGTTCTTTTGAAAACTTTTTTCTCTTAAACCTTACTTTTACTCGCTCTTTTTTCTCGCCATCTATACTGAGACCCCATCCAGCTTGTTCTAGCCTGATACGATGGTTCATGTTCATGTCCATGATCTCTGTGACTACATATCCTAATAAGGTTTTTAAACTTATGCAGTATAGGCCACTTGTTAAACATAAAACTCTTCAGTTTTGACATCTAGCAGACACTACACTGCAAGGAGACTGACTCTCCATTATGCTTTATGGACAAAAAAATTCTGTCCAGATTTGATCATGGTGGTATGAGACACATTTTTGTCTGATTTGATGTCTGTGGGGGGTATATAGCTTTGATGAGAAGGGCAAGAGAGGCAGTTGACAAAAAATGTGTTAACAATATTGATCTCTTGTAGAGTTTAAAAAAATAAGAAAATGTTCTAAAAATGTACTGTGGTCCTTCTTGTCTGACAACTACTGAGGTCGACTTTTCGCTATATCGCAGACTTTGATAAGATCGTCATGGTCAATGCCATTATCAGCAGTCGATTGGACTACTGCAATGCTCTGTACCTGAGTTTGCCTGCTTGTACCATCTACAAGCTCCAGTTGATTCAGAATGCCGCAGCGAGATTACTGACGGGTGTTGGTCGTCGTGACCACATCACTCCATCTCTTAGAGCCCTACATTGGCTGCCCGTGAAAGAACGGGTTCTGTTCAAACCTGTCTTGTCCATAAGGCATTGCATGGATGTGGCCCAGAGTACCTGAAGGAAAAATTCATCAAGTATGCGCCTGCCCGAGCATTGAGATCGACGAATGTGGCCAAATTGAAGCTTCCAAAATTCAAAAAGAAAAAATGCAGAGGGAGAACGAGTAAAGTACAAGGAGCTGAATTTTGGAATTCCTTGCCTCTAAAACTGACTTGAGAATGCCTTTTTGAAATTCTGAAAGGAATTGAAAACTGTACTTTTTGTGCAAGCTTTCGGAGTCACCTAATTTTAATGGGGTGTGACGGACAGACCCCCAGGTTTTTACTCTGTGTGTTGTCATTCTGGTATGTTGGTTTTTCTAAGGTTTTTTAATGACAATGTCTTTTATTTTGCGCATCAAGGCCTTCGTGTAAGACTGCGTAGGTTAAGCATTTTAATAAATAAATAAGTCCCATGCCACATTGTACTCAGTGAATTGAGTTGCATAAAGATTATTGTTGTTAATGCTTATAATGACCCTTTTCTTCAATAGAGCGGAATGAATTAATGGTAAGGGGTATTTATCTAAACTTTAGCATTTTTCTTAGTGCGCATACCTGTAGATATTTAACAGACAACTCATATCAGGTAATACTATTTCCATTTTCTGGCAATCTGAAGCCACCTTCATGCTGTCCAGTGTATATCCTTCATGCTGGCATGCTGCCCTGTGTCTTATTATCCTCCATTTGTTTGTTCACTTATTGCTAGTTAAAAAGTGTTGTGTCAATGGTCACAAACCCCCTATAAATTCAACCTAGGTAATAAAGCAACAAATATTTCTTTAGTGAACTGAAGCTAGACACCGTGGGGTTGATTTGCTAAAGGCAAATAGACTGTGCACTTGGCAAAGGGCAGTTGCTCAATGGCTTAGTAAATGAGGTAAACCTTTACTTTGCAATAAATACCCAATCATGTGCAAGGCAAATAAAAAAAACAGCATTATGATGATGACACATGATTGGACAATAAAAATCAGCAGAGCTTCTGCTCATTTACACAGCTCTGGAGCTACTGCTCTTACAGAGTGCAACTGCACTTTGCAAAGTGCATAGTCTATTTCTTCCTGTCAGTGCTGTATAATGCCTGTATAAACTACTGTCATAGTGCACGGGGCCTGTTTTCACAAAACCTGTAATGTCATACTTATTATTTTCAGTGCATTTTCTAACTGCTAGTGTTCACTACTTCCTGCCAGAAATTCTTACTTACTACTCAGTGCCATAGTGTCTTTATCATCATCATTTCTAAGAGTCACAGAGTTCTAGGCTTCAGGAATTCTCCTTTTTTTCTCAGTGTCCTGTAATCGTCGCATTCATTACAGTCACAAAAGGCAAATTTGCTAACTTTCCATTTTCCCTGATGGCTAACAGCAATTCTCATTTCTCAGCCATTGCCATATTGACAGCACGATCATTTATCAGTCACAGAGAGTAAATTCTGCTGTCAGTATTTACTACTAGGTGCCGGTAATACTCCCAACTCACTTGGGGGTGTTTTTTATAAAAAAAAAAAAAAAATCATATATGTTAATGGAAACTGCATATAAATTTGTTTTGGGTGAATGGGACAAAATATAATGTTCTCAAGTTATATCACCTGCAGTGTGAATGTGGAAAATACCACATTATGAGGCTGAGGAGCATACTTACATTATTTACCGTGATGAGCCTATCAAATTTCTATAATGTGATATCTCCTGCTTTGCCACATTTAAACTGCAGAGAATTTAGCTTGGGAAAACATTTTATTTTGCCCATTTGCACCAAAGAAGTTTGCACACAATTTTGAAGGACAAACAGCTATGAATTTTCTTTAATAAATACATAGTTTGGTGCACTTTAATCATCACCATTCATCATATATAATACATTTGTTTTTTGCCAGCGCTCACTAGTTTCTGCTGGTAATTATTTTAATTAAGACAGTGACATAAGATCATTTCTATTGCTATCAATGTAGCTTGGCCTCAATACAAATACAAATACGTGCCATTTGGATTTTTTTCTCAAAGACTTTACACTGATATGAGCAGCCTTTTTAAGTATATCTAAAGACGAAAAAACTTTGTTTTATGTTTTGGATAGAGAAGAGAATGGTTAAAACCAATTTCAAAATCGCTTTGCCATCATGTCTCATTGGAAAAATGTACCTCTACTTCCTGTACCATAGATGTAACAAGAAGTGAGATGAAATCCCTTTTGAAGCAAGATAAATTACCTCACTAGTCATTGAGACAAAACTCCCTATTGCAAGATTTCCCATATATACCTGGTATGGTGACATTTTAAAGTTTTGGATCTTCTATCACCTGCAGTCCTGGTGACAATGACAAATAGGACAAATAGGGAAGGTGAATCAACCCAGCAGGGACAGAAACAACAATATTAACCTGACAAAGATTAAAACATGTTAGCTTGAGTTGTGTTTTAATTTGTTTGTCTGCTTGTTTACATAAAATCCAATCAAAATTACCATCTAAAGCTACCCGGTCCACACAGTGAAAACACTGGATGCAATTTTACTATAAAATAAACAGCACGGAAAGTTAAAATTGTTAATGGTAGTGACAGACTGGATCATATACAGTATTTATTGGCGTATAACACGCCCAGGCGTATAATACGCACCTTAACTTTAAGAGGGAAGTTTCAGGAAAAAATAATCCACAGCTCCCTGCATGGTACACAGAGCCCCCTGCATAACATACAGCCCCCTGCATAACACAGAGCCCCCTGCATAGTACACATAGCCCCCTGCATAGTACACAGAGCCCCCTGCATAACATACAGCCCCCTGCATAACACAGAGCCCCCTGCATAACATACCACCCCCTACATAGTACACAGAGCCCCCTCCATAACACACAGCCCCCTGCATAACACACAGCCCCCTGCATAACACAGAGCCCCCTGTATAGTACACAGAGCCCACTGCAAAGTACACATAGCCCCCTGCATAACACAGAGCCACCTGCATAACATACAGCCCCCTGCATAACACAGAGCCCCCCGCATAGTACACAGCCTCCTGCATAGTACACAGACCCCTTTCATTATAAAGCCCCCCTCCTACTCTGCACTCCCAAGAGACCCCCAGTCTCCTGGGACAGCATTACCAGCATACTCTAAGGGCTCTTTCACACGGACGGTCCATTCAGGTCCGCCTGTCAGTTTTTTAGGCGGACCTGAACGGATGCTCCATGTACCCCTATGGAGCCATGGATGTCAGCGGTGACATGTCCACTGACATCCGACTCACTCTGATCGGATCGGATGACAATGGACTCTACGGTCCATCGTCATCCGATCCCCCATAGGGGAGAGCGGCGCTCTGACAGGTCGGTCCCTGCACAGTGTGCGGAGACAGACCTGTCATCCGCCGGCTCAGCGGGGATCAACGGAGCGATCCCCGCTGAGCAAGCGGAGGTTCACGGGGCAGATCATTACTGATCCGTCCCGTGTGAAAGGGGCCTAAAGTATAGAAAACATCACTGCCAGCCCCTTCTCATACACTGCTCCTCATGTGTCACTCATTGTAAATCAAAGCTACTAAATACCTTCATTAATGTCATGGACCCGGTCATGTGACTGCTCTCCTCTCTTTCATTGATGGTCACATGACCGCTCTCCTCCTCCAATCAAAAGCTACACTCGTGGAGGAGGCGGAGCGGGAGGAGGAGAGCGGCCAGTTAGATTTACATTGATAGTGACACAGAAGGAACGGTATATGAGAAAGGGCTGGCAGTAATGTTTTCTAAAGTTTAAAGGGGGATTCCACCCGCAATTTTTTTTTTTTTAAGTCAGCAGCTACAAACACTGTAGCTGCTGACTTTTAATAAGGACACTTACCTGTTCTACTCGCCCGTGATGTCAGCCCCCGAGGCTGATCCCTTGATCCTGGCAGCTCCTGGCATCGCCATCCTCAGTAAGGGAAACAGGCAGTGAAGCCGCGCGGCTTCACTGCCAGTTTCCTACTGTGTATGCGCGATCCGCGCGACGCTTTGTGAATGGGCCAGCTGCTCTCTGGGATACACACAGTTCCCAGAATGCAGCGCACCCCATTCACCAGAAGACACCGCCAGTAGGACGGAGGAAGAAGACCAGCCGCGGACGATGAAGAGGCAGATTAGGGACTTCCGCATAGCAACCGCTATTTCTGGTAAGTACATTTTTTTTTCAATTTTTTTTTAGGATTTTTGGTCCAAAAAAATATTTCAGGGTGGAACTCTACTTCAAAGTATGCTGGCAGCACTCTCCCATGGCCAGGAGAGGCGGGGAAACCGACCTGACACCCTCCCAATGGGTGACACCTGGGGCGGAACGTCCGATCCCCACGCCCCGTTGGTAAAAAAACAGATATCAGCGTATAACACGGTTTACCCTCTGTTTTCAGGGGGGAAAAGTGTGAGTTATACGCTGATAAATACAGTTTTTTTTTCTTTTGTCCATAATTACTCTTTAGGTATTTTTAATAAATATATTACTGGATTCAATGGGATCCTACAGGGTTATTGATTTATTTTAAGGCAAATGCACAGTTTACTTTGCAAGTGAAGTTACACTCTGCAAGGGAATTTTCACCAAAGCTTAGTGAATCTAGTAAACTTTACTTTGTAAAGAATAGCCAATCACATGCAAGGGGAAAAAAATGAAATCTTTGTGTGCAGAAGGTTGGATGATGGAAGCCAACAGAGTTTTACCCTATGCACTAAGCTCTTGGAATAATTGCCTTGCAGAATGCAGCTGCATACTTTTATTAAATCAACCCCATACTGCTTTGAACATTAAACCAGTGCAATATTCAATACATGCATTACTTGATCTGAAAAGTTATATTATTTTATGCACAATCTCTAATACATGTTGAATTTAATATATTATTTAAATCTCATTCACAGTGCAAGGTAATAAGAAGAGTGGAATGTATTTATTTCCTAGCAGGCACCAAATATCTCTGCATGTCATGACTGCTGACTCTGCTTTCTCTTGTGGGACTCACTATACAATCAACATGACCTTTAAGAGCTCTTACAACTCACCAGTTCAATAACTCATTAATTCCTTTGTCATCACAATTCTTCCAGTCCATTACAGACCAAATGATATGAGTCCTTTCTTGTGTTTAAAGTGGATGTATTGTCCTGTTATTATGTTCAGAGCATGTTTTATTGTGCTTTTATATATATGCCACTATAAGTTCAGTATTGCTAATCAAGTTTATTGTTTTTAGGGGTGAGCTTAGGGCTCGGACCAAACACAAGTTCAGCACCTTGAAATAGACATAAATTTTCATCACTGGATTATATGATTAGTGGTGGATGTACATTGCGGCACATTTTTTGTTACAGGTCTTGACAAAACTGTCTTTATTTACACATTCAATTTTTTTTTTGTACATAAATGAGTAGGGAAGGACCTCATGTTTTTTTATGTTTTTTTTTTTCTTAAAATTTATACCAACCCCTCCCTGACAAGGCCAAATTTCAGCTTTCAGTGCTATTGCATTTTGAATCACAATTGTGTGGTCATGCAACAATATACTCATATGAAATTTTTATATATTTTTTTGAGACAGATAGAGCTTTTTTTTGGTGTTAATTAATCACCACTGGGCTTTTTAGTTTTTGCTAAACAAACAAAAAAAGATGGACAAGTTTGAAAAAAAAAAACACATTAGAGAACAAAATGTTTGTAGTTCCAAAGGTTTATGTTACACAATATTAAAGCAATGGTTTAGGAAACACAAAATGTTAGTAAAAAAGTATACTTTTTTTTTAATCACATAGGGGCCAAAAAGTCCCCTATGTGATGATTCTTTGGTGACAGGTTCCCTTTAATGAGACACCAGGGGTCTAAAAGAGCCCCTGGTGTCTCACCTGCCCTCCAATGATACTGATGGAATGCAGATCTCATGTCATCAGCTTCTACTCCAGCCATACAGGCTTCCAGGTCAGCAAGAAAAAGGGGAGGAGAGCGGATGGATATTTGCTCAGTTAATGTTTCACATTAGGCTTTACTAACCACTTAAGGACCGCCGCCTGTATATTTACGTCAGCAGAGCGGCACGGACAGGCATAAGCACATACAGGTACGTCCCCTTTAAGATGCCACCAAAAAATAAAAACTGCAGAGGTGATAAAATACCACAAAAAGAAAGCTCTATTTGTGGGAAAAAAAGGAAGTCAATTTTGTTTGGGAGCCACGTTGCACGACCGCGCAGTTGTCAGTTAAAGCGACGCAGTGCCGAGTCGCAAAAAGTGGCCTGGTCTTTGACCAGCAAAATGGTCCGGGGCTGAAGCGGCTAAAATAGTTGTTACATGCCCGATTTAATATTATTATTATTTTTTTGCTTTGGTACTCTCCAAGGGCAATGCCCAGCCCCTCCTTATTTGTTTGGCATTACCAAACATATTAACCTAGAACAGGGGTCGCCGCTCTTTATAAACAAAGAGCCATTTTACTGTCGTTTAGACCTTCGGGGGGTGGGAGTAGAAAACATCCTGACGTCAGTGGGATGAATCGTGCCCCATGCTTAGTATTAGGGGAGGAGTAGTGTCTCATCATTGCTGTCAGTGGGAGGAATAGTGCCCCCTTGTTGGTGTCAGTGGGAGGAATAGTGCCCCATCGTTGATGTCAGTGGGAGGAATAGTGACTCATTGTTGGTGTCAGTGAGAGCAATAGTGCCCTAAGGACCTGGATAAAGACAAGGGCTGCATCCGGCCCCTGGGCTGCAGTTTGGAGACCACTGACCTAGAACATTACTATTTTTTAACACTATGCTTCCATTGATTTCAATGTGGTTCGGAATGGGTACCCAAATTTCAGTCGTTGTTCACCAAACCTGCCCTAGTCTCAACCCAAGTACATTCGGTTCATCACTAATCATTTTGTACATCACATCATTACAATTTATCATGACAAAGTTATATGTGTCCTGCAAGTCAGACATCAAGCTATTTAGTAACAATTTCAACTATGTTCAAACTGATTTTAATTGCTAAAATTATGTAGGGTGTCTTAATCTGTTTTGATATTTTTGTGATTAAACGCTGGATTGCTATACACTTTACAAGTTCATGATTGGCATTACATGTCTTTGCACTTGCTCTGCAGATAGGCAAAGTATATTCTGAAAAACAAGATGGCATTTGGCATGAAGGAACAATGGGAGCTATCATTGTTTGCCTCCTTATAAAAATGTGATTTACCTTAGGGCTTATTCACACTATGGGGTTGATTTACTAGGCTTAGTGAATGAGGCTTGGCTGACTTTTTTTTTCTTTTCCTTGCACATGATTGGGTATTCTTTGAGAAGTAAAACCTCCCCACTTCACTAATCTTTAGGGCAAATTCCTTTGCAAAGTACGACTTCCCTTGCAAAGTTAATAACCTATTTGCCTTCAGTAAATCAACCCCTATGTGTGGTGATGGCTGTTTTTCTGTACCTGATCAATGCCAACCATCGTAAAAGCCCATAGACCAATCTTTTTCTATTTGCCCCATTCACACCAAAATGCTGGTGTGATGTGTAATGTGCAAAAATGCAGAGGTGCTGCATTTTTTGTAGAGCAACATATAGCACCATGGGTCCCAAACCACAGCACAACATGCCGCAGTGTGGAAACTTGAATGGAATGTAACTTTTTGTACACTCTCAATATAGTTTAAACAATTGTAAACAGAGCATTGCATTGCCTTTCTGCCCTGAAAAATGGACACCATTAAATGTAAATGAATGTCAGAATTCCTTATTTCAATGCTTGTTCCAGGTCAGTAACATAGAAAACAGTGAAGCCATTACCATTATACAGGCATACCCCACTTTTAAGTACACAATGGGGTTTATTTACTAAAGCTGGAAAGCGCAAAATCAGGCTCACTTCTGCATATAAACCAATGAGATTCTATGCCCGGCTTGTTCAATTAAGCCTGGTAATAAAACCTGGAAGCTCGTTGGTTTATATGCAGAAGTGAGCCTGATTTTGCACTTTCCAGCTTTAGTAAATAAACCCCATTGTGTACTTAAAAGTGGGGTATGCCTGTAGTAGCTAAAGAGATCTAGCAATATAACAGCCTATACTATAGCCTATGTTGGTCTGGGCAATTATCAGAAGAATATCAGGAAATTATAAAGACAATAACATAATATAGAGAGAAAGTATGTTGTTCCATAAATTACTAAACAGCTGAGTACTGTTCGTTATAATTTTTTATTTGCAGTAACAGTTACATTTTCAGGACAAGCTTTTGGGGTGTTCCATTCTTCTTGGTGCAAGCACAAAACACAGAATTTTATTGGTATTTTATATAAATAAATTATATAAATAATGATCACGCTTGCTGTGATGAAAAAAATAATATAAATCCAGCAACATACATAGAACATCTTTGTGTTTTTTTTGTTTTTGATACACTAAAATATGTTGATTTCAACGCATAACAATAAAATATACATAAAAACAAACAAAAAAACAACAACTTACACCATAATTAAAAAAGAAAAACAACTCTGACTGTTTTGAGATACCTGCATTCTCTTTTTCCTTTTAAGAGCAATTCAATTCTACTGTTTGGTGAAATGCATTGGAGTTTAATGGTTCTTTTGATGTGCTGACTTTCATCATCCAATCAAGTGAAGAAAGAAAATGTTTTCCTCATTTCCTTGTATGTGGCTGTGTATTCTTGCAAAGTCAATTTTCACTACACTCGCTAAACTTAAGAAAAATTCCCTTGAAAGTGAGCAGCCTTTAACCTCCCTGGCAGTATGATTCTGTCTGGAATTATGTACCAAAAGCGGTACAATTATTTTGCATGGAAATTTGGCGTTATGTACTGTAGGCCTGCAATTCTTAGTAATTACTTTCTTAAACCTGACCAAACAAGACTCTAGTAGACATCCCAGATGTGATAAATTTGAAACACAAAATCATGAATTATAATCTAATAAGTAATATAATTTTATTCAATAATGTAGAAGAAAATAATGACATTTGTCAAACAAAGAAAATTCAATACACATCCTGAGTGTGATACATTTTAAAGCATGGAACTAGACAAAGTCCAATGTCGCAATCTGGACAATGGTATCTAGTTTCTTTTCTGACTTTTTTTACATTGCCATCTCTCTTGGAACAGCAGACCATGCACATCCTGGTAGGTGCTTCCTTTTTTGCGGTTGGCGGTATATAGTCCAAAAAATGACGTCCAGTCAGGCGTTCTGGGTTGACAACGCCAACAGCACGTCGTCCGGGTCTGTTCACAGCTAGTGATGGCATCTGGTGGATGACAAAAATCTGCTCAGCCACCTTCCAGATAAAGTCGGAATGAACAAGAGGCATGCCACTCTTTGCTTTGTATAGGATATACACATTCCAAAGGCATTGTTCCAGAAGATGCCTGAAAATCTTTTTATAATATTTTTTCTGCTATTTGCGCATAGCCGGGTAAAATGTCATTGCCTGATCGGCTCTGTCGACACCTCCCATTGTATTATTATAATCCATCACAACTTGCGGCTTCAGCAGATCTTTCCCACCTCTTGTGTGGACCATAGCAGTGGCGGTATTGTGCACAGTACTCATGAGACACACGTCCTTCTTGTCTCGCCATCGCATTGCCATCATCTTACCCTTCTGCCAGGCAACCATTTCTCCTGTTTTTATTTTTTTCTTGCCAAACATAGATGGCATGCCACATCGGTTAGGCCTAACGGTACCATACCCATCAGTTTTATTTTGTAGCAAAACCTCATACAGTTCCGATGATGTATAGAAGTTGTCCATGGTCACACAATATCCCTGGTTCAGCAATGGCTCCAGCAGTGTAAGGACAGATGATGTGGCCATCCCATAGCCGCTGTACCTGGGGTTGAACTTCGTGCCTTTACCTGTGTAAATGACCGAATTCCAGATGTATCCGATGGATGACTCGCAGAGCATAAAGAATTTGATGCCAAACCGCGCTCTTTTGGATGCAAAGTACTGTATCCAGCTTAGGCGTCCCTTGTAGGCCATCAGACTTTCATCCACGCTGACGTCCCTGTCTGGCACGTAGGTCCGCTGGAAATTGGCCACGATCATTTGGCATACCTCCCAGATTTTTTTTAGCTTGGGCGCAGGGTGCGTGGCCTCATCAAACTCCTCATTGTTTGCGAAGTGGAAATACTTCATGATGAGGGAAAACCGGTATTCAGACATCACGGTGCTAAAAAACGGAATGGCCAGTAGCTTATTGGTGGTCCAGTACCATTTCTGGAGCGGTTTCCCCACCAACCCCTGAAGAATGATGAGTCCCAGAAACTGCCAGATGTCCTCTTTCGTCACCGGTTCCCACTTTCTGCTTCGGGAAAATCTGGCATGCAGCGTAGCGGATTGCTGATCATGGTAACGATTTGTCTCTGTGACAATTTTTTTAATTACCTCTTCAGTGAGAAATAATTGCTGGTATGCCAGAGGGTTGTCACGCTCAACATCTACCTTCATCACAGGTGATCCAGTGAAGGGAAATCTTGGGGGCGCTACCTGGTCCGTATCGGAGTCTATAGGGCACCAAGTGCGCACATCGCTGAGGTCGCTGAGGTCAGGTGCAGGATCATCGCCGTTGTCACTTGCCAGATCCGTGTCGGTGTCAGTGTCAGACAACAAATCTCCCCACGACTCACTATCGCTCACTTCTGCGAGCAACTCCGTGTCGCTGCCGCTGTCACTCATCTGATCCAAAAGCGCCCTTTTGGTAAAGTGGCGCTTTTTTGATGCCATATTTTTATGGCCACAGATGACAGGCAAGGGGGCACTGTACAGGGCACTGTATGGTGATCAGAGATTATACAGTGTAATACAGTGTAATCAGATACAATATAACCTCTTTTATTTTTGTGTTTGTGTTGTGTGAACTTTTGAACTTTTGAATTTGCCGCCCAGTTCAGCTCCCATGCGACGCTGCGGCTCGCAGGGAACGGAACCAGGAAGCGCCGACACTCGCGGGTGATCTCGCTGGCGATCACAGCAGAGGACATCATCGCTGGATCGCCAGGAGAAGGTAAGGAAAATCCGCTGCAGGCTCTGCAATGTTACCTCGAGCGTGACTCGGGGTTACCGATCCTAGCAGGAAAAAACAACTCCGAGTCACGCTCGGGATTACCGCCAGGGAGGTTAACAAACCAACCCCTTTAATTTAGATAAGTGGCATATAGCAGAAGTTTTCCAGACATCACTTCAAGTTAAAATGGTTCTTAACATTAGGCAGAAAACACCATACTTATGGTACCATACTTACCGCTGTTAGTTTACTAATCTAATTTTTTTTATATATGATAAGAGTCAAACCAAAATCTCTAAAGATTACAGAAATGTGCATGCTTTTTGTATACAAGAAGATATATTAACATGCATGTTGATCATTTAGCAGTCACTTCTCTCTCTACAGTCCTGCAGTCATCATATATCTTCACCTAGCTTTATTTGTTCTGGTTGATGGATGATCTGCAGCTTAAAGGAGTTGTAAAGGCAGAAGTTTTTTTTTATCTTACTGCATTCAATGCAGTAAGATAAAAAACCTTTTTGTGTATAGCAGCTCCCCCAGCCCCCCTAATTACCTACCAGAGCCCCTGCTTTCTCCAGCGATGTCCACGATTCCCTCAGCCACCCAGGACACTCCTCCTGATTGGCTGAGACAGAGCAGCAATGCCATTGGCTACCGCGGCTGTCAATTAAAGTCAGTCAGCCAATTAGGGGAGAGAGGGGGCGGGGTCAGGGCTCTGTGTCTGAATGGATGCTAGCTGCAGGGGCACTCAAAAGAGGGAGGGGCCAGGAGCAGTGAAGAGGGACCCGAGAAGTCGAGGATCCAGGCTGCTCTGTGCAAAACCAACGGCACAGAGGAGATAAGATAACATGTTAGTTATTTAAAAAAATAAATAAATGAGCCGTTACAATAACTTTAGGAATACCCTTAATATATGCAATTTTATGGTTTAATTAATACATCAGGTAGTAGTTCTAGTCTCATTTTTGTGTAGGACAGAGTGTCCAGTTAAACTTAAAGTCTAATAAATAATGTAATAATAATAATGTTTCTCATTTTAACTATAAGTTCAGATATGTGTTCAGATATACTTGATTTATAAAATGATCAGTTGGACACTGAGTGCTGACATACTTTAAAATTCTTCCCTGCATCCTTTAGCTGCTGAGATATTTTTCCAGTCTTTATCTTTGGCCGAGCCCTTGCTCTTAGGTACATCAAATCCTTCTACTTATTAATGTAATTTACAGCTTAAACTTTAACCAGTGGTATGATTAGATGCGGTTAATCTCATTTTGATGGAAATTAAGTTTGGGCACCTTCAGTGATAATGAATAGTTATATAGAATTATCTGTCAAGTTCACTTAATATGGCTGCTGAAGACCATGAAATCTAAACATTCTTTCAAGGACAAGAATTTTAGTAGTATGTTGATTTTCCACCATTTAAGTATGTGGTACAGAAAACAAATGTGACTTACCGTAACAATAAAATAAAAAACTTTGGTAAATCTCACAACTGAGGTTACTAGTGTACAGTGAAATTTATATATATATATATATATATATATATATATATATATATACTGTGAGGGGGTTAGCTCGGCAGCGGGTGTGTGTGACCCCCGGGATGGGCTCCCCACACAAAAACAGGCCCAGCAAACGGAGGTTGTGGTTTTCAAAATCAAAAAGGTGCGGTTTATTTTCTATTTACAGTGACAAAACACAGCAAAGCAAAAGAAACATAAATAAAATAAATCCTGGTCAACTTGACCTCTGACTAAACATACAGGTTTCCTAACTAACAACTGGGATCAGCCTAGTGCTGTCCTAGTCCCTAAGTCCCTGATTTTAAATGTCCAAGCAAATAGCCACACAGGCTTTGTCTCACCGCACAGGGGTTCACTCTCCCTAGACAGTCCACACAGGTCTGGTTCCAGGCATGAGCAAACACCTAATGAAGCTGGGAGTTTTTATAGAGGCCTTAAACGAGCTGACAAGCTTCAGCTGGTCTCATCAACTCCCTGCCTGCACGACGCCCAGCACTCTCCCTAGAGGTATGAATCATCCATGAGCCCACTAGCCTCAGCTGGGCTTCATCAACTCCCTCCCTAGTTGTATAAGTCGGCGTAAAGCCTGAATCTGGGCGAAATATATCTACCCCCCTGGATGCAACCAGGTGACTTTACCTTCCTGCTGTCACAATATATATAGATATATATATCTATATATATTTAAAAGTCAAAGTCAATAAATAATAACCTAAGAACTCATGATGAACAAAATGATTTGATGAATAAATTGCACATCTGTTAGTACACATGTATCTAATAGCAAATTTAAGAATTGCATCAAACATTTATTGCATTAATAATACACAGCTTCAAAAGAAAAAAAAATCCCTTCTCTCTCTAATCTATGAGGACACTTATTGACAAACGTTATTATGAAAAAAATTGTTGTTGACATGCCCAGAATTTTTGTAGAACAAACACTGAGGGGGGATTTACTAAGATGGGAGCAGCCAGAAGTTGGAAGTTAATTATTAATATTATTATTATTATTATACAGCATTCATATAGCACCGGCAGTTTACGCAGTGCTTTACAACATAAGGGCAGACAGTACAATTACAATACAATTTAATACAGTAGGAATCAGAGAGCCCTGCTCGTTAGAGCTTACAATCCAGGAGGGAGGGTCAAGAGATATAAGAGGTAATGACTGTTGGGGATGGGCTGTTGGAGAAAATAAATGTGCAGTTGTTAGGTGGAGGCAGGATAGGCTGCTCTGAAGAGATGAGTTTTCAGGAATCATCTGAAAGTGGACAGAGTAGAAGATAGTCAGACAGATTGGGCTAGAGAGTTCCAGAGGATGGGAGAGGCTCTGGAGAAGTCCTGGTGGTGAGTGTGTAGTGAGGTGACAAGGGAACTAGAGAGCAGGAGGTCTTGGGAGGAATGAAGAGGGTGATTTGGTTGGTATTTTGAGACTAGGTTAGTGATGTAGCAAGGGGGCCGAGTTGTGGATGGCTTTGAAAGTTGTTGTAAGTATCTCTAATTTAATTTGTTGGGTGAGCACAAGACAGTGGAGATATTGGCAGAGAGGGGTAGCAGAGCTGAGCAGTTTGTAAGGTGGATGAGCCTGGCAGCAACATTCATGACTGATCGAAGGGGGGATAACCTATTTTAAGGTAAGCCAATGAGAAGGGAGAAGCAGTAGTCGAGGCGAGAGATGACCAGGGAGTGAATTAGAAGCCTTGTGGTGTCATTGGTTAGGAAGGGGCATGTCTTGGAGATGTTTCAGAGGTTGAGGCGACAAGCTATGGACAGTGATTGGATGTTGGCCTGAAAGGAGAGTTCAGAGTCCAGGACTACATCTAGGATCTTGGCATGGGGGGATGGGCTGATAGTTGAGCTGCTGATTTTGACAGAGAAATCAGGGGAAGAGGCATGTGGGGGAGGCATCATTATTAGGTCAGTTTTAGATAGACTGAGTTTGAGGAAGAGGTGTGACATCCAGGCTGATATGTCTGTTAGTAAGTTAGTAATGCGGGAGGAGACTGATTGAGTGAGCTGAGGGGTAGAGAGAAAGATTTGGGTGTCATTGGCGTAGAAGTGGTATTGAAAGCCATGGGAGGCAATCAACTGACCCAATTAATTGATTACTATGCACAGCTGCTCCAGATTCTGTCTAGCCCCATTTAGCAAATTAATTTAAGTTGTAGCTTTCTTCAAAAAAAGAATTGTGGTCATGGAGGTAAGTGTAAGTTTCAAAATATATCCCTAACACACACCACATAAACAAACAAACACACACACAAACAGAAATACTCACTAGATAAGCTAGTAATTGCTCTTTAACTACTTGCCGACCACCCACCGCAGATGTACTGTGGCAAGGTGGCTCGGCTGTGCAAATCGTGTACCGGTACAGTGATTTCTACATGAGCATTCATGGGCGTGTGCACGCTCCGATTATCCAGCAGGGGAGCCAATCAGCGGGTCCGGGTTCCCCACAGAGACAGAATGGGGATCTGCAGAAGTAAACACGGCAGATCTCAGTTCTGTCAGGGGATGACACTGATATCTGTCAGGAAGACGGATCTGTGTGTTTCCCCAGTCACACAGTCCCCCATACAGTTAGTAATCACAAACAGGGAACACATTTAACCCCTTGATCGCCCCTGATGTTAACCCCTTCCCTGCCAGTGTCATTAGTACAATGTCAGTGCATATTTTAAGCACCAATCACTGTATTAATGTCACTGGTTCCCAAAAAAGTGTCAAAAATGTCAGTTAGGTGTCCGATCTGTCAGCCGCAATATTTACTGATCGCCGCCATTACTGTAAGAAAAAAATAAATAATAAAAATTCCATAAATCTATCCCCTATTTTGTAGACGCTATAACTTTTCCGCAAACCAATCAATATACGCTTATTGTTGTTTTTTTTACCAAAAACACGTAGAATACATATTGGCCTACACTGATGAATTTTTTATTTTTTATTTATATATTGTTTTGGATATGTATTATAGCAGAAAGTAAAAAATATTGTTTTTTTTTTTTTTCAAAATTGTCGGTCTTTTTTTGTTTATAGTGCAAAAAATAAAAACCGCAGAGGTGATCAAATACCACCAAAGGAAAGCTCTATTTGTGGTGAAAAAAAGACATACATTTTGTTTGAGTACAATGTTGCACGACCGTGTATTTGTCAGTTAAATAACGCAGTGCCGTATCGCAAAAAAAATGGCCGGTGATTAAAGGGGTAAATCCTTCCAGGGCTGAAGTTGTTAAAGAACACATAATGAGAGAAACCTAAGGGCTGCCATCGCTAATCTCTCCTTCTGAAAATCTTAGCTGCCTATCCATCATGCTGATTATCTTGCTCCAATATTTTGGGGTTGATTTACTAATGGCAAATAGACTATTCACTTTGTAAGAGAATTTTCCCTTAGCTTAAAGAAAGAGGTGAGGCGCTCCTGACTTCCATCATCCAATCATGCGATAGCAATACTGTTTTTTTCCCCCACAACCTATTATACATACATTTTGCACAAATATATTTATAAAATCTGTTTTTATTATATTATTAAAAGAAAACATAAAATAAGGGTTTACATCAATATATTCCCTCATAGAGCATTAAAAGGCAGTGCAGTTCAGCATTTCTCATATTTGTCATCATACAATTCCCTAGTCCATAAAGCCCTATACAGAACTTTCACATGCATAATCTGCAGCAAATCATAAATGCAAATTAGACATATGAATGTTCTGTATAGAATTAAAGGGGTTGTAAAGGTTTGCAGATTATTATTTTTTTTAAAACAAACATGTCATACTTACCTCCACTGTGCAGTTCGTTTCACACAGAGTGGCCCCGATCGTCATGTTCTGGGGTCCCACGGCGGCTCTCGCGGCTCCTCCCCACAAGAGCTAACCCCCTCTGGGAAGCTCTCTCCCAAGGGGGTTAGCTTGCGGGCGCACTCCCATGCCATACAATCGGCGTCCATAGCCGCCAATTGTATGACTCGGCCCCGCCCCCCGGCGGCCGCGTCATTGGATGTGATCGACAGCAGCGGGAGCCAATGGCTGCGCTGCTATCAATCATCCAATGAAGAGCCGACAAGAGCTGGGGAAAAGCAACGCGGGATCGCGCCCATGTAGATTAGGGGCTCAGGTAAGTAAAACGGGGGCTCGGGGGGGTCGGTGACTGCAAGTTGTTTTTTCACCTTAATAGGATGCATTAAGGTGAAAAAACACAAAGGTTTACAACCACTTTAACCAGCTAAGAGTATTATTAAGTCAATTAAGTCAATAGGTCCTAAGGAAAAGGCTGGATGCCGTGAAATGCGTAGACTTATTTGAAGCAAAAAAGATAGATGGGCTGGTGAATTGTAACACTCACACAGATATGAGAAATGCTGATTTGTCTTTTAATGCAGTATGAGGGATGATCTTGGCCATTGTGGATGCCCAACACAGTATAGGTCATGTATGGCTGAGCTTAAGTTATTTGATTATGGAAAAGAGGACACCCACAACCTATATTAAATGTGCAAGGTTTATAAAGGTCTTCACCAAAGTGATAAAAATCGAATTCAAATCTAATATTTAAATATGCAAGCAAAGGGATAAAATGCAAACACCCTGCAGACAGGGTCCCGGTTGTTATTCAATCCGAGAGCCTCAGTGCTGAAAGGCAGGTGTCATTGTGGTGTTCTTTAGGTAATCAACATACAAGGATGATTTTCTGTGCAAGATAAATGTAAGATTTACATATACCGTATATACTCAAGTATAAGTCAAGTTTTTCAGCCCTTTTTTTGGGCTGAAAATGACCCCCTCAGCTTATACTCGAGTCAGCGTACTTGAGTCCATTGCCGGCTGACCTCACCGTGCCCATTGCAGGATCCGATCTGTGTACCCGAGTGCGTGACATATTCAGACGGCGGCCGTGCAGTTTTAAAAACTTGCGCTCCTCCTTGTGCTGTTCCGTGATAGGCGGAACACTCGGTTTCCCAGCAAACACTGTGTTCAGTGTTCTGCCTATCACGATCGCCCTCTCGTCCTCTCGTCTATCACGAACGAGAGGGCGATAGACGAGCCCCTGAGCCCCTAATCTACATGGGCGCGATCCCGCGTTGCTTTTCCCCGGGTACACAGATCGGATTCTGCAATGGGCACGGTGAGGTCAGGCTGCAAAGGTAACGGGACCTGCAGTAAAGAGAATGTAGGTGAGAGGATGGTCGAGTTGAAGAGCTGCAATGGGCACAGTGAGGTCAGGCTGCAAATGGGCACAGTGAGGTCAGGCTGCAAATGGGCACAGTGAAGCTGCAAATGGACATTGTTGACCCTCTTTTCCGCTTACAGTAGCTGCTTCATTCTCACCGTAGGCTTATACTCGAGTCAATAATTTTTCCAGTTTTTTGTGGTAAAATTAGGTGCCTCGGCTTATACACGGGTCGGCTTTTACTCGAGTATATACGGTAGTTGTATTACGTTGTAGATAACAGTTTTCATGTCTTTCTTTTTCTTTTGGTTTGCTTATAAACTCAGATTTAACCGGAGAAAGCACAAACGTTCATATTGGGTCAGGCCTGCTACAGTGAAACAAAGTTAAGTTGTAAAATTCCCAGAGCTCAAAGATTTACCCATGAGGTATAACAGCATTACTGAGCTTGGTAATTCCAAATGTTAGATGTAAGTGTTTTGACACATACAGCACAGTGCATTTTATATAGTTCTGTCACTGCCTGCAGATTTGTTTGTTCCTGCCGGTGTTTTAGTAACCTTGGGATTCAGTACTGTGACTTTTGTCTGGCAGTGGTAGACACAACAAACTTCTGCTATATACCGAGGGTATCTGTATACCACATATACTTTTATTTTAGTGTTTAAAAAGTATACTTTTTATTCACCTAGTTTGGTCTGATTTTTTTATTGGCTTTAGAGACCATAAACAAGCCTATAATATAATTGTGACAAAAGTGCTAATAGGAACGTAAAGCAGATATGCTTTCATATGATCATTTTATTGGACCCAATTACCTTTTATAATGTAAGTAATGAAAATTATGTACCACTAATAAATATACATGTCTAAGAATACTTGTAGACAGGAAATAAGCTGTGTCTAATTTGTAGAAATAATTGCTGTAGAAATTACTTTAACCTTTTCCTAGCCATCTATGCCAAAAGGATGGTCACCAGCACCACAATGACTAGTATCTAGTATTTCCTAGAAGTCATTGGAGTTGTTTTACGAAAGGTAAATAAAAACTAGCAAGCAAACCGAGTTTCCAGGTTATCAAAACTGAGAGAAAACAGCATACCTTATACTCTGATACACAACACGGTATATGCATATAGATAGTTATGAGGGCAGTGCTAATTGTCGTAATGCTAAATGTGTATACTTCTCACAATATCTAAACTTGTGCAAAACACAACATTTCATACGCATATATATAATTAGTAATAAAATGGTAAATAAACAAATAGGACACTATGGGCTTGATTTACTAAAGGCAAATAGACTATGCACTTTGCAAAGTGCAGTTGCACCCTGCAAGAGCAGTTTCTCAAGAGCTTAATAAATGAGCAGAAGCTCTGCTGATTTTTATCGTCCAATCATGTGCAATCAATAATGCTGTTTTTTTTTATTTGCCTTGCACATGATTGGGTATTTATTGCAAAGTAAATGTTTACCTAATTGCCTAAGCTCTGGGACAACTGCACTTGGAGAGTGAAATTGCACTTTGCAAAGTGCAGAGTCTATTTGCCTTTAGTAAATCAACCTCAATATATACTCAAAATAAACAATTGTCAAGCAGCACAAGGGCAATACTGCGAGCTAAAAGGTTTGAGTGTTTTGGTTCCTCATACAAGGCTAATGCACTTTATTATGTGAGTTTTTTATGTTATATATTGATTTTTTATAAATGGCTTTATGCGATGTAGGCAGGGCCGCCATCAGGGGGGTACAGGCAGTACACCTGTAAGGGGCCCGGAGGTCCCCAGGGGCCTGGATGGCAACCCCCCTTTTTACTTTTTATTTTTTTTTATTTATTTATTTTTTGTAAGGGGCCCAGAGGTCCCCAGGGCCCCGGATGGCAACCCCCCTTTGTTTTTAGAAAAAAATTGTGGCAACCCCCCCCGCTTCTCAATTTGCGGCAGCCCCCCCCCCCCCACTTCTCAATTTGCGGTGGCAGCACCCCCCCAGGTTCTCCTCTGCTCCAGAGGGCTCATGCCTGAAGCTGTGTAAAATTCCTGATGGTGGCCCTGGATGTAGGCCTTTCTTCTCTTTATATAAATACCTGCTTGGCACTAGATATACCTGGTATGAGGCTTATTAAGCAAGCTGGTGCAGTTACAGTCAAGATATCCCAAGAGGAAAAGCGCTTTTAGACCCGCTTCTTAAAAAAAGGGGTCAACATATTTTGCTGAGTCCTTGGAGGTGGTGTTGCACAGAGGACCTAAGTGGTGTGAAGCACAGAGTGATTTATGAATAATTACTAGAAGGTGCAATGGTGGATTACTGATGGAGAAAATGTAACAATTGGCACTTTAATAAGCACTGGACACTTTATGATTGTTTTTGAAGCACTGGTCACTTTATTAATAATTGCAAAATTTCTGACATTTTCTGGTTGATTTTAGAACACTTTTACAAATAGTGGAAACTTAATTGATGTTATTGATTCTATGATTTTTTGATGTCTATGACACGTTATTGTAAGTAGCACATAGCATTGTATATATATAGGCAACAAAAAGTGCAGCATCTAAGGGTGTTACAGCTGCTGAGAATTTTACTTGTTTAGAGCTTATGCAAATAGGACGTTTTTACAGCGGGGCGTCTGACATTTTTTTAGCTACCCCTAAATGCCCCTCCATGTAAACACATAAACTTTCAGAGGTGTTTGAAGCCATAAGCGTTTAGGGGCAGTAGAAAAAATGACAGCCTGTGCTTTCAGAAGCAGTAAAAACGAGCTGTAAAAACGTCCGAAAACGCCCCTAAACATCGCTAAATTCTGGTAAACACTGTTAGCCGCGTTTAGTCGCATTTAGTGGTTTTAGGCATTTTTACATTATAGGGAGTGTTTTTACTGACAAAAAGCCAAGAAATGCTAATGCAAAAAAACACCCAAACAACCCATAAACTTTATTCAAAAACGTTGCATTTTTAACGCTGCTTTTCCCTGGCAGCAGCGCTGGCATTTTTTAAAGCAGGTGAAGTAAAATAGATCAAAATAACTGATACAAAACAAAAAAAATACAGAATATGCATACCCAAGCACATGTGCTATAAAAATGAGATAAACCTCAAGAAGTACTGTACAAAAAATGCGGATATCTGTGTTCATAAAAATCACTCAATGTGTACAAAAATGTCCAAATGAAGTATTCTGAGTACCAAATGCACTTTACATGTGTCCAACACTGCAATCAGCAAAGTCCAGTGAACAAACATAAACATAATACTCAATACAGTGAAGTCCACAATGGAATCCATATGCCCAGGAAGAGAAGATGAAACACTTACCAGAGCAACATGACCCTCAGTCACAGAGTGATCATAACAAGCATGCAAAGTGTATTAGCCAGTACAGCTCATCCCAAGCATCACCTGTAACTCTCCATCCATCTCACAATGGTAACATACATGACAGCAAAAGGAACGAGATGCCCACAATAGTGTAACGCCAGCAACGCAATTTAATAAAAATCTGAATTAAAAACTTACACGTTAAAATCAAAGAAGCTGGGGGCGTGGCGACCGGACTCCAAGATGGACGCTTAACTCTGGAGCTCCGCTTGTCAGCCTGAGATAATTACAGCCCTCACAGCCCATCGGCGCTCCTGTGAGCCCTGCAAACTACCACTAGATCCCTGAACTGCCGAAGAACATCCCGGTGATTCCCAGGAATCGTAAAAAGCCGCTACAGCCCCAGAAACTGGACAGCTTCTTCGGAGCAGCAGTGAGAGGAATGCAGCAAAATGGTGGCGGCGGCGGAGCCCGAGTCTCACCTCACGCAATGCAGCTAGGAGAGCTGAACACAGGCAGCGGCCCAACATCCGACGCCATCCGCTCGGCTGATGCACACAGCGCATCTTCCTCTGGGACAGCTAGCCCTACAACGCGCAGCCTGGCCAAATCGAGGCCGCGGAGGGACTCCCCAACCAGGCTGCAGCCGGATCCCAGCATGGAGGTAAGCAGGCTGCAATCTAACGGCACAAGCCAGCGAAAACAAGGGGGGGACCCCATATCAGAATTCCCCACTGCAGACAGGCCAGTATCTGACACCATGCTGAAGGACATGCTTCTTTCCCTGAGAACCTCCCTGCAGTCAGATATATATAACGGGATCACTGCATGCCAAAAAGAAGTGCAGGCCATGGGACAAAGGGTCCATGTTATTGAAGCTAAAGTGGAAGAACACACTTCTGCATACAACCTGATGGTGGAAGCCCACAAAGCACAGGGGGAGGAAATAGTTTGGCTCAAAGACAAGATGGCGGACCTTGAGGACAGGTCCAGGAGAAACAACCTTAAACTGAGGGGAAAAACCCTGAAAATGTTCCCCCTACACAACTCCTCCAATATACCCAGACTCTGTTTTCCACATTGCTGCCAGAAGCAATAGCACAGGATCTCATCATTGATAGAATCCATAGGGTTCCTAAACCTTCGTTCCTCCCTGATGAGGTTCCCAGGGATGTATTGATGAGGGTTAATTTTTTCCATATTAAAGACCGCATACTACAAGCGTCACGTACTCCAGGGAACGTTCCGCCACAATACGCCAACGTCAGGATGTTACCTGACTTATCTAGACACACTCTCCAGCGCAGACGCAACCTGCTCACTGTAACAAAAGCATTGAGGAATCATAATATCCCGCACAAGTGGAAATATCTCGCCACTCTTGTCATCACCCATAATGGGGCTAATGTCTCCGTATCCAAGCTTGAAGAAGGGCTGCATGCTCTACGCCAATGGGGTATTCTCCCGGAACAAGTTCCTCAATCTCACTCCCCTGCAGGCATACAGCCACTGCAGAATGACTGGCAGGTAGTGTCCCGCAAGAAGTCTGGTAAGAAAAAAGCCGGTGAAGCACAATAAATGCTTATAGTCAATACTCAAGTTTATCTCAGGTGCACAGGTACCACAGTGAGGTACCACCTTTACACCCTCCTTTCTGCACTAGCAGCTACGTCTGCCCGAGGATCAGTTTATGGATCCATTTCTTATAGAAGAACAGTTATATCTATTTTTTTTCTCTTTTATATCCGTTACTGCTCTCCCTTTTTTCCTATTTTTCTTTTTGATATACACAGAGACGCTCAATGTATACTGACAGCTGAAACTGAAGAACATACGAGGCTACTCTCATCATATCATCGCCAGGATGAAACAAACCAACCAACATCACCCTGGACGCGTAAGCGCCTACCCAGTTTCATCATACATACTATCACCCATCTAACACAATGACAATTAAATTACTATCTATTAATGCCCGGAGTCTGAACCACCCAGCAAAACGCTTCTCCATGTGGAGGGAGGCCTGCGCACAGGGAGCTGACATACTCTGTGTGCAGGAAACATTTTCAAAAGGATGCAGTCCCAAATTGTTCACACAAGGACTACCCTTTCATATACACGGCTTGCACACCTAACAACAAAAAGGGAGGAGTCCTTATGGCCATCAAAAACTCACTCTCATTCCAACCGAAGAATATTGTTCTTGACGATGGAGGCAGATACATAATCCTCACAGGAGATATCAACTCCAAACCCTACACAATTGTTTCAGTGTATGCCCCTAACACTCACCAACTCCGCTTTCTGAGGAAAATCTTTACCAAAGCACAAAATATGAAATATGGCAACCTCTTGATCTGCGGTGACTTTAACGTAACATCAGACCCGCTACTGGATACTACCTCTGGCAAATCCAGACACTGCCTATCTCTACAACCCATGTTGCACAAGATGGAACTCTATGACGCATGGAGATGCCTCCACGCCAACGAACGTGACTATACCTTTTTCTCGAACAGGCACAGTTCCTATTCTCGCATAGACATGTTCCTGGCCGATAAATGGTTGCTACAAAACATAGAAAAAACAAACATACACGAAATTACATGGTCTGACCATGCTGCTATCTCTATGTCTATTACAGAAAAGGGTGTCTCCCCTTCTACCCCCATCTGGCGATGTAACACTAGGGTTCTTCAAGAACCACTTCTTCAAAAGTCTATAGCCCAACACCTAACAAATTACTTTGCAGAAAATGCTGAATCTGTCGCTGACCCAAACGTTCTGTGGAATGCACACAAAGCCTACATTAGAGGGATATTAATCCAAATTGGTGCTAGAGAAAAAAAAAACACGCGCACTCACTTAACACAACTTTTGCTGACATACAAAATTTAGAAACCCTGAATAAGCAGTCACCATCAGCGCCATTAACTAGTAAGTTGAACGCCCTCAGAGAAAAGCTTAGAGAACTCCTATCGCACCAATATGATAAACATCTAAGACGCCTGAAACTCTTGCACTACACCAACGCAGACAGAGCAGGTAAATATTTAGCAAATAGACTCAAGGCAATTCGCTCCAAAACTAGAATACAATACCTAAAACACCCCTCCACATCACAAAAAATTATTAACCCCCAAGACATAGCCAATCAATTTGCTGACTACTACAGTTCGCTCTACAACCTCCATAGGGACTTCAATACTCCACAACCGACAGTAGAAAAGATACAAGCATTCTTGCACACATTAAAACTTCCATCCCTTTCCCAACTACAACTGGAGGACCTCAACAGCCCGATAACAGCACTAGAAATAGAAAACATAATTAATTCCTTACCAAACGGGAAATCCCCAGGTCCAGATGGCTTTTCCAAAAAATATTTTAAAACATTTAAACAAGTACTCTCTCCCCACATGTCCAAAGTCTTCACCAAAGCCACTGAATCAGCGACACTCCCGCGAGAAATGCTAAAAGCACACATAGTCACACTTCCCAAACCAGGAAAGGAACCCAATACACCAGCTAACTTCAGACCCATTCACTCTTGAATACTGACACCAAAATCTATGCAAAACTACTGGCTAAAAGACTTATGCATATAATACCACTAATTATCAAAAAGACCAGATGGGCTTTGTGAAGGGGAGACAGACCTCTGACGCTACCAGGAGAATCATCAATGTGATACATCAGGCTGAAAGATCTCGAACGCCTTCCCTGCTGCTCTCTATTGACGCAGAGAAGGCGTTCAACAGGGTCCATTGGACTTACGTGGAAATGGTTCTGGAAAAGTTTGGGTTTAAAGGATCAATATTGAAGGCTATTCTATCCCTCTACTCCTGCCCGTCTGCCCAGGTATACTCTGCAGGCCTACTGTCTAAGCCCTTCGATATTTCAAACGGGACTAGACAGGGTTGTCCCCTGTCCCCAACTATCTTTAATCTTATGATAGAACCACTAGCTGAAGCAATCAGATCACAACCCTCGATTACGGGCTTCCAGTTTGGTTCCAACATGCACACCATTAATCTATTTGCGGATGATGTAATCCTGATCCTGACTAACCCACTACAGTCCTTAAGAGAGGCGCATAAAATTCTGACAGCATTTGGGGACATCTCCTACTACAAGGTCAACTTCACAAAATCCCTTATTCTAGACCTAGGAGTACAGTCTCAAGTGAAACGATCCCTTCAAAACCAATTGCCATATACTTGGAGCACAGGTAGTATCACCTACTTGGGTATTTCGCTCACTAGTAAAATATCTGCCCTCGCCAAAACTAACATGTTTCCACTAATGACCAAACTGGAAGCCCAACTCAAGGATATCTCAAGAACTGAAATTTCATGGATGGGTAGAATTTCTGCATACAAAATGTTGATATTACCGCAAATCTTATATGTGTTCCGCACCCTACCTATACATATTCCTATTCATTTCCTCAATAGCCTCGCAAGTATGGGTTGGAAGTACATATGGAAGGGAAAAAGAGCTAGATGCTCCAGAAATAACTTGACTTCACACAGAAAAGCAGGTGGAGCGGGTCTAGCAGACATTTATGATTACTTCTGGGCGGTGCGCCTAGACCAGATCAAATTCTGGATTCAAACATCCGACATTCCTTTATGGGTTGAAATAGAAACTAACTTATCCCCAACGAAAGATCTTACCCAATTACTTCTAGGCGACCGATGGATTCCGTGGAACATTACTACTCTCCCGCCCCCCCATGCAGGCCTCATTGAGAGCCTGGAGGCTCATTGTAGATAAACAACACAAAGACGTACAAACAATAGACTTCGACCCTCCCCTGACTCTATTGGAATCCAAGATTCCAATGCTGGATGTCACAGACATGAACAATAAGGGCATATATCACATATCGGACCTCTATGAAGGCCCAAAACTCAAAACCATGGAACAAATTATGACACAATATAGTATCCCCACAACCGACACTTACAAATGCCTCAGAATTACACACTTCTTGAGATGTCAGACCCCCCCACTAGTGTCAGTGCCGATCAAAATCTGGCAGTTCTACTCCAAAGCAAAACTAGACTCGAAGGGCATTTCCTTTTTCTACAACCTAATGCACGACAGAATAACATTCAACAAGACAGCAGCAATGCAAAAATGGGAAGTAGATTTGGGTGACACATTCTCGGACACGCAATGGCACCGTGCCTTTATAGAAATACATAAATCTTCCCATTGTGTAAAACACTGGGAAATAATGATCAAGATAGCAAATAGATGGCACTATACTCCCTTCCGACTTGCCACATACTTTCAGGGAACGTCATCGAGCTGCTGGAAGGAATGTGGGCATGTAGGTAACCTACTTCATATGTTCTGGCATTGTCCTAGCATAAGAAGTCTATGAAACCAGGTTTTCCAACTGATCTCCTCCATGACTGGCATATACTATCACAGCCCGATCCAGCTTTAGCGATACTGCACCTAAACATAGACAAATTTCCACATACTTTTAGGCCGGTCGTAACACACATACTACTAGAAACGCGCTTGTTGATATTGCGCAATTGGAAATCAAATACAGCTACGAACATTTCTGAAGTTATGGCAGCAGTTCATAGAAATTATACCTTCGAACGCCTTTTAGCAATCAACTCCCTGTCGTGTAAAAAATTTGATGACGACTGGGCTATTTGGCCCAAGTCCCATTGTTAAACTGTATGCTTATCACTACTGTATATCACTTACTGTGTATATCTCTCTATGTAACCCCTTATTTTATATTTCACCCTTTATTGCTTTCTGTATCTGTTACCTGCAAAATTCTTTAATAAAAATTTATTGAAACAAAAAAAAATAATTAAAGAAGCTCTTATATGTTTGGAAAAAACAGTCCCTATTGGCAACACCAACAGTATCAGCATGTGTATTTCGAGTATATATAATGATTTCTTTAATTATTTACCATTTTATTACTAATCATCTGTATGTATATGACATTTTCTATGAAATGTTGTGATTTTGCACATATTTAAAGGGTAACTCAACTTCTGTGGGAAAAAATTGCAAAAAAACCCACTGAATTACACCTTGTAGGCCACATCACCCATGTGACCCCAAGACCTCATCCACACATGTAGCTTCATTTATTAACTCAATAAACTTTTATCTTTAATATTTGGCAGGAACTTTGTAGCATACGTGGTGTTTGTGCCTGCTAATAATTATTTTAGTGTATTTTTAACAAAAATATCATTTACATTTTTTGGGGTGTAGCTCTGTCAGGTAGCTGGCCCCTGTCCCCTGCCCTGCAGACCCCTATCCTCGGCTCTGCTGACTCTTGTACACTGCCCTGCTGACCGCTGTCCTCCACCTTGCTGATCCCTTTACAATGCCATGCTGACTCCTGTACACTGCCTTGCTATCCCCTGTTCTTCACCCGGCTGACTTCTGTCCTACAGCCTGCTAACCCCTGTACACTGCCCTACCGATTCCTGTACACTCCCCTGCTGACCTCCCATCCTTTTCCCTGATAATCCCATGTACACTGCCCTGCTGACCCTTTTACACTGCCTCGCTGACCCTCGTACACTGCCCTGCTGATACCCTGTACACTGTCCTGCTTCCCCTCTGCTCTCTGCCCTGCTGGCCCCTGTAAACTGCCCTACAAATTAACAGCTTCTGTACAAACTGCGAACCATATCCTTTACCCTGCTGACCTCCAATCCTCTGCCTCCTTTACATTATTTTACTCCACCCACACGTCAGACAGGCGAGATTTGGAAACCAGGAGCCCTGGTCTCCAAAGTGCTGATGCAAAAGGATGTCCAATTCAGAACCCCTGCCATTCATCTATTCAAAGGCCCAAAGGTAACTGTGGCTTTCTGCAGCTATTCTTAGAAGTTCATTACATTTCATTTGTGTTACCAAGCTCAATGACACCTGTCTTGTCGAAGATGGGCTGTTATGCACAAAGACACCTGCTCAGCTTTTTTTTTTAATTTTTAGCTTCAAAGTTGCTTGTCAGGATAAGACTGGGTTTCTGATTAGGGCGCATTGCCAATTAGCAGCACTGAAGCAAATGAAGAAGCTTTCTAATTTCTTTCTTTAAATGGAAATTTTTAAAGGTGGCTTGTGGCCAGAGAATATAGAAACTGCCACTGCTGACCTCTCCTGTAATGGCTTGTTGTCTGACTATCATGCTGTTCCAATGACATTCTGAACACAAACCTGGAACAAGTATACAAGTCAGGCATTCTGACTCACTGGGCAACTAAGATGCTTATATGTAGGTGAAAGCCCCTGTTGTTTCTCCACCAAATTTCCTTAAATAAAGGTAATAAGGCATTATGTTTTCATTTCAAAAGAAATTAATAAGTTAACAGCACAAATGCAGAGAATTTTTTTCTTGAATCGCCTCCTCTTTTTCTTAACTCTCTGCATACTATACCCTGTTACTGAACCTCACCTAACATATTGGGGTTATTTTACTAAAGGCAAATAGGCTTTGAAATTTGCAAAGAATACCCAATTACCCAATGCAAGGAAAAAAAAAGAATTTTTGCTTGTACATGATTGAATGATGAAGTCAGCACAGCTTCACAGCATTCACTAAACTCTAGGGAAAATGGTATTGTACAGTCTGTGTGCCTTTAGTAAATCATTGTTTTTCCAGTGTATGTAAGCGTTCACGCCTACACTTTTCTTTCACTATCATCTACTGTAAGGCCCGGTTCTCACAGGGGCGGCACGACTTCAGGGGCGACCTCGGCGGCACGATCTCAAGACAACTTGAGACGCCCGCCGAGGCGATTTGCATAATGACTTCTGTATAGAAGTCAATGCAAGTCGCCCTGCGTCGCCCCCAAAAGTAGTACAGGAACCTTTTTCTAAGTCGGAGTGACTCAGGTCGCTCCTATTAGAACGGTTCCATAGCACAGACCGGGATGCGACTCCTCAGGCGACCGAGTCGCCTGAGGAGTCGCCCCTGTGTGAACCGGGCCTTAGGCAACAATAGATTTCTCTCAAACAAAAACATTTCCACTCTACACTAGTAGCTGTCTTATTAACCCAGTGACTAAATCTGTACACATATGATTGACTAATAACTGAAAATAATTAAACCTCAGCAATTAGCTTAACTGACATACCTGTATTAATGCTTATTACACAGCTGTAAACATTTCTGCCATGCAAAAGAAACAATACATTTAATGTACAGCAGTTTTAGCCAAATGTCCTAACTATTGCATCACACATCAAAATGTAAGCGAGCTAGTGAGAAACACACCTTTCTACCCTGCCATCTATACTAATTTCCCTATTCAATAAATGGCCCAAATAACACAGTGCAAATTATAGTAAAATAAAGTCATCATCAGAAATGACTGAAAGTCAAACCAGTACAATGTGAATTTTTATTGGTTGCTATGAGTACTGCTTTCTGCCAGTGAATTATGCCATCAAAAGAAATGTGGCAAACACTATAATGTTAGAAGAACATTACATTTGTTTACTGGGAAACATTAACTACACTGAGCAAAATTAAAAACGCAAAACTTTTGTGTTTGCCCCTTTTTATCATGAGCTGAACACAAAGATCTATGACTTTTTCTATGTACACAAAAGGCCTATTTCTCTCAAATATTGTTCACAAATCTGTCTAAATCTGTGTTAATGAGCATTTTTCCTTTGCCGAGATAATCCATCCACCTCACAGGTGTGGCATATCAAAATGCTGATTAGACAGCATGATTATTGCACAGTTGTGCCTTAGGCTGGCAATAATAAAAGGCCACTCTAAAATGTGCAGTTTTACTGTATTGGATGGGGCGGGGGGTCCGAAAACCAGTCAGTATCTGGTGTGACCACAATTTTCTTCACGCAGTGCAGCACATCTCCTTTGCATAAAGTTGATCAGGTTGTTGATTGTGGCCTGTGGAATGTTGGTCCATTCCTCTTCAATGGCTGTGCGAAGTTGCTGGGTATTGGCAGGAACTGGAACACGCTGTCGTATACGCCGATCCAGAGCATACCAAACATGCTCAATGGGTGACATTTCCAGTGAGTATGCTGGCCATACAAGAACTGGGATGTTTTCAGCTTCCAGGAATTGTGTACAGATCCTTGCAACATGGGGCCGTGCATTATCATGCTGCAACATGAGGTGATGGTCGTGGTTGAATGGCACAACAATGGGCCTCGGGATCTCATCACGGTATCTCTGTGCATTCAAAATGGCATCAATAAAATGCCCCTGCATTCATTGTCCATAGCATACACCTGCCCATACCATAACCCCACCGCCATCATGGGCCACTTGATCCACAATGTTGACATCAGCTAACCGCTCACCCACACAACGCCATATGTGCTGTCTGCCATCTGCCCTGTACAGTGAAAACCGGGATTCATCCGTGAAAAGAACACTTCTCCAAAGTGTCAGACGCCATCGAATTTGAGCATTTGTCACTCAAGTCAGTTACGACGATGAACTGCAGTCAGGTCGAGACCCCGTTAAGGACGACGAGCATGCAGATGAGCTTCCCTGAAACGGTTTCTGACAGTTTGTGCAGAAATTCTTTGGTTATGGAAACCGATTGTTGCAGCAGCTGTCTGGGTGGCTGGTCTCAGACAATCTTGGAGGTGAAGATTCTGGATGTGGAGGTCCTGGGCTGGTGTGGTTACATGTGGTCTGCGGTTGTGAGGCCAGTTGGATGTACTGCCAAATTCTCTGAAACACCTTTGGAGACTGCTTATGGTAGAGAAATTAACATTCAATTCAAGGGCAACAGCTCTGGTGGACATTCCTGCAGTCAGCATGCCAATTGCACGCTCCCTCAAAACTTGCGACATCTGTGGCATTGTGCTGTGTGATAAAACTGTACATTTTAGAGTGGCCTTTTATTGTGGCCAATCTAAGGCACACCTGTGCAATAATCATGCTGTCTAATCAGCATCTTGATATGCCACACCTGTGAGTTGGATGGATTATCTCGGCAAAGGAGAAGTGATAAATAGAGGCAAACACAGAAGTGTTGCATTTATAATTTTGCTCAACTAGTAAGAATTTTTTTATCATCAAGATAACCCTAAAATAGTTGCCATGGAATGTAAGGTCCACAATAATAACACATTAAAGCACTTTAAAGTGGACCTTTCAATAACTTTACAAGTCGAGATAAGTAAGTAAATTCCTGATATATATCCATATATAGCAACAGTATAATTGAAAAACATAATTTTTTTTTAAATTAAAAAGCTTTAAATTAAAACATCTTTGCCTAGTCAGAGATGATGTCATCAGTTTGCTACAAGTAGGAGGAAACATTTCCTCAGTCTAAAATCCAGAGTGATCACAGTGCAGCTTTGTAACTTTGTGGAAAGGTAAGAGGCTATAGCAGGGGGGTGATAGGTATCAGACATGTGTAAACACAGCCAAAAAAATCATACAAGCAACAGGATTTACATAATTGTGTCATCTCAAGGGTAAAACTAAAAGAGTTAAAAAATGATGTTGTACTTCTGAACAGAAAAAAGCAGATAATGTCATTGCTTGGGGGGGGGGGGGGGAGACTATGATCTCTGTGAAAAGTAATGCATACCTGTTTTCACTGTTTGCACTGACACTACATTAAAAAATAATATAATAATAATAATAATAATCTATAAGCTAGGTGCACTTTAACCACTTCCTGACCGTACTATAGCCAAAAGACAGCTACATTCCAGTTCTGGGAGGGCGTCCATGGAAGTCCTTGCAAAACCTCACCGCCCCCTGATTATCAGTGCAGCCCCATCAGTGCCAATCAGTGCCCATCAGTGCAGCATGTCAGTGCCCACCAATGCTGCCTATCAGTACCTATCAGTGCCAATCAGTGCTGGCTATCAGTGTTCATCAGTGCCACATATCACTGCATTATCATCAGTGCCTCCTCATTGATGCCGCCTGTCAGTGCCCATCCATGCAGCCTATCAGTGCCCATTAGTGCAGCCTCATCAGTGTACATCAGTGAAGGAGAACAACTACTTATTTGCAAAATTATATAACAGAAACTAAGAAAAACTTCTTTTTTTTTTCCACATTTTTCAGTCCTTTTTTTTAATTGTTTAGCAAAAAAAAAAAAATCCCAGCGGTGATTAAATACCATCAAAAGAAAGCACTATGTGTCTCAAAAAAATTGTAAAAATGGCATATGGGTAAAGTGTTGCATGACTGCTCAATTGTCATTCAAAGTGCAGAAAATTGGCCTGGGCAGCAGTGAACGTGCCCAGTATTGAAGCGGTTAATAAGACAACATAATAAATATTTAAGCTTTAAAATACTCTTAGATTCTAAATACGTGGCATAACTAGCTGTTAACACAAGCCATGCCCATGGGTCTTTCATGCATGATGTTTTATGTGTGAACCTCTTCTCACTTGCAAAGTCAAATTCACAAGACTATAGTAATAAATAACACAATATTTGTTAAAACATAGTCTGTTCTTTTTTGGCATTCATTTATTTTTACACTTTTTTTTTTATACAAAATTTTTTCATTGCAGTACATTTGCAGAGTTAAAAAAAAGCTTCACATATATATAGAAATAATATTCAAACATACAGAAAACTCTCATTGTTGATAAGGCTCACATTCTTAATTCTAAGCTGCTAATATACAGGTAGAGTGCTAATTTTAATCTTAAAGAATGCAGAAAGACCTAAACTTATCTTGTAGCTGTTTCTATAGACCAATGCTTAGATTCATCTAAATGAATACCAGAAACACATGTGAAATAATTGGCTAAACTCCTAAGTATTTAATTAAGATGTGAATCTCACATTAAAAAAATAGTAGGATTTTTAAAACAGCTTACCTGTAAAATCCTTTTCTTGGAGTACATCACGGGACACAGAGCAGCATAGTCATTACTATGTGGGTTATATAGAATTACCTTCAGGTGCTGGCACTGGCAACTTCCAAAACAGGAAGTACCCTCCCCTATATAAGCCCCTCCCATCCGGGAGTACCTCAGTTTTGTAGCAAAGCAATACGTGTCCCCAAAAGAGGGGTGGGAGGTCTGTGTCCCGTGATGTACTCCAAGAAAAGGATTTTACAGGTAAGCTGTTTTAAAAATCCTACTTTCTTGTTCATACATCACGGGACACAGAGCAGCATAGTCATTACTATGTGGGACGTCCCAAAGCAATGCCACATGAGGGGGGGGATACACCATACATAAGCTGGGCGCCATCAGGCATGAGGATCTTTTGCGGCCTGCAACACACTGCGCCCAAAGGCGACATCCTCCTGACTTCTCACGTCCACCTGGTAGAACCTAGTAAACGTGTGTACTGAAGACCATGCCTTACAAATTTGCGCCAGGGAGGCCTGGTGATGCACTGCCCATGAAGTTCCAACTGCTCTCGTGGAGTGCGCCCTAACTTTGAACGGAGGCGGTCTACTTTTCAAGCCATAGGCTTGTATTATGACCTGTCGAATCCACTTGGCTAAAGTAGATTTTGATGCTGCCTGACCCTTTCTGGGGCCTTCCGGCAGAACAAACAGAGAATCCGTTCTACGAATCTGAGCAGTGGCTTTTAGATAAGCTTTAACTGCTCTTACTACATCCAAAGAATGCAATAACTTTTCCTCTACCGAGCTTGGTTTGGGGAAAAAAGAAGGAAGAACCACATCCTGGTTCAAGTGAAACCTCGATACCACCTTAGGAAGAAAGGCTGGGTGAGGACGTAATACTACTCTGTCCTTATGGATAACCAGATATGGCTCTTTACAGGACATGGCGGCTAATTCCGACACTCTTCTAGCCGAGCATATGGCTACTAAAAATATCAATTTCCTGGTGAGTAGAACCAAGGAAATGTGCCGCAAAGGTTCAAATGGCTGCTTCTGCAGAACCGACAGAACCAAATTTAGATCCCATGGGCATATGGGAGCCTTAATCGGTGGAATAATACGAGTCACACCTTGCATAAAGGATTTGACAAGTGAATGCATAGCCAGGGGCCTTTGAAATAGTATTGACAAGGCCGAAACCTGGCCCTTGATAGTACTTAAGGCAAACTTCCTGTCTACAGCCCACTGCAGGAAGTCCAGAATTCTGCCTATAACGTACTTACGTGGATGCCATTTTCTGGCCTCGCACCAAGTGATGTACGCCTTCCAAACTCTATAGTAGATCTGCCTGGATACAGGCTTCCTGGCATTGATTATAGTTGATACCACAGAGTTAGAGAGACCTCTCTTCTTTAGGATGTGGTACTCAATAGCCAGGCCGTTAAACTTAGAGTTAGTAAGGAAGGGTGGTATATCGGTCCTTGCGAAAGCAGGTCCGGATGACGTGGAAGGGTCCAAGGACTCCCCACAGACATTTTGATGATCTCCGCGTACCAGGCCCTTCGGGGCCACGCTGGAGCCACCAGGATCACCGGCTTCTTCTCCAACCTGACTCTGCGAAGGAGTCGAGGCAACAATTGTAGCGGAGGGAATGCATATATCAGTCTGAACTGATCCCAAGGGAACACCAGAGCATCCGAGCCGCAAGCGAGGGGATCCCTTGTCCGGGAGACAAACCTGTCCACCTTTGCGTTGAATCTGGATGCTAGCAGATCTACATCCGGTGTTCCCCACCGCTGACATATTGCTCGGAAGACCTCGGGATGAAGGGACCATTCCCCTGGGCATACCTGTTGGCGACTCAGAAAGTCCGCCTTCCAATTCTCCACCCCTGGAATGAAGACAGCTGATATACATGGGACATGCTTTTCTGCCCATTCCAGGATGTGACTTACTTCCCTCTGGGCTGCACGACTCCTGGTGCCTCCCTGATGATTGATATATGCCACTGCTGTGGCATTGTCTGATTGAATTCTGACAGGGGACCCTTGGAGTCTGGATGTCCAGGCTACTAGGGCGTACCGGGCTGCTCGTATCTCTAAGAGATTGATGGGCAGGGTTTTTACTACATTTGACCATCTGCCCTGGAGAGACCATTGCTCCAGTACTGCCCCCCAGCCTGTAAGGCTGGCATCTGTAGTGACCACCTTCCAAGATATCGGGCTGAAGGGTTTTCCCTTCTGGAGATTCTGGGGGATCAACCACCAGCAGAGACTCTTCCGAACGGAAGGGGACAAAGCCATCGGGAAGTCTAGAGCCTGAACTTTTCCGTTCCAGGCTGACAATATGGCCCTTTGTAAATTCCTTGAGTGGAATTGGGCGTATGGCACAGCTTCGAATGATGCTACCATCTTTCCTAGCAGCCTCATGCACAGGCGTATGGACGGCTGTCTTTTTGCACAAAGCAGACGGACCAAGCCCCTCAAAGAGGATACCTTGTCTAGAGGTAAGAAAATCTTCCTCTGGTCTGAATCCAGCCGTAGCCCTAGATATACCAGGTTTTTCACTGGCTGTAGGGCTGACTTGTCCAGGTTGATGACCCAACCGTGAGATTCTAGATACTTGATTGTATCGATAATTACCACTTCTAGCTTGGCAACTGAGTGGTCCATCAACAACAGGTCGTCTAGGTATGCCATTATCGTTACACCCCGTGTTCTTAGATCGGCCAACAGTGGGGCCAGAATTTTTGTGAACACTTGTGGTGCTGTGGCCAGACCGAATGGTAAGGCTCTGAACTGAAAATGGCGCCCTTCTACTGCAAAGCGTAGGAATTTTTGATGACCTGGAAAGATGGGAACATGCAAGTAAGCATCTTTGATGTCGATCGAGGCTAACCATTCCTCCCCTTGTAGGGCAGCGGTGACCGATCGGATCGACTCCATCCGGAAAGACCGGACGTTTAGAAATTTGTTTAGACTCTTTAGGTCCAATATGGGTCTTATGTCCCCGTTTGGCTTCGGGACTGTGAAAAGGTTTGAGTAGAAACCCAACCCCCACTCTTCCATAGGAACCTCCATAATTACTCCTTGGAGCAATAGTTGTTCTAACGCCAATAGGAGAGACCGTCTTTTCAGAGGGTCTCTTGGCATGCCTGACCACATAAAATGGGACGGAGGAGACTCTTTTAACTCCAACTTGTATCCCAGAGTTACTGCGGAGAGCACCCATCTGTCTTTGATCGTCTCCCGCCAGGTCTCTGCGAACAACTGAAGTCTTCCCCCCACCCGTTTGAGTGGGGGCAGCCCTTCATAGGCTTGACTTGGAGGCTGGTTTAGTACCTCTTCGGATCCAGGGCTTTTTATTACCCTGTGGCTGTCCCTGATTTTTACCTCCTGAGTTTGACCGAGGAGGCCGTCGGAACTGCTTAGTAGCAGACGTCGCAGGGATAGGAGAGGTAGTCCTCTTAAAAGATGGACCCCTAGACCTCTTCTTACTCGGTAAGAGAGTACTTTTACCACTGGAAATCTTCTGGATATACTTATCCAGGTCCTCGCCAAAAAGGCGTTCCCCATGAAATGGGAAGCTAACTAAGAGCTTCTTACAGGGAGCTTCAGCAGACCAGTTTTTGAGCCACAGAAGCCTACGCATATGTACCAAAGACAGCGTGAGGCGGGAGGCCTGATGGATAGAATCCTTGATGGCGTCAACCGCAAAGCATAATGCTCTAGGCAGATCATCCAGAGCCTGGGCCTGTTGGTCTGGCAAATCCCTCAGGACCATTTTCATTTGATCCTTTAAAGCTTGGCAGACCCCAATAGCTGCCACTGCTGGCTGTGTAACAGCCCCTGCTGTGGAAAAAGCAGATTTTAATAAAGATTCCAATTTTTTATCCACTGGATCTTTGAACATTTGAACATTATCTACTGGACATGTCAGTGATTTGTTCACAGAAGAGATGGCTGCATCCACCGTAGGAACATTCCATCTCTGGGTGAACTTTTCCTCCATGGGATAGATCACCGGAAACCTTTTAGGCGGAACAAATAGTTTATCAGGATGTTCCCAGTCCTGGTATATAAGTCCTTCCAATAATGGATGTATTGGAAAGGAGCAATTAACCTGGGGAGCTTTTAGCGACCCCAATGAGGAGACAGCAGTAGTTGATGGTTCAACAAGAGGCATTTTAAATGCAGATCGAACCATGTCAGTTAGGGTCTGGACCCACAATCTTTCAGTCTGTGATGCTGAAAATGGTTCATCTACTGTCGATTCCTCAAAAACAGAGATAACCTCCTCCTGATCCCCTTCAGGTAGGTCGGTCCCTTCCTGGGACTGTTGCTCTGCCAACAGGCACTCTAATGGAGGTGATGGAGATCTGGCGCGCTTTCTTTCCTGTAGAGAAGAAGCGATCAATGCAGCCAATCTCTGCTCCAATCCCTCCAGAGTTGAGGAAAAAAACCTCCTCTGTTATATATGCAGGAGCAGGTGGACTGAGGACAGCCGCAGTACCTGGCACTCCCGGGGGTTCCTTATGGGTATTAACCTCTGATTTCTCAGGGGAGGAGGGTGCAGATGACTGCTCCAGATCCTCAGAGCCCGATGGAGACCCCCTACACTTCCTGAGAGGTATATCTCGGAGTTTTTTAGGCGGCATATTCCTTAGTTCAAAGCTGAGGTATTCCAGCCGCAATACACCCCTTACTGAAATAGTCTAATGCAATTTGCTGCTATGTACATCAGTGGGTGTCTACTAATGCGTCTTTCTGGGGATGCCTGTATCAACCGCCCGCTGTAAGCCCCTATACCATGCTACCAGCTCCTTTTCATGCTCTGTGTCCATAGCAAGCAGCGTGGACTGAGTCCTTTTATCTTGCTGGGACGCCCGCGCATGCGCAGAAGCGCTGGGCGCACAGAGCGCGTCATCCGCCAGGCTCCGCCCCCTTTTTTGAAGCTAAACCTTATAAAAAGAAAGCATGTGTGCGCGCGCGCGTGCACGTGTGCGCTCTTGGCGCCATGTAGGGAGAGGAGCCAGGGTCCCTGTTTTACCAGGACTCGGGGATGGAAGGAAACTACTTGGCAGCATGACAGAGGAATGCAGCTTCCCTGATAGAGAGCTCACTCATCTGCCTGGACTTTCACCATGGAAGGAATAGTCCCAAGAAAAAAGACGTTCCACAGCGGCCTCTAGTGGACAAACACAGGTACCGCACTTTTGTCTTTTTTTTTTTTTTAAAACCTCCTTTATGAAAAACATTTCCAGGTTTACAGTTTTTTTAAAACTTCCCTTATGAAAAAACATTTCTAGGATTTCTTAGGCATATACAGCTATTAGCGGGAATACCCTTTAGGTAACAGGCAGAAAGACATATTAGGCTTGGGGGTCCCCTCAATAGAACCAAGTTCCTGAGGGGCCCCCACTTACCTTTTCCCCGCCGCAGGACTTTGTTTGGTCCACAGAAGCCCAAACTTCACCTCTCACGGCAGGCATTGTACTAGACCTTCAGGGACCGGGTTCCCAAGGATTCCACTCCCCTGGACCTGTATAGCACCCTGCACAGATAGCCTCTTGGTTTTGGGTATGACCAGAGCTCTGGATCCCAGGGTCCAGCCCTCCTAAGAGAGGCATTACAGGCAAAACCCTGCTCTTCTCTGCAAGGCCCGGGTACCGACCGTTTAGCTATGAAGCTTTTTTGGTCGGATCCGGAATAGCTTGCTAAGGCCCAGAGAACCTGTACACAAGCCCAGATGAATACATGTTAACCTTGGCCAACACCTTAGACACTGGCAAAAAACTGAGGTACTCCCGGATGGGAGGGGCTTATATAGGGGAGGGTACTTCCTGTTTTGGAAGTTGCCAGTGCCAGCACCTGAAGGTAATTCTATATAACCCACATAGTAATGACTATGCTGCTCTGTGTCCCGTGATGTATGAACAAGAAATATATATATCTCTTTCCTAATTTTCAAATTGTAAAATGAATTTTCTTTCTGGAACAATGACAAAAGGTATGCAAAGATTAAACAGAGAAAAACCTGAAAACTCAACTTTTACAGAAAATATATATTCTTCCCTTTCAATCCTACATAGCGTATTGCTGGTGTATTGTTGGCTGTTGCAGCACACCAGGTGGTGTTGTTGCATTCACTGAAAGGCGCAGAAGTTTAAGGCAGGCACTTGAGTGTGGGAGCTGCGGACGGTGACACCCCCCTTACTGAGACCGAGAGAGGTGGCAGGAGATCCAGAGTCCGTGAGTAGCGGCAGGCGCAGGACATCGGCTAGGAGGAGCGGGAGTGACTGGGGGCATTGACACCCCACTGAGACTGACAGCAGAGGTGGGCGGCAAATCAGCAGAACCGGAAACCGAGAGTGTCAGGCTGACCAGGAGAGGCGGTGGGTAAGTGAACCCATAGACCGGAGGGGGTGTGCGTGACAGGCAAAGGGTGAAGTGGTTGGAGCAGAGAGGCAGGCTGACCAGGGGAGACTGAAGGTGCTGGCAAGCCCTACAGGGTACTGAGATACAAGTCAAGTTTCAAAACTTTTAAAAACAGACACCTAAACCTGTATAAATCTGTAAGAAAAAGTTTGATATGATTATATAGTTATATAGCTGGTTGAATAAAGACACTGGTCCATCCAGTTCAACGTGTGTTTGTGTGTGTTTATGTCACTACCATGAATGTCCCTGTACATTGTGTTCGCTAAGAAACAGATGTAAACATTTTTTTTCTACATTTATATACACTTCTTGCTAAAATCACCAACCGTGTAAGGGAGTTCCACATCTCTTCTGCAATGTATATGTAGTGCACCAACCCCAGACTTTACCTGCTTTTCTTCTGCTTGGCTCCTCCGCAGGAAAAGAATGAGGAACACCGCACCACAAGCCCGTACCCTCCTGAATAGGGAGGTTGAGCGGTGTTAGTTTCTCGGGCCTGCTTGCGGCTGGTGTAAAAAAGTCTCCAGTGCTGACCTTGTTTCTGCAGTAGTCAGAAACAAGTCTTTAATTCTCCCCAGTAAGCAACTGTCCACACCAACTGAAAGGTCCAACACTTATTTATTCCTTCTTGCACAATAAACAGTCTCTTTAAGAGCAGACGGGTTGAGACAAACACAGGTCAGATAAGGTGGGAGGAGGTCCAGGCACAAACTTAAATTTGGGTTTCTCCTGTTCTGGATAGCACGAACAGGCTTGGTGCACGGTCACTGCCACCGACCATGAGGGGGTCCCTGCCACAGACCAGGTGAATAGGGCCTCTGCCACAGGCCCGGTTGTTGGGTCTCTGCCACCGACCTGATTCATGATGGATTACCTTCTAGAAGTAATGACCCCTGTCAGGGAAAGGACATCCATCCAGAGAGTTACCAGAGGCCCCACCGTCACCAGCGATACTGTACTGGGTCTTCGGGAAGGGTCACCTCCCTGGCCTCCTCATCCTAGATTCAGGCACCCACTCCAGGGGGCACCCTAGGAGCCCTCGATCCCTTGTGGGACCCAGTCGAAGGTACTGGGCCCCGGGCGTCTCTCAAAGTACCTCACCCCAGACTGAGGGTGTCTGAGATGGAACAGCAGCTCAGTCTCTGGGCCTAGGGCACCCAGAGACCACCCGACAAGGCCTCCGGGCCTAGGGCACCCGGAGGCGACACACACGCACCCAGGCCTAAGGTGCCTGAGCGCGGAACCGACGACCCCTCTGGAAGATGGCCGCGCCCTTTAATATCCTCTCCCGACAGGCACAGCAGGTTCCCCACCCCGCCGTACTGCTGCCGAGAGGGGACAAAAAGGACACAACCTCGTACTACAGTTCAACCCGGGCCCATGGCAACAGCGCCACCCATAGGCCCCAGTGAACTTACACACCAGTACTATCTCCCAGGGATAGAAATGGTCCATGAGACCTAACAATTAGTGCATCTGAGCCTGGTTACCACTCAGATGCTTCCCCCTAAATGTAACCACCCGCTACATATATAATTCACTTACAGAAGAATGTATTTTTCCCAACAAAGCCGAAATTGCACTTTTAAGAAATGATGCCACATTGCCCATTCAGGGCTTACTTAAGGGTACTACCTGTTTCACTGTTTCATGACAGTGTTTGGGCCTTCTGGCTATTGACCACTTAGGCCTGAGCACTGAATTCTTGAAGGAGGTCACATGCTGCCTTATACCAAGAAGAACAAGGTATGTTGCTAAAGGTCTTGTTTAACAATACTGTAGTATGTAGATAATCCAACAACCCTAGGGACAAAGTTTTTTTTGCAGTTTTGCTTCTCAAACTGTGTTGCAGAATTAACATGTGGGGTGTTGTCAAAATATACATCCACAGATTTTACATTATATAACCACAGTTCCCACTAGTTAAATATACAGCAAGGTAATCTTAACAGGAGAAGAATCCACTTACACCCAATGTAGGGTACAGGAACTGTTGTGAATGGTAGTCAAAGGGAACATGGCTTTCATAGTGGGTAGCAGTAAAGATTGAATCACCAGCACTTACCCAAGTATTCTACTTTAAATCACCATTAATTGCTACTACTTGCTATTCATGTTTCTTACTCTAGAGAGCCATTTGTTTAATATTTGCCATATTTTGTTTGATCCTTACTACTTGCAATTAATCCTTAGAGATTGTAACACTAGCACAGCAGTCACCTTAATAAAAAATTGCCAGTGTGCTCCTGCCAGTGTGCATACTACTGCAATGTGGCACTGCACATTTAGTGCATTGGTGTAATGGGGCAATATTTGCAGTAATCTGCACTACAGTTCACTGTAAAAAAATATAATTTCCAAACTTTTTCATGCGTTTCATTCCTAAAAAAAAGCTCAGGTGCTACTTTGACTATTTTTTTTGTATGTGCTGCCCTTATGCAACAAACAATATGAAACGTAACACACACTGACATGTGTACATTAACACACTGGAAAAGCGTGATCCCAATCTTAAGACCCATTTCAAACTGGGGCCGCCCATGTGTTCGCAGTAAAATGTTGCTCATTTTAGCATCGCTTTACCACTGTTTAAGCATCAATTTTCAGCAGATAGCGGGGCACTTTTAACCCCCCAAAAAAAGGGTTAAAAACTCCAGTGTTGCGGTGCTTCCAAATAGTTTTTCAGGCGCTTCAGAAGCGCTGCCCATTCATTGCAATGGGCAGGAGCGCTTTGGGAGCGATGTATACAGCGCTCCCAAACCACCCCAAAGATGCTGCTTGCAGGACTTTTTCTAACATCCCGCAAGCGCACCACCCGGGTGTAAAAGCACCCATTGCAGAGAATGGGAGGCAGTTTTCAAGCGCTTTACAGGCGCTATTTCTAGCGCTAAAATGCCTGAAAACTGCCTCAGTGTGAAAGGGGTCTTAGTGAAACACTTGGGTGTGGTTAGTGATTATAATTATATAACTATATGATATACCTTTTTTATATACCATATTAAACCAAATTAGACCATTTACTCAACACTTTCTTTCTGTACTGGTTAAGTTGGTTTATGAAACTACAGTATAGCAATAAATATATATATTCATATATATATATATATATATATATATATATATATATATGTATATATATATATATATATATATATGAAACTAGTGAAAAAAAACTGAGAAAAGCAAAAGGAATTGTAGCCTGTATGAGAATTGCCTTTATTGTTTCTTCTAATTTACAATATATTTCATGTTTTTACAGTTTTATTTGCCCTTAAAATAAATGTTTAATGTTTTTTTACTCTTGTTGCAAGGTTTGCAGAATGTCACCCAACTGATTTGTGGCATTCTGCCATTTCTTTCAGCTATACTCTTTCAGTTTCAGATCCTCCAACACGGGCTGTTCCGGTATGTATGAAACACTACACTGTTGATCAACCATCTGTCTTTATGGTTATACGCGTCTGACATTAAAGGATTTTTTCTTTCTATTTTTCTATTTTTTTAACCAGGTTAAAGTGAAATATTGCATATGAATATTTAATATTTTCCTATGCAGCTAGCAAGTGGCGTTTCAGACTCCTCTTTACAAGTTTACTGGTATCTCTTTACCTCATACTGGAAATAGCCGATTTACAGAGTTCAATAGTTCAAGCTGGTATTTACCTACACAAGTGAACCAATCAGGGAAGTGTCTTCTCCCCTCCCCTACCCTCCCTCTGTAGGTTTCAGTTTGAGGTTTCAATCACAGGCAGTATCTAAAAGGAAATGACTACTACTGCGTCATCAGTTAAGAAAATGGCCTGGAAATCCTTTATTGTGTAAAAATTGTTATTGTAAAACAAAGATTTTGTATATACTGTATATGTATATTGTACTGCATTGTGGAGAGTCAGGGGAAATGTTACATGCCTACATCCTACAGATCTAGGAAGGTGAGGCCAAACCTATTTAGTAACAGTGACAGCCTTAACAGCGGCGTACAATAGAGGTAATTTGCCCGGTTATGGACTTTCTTTAAAGAAAGATAACAATAAAATGCAAGCAAGTTTTTTATGGTGAACATTTAATATTTAACATCTGTGGGGTTAATCATCTGTCTTTTAAACTTTCTGAATACAAATAAATATCTTTGTTTTTGATGTCGATACTACTGTATGTTAGCATTTTCAGAACTATTCTGCAATCTCTATTCAAGATGATTTATAGTTTCAATTTAGGGACATTAAATCAGTTAACAGACCTCCTGCTTGGTGGTAGCCCTTCACACCTGGCTCATTATTAAATTACTGACAGAACAGCAGGCCAGTTCAGTCAATCAGTTTGACAGATCTGTTTGGACCTCTAATAACTCCTTTTCTGCTACAGGGATACATTGATACATTGTGAGTATATCTGTAGATTTGATGGAAGAACTTGTGTTGGCTGGAGGGAAATGGAATACATGGATATATGAAAAAGCTGTTGAATGTCGTTTATCGACAACGAAAAACATACAATTACAGTATCCGATATTGACAAATATAATTTGCAACATTTTATACTGCTCATTTTTTTTCCCTGTACACCTACATTTTATGATTGTAGCTGTTCCCAATTAAAGGAAAATGGAATGCGTAAAAAATGCATATAAAACAGTGCTGTTCCCAAGTAATAAATAAACGCTTTATTATCATATATCACAGAAAAATAATAAATAACTGCGCAAACAATACATATATATGTATATCTTATCTAAGTCAATTATGTAAGCCAAAAGTTGAATAGAAAATGTGCTACAGTATCTGAAAAATTTTAAACTATCAAATCCGTGCAATATTTGTGAAAAAAGTCCAAAATATCCAAAGTTCTATGCTGTGCCAAGTAAATAGCCTCCACTGTCCCCCTTAAATCTTGACCCTCATTACAAAGGTTAAATGCACATCTTTTATTATACCACAATCCAGCAAGTGTGCTTTACCACATGAGCATAGAGATAGTAACCTTTGTAATATTGGGACGATCAGACTCAAGCGGTAGGTGCGTTTTCAATGAGTGTGCCAGTCCAAAACTGTATTTTTAAGGGATTGGTAGCCCACTTTATTTAAAAGAATGGAAAAGTTCACAAAAGACTTCAGACCATTACTGTATCTTGCACAATCAGAATATTTCAGCCTCCCGGCTTACTCTCTTGCCACACAGCTGCTTTAGGCCTCCAGCTTATGCCATAGGTCTGCTCCTCAGACCAAAAGAGTTCCTTAGAGTCAAGCTCTCTTATAGCTTACTCACGATCAGCTCCTTGCTGCTCTGTCACAAAATACATCTGCCTCCTGCAGACATGCATGCTCTGGCTGCCCCATGTAGCCTCTGACTCCTGCAGAGGAATGGGAGTCCACATGACTCCCATACACAGACCTCCTGTTTGTTGGGTGGGGCCCTAAGGTAAAAACTGAATAGCCCAGCACACAGCTGTGCAATCAGCGTGCCTGTCTCACCAGAATCTGGCATAACCAACAATCTTCCAAGTAGCACAGGGTCCCACTGCCACACCTTCCAATTGCACCCAACACATAAAATACATGAGTGCAATGGCAAACCTTTGCTCATGTATTAATGTGTGTAACAATGGTTGTGTCAAAATGTAGTGTGTATGGGCCCTTATAGCATTTTTTCATTACTAAAAAAATGTACATCTATATTTATCATGGTTATCATAAAAGAGATTATGAAGGTGAAGCAAAGGGAAATTAATTATATATAATGAAACTCTTCCCCTTCAAATGACTCCCCTTGGAAGGTAAAGTATTCTTCTGTAGCTATTAAAAACAAGTTTTACATTGAGAAGTACCTAAAAATATTCACACACATGTCAAATGACGAGGACACACACCTTCACAAGGATGTATGTGTTGCATGATGCTACTTCATTGGGCTGCAGCACAATGACCATGGGACTTATTTATAAAATCTCTAAAGAACAAAATCTGTATTTTTGCCGTGCTGAGACAAAACATCATTGAGACGTAATAAAAAAAAAAAAAAAAAAAAAAAAGCTTAGCATTTTCCAATTTCACTATTAGCTTGTATACACAAGGAAATATTGCAAGGATGATTTGTATCAGCCTTGTCTTGCTAGTGTTTTATTTGACCTAATGCTGTCTTTATTTATTTTATCAGAAAATAACCTCCCGCTAATTAACTGTTGGTTATCTGCATGGACAGTACCAGCATGTGGGGGCTGCCAAAGCTGATTGCAACATTTAAATTGGTTGTAAAGGCATGACTTTTTTCTTTTTTTACCTTTTTCCTGCATTGGGGTAAAAAAAAGTTCCCGTATTTGTTTAGCCCCCTCACTCCCCTTATACTTACCTGAAACCTTGATCCAGCGCTGTGCTCAAGTGCAGCAATGTTGCTCTCTTTTCCTCTCCTCACAGGACTCAGTGAGAGCAGAAGGAGACATTGGTTCCTGCTGCTGTTAATCAAATCCTGTGAAGAGGGAGCAGGGGGCTGGGCCGATCCTTACTGTGTGTCTATGGATGCATAAAGCCCAGTTCGGTAGCAAGCCGGCAGGTGTGCCACCAAGAGCATCTCAGGAGGTTCATCTCTGTCACTACTTATAGTGGACCTTGCATCAAAATGCAAAGTCTGCTGAAAAGGCAGACCTCAACCTTCATTAAAAATGCTACATGCAAAAAAAAAAAACAACCCATAAAATTGACTTACCTTTCATTCTTGCTCTATCATGGACAAATTTGGGTGTGACATAATTGTATTAACAGTGGAAAAGGTTTAAAATTTGTACAGAGCACAGGGGTCAAAAGTATTGAACATACAGAGTGCAATTATCAAGTGTATATAATTTACAAAATGTGGGTGTCAGGACTCAGGGGTATGTAATGTACAGCGTGCAGGGGTCAGGAGTGGGAAATATACATAGTTTGGGGGTAAGGAGTGCAGGGGTCAAGAGTATGTAACAAGCAGAGTGCAAGGTTTAGGGGGGCGGAACACACAGGTAAAGCACTGCAAAGGCAGTGGAAGGGAGTGTACTCATGCTACAGTGTGGCAAAAATTATTCCCTGGTGGCCAAATGTAAATGGCCACTGGATGGGGCCACCTTGAAACCATGCACATAGTGGTTTTTAGGGGTTAAATCAGTTGGGGAGGAAGTCTCACCATCTCTAAAATGCTTTAGGAAAAGCAATCCATTACAGATTCAGAAAGTTACACTACTCCAAAGCTGCTGGACACTTCAGACTCTTTCAGACATACAGCCAGGGAGTGCTAAAAAAAAGGGCACATGAGCTGCAGGTTTACAACTCCCATCCACCCACCCAAACTGTCAAAATACAGCTGGACAGGAATGTACACATGGTGTGGCCACAATGCTATGTTTTGCACCCACTGCATTTTTAACTTTGAGTTCAGAGTTTAACAAGTAGCAGTGCTGGTCAAGCTTCAGTACCCCACTGAGTTCAGGGTATTGCTGCAACTATGTACAGAATTTACATTTGACTGGGATCTCTCTGGAAGGCCTGTGTTGGCACTTTGCCTATGTGCCGCGATCAGAAGCTGGGGGGTGGGGTAAGTAAAGGGCACTTTTTCTCCTTGTGTAGGTTGTATCATGAGACATTTTTATGTGGCAAAGCAGGGGTTTATCTACTAAGTATTTAAAGTGTAAGTCCACTCAAATGTGATGTTTCTGAATTTTTTTGTAGATGCTGAAAAGAACATTTCTTACATCTCTTAGGTACTCTGTTGGTGAGATATCTTTGCTCAGTTCCTGAGTCTACACATTTAATTTGTGCCATTTTAAGAAATTCCTAAATTGTTGTATTTTTTTTTCTGTTTTATAGTACCAACAATGCAACAGGATCATCCGAAATAAGCAAGGGTGGGTGGTAACAACCAAAACTACTAGGTGGACAGAAGCAGAGTTAGGGATCATGGCAGGGGGATTTTGCAGTTGCAGCATCCACATATGGAAAGCCTGGATTCCAACAAGGCTACACATAAAACCTAAGTATCACTTCTGAGTGGACAGAACCTTTAAAGCAGTTATGAAAGCTTGTTTTTTAAATAACAAACATGTGTTACTTACCCATTCTTTGAGCAATAGTTTTGCACCGAGCGACCCTCTTATAGGGTCCCCCTGCCCTCACTTTTTGCTCCTCCTCTTCAGTATCATAGCAGATCACTTTCTGGGGGTGACATTCATGCTCACAGCTAGGCTGTGTGCATCCATACACACTCACAGTGTGGCTCAGACCTGCCTCCCATTTTCTGCTTACAGGATTTAAATGGCAGCAGCAGGAGCCAATGGCTCCTGTTGGTGCCTCTCAATCCCGTAAAGGCTGGAAGAGAAGAGAGAGCTGCTACAGACAGGCACAGCGCTGGATCGAGTGAAGTATTTAGGGGGTACGGGGGAATACTGCTACTGGGACATTTTTTACCTTAATGCAAGGAATGCATTAAGGTAAAAAATGTCCTAACTTTAGAACCACTTTAAGAGTTAAAGTTATATCCCTTCTGGTATATATATGAATCAGTATACTGTTTTCATGAAGTGAAGAGCATTACAAAACGTATTACTAAAATGTTAAGCATTCATCTCATATCAAATCTGTTTTGCAAACTGTCTCATACTGTAGCTGTGGGGAACTATGGCTATTTTTCATTTAGGAATAATAAAATACTTAACTAATATGTCAAACTGTGACAGAAATCAGAAATGTGGAATAGTGTAATTACATTTATGCTTTATTTATGAAATTAAAATATTTCTTTTCAGTGATTCCTAAAGGGATTATTGAGGCAAAATGTTTACTTTGCTAAAGTTTATCATAACAGGTGGTTAAGTTTAAATTAACCACTTCCCACCCGCCATATAGCAATATGACATGCGCAAAGTGGTTCAGTTATCCTGACTGAATGTCATATGATGTCCAGCAGAATAAGCTGCAATCCCGCTCCCGCTGGGGCATGCAGAGTGGCAATCGGAGGCGTGGTGTGTCAGTCTGACACACCGCAACTCCAAACTCTGATGGAGGCTCTTTACCACATGATCAGCTGTGTCCAAGCACTGCTAATCACAGTGTATCGGCTTTTCCTCTATCGCGTCTGACAGACGCGAGTAGAGGAGAGCCGATCGTATGCTCTACTGACAGGGGGGTATGCGCTGATTTATTACCAGTGCAGCCCCCCCGAGGATGCCCACCTAGGACCCCCAGGGATACCACCCAGGACCACCAGGGATGCCCACCAATGATGCCCACCCTCTACCACCAGGTATGCCCACCCATAACCACCAGGGATGCCAATCAGTGCCCATAAATTATGCCAATCAGTGCCCATAAACTATGCAAATCAGTTCCCATCAGTAATGCCTGCCAGTGCCTCCTCATCAGTGATGCCTATCAGTGCCATCTATCAGTGTCCATCAGTGCCACCCATCAGTGTCCATCAGTGCCACCTATCAGTGCCCATAAATGCCACCTATCAGTGCCCATCAGTGCCGCCTATCTGTCCCCATCAGTTTTACCTATAAGTACCCATCAATGCAGCCTTTAAGTGCCCATCAGTGTCGCCTATCAGTGCCCATCAGTGCCACCTATGAGTGCACATCATTGCCACATATCAATGCCCATCAGTGCTGCATATCAGTGTCACCTATCAGTGCCCATCAATGCCGTCTGTCAGTGCACATCAGTGCTGCATATTAGTGCCCATCATCAGTGTCACCTAATCAGTGCCACCTCATTGGTGCCACCTTGTCAGTGCCATCTTATCAGTGCCTGTCAGTGCAGCCTCATCAGTGCCCATCAGTGAAGGAGAAAACCTACTTATTTACAACATTTTATAACAGAAACAAAGAAAAACATTTTTTTTTCACATTTTTGGTCTTTTTTTGTTTATAGCACAAAAAATAAAAACCACAGAGGTGATCAAATACCAGCAAAAGAAAGCTCTATTTGTGGGAACAAAATGATAAAAATGTTGTTTGCATACAGTGTAGCATGACCGCGCAATTGTCATTTAAAAAGTGACAGTGCTGAAAGCTGAAAATTGGCTTGCTTGGGCAGGAAGGGGGGAAAGTGCCCTGTATTGAAGTGGTTAAAGAATATTTCTGCTATAAACTCTACTTAGAAGTACATTTCAGTGAAGAACACAATATAAAGCACTACATTTTTCACCAACACTGTCGATTAGATTATTTCTTTACTATATTTCTATCCCCGCAATGTTCGCTGTGTTTCCCCATGTTCCCCCGTGTGTCACAATTGGCTGGGTACTCTGCTTTTTTAAAATAAATTATATATGGATTTCTGTCAATGGATTTTACCCTTCTAAGAATATCATGGTGTATCTGTACTAAAAGCTTTTTTCAGTTTTGAGAAGAATGGGGATGGATTATACTCTCAAGTCTGTCATGCTTTTTTAGCATAGAGGAATTCAGCCATTTATTTGTATAGGTCACCATTGTCACCACGAATGAAAGTGGAAATCCAAATCAAGAGGTAAGGGGAACACCTGTCCTGGAGACAACTGTCTAAGAGGGCAATTAAATGTGTAATATTGAAGCGCTATTATATCAACCTTATGTGAAATACAGTGAACCACTATACAATAACATATGTACAAAACTACAAACAATGTGCAACCTGCAAACACCAGTGCAGGTATGATAAATACATCAAACCTAAGTTCAAAATATAAAGTGCTCTAGTGCCACACACTCATCAACCTCACTGATATGGACTAATGGCTACTAGTGAAGAGCCCAGGTTATAAACACACATAAGCACTATCCAGTCCTAATGTTGCCCAGCTAGATACTTCTCACTATGTTCCTCTCCTTCAGCTGTTCAACAAATCAAGGCGGCTGCCAGTTTTCAGACTTCAGCAGTATGATTGGTAGCTTCAACAAACAGATGAATCATGGAGGACAAGAAAAGAAAAAATCATTGCGCAGCGCTGCATGACCTGCAGGCAATGATAATTCAATCAATGCTCTCACTCACGTGACCGTAGATAAGGTTGTGCACATATCGACCACAATTCAGCTCAGTTGGAGCGATCTCCTTCACAGCTCATGCTTCCAGTTCCATAGAACACCGCTGGTAGTGTGACTAGGCTCCTCCCCCTACGCGTTGCGTCACACGTCACGTGACTTAGTCATGGGTTTAGCCCAGTGACAGGAAGACCAGTGTATTTATACACATGTAGCGTGCTTTGTTGCCATGGCGGCAAAAGGGGATTATCTGACCATCATCGCTGACAGGCATTGTGCAATTACAGGTTTGCATTTAGATATAGTCCATAAAAACAAACACAACTTTAATAGTCCATAAAGGGACTGCATAAATCATACAACAATAACAACTATATTAAAAACCGTCATTGTAAACCTATATTGACATCCTCTGTTGGAGGTGACAAATCTACTAACTCCCTCCAGTGGTGTGTTTTCTAACTACACCCAGAGAGAAGAGAAGAAAATTACAACCTTCCAGGAATTACCGATTATAATGAATTTTAGTGTCCAACACAGACAAGTTGAATCTATATTCAAAAGACATTGGCCAATATTGAAAGCCGATAGCCAATTACAAAGCATACTACCTATTGTACCCCGGATTGTATATAGGAGGGCCCCAACACTTAGAGATATAGTGGCAAAAAATATACCTGATCCACCTACTAAGCTGAATACACTTACCTTTTTTCAGGGAAAGGGATTTTTTCCCTGTAAAAGGTGTTATGCTTGTAGGAAAACAAATTTGAATGGCGAAAAATGCTCCAAATTCAAATCTAACGCTACACAACAGAATTATGAACTAAAAGATTTGATTACGTGTAGGACGGAGGGGGTGGTTTATGTGTTGGAGTGCTCTTGTTCACTCCAATACATAGGACGCACAAAAAGACCTATGTGGAAGAGGATATGGGAGCATGTGCAAAACATTGAAAACGGTTTTCCGAAACATAATGTTTCAAGACATTTTGCACTATGCCACCAACAAAATCCAGCAGAACTAAAATTCTGGGCTATTGAAAAATTCACACCACACTGGAGGGGTAGCCACAAAGTAAGAGACCTCAGTAAAAGTGAATCCAGATGGATACATGAAATGCGCACTTTTACGCCTAGTGGTTTAAACTGAATTGTTTTATATCCAATTATTAGTTTTTGCCTTCATTTTTATATCAACATCTTTTTATATATATATTTTTTATATATATATATTTTCTATATATATTTATTTACATATATTTTTTTTTATATCTCAATACCTCTGTATTTTAGGGTAGTTCTTAATCCTTTTTTAAATTATTTTATCCCTTTATTATTTGTTTTAATATGTATTGATTGTATACTTAATTGGTATGTGTGGGCACACAAATGTATGTCACTGGTAATACCTATATTACGGTGAGTGTGGTTGTTGCTACACACCATCTGAGGGAGCCAGTGATTGGGGATTTCCTATGTGACTATTCATTTGGGTGTAGTTACAAAACACACCACTGGAGGGAGTTAGTAGATTTGTCACCTCCAACAGAGGATGTCAATATAGGTTTACAATGACGGTTTTTAATATAGTTGTTATTGTTGTATGATTTATGCAGTCCCTTTATGGACTATTAAAGTTGTGTTTGTTTTTATGGACTATATCTAAATGCAAACCTGTAATTGCACAATGCCTGTCAGCGATGATGGTCAGATAATCCCCTTTTGCCGCCATGGCAACAAAGCACGCTACATGTGTATAAATACACTGGTCTTCCTGTCACTGGGCTAAACCCATGACTAAGTCACGTGACGTGTGACGCAACGCGTAGGGGGAGGAGCCTAGTCACGCTACCAGCAGTGTTCTACGGAACTGGAAGCAGGAGCTGTGAAGGAGATCGCTCCAACTGAGCTGAATTGTGGCGATATGTGCACAACCTTATCTACGGTCACGTGAGTGAGAGCATTGATTGAATTATCATTGCCTGCAGGTCATGCAGCGCTGCGCAATGATTTTTTCTTTGCTTGTCCTCCATGATTCATCTGTTTGTTGAAGCTACCGATCATACTGCTGAAGTCTGAAAACTGGCAGCCGCCTTGATTTGTTGAACAGCTGAAGGAGAGGAACATAGTGAGAAGTATCTAGCTGGGCAACATTAGGACTGGATAGTGCTTATGTGTGTTTATAACCTGGGCTCTTCACTAGTAGCCATTAGTCCATATAAGTGAGGTTGATCAGTGTGTGGCACTAGAGCACTTTATATTTTGAACTTAGGTTTGATGTATTTATCATACCTGCACTGGTGTTTGCAGGTTGCACATTGCTTGTAGTTTTGTACATATGTTATTGTATAGTGGTTCACTGTATTTCACATAAGGTTGATATAATAGCGCTTCAATATTACACATTTAATTACGGTTTTTAGTTTTAAACACTTTTGATTGAGTGCAGCTTTATCATTTGGGCATCTTATGATTGATTGTTTTTCACATTTTCTTGCATAATTTTTGTGCACCATTTTAGCGCTTCAGTACATCATCACATTTTTGTCTAAGAGGGCAGTTCTCTTCACTTTGGGGGATCCCCCCTAAAAAAAACATACACTTTAATTTTTAAAGAACATGGGTTGCCTTTTGTGCAAATGAAGAATGACTCTTTAGATAGTAAAAAAATATTTCAGGGTTAAAAATTGAAGTAACCTTGTTGCTTCTGTAAAAAACATCCTGCCAGCTGCCCCCTGCAATAGAAGAAACCAAATACTTACCTGTCTGGTGAGTTATGAGTGAAATTGGCACTGTTTTCAAGAGCTCTGAGAACCACAGCTATCTGGCATTTCAGTCTTAGAGACTGAAGAAGGCATGTCTTGCCTTCAAAGCTTGTATCCCAGAAGCGCCAGCGCTTTTGACAGCTCACTTGGTGGCGTACTGGAGGGTTTACAGGGGTGGCTCCAGCGATCCATATACTGGCTCCAGTGAGGGCTCCAAGTGGCTGCAGTGGCCCTTACAGGTTTACATCCACCACTCCTCTGACCCTGGATGCAATACACTGCTACACCAAGATATAACCTTTACTGAGTTGCATTAATAGTGATTAGTGTCCATACATTAAACAGTATTAGGATTAAAAGTCCACATGTGATGAAATGGTATGAATCCCTGGTTAAATATCACCACCATCTGCCACCTTGAAAGTGTGTTTCTTTATAGCACCACCACCACCAAAAGCAAAAATGCTTGCTTACCAGCTCCCATTGACCTTGTGTTACAGGAGGTCAATAGCACTTGTGGCTTAATACCCAGCCAGGGCCTTTAATACAGGGACCTGTATATTTCATGGTTCAAGCTTAGGCATTAAGGCTATTCTGTAACTCACACACCAATCTTTCTGAGAATATTGTCATAGGGGTATCCCAAAACACAAAAGGCTCCACAAAGCGTAAAACACTTTATTAAACAAGCCATCAAGGATTGCACTTACATCAAAACGGTATCAAAATTGCCTTAAAATCAAAAGTGCCAGCAGGCACATATGCAGCTAGCCGTCCTTCCGGGACTCTAGGATCATGGTGACGACAGCACGCGTCCGCCCTATGCGTTTGGTCATACGCTGACATCGTCCAGGGCACACCAAGATATGCCTTTGTTGGCTGAAGCGCTTGTGAGTGCATTATATATTTTATTTTAACTATCTTAATAAAACAAACTACTACACAATAGGCTGTTGGGCGCCAGTCTCTCTTTTAATTTATTTATGTAAAACTTGTATCCCAAAAGGAACAAAACTGTTTGCTGTAACTTCTTATAAAGTATTAGATGAAGTTTAGCTTAAATTTGTTATTGTATTTAAATCTGATAGTACATCTCACTCTCCCCTCCCCCCAGACTGACATAGCTGATGTCCAAACAGGACAGGAAAGGATTAAACATTGAGGGTGATGAAAGGGTTAAATGTGTGCCTAGCCACTGTTTTTGTGTACTATGTGTGGTGCTTTTACTAAGGGATGTGATGGATTTTTGTTCCCTGCTTTGCTGGAAAAGAAAACCTATCACACCCCCACTGTCAGGGTTATTGTTTACATATGCAGAACTCTGTCTAGCCTCTCTTCTCAACGATCAGCAGGTGTCAGCGGACATCCATTTGCTGGCACCCACTGATCATCTTCTGCTGTGACTAATCACAGCAGAAGCAGCGCACCAGTGGTGGGCATGTGTGTCCCCTACCCAGAAGTGTCGGATGGCGTACTAGGTACTTGATCCAGTGCAGTAGAGACACTCTGCCACTGTATAACCTTGTCATATGGTTGGCAAGTGCTTAAAGCCCTACTCATTGTCTCTTTAAGTTTGGGGAGGAGCTATTCTATGGACCATGTCAAGAAAGAGAGCAGCCACATAGTGGATATAAAATGGGAGCCCGTCGCCTTTCTGGGAGTCACTGGAAGGTTTAGGGCCTAAAGATAGCAAAATAAAAAGTTCTTGGGGTTGATTTACACTGGAGAATGCAAAATCTGGTGCAGCTGTGCATGGTAGGCAATCAGCTTCTAACTTCAGCTTGTTCAAGCTTCAAGCTTGTTCAGCGTGCTTTGCTTTCCAATTGGCCCGGCGGCAGAGGAAGAAGGAGGGGGGCCGAACTTCCAAGAAACCGCCGTGGCCATTGTTCCCCCTTAAAGGTGCCAAATGTGGCACCGGAGGGGGGTAGGAGTCAAACAAGTGGAAGTTCCGCTTTTCGGTGGAACTTCACTTTAAGTACTGTATAGAAAAGTTCATACAAGTCATTGCAAGCCTTGTTACTGATTGTGAATGCAAGACAAGGAGAGTGGGGAGGCGGCAGGGTGGCAGGAGGTAGGATGCCCAGTCAATACCAGAAGAATGTATTCTAAAGCGTAAAGTATTTACGGCAAACCTGGTTGACCTAGACGCTGGAGATAACTAGCTATAATAAGGTTTACCTTTATGGCGGTGGTTGAAAATTCATCTTATCATGCCACACAATAGGTGGCCTGGGCCCCTGTGTTCCATGGACCTCAGACATGCAGAATAGCCTTGATGTCTAAGCTTGAACCATGAAATATACAGGTCCTTGCAACTGAAAGTGCTCCATGTGTGAAGAGGGCTCAGAGTGGAATCGGATCAGGAAGGTGAAGCAAAGGGGATTTTGGACCCACTAACTGTGTATGTAATGCAGACACGAAGGTCTGTGTTGAGCATCTGGGTCAGGAAATGGCTTAACAACCTGGCCCCTGGGTGACTCATGTTAGGCTGGATTCACACCTAATGCTTTTTGCAGATTTGCACTACAGTCTATTTAACATTGTTTCCTATGGAACACGTTCTGTAGTGCAAATCTGCAAAAAGCACTAAAAATGCATAGGTGTGAATTCAGCCTTACTGTGGGTCACCAGCTGAAGGTTTAGACATGTGAAGCAGCTAGGGGAGACCTACATTTTCCCTTAAGGGTCAGTTCACACCAGATGCAGTTCTGTTTTTTCTGCACCAATACAGTCAGTTCCAGAAACTGACCGGAAACTGACTGGAACTGACTGCACTGGTGTGAACTAGAGCCATTGGAGTACATGGAAAACACTGTGCATGCATTTTTAGTGCAGAAAAAAAGCACACGGAACTGAACGGAACTGCGTCTGGTGTGAACTAGCACTAAATAAATCCTGGAAAATCTTTTCCTTTTTTCAATCTTCAAAAAGACTTGTATACGAACAGATGTTTTCAATTAGTTATCTGCTGTTTAAACTTCTTCATCTAATGTGAGATAAGGCTGGATTCACACCTATGCATTTTTAGTGCTTTTTGCATTTTGCAGATTTGCACTACAGTCCATTTAACATGGTTTCCTGTGGAACACGTTCTGTAGTGCAAATCTGCAAAATGCAAAAAGCACTAAAAAGGCATAGGTGTGAATCCAGCCTAAGAGAACTAAGAAAGAGACTGACATCATTCTGCATATATATATTGTGGGCAAGCAACTGGTAATTATTGGGGAGGTCCACTAGTCCCAAAGCTCTTTCTGCTCTGCTGGCAGTTACATCTCAGAGAACATTGTTTTTGATAGTATATTACCTTTTAAGAGACAGCTAAATGCCCCACTAAAATACAAATATATAATTTGTTTTGTATTCCAAATAATTAGAAATTCTGTTTAGTTAGTACTGTGATTTAGGCACCACTGCTAGACAGTAAGACCCCATTCACACAGGGGCAACACGACTTCCAGCGCGACTTTGGGAGGCAACTTGGACACGACTTGAGTTTGAATCACATCGCTACTTGGGGCGACTTCAGCGTGACTTAGGGCGACTTACAACACAACTGAAGTCGCCTCCAGGACAGGGGACTTTTCCAGTGGCCAATCAAAGAGTAATCAACTCTGTGGAAGGGAGGGGCGAGGGAAGGGTTTGCTGAGAAAGCTATTTTTATTTCCTGTAAAGATGCTTCAGTTAAGACAGGGGATCCGACTTGGAGGCAACTTCCATTGAAATCAATGGGTACAAGTCGCCTAGAAGTCGGATTGAAGTAGTTAAGGAACCTTTTTTGAAGTCGGAGCGACTGTAGTAGTGTGCATTAAGACGGCTCCATTTACTTACATTGATTTTCTCATGCAGCGTGACTTGAGGCGCCTTGGGGTGACTTGGGTCGACTTGAAGTGGGATCCAAAGTCGTCCCTGTGTGAATGTGCTCTAAAGCCAAACCCTCAAATTTTACTTTAACAGCAGAACAACCTGGTCAAGACCCCCCCCTGCCGTACACTGACTACACAGTAAGAGGGCAGTAGCACATTGACTGGTCAGCATTCTGTTTTCTGTTCCTGTCAGCATGTTCCCAGTAAGCACATGGGCACTGCAACAGAACCTGATTGCCTTTTAGTGCTGGCTTTCCCTTTCCCAAAAGGGAAATGGGGGCACTTACAAAAGCTATGTTTAAAATACATCTAGTGATTTATAATGAGTAGACAAATATAATAGTTTGATTTTTTTTTTTTTTTTTTATATTAAACCTGCAGCTTCGTTTAAAGGTATTGAAACCCAAGAACACATTTTTTTTTTCATTTTGAAGCCTAGCAGTCTTTAGATTTGGTGACTGCATTGATTTTCCTATAACAGGATAAGTATATTTTCTGCAAGGACAGAAATCCTGGCAGAAATCTACTATCCATGTAACTTCATGTGCACTGAGCTGAAATCTCCAACAATGTTATCAGCCTACCTATCTATCTACTGTGATCTACAAAATAACTAGCTTGAAAAAAATGTCTAATGCAGCCATCATATCTACAATTTTCTACAAAATGTTAGAATTATGGATCACAGTATTTTACCAGAATATAATAAGGCTTAAGTACCTGATATTAGAAAAAAAAAAACCTTGAACAAACACTCACAGCAAGTAGCATGAAGATGCGCCCCAATTTACAGACATAAACTCTCGTAGGAGTTATAGAACAATGATACAATGCCTATTATATTCAAATATCCCTAAGTATTTGTGTTATCTTATAAAACAGGCAAGCATTAGGAACTGTGTCTGCATATAAAACAACAATGACTTTTGATTATTTTGGTTCACTGACTTGAAAAAACAATGCAACAAGATCGCGGTTGACATTTTGTTTTTAGACTGGATTTTAATGTACTGCAATATATTCTGGTTTAAACAGAAAATACCTTCATATATTGCAACCTAATTTATAGATGTTCATTAAATTTAAATGGCTTTACCGACAGTCTAACATATCATATTTAAGGTGATATTTATAGGACCAGTAAACCTTCAAGTGTCAAGCCTCGTACACACGGCCGGTTTTCTCGGCAAGAACCGACAAGAAAACTGCTTGAAGAGCTCTCTTGCCGAGAAAACCGGCCGTGTGTACAAGGCTTTCAGGTTTCTCGTCAGGAAAACTGACCAGAATCTCGATGAGAAAAAAAGAAGACCTGCTTTCTTTTTTCTCTTTGGGATTCTCATTGGTCTGTTTCCCGACGAGAAACCCGAGTGTGTGTACACTTACCTGTCGCCGTGGAAACCCGCGCATGCTCGAAATGACTTTGACGCATGCGCGGTAGCTTCCTAGGCATAGGTAGGGTGTAGCAAGATGGCGGCGACGGCATCGAATGTGACGAGCCATATTGCTACACTTAGAGACATCTCTCTTCTTTTTATACTCTCTTTATACTCTGTAGCTTCTGCTGGATTCTGCTTCTAATTCCCTTGTGCAGGCTTCCATTTGTGGATGGACATTTTATGGTTACACATTGCTATAATCTTTTTATATGGACTATAAACTGAAAGACCTATGAATAAATGGTTGTGGAATGAATCATCTGAGTTTCCATTATTTCTCATGGGGAAATTCACTTTGATATACAAGTGCTTTGGATTACAAGCATGCTTCCAGAACGAATTATGCTTGCAATCCAAGGTTTTACTGTAAGTGTTTTTGGGCATGTACAGAGCAACTGTACACTGTTGTGAGTAACAACTCTAGCTATGTCAACCCTGTAGTCCTTGACACGACCTGACCATTGAGGCACTAACAGCTAAGACCACAAGAAGTGTTTGTGAGGCAGGATGTTTCAGTACATAAAGATCAGTAAAATCAAATGTAAAAGGAAATCCAAGTTCACACTACAATGCTTTTGTTTTGGCTTGAGTTCACTTGTATTTCAGATAATCAATGCTCTTTTTCTGCTTCTACCAAATAATAATACTGTTTTTGGCAAACACATAGGTTAATTTCTCACTGTAAAATCTTTGAAAATGTGCACATATATCTATCTATCTATCTATCTATCTATCTATCTATCTATCTATCTATCTATCTATCTATCTATCTATCTATCTATCTAATCTATTTCAGCACAAAGGATCAATTGGCTGCTGCAAGTGATAGCTTTCAAGGTCACACTTATCAGCTGTTTACAAACCTGGCTTCTCTCACTTTTGTGAAGCACAGGGCCATGAAACCCCAGCTACAAGTTCTCATGCACCACAACATCAAATACAGATAGGGTTTCCCATATGTAGTTTCCTTCTAACACCAAGGGAAACAATATGTTTGCTACACCCCTAAGGATATTCAAAACACCTTAGTGCATCTCAACCTGAATGCCTTTGATTCGTCATCAGACGGCGTATGCAGATGATCATCCTCCTGCCCATAATTGAAACTATCTATAGATTCACCAGACCAGGGATGCCAATGACCTAAAAAATTTGGACATTTCACCTCTTCATCCTCTGTCCCAGCGACCCCAATTGACAGGATGCACACATTCTGGTCATTGCCTCATCTTGGAACTTAGTTTTTGAAGATACTGTAGGCCATACCATTGCCCTTGGCCACATGCCTCAGGCTGCTAGCTATTTGTTGCCCCCCTAGGGGTTTCATTTTACAGTACTGTTGTTCATATGACTTTTTTGTTACCAGTTGTTTAGCTTCAGACAGCTATTTTTTGTGCCCCTCATTTTGCGCTTTGGTTGTGGATACAGTACCTTTGCCTTATCATATTCTGAGCCAGGACTTGGACAGCTACATAGAACTTTGTCTCATCTGACTTTATGTTTATTTTGATACCTATTATTACTAGAAGGACATGAGATTGCATGATTTAATCTAATATTATTAAGTTCTGTCTTCATTGCTGAGTCCATCCACCTACTAGCCTTTTATTTTCACACTGGCTGCTTGATTTACTCATAGCCATATTCATAGGTTCTATTTGATACAGTTTTCTATACCATACCCACCTCCCCTTGCTTGTACTTACTAGTTATATGGTTTTTTTTTCTGCACTATGTTTTGCTATTTCTGATGACGTAAGTCAGTGGTTCTCAATTCCTGTCATCAGGACCCACTAACAGGCTAGGTTTGCAAGATAACTGAAATACATCACAGGTGATATTAATTGCTGCTCAGTGATTGCAGTATTATAGTCTGCATCTCCCCAAGGTAATACCTAAAATCTGACCTGTTGATTGGTCCTAAGGGGAGGAGTTGAGAACCACTGACGTAAGTGATTTCTGAAGCCTATTGTCTGGGTCTTGCTCTGAGCCCCTATCCCTTACATTGGAATTGTTAGCTCATATGTTTGGTTTTCAAGTCCATCTTTTTTTCTTGTTCATCTCCTCTTACCTTGCCACATATGCTCCAGAAGCCCACATCAGGCTGGGTGTATATATATGTTTTGGTATATTTTGGTATATTTTGTTTTTTCTTTTGCATGTTTATTGTCTGTATTCTCCTTAGTCACAGTCAATGCACTCCACTCTGATTCTCTTTCTGGGCACCTACATTAGGGTTCCAATGAAACAGAACACTTAAGCTGTGCTTAACCAACAATGTTATGTAGAATGATGGTATTGGCTTTTCTATGGTCATCTTTATGTTCACCATTTTCCCCTTTCTTCTTCCTATCTGTTTTTTTCTTTTCCCCCTACTCCATCCTTCCCTGGGGTTCCTCGAGCATGAACTCTACTCTGATAGCAGTACTATTTATGCAAACTCCTGTCAACCCCACATTGGCACCTCTAAATATGCTAACTTAATGTCAAAGGTTTGAATTCACCCAACAAGAGAGTTAGAGCCTTCAGAACCTTTGCTTCCTTTAAGGCAGACGTTGTTTGCCCGCAAGAAACTCATTACACGATCCACTCCACAACAATTTTTTTTAGCCATCATTACCCGCAAGTGTACCTAGCCTCAACCCAAACCAAGCACAGGGGTGCCCTCATTGCTTTTTATTGTAACTCCCCGTTTGTGCCACAGACAGAACCCAGGGATCTGGAGGGTCAATATATATTTCTAACTAGTTATATGCAGGATACACAAGTTACAGTGGTCTCCTATTATGCCCCCAATATGAATCCAATCCATTTTTTCCCCATCTCCTCCATGTCGTGGATTCCCATAGGAAAGACACTTTAATAGTAGGTGGGAATTTTAATAAGGTTCTGTACCCTTATATTGACAAGTCTTAATTCTCCACACCCTCTGCTCCATCTAAATTGACTCATAACTCTTTTGCAACACTGTTCCATAGTATACACATGGAGAGAGTGCAATCCTACCCATTGCCAAAACACCTTTTACTCTCATCCACATAAACCTTTTATAGGATAAACCACATTTTGGTCTCTATAGGCTCGACCCCAGTTCTACTCTCTCCCTGTATTTACCCCACACCATGAACTGACCACTCTTCAGTTATCATGTCCCTGTCCTCACTAAAGCTCAAGACCCTACTTGGGGTATCAATGAATCCCTTTTAGCTCACCCTTCCTACCGAATGGAAATCCAAAAAGCCATAAAGGAATACCTCACCTTTAACACTACTCCTGATATTTTTCCTACTCATTCTATGGGAAGCCATTAAGCTGTTATATTTGGCTTGTGTATCTAGAGCAGTGTTTCTCAACTCCAGTCCTCAAGGCGCCCCAACAGGTCATGTTTTCAGGATTTCCCTCAGATGAAACGGCTGTGGTAATTACTAAGGCAGTGAAACTGATTAAATCACCTGTGCAAAATAATGGAAAGCCTGAAAACATGACCTGTTGGGGCGCCTTGAGGACTGGAGTTGAGAAACACTGATCTAGAGGGCTTTCCAACGTAAAAAGCAGAGACATCTACTACACCAAAAACAGAATGCTGACTTTCAAAACGGTCACGTGACTTTCTGCACTGACCCTACACCTACTAATAAGCTCCTCCTAAGTCAGGCATGCATAGAACTTGACCTGTTTTTGATGGAATCTGCCAAAAATTGTTTGTAGCTTGAAACAATAAATACTATACTAAAACTAATAAACCTGACATATTTATGTCTCTCGCTTTTCACAAACTAGATCATACCCACAAACCAATTCAACTTTCTAGCAATGTCTTTACAAGTAACCCCTACAGAGTACTTTATGAATTTCGTAGGCATCTGTCTCACCACTATGAGGATGGAGGAGAATTTGACTCTCTTTAGACAGATGAGCTTTTTTACCCGAATTAAACTCCCCTCTCTCTGCTTCACAACAAGACACACTAGAACAGCCTATTTCATCAGACAAAGTAGTCCACGCTATAAAATCTTGCAAACCTAATAAGTGACCAGGCCCCAGATGCTTGATGGCCACTTACTACATAACCACTTGTCCACCGCCCACTGTCAATTGACGGCGGGCGGAGGACACTCTCGTTCTGGGAGGACGTCATATGACGTCCTCCCTTTAAAACGAGCTAGAAGGCGCGCGCTCGCCGCCAGCGGCGCGCGCGCCCGCCGCGTTCACAAGGCCCCGGTGCGCGTGCCCGGCAGCCACGATTGCCGCCGGCACCCGCGATTGCCCGGGAAACGAGCAGGAAAGTGGGTCTCTGTGTGTAAACACAGAGATCCACGTCCTGTGAGGGAGAGGGGACCGATGGTGTGTCCCTTGTACATAGGGACAACCATCGGTCACCTCCCCCAGTCAGTCCCCTCCCCCCACAGTAAGAACACATTGAGGGAACATATTTAACCCCTTCCCGCCCCCTAGTGGTTAACCCCTTCCCTGCCAATCACATTTATACAGTAATCAATGCATTTTTATAGCAGGGATCGCTGTATAAACGTGAATGGTCCCAAAAATGTGTCAAAAGTGTCCGATGTGTCCGCTGCAATATCGCAGTCACAATAAAAAATCGCAGATCGCCGCCATTACTAATAAAAAAATAAAAAAATAAAAATGCTATAAATCTATCCCCTATTTTGTACACGCTATAACTTTTGCGCAAACCAATCAATATGCGCTTATTGCGTTTTTTTTTTTTTACCAAAAATATGTAGAAGAATACGTATCGGCCTAAACTGAGGAAAATTTTATTTAAAAAAAAAATGGGTATTTATTATAGCAAAAAGTAAAAAATTGTGTTTTTTTTCCAAACTGGACGCTCTTCTTTTGTTTATAGCGCAAAAAATAAAAACCGCAGAGGTGATCAAATACCACCAAAAGAAAGCTCTATTTGTGGGAAAAAAAGGACGCAAATTTCGTTTGGGAGCCACGCCGCACGACTGCGCAATTGTCATTCAAAGTGTGACAGCGCTGAAAGCTGAAAAATGGCTTGGGCAGGAAGGGGGTTTTCGTGCACAGTAGGGAGGTGGATAAAGTACTCTTCCCTGATTTGACTAATGCATTCAATTCCCTACTTTATTCACATTCTTTCCAACCTTAAAGTGTCATTAAACCCAAATCATTAAAAACTATCAATAAATGCTGTATTACATGCTGTTCGTACTGACTCACTATGGGATTCATTTTCTGTATTCTGCAAAATACCTATTTGATCCTGCTGTTTTCTATCTCCTCCTTCAGTCCATGTTCCCAAAACAGTTGCAGATTTTGCAGAGTAGTGTTGGCAGCTAGTGTACATGCTCAGTTTTCAGTGTATTTTCTACCCTGAGCATTTTCTCCCAATCACATCTGAGCAGCCCATGTCACTATAGAGTCACACTTGTTGGCGTGCACACAGTGGTAAATGACAGCCCGCTCCCTTGCTTCTCCTCCATGCCCACTAACCATCTTGCAGGAGACTGCATTGTGTATCATGCCGACTTCCGCATAGCTGTGTCTGTCTGCTGCTGGTCAATGTCCGGCGCTTCTCCTCGGCAGAGTGCGATGACGGTAATTTCGCAGCCAGAGGGTTAACCACTACGAGCGCTGTCTTGTGGTATAAATTAGATTGACATGTCGTCTGGCTCCACCCTCAGATGATGTTGAATGATGAAACGCGCCAGGGTGGAGCCAAACGACGAACGTGGTGACGTCAGCGACCATCAGGAACCTAGGCTGTAATCCCTGAGGCGCTGATAAACAGTGAGAGGTAGGAGACACCGTATGCTTTTCTGAAGCTGACTCTATGTGAATTAAGGCTGTGAATTGTATTGTTCAATGTGAGTGTACATCCGGAAGGGGATTTTTGACTATAATTAAAGTTTTTTAAAACAGGATTACACTATGTCCGTTCCCTTTTTCTTTCATTGAAATCACTAAAGCCCCGTACACACGATCGGTTTGACTGAAGAAAACCGTCCGATGGATGGTTTTCATCAGACCAACCGATCGTGTATGGTACCCATCGGTCTTTTTTCCATCGGTTGTAAAAAATAGAACTTGTTTTAAAATTTTCCGATGGATAAAAAACCGATGGGAATTTCCGATCGTCTATGGGCAAGTCCATCGGTTAAAAAACCCACGCATGCTCAGAATCAAGTCGACACATGCTCAGAAGCATTAAACTTCATTTTTCTCGGCTCATCTGAGTGTTTTACGTCACCGCGTTTGGAACGGTCGGTTTTTTGACTGATGTTGTGTGGCCAAGACTGATGAAAAACAGTTTCATCGGATTTCCGATGGACAAATCCATCGGACGAAAATCCATAGGTTATTCGATCGTGTGTACGGGGCTTTAGTGATCAGAGTGGCTGGCCAGGATTGAGCAGGGAGTGGAGACACCCATGTGGATTGATTTTCAACCAGTGACACACATGCTGTTATTATAGCTTGCTATGGTAAGAGTTGACCCAAGAGGGGATTTCTATCCACACTCCCCTCCTTTTCCTTTTAAGTGCACGTGTGGAGGTGTCATTTTCTGGCTTTAGCAGGATTTCTATCTAAGGGATTTAAGGACTGTTTTTTTTTTTTATCAGTTACAACACACCTCTATATTTCTATTTACGGACCTCACAGGATGGACGTTGAATGATCAGACTGCATATGTTCTGTGAAGAACTCTTTATATGTATAAGCGCTGCATGAGTCTAATGTAACCATCTTGATTGATGGAGGCTTTACTTCCTTGTTATTCTAAGACACAGGAAATCCACTCACACCATGTTATTGCTAAAAATATTTAAAAAAATAAAGATTTTATTTCAAATATATATTTGAATGGCAATTTAAAACAGTTTATTGATATTATTTTATTATTTATCTGTGCTCTGTATCCCAAAGGCTGTTTTTTTTAATTATCTTAAACATCTGAGCAGTAGCAGAAGATTAGAAGCTCCTCCTGCCACTTTTTCCCTACAGACAGGCTTTGAAAGAGCTGGGTCACGTGACAGCTGTATATAAATTAGGAAAAAAGTACTGTATTTATCGGCGTATAACACGCACAGGCGTATAACACGCAACCTAACTTTAAGAGGGAAGTTTCAGGAAAAAAACTTTCCACAGGCCCCTGCGTAAAACACGCAGGGACAGTTTACCCTCTATTTTCAGGGTAAAAAAGTGAGTGTTATACGCCAATAAATACAGTATTTGTTTATTTTATTAAAACAATTACAGCGCCATCATCAACATACAGAAAGAGAAGGGATAATGTAAATTTAACAGTGTGTGTTTAGTATCACTTCAACTGCAGTCATCGCCAAGATTCCCAAACCTAACACTGATAATACAACTTGGTCTAACTATAGACCCATTTCTTTTCTCAACCTAGATGTCAAATTACTTGATAAAATTCTTGCACTCCATCTCCAGTCATTTATTGGGTCCACAGTTCATAAAAACCAGGTGGGATTTATTCCCTTGTGTCAAACTAGTGACAATGTATGTAGGACAGCTCTTATAATTAATGCAGCACATACGAGGTGTATACTGACATGTCTTCTATCCCAATATATTACAAAGGCATTTAACATGGTCTCCTGCACATGCCTCCAGTATATTCTATGACACTGGGGGTTCGGTCCTCATTTTCTACATGGGGTGACCTCTCTTTATAACCAGCCAAAAGCCCACACAAGGTACGCTGGCTAATGGTCGGATTTTCAGGCAGGGGGACTAGGCAGGGGAGTTCTCTTTCTCCCTTCATTTTTACTCTCACCATCGAACCCTTGGCACAGTTGATTCACTCAGATTCAAATGTTAAGAGAGTTGAAATGAGGGGATACCAACATAAACCCTGCCTTTTCGCGCATGACAGACTTTTTTTTCTGACTTCCCCGCTTTTCTCCACACCTAATCTCCTTCACGTACTGGACAGCTTTGCGAAAGTCTTGTGACTGACAGTCAACCTACAGACGTCAAAAACCCTCAACGTAAACCTTGACTCCATTTGAACTAAATTATAAACAATATGTTGCACTAAATAATAAGTGTCTCTAACCTAATCTAATAAAAAAAAAGTCCCAAGTAAAAAACTTGATGTGAATTCTTCTAAAAAAAAAGAAGAAGGTGAACCTGGATCAAGAATCCTTTACCTCAAAAGGCAGACCACCACCAAAGGGGTAAGATGAATGCTTACCAAATAGCATGGACCTCCTAACTAAAGGAAGGTCAAGCAGGCTTTTGGGAATAAATCCCCATAGAAAATCGTCACTCAATTAAATTTAAATTACACTCACATGGACAAAAATGAAATGTGCATATCATAACAACAAAACCGTCAGGCAGCAATGGGGTCCACCGCAACTTCCAGCATAGGCAATGGCATAGACAGGCTACTCCGCCCTACATTTTTTGTCACCATGAGACTTCTTCTGGGGCATGGGACGCCATGCCACATCATCACTCAAATACAATTTTTACTCAATCAAGCCTCGTTCTCATTTACATTGCCTTCAATAGCGGGAGAGCAAGACATTTTAATAAACAAGTGAGGGAGATTCAAACCTCGATATCACCCAAGTCCCAGGAGGGAAAAGGAAACACTAAACACATCCCCTCGGGAGTTTCAAATCAAAGGGAACAGATAGTCATCAAAAAGACACATTAAAAGGGAGATGCCAGAAAATAATACTTAAATGCAATAAAGTGAGAGCAAGGAAATGGATAACAAAATACATTTCCAATAATAAACAGCAGGGCTTGTTGCCTTACTAAAACACATAATCTAAAATACAATTCATTGTGTAAATCCCCTTAAAGGGGTATACCTACTAAAAACAAGTTGATTAATAAAACATGATTTTATTAATAAACACCAAAAAGAAGAGAATAACATGATCATAAATTATCTATAAAGGCATTAACGTCTCAATCGACGTTAAGTCCATATGGGGTATTTGATTTTAACAGATTCCCTTTTTTTCCAAGTTTGGATATCTCTCTCTTTTTCACACATCCCCTCCAATGTGAAATGTATTTGTCAATACTCATAATTGTTTTTCCTGAGGGGTCCTTATTATGTACTAGACCATAGTGTCGCGAGACACTATGATTTTTGAAGCCCCTCTTGATATTGTAAATATGCTCATTAACACTTAAAGCTTGAGTGGTTCTGTCCACATATTGTAGGCCAAAAGGTCATTGCAGCATATACACCCCATATGTAGTAGTGCACGTGATGAAGGGCCTAATAGTGAAAGATTTTGATGTGGCAGTGAAGCGGAAAGAAGTTATTTTTTATCCCTACATTTGTTGATATTGCAAACTTGACACATTTGACACATCTATAATATCTTACCAAATTGTGAAAAAAGGTGAGAGGAGGATCTAATATATTAGGAGAAACACGATTTTGAATATCTAATATATTAGATCCTCCCAGACAGGCCAACTTTTTTCAACTTTCTTCCTTGTACATGTCCTGTGTGGGAGTATCGGAAGTCCATCCTGGAGCCTCTTGATTGAGTGCCGATATTGTATGGGGATTTATTCCTTTAGTTAGGAGGTCCATGCTATTTGGTAAGTATACATCTGACTTCTTTGGTGGTGGTCTGCCTTTTGAGGTGAAGGGTCCTTGATCCAAGTTTGCACTTTTTTTACTTGGGACTTTTTTGGGATTATGTTAGAGACACTTATTATTTAGTGCAACACTTTGTAATCTACGTATGTACATACTGTGATAGATATTAAACGGGTGTGTTTGTTGCTTTTGTTCATATTATTGGACACAAGCAGGGATGAGCCGAACACCCCCCTGTTCGGTTCGCACCAGAACCTGCGAACAGACAAAATGTTCGTGTGAACTTTAGAACCCTATTAAATACAATGGACTCGAACGTTCGAAATCTAAAGTGTTAATTATAAAGGCTAATATGCAAGTTAAATTTAAATTACACAGTGAAGGAAGTTCCCCGCTCAAGCCAATGACATAGGCGGATCCGACATACCGAAGGGGCGGACCTGATGGGGAACTGCTCTCACTTTGGTAATACATGTATAGACCCGCCCCTTCTCATGTTCCGCATCTGGCCTGCTGAGCGGACCTGATGGGGAACTTTAGAAGGGGCAGGTCTATACATTTAAAACACTGAGAGGGAGTTCCCCATCAGGTCCGCTCAGGCACAACCAATGAAGGACAGCGCTGGACATCGGGATCGCCGCGGGACACTGGATTTCACCGCTGGAATGTTTTTTTTTGTTTTTTAAATAAAGGACTTTTTCAAGGTGTTTGTGTGGTTTTTTAAAAAAAAATTACGCTTTCTTCGTGAAATGGTAGGGGCACAATGTACCCCTTACCAATTCACATAGGGGGGGCCGGAATCTGGGGGTCCACTTTGTTAAAGGGGTCTTCCAGATTCCGATAAGCCCCCCGCCCGCAGACCCCCACAACCACCGGGCAAGGGTTGTGGGGATGAGGCCCTTGTCCCCATCAACATGGGGACATCCTCCCCATGTTGAGGGCATGTGGCCTGGTACGGTCCCAGGAGGGAGGGGGGCCGCTCTCTCGTCCCCCCCTCTTCCCCTGCGGCCGGCCAGGTTGCGTGCTCGGATAAGGGGTCTGGTATGGATTTTTAGGGGGACTCCACGCCATTTTTTTTTACATTTGGGGTGGAGTTCCCCTTAAAATCCATGCCAGATCTGAAGGGCCTGGAATGGATATTTGGGGGAACCCCACGTCAATTTTTTTTTAAATTTGCGGCGGGGTTCCCCTTAATATCCATTCCAGACCTGAAGGGCCTGGCAATTGAATTCTGGGGAACCCCCACGCTTTTTTTTAATGACTTTTGTATGTATTGCCGGGAGCCGACAATTCATTAATAGCCGCGAGTGAGTTTTAAATGACTTTTTTTCTTTCAAAAATGACATTTTTTGCAGGGACAGTTCTAAGCATGGGAAACATGCGCCACTTTACATGCATATCATACACACCCCCCAGGTACGAAATTTAAAGGAATATTTCACTTTTATTTTTTCATTTTAAGCATTAATAAAATCACTGCTCCCGAAAAAACGGCCATTTTTAAAACTTCTTTTTGCATTGATACATGTCCCCTGGGGCAGGACCCGGGTCCCCAAACACTTTTTAGGACAATAACTTGCATATAAGCCTTTATAATTAGCACTTTAGATTTCTCCCATAGAATTTTTGAATTTGCCGTGAACACCCCAATTTGTTTGCTGTTCGGCGAACGGGCGAACAGGCAATGTTCGAGTCGAACATGAGTTCGACTCGAACTCGAAGCTCATCCCTAGACACAAGTGTGGTATAATTTTTCTGTATGTTTGTTTCCGTTTGAACTATGCCACATGTAAGAGGCTTTCTCATTCACATGGGCAACTCACTATCTTTCCTACTTGGGTATCAAAATCTCTAATAGGATTGTCAACCTCATTAAAGAGGAAGTAAACCCTATTCGTTTTTCCTTTTTTTTTTTATATATAATGATATTGCAATGTATTGGTAAGCCATACACATTTAAATCTGACAAAAACAAAGTTTTAAAATACCTTAGTTCACTGTTTTAAAATTTTGTTTCTTCCGGGTATTGGCCGCGCCATCTTTACTACTGATTGATGAAACTTTTGCTGACGTAATTTCCACCCTTAGGGTCCTTTCACACGGGGCGGATCCGTGCAGATCCGCCCCGTGAAGCTCCGCTTGCTCAGCGGGGATCGCTCCGTTGATCCCCGCTGAGCCGACGGATGACTGGGCGGTCCCCGCACACTGTGCAGGGACCGCCCTGTCAGAGCGCCGCTCTCCCCTATGGGGAATCGGATGACGACGGACCGTAGAGTCCGTCGTCATCCGATCCGCTCCGCCAACGGAAGGAAAAATAGGGTTTTCCTCCGTCACACTTTGGCGGAGCGGATGTCAGCGGACATGTCTCCGCTGACATCCGTGCCTCCATAGGGGTACATGGAGGATCCGTTTCAGGTCCGCCTAAAAAACTGACAGGCGGACCTGAACGGACCTCCGTGTGAAAGAGGCCTTACTTTGTTTTCCTTTCCAAGACTAAACCAAGCCTCTATCTCAATTGCCGTTACTACAGCAACCGAGCTAAGCCATCAATGACAGCAAATCCCTCTCTGTGCTGCTCTGGTTCACTCCCCCTGTGTGACGTCTTTACAGTCACAAGGGGGAGAACCAGGAAGGAGAGGATGAGATCACAGCATCGCAAGGCTTCTTTCTCTGTGCCGTTTCCAATTAAAGTAATCTGCATGCAGAGGATAGTGAACGGCACAGATAGTGTGCCGTTAAAGAATCAAAAGGAATGCGCAGGCTTGGCTGACGTCACTAAAGATTGCAGGACGGTTTCTAAGGCAACAGAAAGAGTGAGTAAACTTTCACAGGCAGCAATCAGCTGCCTGTGATATATAGATTAGAATGAGCTGAAGTTGTAGTGGAGGGTTTACAACCACTTTAAAATGAACAAATCCCCCTTGTTGACTCACCTTTTTCGCTGCACACTTGCAGGTCCTCTCTCCAACTCTCTTGGTTGGGCTGACTTAATACAGTAAAAATGCCTCTTCTCCCAAAAATTCTATACCTTGTGAAACCTCAGCTCCCCAAGCGTACCTTAGTGCTACCTAAATTGTAAGGTAGGCCATGTCTTCCCAATTTTGCAAAATGTTTTAAGAGGTGCAAGTGGTGCAGCTTATGAACTATCATTCAATACATAAAACCCTCCTCTGGGTGGCCCTAGAGGCTGCTGACTGTGACCCTCTGTTGGTCATGAACCTGCTCTGGTTGCCCCCACCAGACCAGAAACATATCTGTAATTCAATTTTAAAACATTCTCTCACTCTGTGGAATAGACCTAAAAAAAACCCTCAGGCTTGAAGACAGAAGGTGGAAATGCTGCACACCGGAACCCAGCCACTATATAGAAAGGCTAAGATACGGCTTCAGCCTGCACTCCTCTAGCTTTCCTCCTCTGACACATTTGGCCCACCTATGAGGCATGACCATAGTTTAATGGGGCTTAATCCCCGCCTATGGAGCTTAATCATAGCCCTAACCCCCACGGGCTTATATCATATCAAACCTTATAAACCAATGCAGTAATTTCCTAAAAAAAACCTTGTTCTACCCACCTCTAGCTTCCTTCCTTCCATTTTCATGCATGGGTGGCTGCAAAATTGATCAGGTTTCACAAATTGACCACCACATCAGCCTTCAAGTCATTTCCAGTCTTACAGGAATCAAAATTCTGAGAGTACTTGCAGATTAAACATTTTTTATGCTTCATATATTAGGACAGGTTCACCTTTAGACCACATTTTTCAGGTGTGACCCACATTCTCCCCGCCTAATATCACGTTTATACCTACACTTCATAGACAAACCTGATTCCAAGCCCCCCACCTATACTTGCCTATGAGAATGCGACCTCAAAATCATTGATTGGCTAGATATATGGACCACAACTAAATCCTCGGCACAAAATATTGGTGCTTTGGAAACAAATTAGAAAGTCAAAATCCACTGGTATCGTGTTCCTACCAGAATCAGAAACTATGCCCCTCCATTTGCTTTTGAGGATGTGGAGCTTTGGGTGTCTATTATGACAGATATATTTCACATCCTCTCCACACTGTTCTCCACTACAATACCTTCAGAACCCCTTAAAACACTATTGAATTTTCACCCTCCAGATCTGTCACAAACACTTTGACTGCTTTTATACGTAACCACAGCTGCAAATGAGTATAGCAAAGGACTGGAAATCAAACTCTCTAAAAATAGTGGAAACCCACAATAGGGTAACCTAGGCCATGATACACGCTAAAAATGAAGTGGTCCTTCAAGATAAGATTATGAAGTACACAAATCTATGGCAGCTTTGAGTGAACAGCTACTTACCCCCACATTTTGATGGTTTTTACTCCTCCCTTAACTTTCCACGTATTTCCGCTTAGTCACCTTTCTTTTACATCTCAGAACCAGAGTTCTAAGGGTCCCCTGGAAAATTCCCTTACCTCCCGCATTCGTCCTTCCCCCTTTTCCTTCCAATACTGTTACTTAGGAGTCATGATATACTGGTTCATAGTGAACATCTGGCTTACTTTGGCTCCTTTAATACATTGTCTGTTCAATGGTTTCTTTTGACCTTCTATGATAACCCCCACTAAGGGCTGATGTCTTTTGTTTATGCCTAAATCCTTAGGGACAACCCATTGGTTCAATAAACTTTCACATGTTCTATAGTTACTGATGTCTATTGTTTTGCAGAATTGTAATTGTATCATCATTTCTGATGTCTATTGTTTTGCAATATTGTAGTTGTATCATCTGATATCATCTTACAATGGTCTTGTGTACTCCAAGAAACCTTTTTTTTTGTGTCAAAATCAATAGAAATATTGAACAGGAAAAAAATAAAATTTTGTTTTTGAAAGCTTTTTTTACAATTTGGTTATACTTGTTATTCTGTTTATGTATCTAAGCAACTAAAAGTTAAACTTGACTTGTTAGTTGGCCATAAGTAACATGACAACAAACTCTGCCAACTCTAAAGAAAGAAAGTATGAATATTTAAATTTTTTCATTTCATTTACCTCTACTGTGTTAGATTTGCATTTACTTTAATAAAGAAGACATGGGTTGCATCAAAAATATCAGTTATTTCTAATTGAATCCTCTTATGGGGAACATGAACCATCTGTTATATTAAGTAGACAGCACGTTTTGCTTATGAATTGTCTAAGCTTGAAGAAGTATTTACTTATAGTAGAATAGTTTATTTCCTACCAGAGTTGCAGTCGCAGCACTTAACCACTTAGCTCCCTGTGTTGCTTAGAAAAGCTATAGTAGTTTATATGACTGGCATAATAGAGCTGAAACACACCTAAACACTGCCGTGTATCTATACTGTTTACATGACAAATGAGCCACTGCTTATATTTAGATATTTGTATTTTTGTTACAGTTATTTTCCAGGTGCCCTAAAGAAATAAGCCGAACTCTCAAATATAAAAACTCATTAGTCCAATTATGTGCAAATTTACGCAATTAAGAATTGTATTCTTAAAGCAAAGCAAAACTGTAGCCTTATTATTTTTACATTATTAATTATAAATTGCTAGGAGAAGCATTTGCAGGTTGAAAATATTTCTTCCCAAACACTGCATCTGTAAGACCCTGCAACCTCCTTTATGTTCTTGCTTTAATCTGTTCTTGCTGCGTAGCTAAAACTGGTTCATGGATGGATCAAAATTTAGTTGGATCAGCAGGGACCAGCCGAATTTCGATCCATCTATTAGTAGGCTGGTTGTACAGAAGTCGATGTCACACATAAAGACATGGTTTGAAAAGCTTGCTGTTGAGGAACTTGTGTATCCTACATAGAGTCCAGACCTCAACGTTAATGAACCCCTTGGGGATAAACTAGGGTGCCAATTGCAGGTCAGTTCTTATTATCCAACATCATTACCTGATATTAGAGATGTTTTTTGGCTGAAAGAGTGAAAGGATGTGGGAAGGCTACATTATATTAATGCCAATGGTTTTGAAAGGAGATGTCCAACAGGCTCAAATAGATGTGATGGTCACAGAGCCACAAAATGTACATTACGTAATCTTTTCATACTATACCATTAACCTGAAGAAGGTGAACAAAGAAACTTTTCAAATAAAACCCTGGAACTAAGAATTGTGTAATACATGTCCGCCACGGTTATATTACATTTTAGATGTAAATTTTCAGAGGCCAGAAGAAAAATTATAGATAACATCTGTTTGTTATATAAGCATTTTTAAAACTTTCCTAGTATGTAATAGTGATGGAAGTAGAGGAAGTAGTACATTTCTATATAACAAAAAAAGTGACATGTGGCCAGACATTTAAACATATAAAAATCTAAAAATAAAACAATCCCTCACTGACATCTGTAACTGCATGCACTGTGAAAGAGCATTAATTCTCAAGGTTCACAAGAGAAGCAGAGAAGTTTTTCAGGTTGTGTAAATCAGCATAAACAAAGATGTACGCCTAGGTTAATTCCCCCTGGAGGTAGACCAATGCTCAAAAGCTCATGGCGTCTTTCTGGCACTTTAAACTACATGAGAGCATAAGGTAAAGAGGCGGCAACTCGTTCTCCTGATAAAAGTACCTTATTGATAAAGGATACGGTGTGCAAGTTACAGCAGCTTACGCGTTTTGGTAAAAAACCTTATTCATAGCCAACTTGTGTATATTGGCACTCAGCTCCCCTCTTCCAGAACACCTTCTCTGTATTTACATTGAACATTAAAGGCTGGAAGGCTGCCAAGTCACTGCTTGGATGGGTAGCAAAGCAAACTGAGCTAGTCAGACAATGATTTTAAGATTTAGCTTTTACACTTTGAGGTTTTACTCAATTCACAGTTATGGTCATTAGAGGATCTCTTATAGGTTATGTATAATAGTTTTAGGGCCAATGCATGATGATTTAATCAAGCTTGCCACTAGCCTCAGAAAATGTAGTTACATAATCAACATACTGCATTCGTTTGTATATGTGTTTTTGTGTGATTGTGCTTGTATGTCGGTGGATTAGCATAGTCACACAAATCGTATGTACTTCTGCTGAGGATACTCATTTGAGTATGAATTTTTCAACAGCGCAATAACAGAGGTTATTGAAGGCTTGTTTTAAAGCTCATTTAGTGCTTGATGATAAAATGCAAATTAATGTCTATAACCTGCCTAAACCCCTCAGGTATACCCATAACTATTAATTTTTTTAGCAAAATAATGCTGAACATTATAAACAAAAGCTAAAAACTTGACACTAATAATACAAAGGACTGTCCCACTAGGTCATATGATTTGTCCCCAGTTGAACATAAGTTATACCTAGCTAAGCCAGTTGATGGAGGCTTGGAATAATATAGCTCAAGAAGCCATCAAACATTACAAACAGATTAAGGGAAGACCAGCGACTATTGTGTATGATTTAATGTGGACATTGTGGCCTTGGGTGCAAACAACAGAATGAACTTTGGATCGTTATGGCTGTACCTCGAAACATAACATTTATTACAGTGTTAAAAAAAGTTATTTGAACAAAGGGAGTGGAAAACTGTTCTAAGGAATAACAATTCTTTGTGTGACAGTTTTAAAGATGCCATCTCTTTCATATAGCTAGTTCTCTGGATATATTGCGAGCAGCTGATGAAAAAGAAGGTTGCCATGTGGTCAAATAACATCAGTCATCTATTATTCTCAACATAATACTGTACAGCTGCAAGGAAACTTCGATCATGCACATGACAGCAGCTCAACTTCGAAGTCACAACCATCAAACCTCTTTATCACTGCACTTCCAAAACATCTTGCACAGGAATGACCTTCAGGTCATTTAATTCCAAGTCAGATGCCATACAGTAATGTATGATGTATAGGTTTTTCCTACAGGAAAAATGAAATTGATATCCAAAGTCTCTGAAATATCATTCATGTGCCGATCTCTGGCAACAGAAATGTATGCTGCATCTACAGCTGTGAATTTTTTTCTTTTTCTTTCTTTCTTTCTTTCTTTCTTTCTTTCTTTTATGTTTTATTTTTTTGTACTTAATAAAGCAATAACATCTTTAAAGTGTAAGTGAGGTTATAAAAAAAAATACAAAATGCCAAAATTATTTAAAAGGTATAATGAATACAGAAAAAAAAACAGGTACACTCCCAGCTAGATTTTTGTTAGACTGGCAAGTATGTTCCTTAGTCACACAACTGTCCTCATCCCAAGGACAAAAATGATACAAAGTGGAACTAAAGTTCAAGATCCTTATCTTAGCTTGAACGGTCTGACGCCTATGAGTTTCCTCGCTGGAATCTTCTCCCCGTAATTCCAGGTGACAATATTTGCCCATCTAGATTGGTCAGTGCAGGATGACATAACTCCCATGCATGTGCAGGTGTTCAGTCATCGCGGCACACAATGCTGGAATGTATACTGAGCTTCGCATGCACAAGACTACCCAATCCCTACCAACTAGTGATGAGTTGAACATACCTGAGTTTGGTTCAAGCAGAGTTCAGTGAAAATCAGATAAGTTTGGATACAAAAGCCTAACTCGATGAAATCAATAGGAATTAAACCTGTACAATCATTAATAGCATGTAGCAATAGCATCAATAGTCATGTACTAAACAAAATAATTTTGGCCAGGAGCTGGGATTTTAATAATACTTAAATTGAAACATCAAGAAATTCCAAATGTAATTAAATAACATGCCTGGGGTGCCCTAAACCTGCTGGGGAAGTAATACACTTGTAGGATGTATACAACCTACTACAACACCACTGACATTTACAGAGAAAAAAATGCTGTTTAAATGCTGATAAATGACATTTCCCAGCCAGCCTGTTTCTTTTTTACATTTATCATCAATTTAAAAGTATTTTTTTGTAGCACACCCTGATATCTGACATGAATTTTAGGGGGGAACCCCATGCAAAAACAAAAAACAAAATAATTATATGAACTGTCCCTAAAATCCATACCAAACCCTTAATCTGAGCATGCAGTCTGGCTGGCCAGGGAAGAGAGGGAAATGAGTGTGCAGACCCCCATCCAGAATCATAGCAGACCATATGCCCTTAATATGGCGGAGTGACCTTGTCCCCGTGTTGATGATGACAAGGGCCTCTTCCCACTTCCCTGGCACTGTGGTTGTAGGAGTCTGCAGGCAAGTGGCTTATTGGAATTTAAAATAAGGTTTTAAAATAAGGTGGTACCCAGATAAAACAATTACATTCAGTTTTGACAAGTTCTTTATAAAAAATAAATGTTCCACAATGTAAATCCATTATCAATACCACCATTGATAATCAATAATGCTCACGGAAAGTAAAAAAAAAAAAAACAGACGACCTGAATGTGATGACAGCCACTTGTCGAATGACAACTCCTTGAACTGTCATCTTGTCACGTACCTGACGGTGACGAGCCCGGTTAGCAGAGGGAGGCCTCCCTTACGGCTCCCACTGGCGGCCCCTGGTGGTATAACAGGAAGCACGGAGGTGGAAGGGGTACGAGTGCCTGGCAGGATCAAGAACTACCGCAGGTGATCAGGAACCAGCAGGTGAGGAGGCAGGAACCAGGAACTACAGCAGGTGAGTAGACAGGAACCAGGAACTCAGAAGATGACCCGGACCGGGAGGCACAGCAGGTAGACTGGAACCACTGGGCAGCAGCAGATGAACAGGAACCAGCAGATGAGCAGACAGGAACCAGCAGATGAGCAGACAGGAACCAGGAACTGCAGCAGGTGAGTAGACAGGAACCAGGAACTCAGCAGATGACCCGGACCGGGAGGCACAGCAGGTAGACTGGAACCACTGGGCAGCAGCAGGTGAACAGGAACCAGCAGATGAGCAGACAGGAACCAGCAGATGAGCAGACAGGAACCAGCAGATGAGCAGACAGGAACCAGGAACTCAGCAGATGACCCGGACCGGGAGGCACAGCAGGTAAACTGGAACCACTAGGCAGCAGCAGGTGAACAAGAGCCAAGGTCAGGCAGGATCGTCAGACAAGCCGGGGTCGGGTAAACTGGCAGGCAGTGAGGCACAAAAGGATCAGGCAATACCGAAGTCAGAAAACAGGCCGATGGTCAGGTACAGGCAGATAGCAGGAGGGTCACAGGAAGCTGGGTCAGATACAGGTAAACAAGGCAGATCAGGTCACTTGGGATAAACGCTGTAGAGCAGACAGCAGGGACTGTCTGCAAGTGAGGAGTTTAAATAGCCCTTCGGGCGTCACCTGCGGGGGCGGGAACCAGGAAGTCCAGGGCGTCTGTTCCTGACAGGGTTTCCATGACATTGCCCCCCCCCAAGGGGTAGCCTCCGGATGCCCCTAGGAGCAAACTTCTCGGGGTGAGACCTCCTGAAGGCTTGTATCAGGTCTTTGGCGTGAATGTTCTCTTCGGGTTCCCAGGAGTTCTCCTCTGGTCCGTAACCCTTCCATTTTATTAAAAATTGACTCTGGCTATTTCTTCTTCGTGCGTCTAAAATAGCTTCTACCTCAAATTCCTGTTCCCCGTCTATGATGACGGGATCAGGGCGAGTCGGGGTCCGACCTGGGAATGGGTTGGAGACTGACGGTTTTAATAGAGAAACATGAAAAACAGGGTGGACCCTCAGGGAGTCGGGGAGCTCCAGCTCGTAGGCCACCTCGTTGATTTTCCTTTTGATAGGAAAAGGCCCTAGAAACTTGGGGCCCAATTTCTTGGACGGGCAAGCCAATCTTAGATTGATGGTGGAAAGCCATACTTGGTCGCCCGGTGCCAGCGCTAATTCACCCCGTCTCCTCCTGTCGTAGACCGTCTTGTTATACTCCTGAGTTCTTGCCATGGCTTCGCGTAGAAGCTGGTTGTTAGAGGAGAAGAAATTCACTTTTTCCAGAACTGCGGGCACTGAGCACTCAGGGAGAGAGTTGGGCAGAAATGTGGGGTGAAACCCGAAGTTTGCAAAAAATGGGGTCTGGTTAGTTGCGGAGTGGATGGAGTTATTGTAGGAGAACTCCGCTAGCGGAAGCAGGGAGAGCCAGTCATTCTGAGCAAAGGAGGAGAAACAACGCAAATATTGCTCGAGGGTCTGATTTGTTCTCTCAGTCTGTCCGTTGGTTTGAGGGTGGTAAGCCGAAGAGAATGATAGCTCTATTCCCAGAGTCTTGCAGAGGGACCTCCAGAACCGGGAGGTAAATTGTACCCCCCGATCGGAGACTATATTAGCAGGTACCCCGTGGAGCCTGACGACTTCTTTAATGAACATTTGTGCAGTTTCCGGGGCCGAGGGGGTCCCTCTCATAGGAACAAAATGTGCCATCTTGGACAGACGGTCCACAATCACAAAGATGGTGGTGTGATTCTCAGCCGGGGGGAGTTCAACTACGAAGTCGATAGAAAGCATTTTCCACGGTCTCTCTGGAATGGGTAAGGGCTTCAGTAGTCCCCAGGCTTTGGATCTGGACCCTTTATTCCGGGTACATGTAGTACAGGACTCCACGAACCTCCTGCAATCCTCGCGTAGTCGAGGCCACCAGAAGGTACGTTGTACCAACTCAGTGGTCTTAGCCACGCCAAAGTGCCCAGCAAGGGCATGATCGTGGCAGAGCTCTAGCACGGTTATCTTTAGTTCTTCTGGTATGAATATCCTGTCTTGGTGCCAGAGTAATCCATCCTTGGTTTGCAGATCCAGTTCAGGAGAGGGTTCCTGTCTAGTGGTGGCTTGTCTGATCCGGGAGAGTAGGTCCTCCTGAAGTAGGAGAAAATTCCCAGGAGCGAGGATTGTATCGGGTGAGGAGAGTTCTTTGGATCCATGAAACATTCGGGACAAGGCATCAGGTTTAGTGTTCTTGGCACCGGGGCGGTATGTCACATGGAAGGAGAACCGGGAAAAAAACAGGGCCCATCTGGCTTGTCGTGGTTTTAGTCTTTTTGCAGTTTTCAGGTACTCTAAGTTCTTATGGTCGGTGAATACTAAGATCGGGTGAGCAGCACCTTCAAGTAAGTACCTCCATTCTTCCAGGGCGGACTTAATCGCCAAGAGTTCCCGGTCTCCCACGTCATAGTTCTTTTCTGCCGCAGATAATTTGCGAGAAAAGAAAGCCACCGGATGAAGCAAAGCCTTGGTTCCTTGCCTCTGTGACAATATTGCCCCTACTGCAACCTCAGAAGCATCTACCTCAAGTACAAATGGTAGGGAGGAATCTGGGTGTTTTAAGATGGATGCAGAGGTGAAGAGCCCTTTGAGATCCTCAAAGGCCTTTTGGGCCTCAGGGGACCAGTGGAAGCAGGTACCTTGCTTGGTTAGCTGAGTAATGGGTGCAATGATGGCGGAGAACCCCCGGATGAATTTACGATAAAAGTTGGCGAATCCAACGAACCGTTGGATTCCCTTCTTATCCACTGGCGCTGGCCAGTCCAAGATTGCGGTGATCTTCTGTGGGTCCATCCTGATGCCTTCACCAGAGATGATTAATCCCAGAAATGCTATGCTCTCCCGCTCAAACTCGCATTTCTCAGCCTTCGCATATAGTTTATGCTGCCGAAGCCGGTCTAACACACTTCTGACATGCCTGCGATGAGAGCCAAGGGAGGAAGAGAAGATTAGTATGTCATCTAAATAAGCAATCACAAAGAGATCTAAAAAGTCCCGAAGAACATCATTAATTAAATACTGGAAGGTGGCAGGGGCATTGCACAGCCCGAAGGGCATCACTAAATATTCGAAATGTCCGAACCGGGAGCGGAAGGCGGTTTTCCACTCATCGCCCTCCTTGATTTGGACCAGGTTATAGGCTCCCCGGAGGTCAAGCTTAGTAAAAATAACGGCAGCTCCCAATCTTTGGAACAACTCTGGTACCAGAGGAAGAGGATAACGATTTTTAATGGTGACCTTATTTAGTTCACGGTAGTCCACACATGGCCTGAGGGTATGGTCCTTCTTTTCTACAAAGAAAATGCCTGCGCCTGCTGGCGACGTAGAGGGGCGAATGAACCCCTTTAAAAGGTTCTCATCGATGTAGTCCTTCAGGGCCCCCTGTTCCACCTCCGTTAAAGGGAAAATCCTACCGAAAGGAATAGCTGCTCCGGGAAGTAGATCAATGGGGCAGTCGTAGGCTCGGTGGGGTGGTAGTGTCTCTGCCCCCTGTTTACTAAACACATCGAGAAAGTTCAGGTAAGCGTCAGGGATGGCCTGACGTATTCCGGCCTCAGTGTCGGTACACATTAAGGTGGCAGGCTCAGGGGGTTTGTGTGAGCCACAGGACCGTTGGCAGTAGGAGGAAGGAAACGTGATCACCCCCGTGACCCAGTTAATGGTAGGATTATGGGCTTGTAGCCAGGGCATACCGAGAATTATGGGGAACAGTGGAGAGGAGATAATATCCAGCCGTAGATATTCTCGGTGCACCCCGGTAGAGGAGAAGACAGTGACAGGTAGGGGAGCCGTCTCTTCGACCACGGGCCCCGACTTGATAAGGGACCCATCAGCCAGGTGAACCCGTAGTCCATGGGTCTTGGGAAGTAGAGGAATAAGTTGAGTACGGGCAAAAGTTGAGTCCATGAAGCAACTACAAGCCCCAGAGTCAATAATTGCGACGACTTGCAGGGTCCTTCCTGGGAGCTGCAGGGAGATAGAAAGAGCGAAGTGAGAGGAGGATTTAGTCTGAGGGTTGATCACAGCAGGGAATACTGACAAGCACTTACGGAACTTCAGGGGACAGTTCCTAACGAAGTGACCGGGCTCCCCGCAGTACAGGCACAGGTTGTGCGCGCGTCGGCGTTGGCGTTCCTCCGGAGTAAGGGAAGGGCGGAGGACCCCAAGCTGCATGGATTTAGGAGCATCGTACGAGGGGGTCAAGGGTGCTGCAGAAGCTGGGTGCGGATGACTGGGGACCCGGGGAAGCATCCAGGTCGGCCGGGTGAAGCCCGTGGCCCTCTCAACCCTCCGTTCCCTCAGGCGTCGGTCGATCTGAATTGTCAGATCGATCAGTAGGTTCAAATTTTCTGGTATTCCTACCCTAGCCAGTTCGTCCTTCAATGGGTCAGAAAGGCCTATGCGAAACTGGTGACGGAGGGCAGCGTCATTCCAGCTGGTGTCTGCGCTCCAGTGCCTGAATTCAGCTACATAATCTTCCGCTGCTCTGCGTCCCTGCTGAAGGGTCCGCAGGGCGTTCTCTGCAGTGACCAAGAGCTGAGGGTCCTCGTACAATTGGGCAATGGCGTAAAAAAAAAGTGTAAGGCTGTCCAAGGACGCATCTTTGCGTTCTAGCAGGCGGTGGGCCCAGTTCTGTGGGTCTCCGGAAAGCAGCGAAATTACAAAGCCCACCTTGGTAGCTTCTAAGGAAAAGGTGCGGGGCTGTAAGGCAAAGTACAACTCACAAGAGTTCCGGAAAGCCCTGAACTTGCTCCGGTCTCCGGAGAATCTTTCGGGTGTAGGGACCCTGGGTTCAGGGGGAAGCATGACCACCGTGGGCGCAGCTCCTGCCCCGGCGGAAGAAGTGGAGGCACGTGGACCCCCTTGAGCTCCATCGGGGTTGGTGAGGGCCCGCACTTGTCCTTCCAGGTGAGTGTAGCCTTGCTGGAGGCTCTTAACGGCCTCGGTCAGTCCCGCCAGGTGTCGGCATAGTTCCTCCATAGGTGAGGCTCCCTGCTCGGGCTCAGACATGGCTGTCTGCTACTGTCACGTACCTGACGGTGACGAGCCCGGTTAGCAGAGGGAGGCCTCCCTTACGGCTCCCACCGGCGGCCCCTGGTGGTATAACAGGAAGCACGGAGGTGGAAGGGGTACGAGTGCCTGGCAGGATCAAGAACTACCGCAGGTGATCAGGAACCAGCAGGTGAGGAGGCAGGAACCAGGAACTACAGCAGGTGAGTGGACAGGAACGAGGAACTACAGCAGGTGAGTAGACAGGAACCAGGAACTCAGAAGATGACCCGGACCGGGAGGCACAGCAGGTAGACTGGAACCACTGGGCAGCAGCAGATGAACAGGAACCAGCAGATGAGCAGACAGGAACCAGCAGATGAGCAGACAGGAACCAGGAACTGCAGCAGGTGAGTAGACAGGAACCAGGAACTCAGCAGATGACCCGGACCGGAAGGCACAGCAGGTAGACTGGAACCACTGGGCAGCAGCAGGTGAACAGGAACCAGCAGATGAGCAGACAGGAACCAGCAGATGAGCAGACAGGAACCAGGAACTCAGCAGATGACCCGGACCGGGAGGCACAGCAGGTAAACTGGAACCACTAGGCAGCAGCAGGTGAACAGGAACCAGCAGATGAGCAGACAGGAACCAGCAGATGAGCAGACAGGAACCAGCAGATGAGCAGACAGGAACCAGGAACTCAGCAGATGACCTGGACCGGGAGGCACAGCAGGTAAACTGGAACCACTAGGCAGCAGCAGGTGAACAAGAGCCAAGGTCAGGCAGGATCGTCAGACAAGCCGGGGTCGGGTAAACTGGCAGGCAGTGAGGCACAAAAGGATCAGGCAATACCGAAGTCAGAAAACAGGCCGATGGTCAGGTACAGGCAGATAGCAGGAGGGTCACAGGAAGCCGGGTCAGATACAGGTAAACAAGGCAGATCAGGTCACTTGGGATAAACGCTGTAGAGCAGACAGCAGGGACTGTCTGCAAGTGAGGAGTTTAAATAGCCCTTCGGGCGTCACCTGCGGGGGCGGGAACCAGGAAGTCCAGGGCGTCTGTTCCTGACAGGGTTTCCATGACACATCTGCAATACAAGGGAAGGGGCGGTGATAGCAGTGAAACCAGTATTTAAATATGTGATTTCCAGCCATTCAAGCAAACGGGGCTATGTGACATCAGGCGTTGCTGAAGACACAGCAAGTGCCTGCACCCACTGTGTCTTTAGCAACCATTGACAGCATGAAGCTGTCATGTTCAGCCATGCTGAATGTCCTAAATGTTCAACATGCAGACAAATGACCAAACAGTAAATGACTGTCCCAAGCTTACTGCAGAATAAAAAAAACTAGAGTACAAGTATACTTTAGCAGTGTATCAATAAAAAAAGTTGAGCTGTCCTATGTTGTTTGTTCAGCAACCATGACACAGAAAAAAACAGCAAAATGAAAAAGTTGCCATTTTTTGGGGTTGTATCTTACAATATGTAAACATTGTATAGTAAAATAAAAATGGTTGCACCTTTAACCAGTTCCCGGCCGTCCACATTACATTCACTGCAGGTGGGCGGGCGGCACGGGCAGACTAGATCAGGTACATGTACATCCCGTGCTGTCACTGGCTACAAGGGGATTTTGTCAGCAGGTCCAGCAACGATTTGTGGCTGAGACCTGCTGATCAGCTGTAGCCAATCACAGCACTGTCCTGGGTATACAAACACACAGGGCTCTGTACACAGATCAGCTATCTGGCTGTTTCTTCACCCGGCAGAACATATTACGCTACTTACACTTGTTTGGCACGCAGTTAACCTCTTGATTGTCCCTAGATGTTAACCCCTTCCCAGCCAGAGCTATTAATCCAGTGTACAGAATTATATCTGATCACTATATTAGTGTCACTATTGATGTCAGTGTCATTTAGTCAGTTATTATTCCTAGTGAGGGTCTGTTAGCTCCAGATTTCCCACCACACTATCACAGTCTCGATATAAGTCACCGTCATTACCAATAAAATGTTATAGCTGCATACATTTCAGTATATATACCATTGTGTATAGACGCTATCACTTTCACACAAACTGATTAATATACACTTATTGGGATTTTTTTGCCCTAAATTTATGAAGATTTTTTTTTTTTTTATTGGATATGTTTTATTATAGAAAGTAGAATATATATATATATTTTTTAAAAAATGTCAGTCTTTTTTCATCTATATAATAACAATGAAAAATCTATACTACCTAAAATAATGTCTATTTATGTAAAAAAAAATATATATATAATATAATATAAAAAATATATATATATATCATTTGCGTACAGTGTTGCATGACTGCACAATTGACAGTTAAAGTAGTGCAGTGCTGAATAGCAAAAAATGCTTTGGTCATGAAGGGAGTAAAACCATCCGGAGGTCAAGTGGTTAAAGGGACCTGAAAAGCAAACACTAGCATATAGCTATCCATATACATTTGGGTTGAATTAATAAAAGATTTAGGATTCTTCACTCAAAAAAATCATGTTAGTATTTACCTTACTTGCAATTGTGTGAAAAGCATATGCACATAATTTAGTATTCAAATAAAAGAAACAGGAAATGGCTTTTCACGTGACTAAATAAATTAAGTAAATATTAACACACATTTTTTAATAAAAATGCTCATCTATATTATTTTAGACAAAATTATGGCTATTCTATTTCTACTATAGTACATGATTAATAAAATGTATCAACTGATTTGATGGGAATCTGACGTTACCATTCAAAATCCCCTCCTAATAAATAGTTTTATATGTCTACATTTCTTTGTATGCGTGGAACACAACTTTGGCCACCTGTTCGCCTACTAGGCAACATTTAACATTTAATTTGTAATAAAGCATGCTGTATCTCTTGGCACTGCAATCTGTTTTGTATTTTCACTACGGCTGCTCTCTTATGGGTTTTTTTTTTCCTTAATAAGGAAATTCTTTTTTGTTAGGAACAGTTGGAAAAAGTGCGCTTTTGCTTGCAGTTAAACTATCACTGTATGTCTTTTTCTGTTTTTGACTACTTCTCTTTAAGGTTCCTGTATCAAAAGTTTTTGAAAGCTGCCCATAGCAGCCAGAATCCATCTGTCATTAAGTGCAGAAAAAAAAAAAAAAGGAAATATGTGAGTGGTTCCTCCAGACGATGTCAGAAGGATAGGGTCTTTTTTTATTTCTCCTTTTCCATGTGACTTTGTTTTTTGTTATTTGGCTTAGTGCATATATTGAAGGCAATCAAAAAAACAAAATAAAAAAACTGATCATTAAAGATGCCATAGAGTGGCAAACTTTTTACTAAGAATGATGGGCAGTGAGTGATCTGTTCTTCCTTGCTGCGATCTTCTCCCAACCTGCTCAATAAACAGGTGTAGGATAAAAGATTTACTCCCTTTTCCCATAGAAAAAAAAATGAATGATGATCAGTCATGCAGAAATTTCCCAACTTGTCACAAAATCTCAGCTTGTGATGAGTGTCATTTTCTTTCAGGAATAATTGGTTACCGTTCAATAGTTAGTCCCTGCACAGTGTGACCATTAAAAGTGTTGCTCGAGTCTATCTGTTAACAAGGAATGGGATTTGTAAATAATCCATTACAATGTATTGTTAAATAAAATTTTCAGGGCAAGTTAAGAAGGAACTCTAATATGCAAATAACCAATTAAAGCAGTTTTTAAAGTGTAACTCTGGACTCCTGAAAAGTCCCCCAATATGTAGTTATTTCTATTAATTACATAAACAATCTTAAAAATGTTTCTTAAGCCTGTCAAATCACTCACAAAGTCTACTACCTATCATGATTTGTCGCTGTTCCCAGTTTAAATGGCATGATTACTTTTTGGGGGGAAAGGAATAAAGATATGTAGATGACCTCTTATTATGCCTTGTACACACGAGCGGAATTTCCGTCGGAATAAACTCCAACGGAATTCCGCTCAAGCTGTCTTGCATACACACACTCACACTAAAATCCGACCGTAAAGAACGCGGTGACGTAAAACACTATGACGAGCCGAGAAAATGAAGGTCTATGCTTCCGAGCATGCGTCAAATTGTTTCCGAGAATGCACGGTTTTTAGTCCGTCGGAATTGCATCCAGACGAATGGAAATTCCGATAGAATTTTTTTTCATTGGAAAAAAAAGAGAACATGTTCTCTATCTAATTCCGTCGTAATTTCTGACGGAAAAAGTCAGATGGGGCATACACACGGTCGGAATATCTGATGAAAAAATTCCGTCTGACTTTTTCCGTTGAAAATTCCGAGCATGTGTACGCGGCATTAGAGTTCAGAACAATTACTATGATTATACCATAAGCATAACAGTCAAAAATAGTTTACTACACTATAGTAGTTAGAGGGAAGCTGAATTTGTTTTTGTTCTTTTTAGGTTAACTAAAAAAAATGTTTTTGTTGTAAACTGACAATACGTGCAATTATGCACTTTTTCAAAAGCATTAGCTTGCGATTTTTTCCCTAAATAATCACACAAAATTAGAAAAACAAAAATGTCCCCTCCCTAGTTTGTCAATGATTGCCTTTTCAGACATTTCAGAAATGGTTCTATCAAATCAACAGCTATACTACATTCTCATTCAGATTATAGCTCCACAAGACCGGTAAGACAATTCTGGAACTAGAAAAATGTTTACCAGTTCCCAGGTTGGGCACAACTAGTGCAGACTCAATATACCAGCAGGTAATTTCCATGGCAGCTATTATGACATCACATGTTCCCACAATCTGCAATGTAGTGAATGTGACAATCTTGCGGACTGGGCACCCCAAAAGGCTGTGCGAGAGGGCAAAGCAGTCATGCTGTTCTGAATTCTTAAGTCAGCCATGACATTTTGTAACAATAGGAGACACTTAACAGGAGGATTCACCGTTACATAATCCCAGGAAGGAATCTTATATAATTAACAAACATTTAGCTGCATTCCAAACTCCCTTATCTGTACTTTAATAGGATTTTTAGAATTAAGCACAATCCACATCTTAAGCTGGCCATACATTATACAATTTTCTTATTAAATTTCCTTTATAATTATCTTCAGCTATGTAGTGCAGCGGTCCACCTGACTGCATACAAATTGAAAGTGTTTAGGTTTGACCTCATATTATATGGTTTTGGTAAATGTAAAGGAAACTTGTACAAGAAAATTGTATAATGCATGGCCAGCCTAAGTTTCACTCTAATAGTCATCATAAACCTTCAGGCCGGGTTCACACTGCTGCCGCATGCGGCTTACAGCAGGGGTCCGGTGCGTGCTGGTTCACCGGTTCAGGTCCGATTTCAGACCAAATTTTTGACTGAAATCGAACCTAAAACGCACCAAAAAAGGCACACGTTTTTCTGGCACACCGCACCGGACCCGTTGTGGAAATAGAGAGCCAGTCACATTCTCCTGCTATGTGAATTGAATGCGGGGAAAATACGCATTCAATTCGCATAGGTGTGAACCCGGCCTCAGTCTAAGCTTGAGTAATTAGGAAAGCAAGCCTCTTAGCTAATCCCCGTCATACAAAGTTTAGCTGGAGTAGGTAGAGAATACAAATTGCTGTCCAGCTTTTCTTGTCAAAACTTCAGTGTATTTTATAACTTCTGAGATAATAACTGTAAAGCCAGAATAAGGACATGTTTTCCTGTATCAGTTACTGAGCAGCATTTTATGCCCAAACACCACTGTCCTAAGGGGTATAGGAAGTTTAAGAGACCCAACACCTCTCCTAAGTGAAATGGCAATTTGATACCCATTACCCATCATGTTTGTGATCATTCAAAAGGTAATTTCATGCTGGGCAATCATTTACACTTTACCAGACTGTAACCTGTAGATGTTTCATGATATTAATACCCAAAGAAAACTGTATTTGTGGGAGGGCAGCTACATGGTCAAAAACATGGTGACATCCCAGTGGCCACTTCTCAGACTTTCATATTGGTCAGATCATTTCTGTCTACACCCTCCTCAACCCTCCCTTTACCATCAAAACAACCTGCCGCTGTATAATGGGGCGGCTGGTCGGCAAGTCGTTAAGCAATATTTTGAAAAAAGTGTTAATATTGTCTCTCATGCACTAACACAGAACGTAACCACTTCAAAACAGTGCACTTATACCCCTTTCCTGCCCAGACCAATTTTTAGCTTGCAGTGCTCTCACACTTTGAGTAACAATTACTCAGTCATGCTACACTGTGCCCAAACAAATTTTTTTATTTTTTTTTCACACAAGTAGAACTTTCTTTTGGCAGTATTTAAAGCGGAGTTCCACCCAAAAATGGATTTTACGATTTTTGAGAATCCTCCCCCCCTCCGGTGTCACATTTGGCACCTTTCAGAGGGAGGAGGGAGCAGATACCTGTGTAATCCAGGTATTTGCTTCCACTTCCGGGCATAGGTCGCCTCGGCGACCTATACCAAGTCCGGTGCCTACTTTGTCCCCCCGCTGTCTTCTGGGAGACAAACAGGTCACAGAAGCCAGCAGGGACCAGTGGGATCGCGCAGCGTGACTCGTGCATGCGGAGTAGGGAGCCACAAGGCTTCACTTCCTGATTCCCCTACCGAAGATGGCGGCGCCTTCACCCAAGAGCCGAGGGACAGATCGGCTTCGGGTGCCGACATCGCGGGTGCCCAGGACAGGTAAGTGTCTGAATATTAAAAGTCAGCAGCTGCAGTATTTGTAGCTGCTCTCTTAATTTTTGCTCCATATTAATCACGACTGGAGGGGGGTTCCGATATAAGTGAAAAAAGAGCAAACATTTTGAAAAAATTTTTTTATGTTTCTATTATAAAATTTTGCAAATAAGTAATTTTTGTTTTTAAATTCAGGCCAACATTTATACTGCTACATATCTTTGGTAAAAATAACCCAACTTAGTGTATATTATTTAGTCTATGTAAAAGTTATAGAGTCCTGATCACACCTGGTGTACTGACGGCCTATCTAATTTTTAGAGGCCCTGAAATGTCAGAACAGTGCAAATACCCCCCAAATTACCCCCGTTTGGAAAATATACAGTCCAAGGTATTTAGTAAGAGGCATGGTGAGTTTTTTGAAGAAGTCTTTTTTTATATTTACACAAAATTGTCATATTAACAAGTTATTTCTCACACACGGCATAGGCATACTTGCGATGACACCCCAAAATACATTCTGCTACTCGTCCTTAGTATGGCGATACCACATCATACCTCCCAACAGGCACGGATTCTGCGGGTTTCTCCCGCACAGGTCCCATCTTCCCGCATTCCCGCGAGAGCTGTATTATTCCCGCAGAGCAGGCACAGTAGGAAATGGAAGAACTACGAACCAGGTAACCCCCCCCTGTGCAATAGGCGGCACCCCCTCCCCCGAGATCGGCATCAGCGGCAAAATATGTCCTGCGGCACCCCTCCCGCTCAACAACTTTCGCTTCCAGGACGAAAAAAAAAATTATTCAAATGTCCCGCGGCACATCCCCCCCCCCCGCTCAACAACTTTTGTTTGCAGGGGAGAGGGGAGATCATCAATGTCCCGCGGTGAGACTTTTACAAGTTCGGAGGTATACCACATGTGTGAGACTTTTACACAGCCTGGCCACATACAGAGGCCCAGCATGCAGAGAGCACCGTCAAGCATTCTAGGAGCATAAATTACACATACAGTATAGTTTCCTGACTACCCACAAAATGATCCCATTTTGGAACACAAACATCGCACGCAACGTATATTCTAGGAGGCATAATGAGTCTTTTGAACATGTCATTTTTTTCCACAAGTTTGTGGAAAGTATGGAAAGTAAATTAAAAAGTTTTTTTTTTTTACACAAAGTTGTCAATTTATAAGATATTTCTAACACATAACATGTACATAGAAAAAATTACACCCCAAAATTCCTTTTGCTACTCCTCCTAAGTATGTCAATACCACATGTGTAAGACTTTTACTCAGCCTGGCCACATACAGAGGCCCAATATCCAAGTAGCACCTTCAGGCATTCTAGCATAAATTTCACATATCATTTCCTGACTACCCATCACATCTGTGAAGGCCCTGAAGCACCAGGACAATGTAAAACGCCCACAAAATGACCCCACAAGACAAGTACTCGGGCACTCTAATGGGCTAGAGACAGGTACTCGGGTACTCTGATTGGCTGCAGATAGGTACTCAGATGGGCTGGAGACAGGTACTTGGGTACTCTGATGGGCTTGAGACAGGTACTTAGGTACTCTGATGGGCTGCAGATGGGTACTCTTATGGGCTTGAGACAGGTATTCTGGTACTGTGATGGAATGCAGATAGTAGACATGTGCAATTTGTTTCATAACTAATCGAAATTCGGACACATTTTGCATCTTCTTCTTTTTGAAGAAAAATATAATGAATTTCAACTAGTACTAAAGATATTATAACGAAAATAACAAATTAATTTGGCATGATTCGTTAATTTGTTAAAGGTCTAATGAAACAGCAGGTTGATTCAGAGTAAATCTTACAGCCCAATCAGCTGATTAATTTTGTGCTGGAGGTTGGATTAATAATACTGGCAAAGTGCATTCCTGAGAATTGAGTGAGAAGGGTGTTGTATTTGAGCAGAGACGTCAAGTTTTCAGAAGCAGCAAAAGAGAAGTTTTGTGTGTGTGTGTGTTTGTGCTCTAATGGATTTAAGCTCTAAACATTAGATTCCTCTTGGTACTAGCAGCAGTAACACAGCACAACCACTGGCATTCCTGAGAAGGGTGTTGTATTGCATTTGAGCAGAGGACACAAGTTTTGAGAAGCAGCAGAAGAGACATTGTTTATTGAATCCATTAACACACAATGACAAACAACTTTCAGAATTACGATGTGTTATCACAAATTATATATATATATATATATATATATATATATATATATATATATATATATATACACATACATACATACATATACATAAATAAGGAATTATCCAAAAACGAAGCAGTTAAACAATAAAACGTATCGCTTTGTTATAACGAATATCTATACTCGACAGAAGTAACAAATTATCTGAAAATTATCTGAAAACGAATTGACGTAACATAACGAATATAACAGAACAAAAATATGTATTTTACCAATGAAAACAAAACTAAATACAATTTTCCACTGTGCACAAGTCTAGCAGATAGGCCATGCTGCTCGCCCCTGGGGGCGTGCACCAGCATTGAGAACAAGGGCAACACGTGACCATCTGTGATTGGATACAGCCGGTCATGTGTAAACAGCCATTTTTATTTGGATTTTTACCCTGATCGGGGATGGGCTGTGTCCCGAAGGACACGTTTCATCCCCAATCATCGCAATGCGGGCCCCCGGGGCTCGCATAAGCACAGAGAAGGGGGGGCGTCATAATTTTACAATGCTCCGGTAGGGAAGTGGTTAAAAATCACCATTTTTAGTAAATCTCTTTAAGTTTGTATTACAGACATTTATTTAAAGTTTATAGCTAATATTGTGAATGTTTGATTTTTTACAATAAAAATATCTGGTGGCAGAGTAAAGAAGCAACTATGCAGTTATCGAAACCCAGTGGTGATCCCTCTCAGTCAGCTGCCACTTAGATTGTAGTTTGGCAAGCTGGAAAATCTTTGTGCAGGGTGAGGCTGAGAGCGCCATTGTTGCATATCAATGACATCACTGTCTGAGTATGATCAGTCATTGAATAGGGTCTGACACCACTTCTGTCACAGTGAACACCTTCACCTTCAACGCTTATTGAGTCCTAATGTCTTGTCAGCTAAGCAAAGGAAGGCCCAAGAGAGCATCATTGCTGGTCTATGCATATGGCATCTGCTGATCTTAATATGAACCTGTATGATGGCAATGCATCTTCCATGCCTTTGCTGCACTTTACTGTTACTTCACAGCACATTGCAAATTTAGAAACTGCTAGCACTCACCACTGATTACAAATAGAATAGTATTAATTTTTATTGTGTTTATTACTTTGCTTCACAATTATGTTATGTGATCTAATGAATATCTATTCATCAAAAATGGCAGGTATTGTGACAGTATTGGGATAGCAGCAAATGCAAAAGGAGTGGCAAGGGATTGCTGGAAGGATGATCATATGGGGTGGGGCTTTATGTGGAAGCCACTACTATCGACACCTCTATCACTTATTTTCTGTCCTCTACATATACCAATTTGATACATGTGGCATATTCCTTGATTCCCAATGAATCCCAATGAAGAAGTCTTAGTGACGAAACATGTATGGGCGTGGTTACACGGCAACTATCAGTGTTGTTTGTCGTTCGGATATACCGGTCACCGAGTGTGCAGTTGCTTCGGAGCAGAGGGGCGAGCGAGTGAAGTGGAGGGTGAGATGAATAAACTTTGCGTTGGGTCCGCCGAGACCGCAATACATCGCGTGTACCACTGCAAGCTCCCTGTTTGGAAAGTTTACTTTTGAAGTGCCTCTGTTTGTTTTGAAGGATGTAAGTGCAATATTTGAAGGTTACATGTGCTGTTTACAATAAATAGTTTTACTATACTTCACTATTGGAAGCACTTTTTGTTCTTACATGTGGAGTGTCTTTGTATGCTGAACACCGTTGGAATCGTTTGATACCCCCGGGGGGTTTATTAAACTTTATTGCCGAGCATGAGAGTGCAAGGCATATCCTATTGGTGAGTGCAATTCTTAAGGGAGCGGAATCACTGAACACAAATAGAGTGGTGGAAGATTTTTTTTAAGTTATTTTAAGAAAACTGCCTGTATGTTTGAGTTTAATCCCTTGGAAACAACACAATTATTTATGGACTTGATTTTGATCGTTTAATCACTTTGCACATTGGTTACTGGATGAATGTTTATGAACACTTTTTTTTACTTTTTTATATATATATATATATATATAACATTTGACACTTTTTTACAGGGTGATTCATATATATATATATATATATATGTGGTTTAGGTTATGTTCATTCAGTTTGTGAACACAGCGCTACTATTTTATTCATTTAAAATCACAACACAGTTATCAATATTTTCAAGTAACAACTTTAGGTGTATATTTATATACTATATTTTTTTCTTGGGCGCAGTGGTGGTGTGAGAAGGGAGAGGGGTGCGTATCACTATTCTTTCACCAGTTTTTCATATTCCTCGATTAACATGGTTATCATACTTAGGGATGAGCTCGGTGTTCGAGTCGAACATAGGTTCGACTCGAACATCGGCTGTTTGCGCGTTCAGCGAACAACGAACGATTTGGGCCGTTCGCGCCAAATTAGAGTGACGCGAACGGCCCACAATACACTGCGCCATCGCAGTGTAATGCCGGCGCTGTGATTGGCCAAGCATGCACTGTGACCCTGCATGCCTGGCCAATCACAGCGCCGGCAGCGAGGAGAGCAATGATTGGCCACAGGCAGGATGCCTGTGGCCAATTATAGCTGAGGGGGTTTAGTACACGCCCCACACTATAAAAGGCCGCCAGCGCGGCGGCCTTGTGTAGTGTGTTCCGGAGCAGGGAAAGTGAAGGATAGGCAGGGACAGTGTCAAATCTTGTCAAATCTATTCTTTGCTAAACCTTGTGTGTAGGGACAGAGAAGGATAGGCAGGGAGAGTGTCAGTGTCATATTCTTTGCTAAACCTTGTGTGCAGGGAGAGAGAAGGATAGGCAGGGAGAGTGTCAGTGTCATATACTTTGATAAACCTTGTGTGCAGGGAGAGAGAAGGATAGGCAGGGGACAGTGTCAGTGTCATTGTTGCTAAGCCTCCTGCACATTATACACCTGAAGTTAGCCCGTATTGCTGCTTTTTCCTGGTGTGTTACACCAACAGGATTTTGCGGCACTTACAGCGGGCGGAGTGTGCCTCCTGACCATATTACACCTTAACTTAGCCTGTATTGCTGCTTTTTCCTGGTGTGTTACACCAACAGGATTTTGCGGCACTTACAGCGGGTGGAGTGTACCTCCTGACCATATTACACCTTAACTTAGCCTGTATTGCTGCTTTTTCCTGGTGTGTTACACCAACAGGATTTTGCGGCACTTACAGCGGGCGGAGTGTGCTTCCTGACCATATTACACCTTAACTTAGCCTGTATTGCTGCTTTTTCCTGGTGTGTTACACCAACAGGATTTTGCGGCACTTACAGCGGGCGAAGTGTACCTCCTGACCATATTACACCTTAACTTAGCCTGTATTGCTGCTTTTTCCTGGTGTGTTACACCAACAGGATTTTGCGGCACTTACAGCGGGCGGAGTGTGCCTCCTGACCATATTACACCTTAACTTAGCCTGTATTGCTGCTTTTTCCTGGTGTGTTACACCAACAGGATTTTGCGGCACTTACAGCGGGCGGAGTGTGCCTCCTGACCATATTACACCTTAACTTAGCCTGTATTGCTGCTTTTTCCTGGTGTGTTACACCAACAGGATTTTGCGGTACTTACAGCGGGCGGAGTGTACCTCCTGACCATATTACACCTTAACTTAGCCTGTATTGCTGCTTTTTCCTGGTGTGTTACACCAACAGGATTTTGCGGCACTTACAGCGGGCGGAGTGTGCCTCCTGACCATATTACACCTTAACTTAGCCTGTATTGCTGCTTTTACCATTTCCCTGCAGGCCATTAGAATGTCTGGAAGGCAAACAAGGAGAGGCAGACAGTCAGGAGCCAATAAAAGAGGGCAAGCAGGCTCTGTGTCTAGAGACAACAGTGCTGGTCGTGGACGCGATGCATCACCATCAGCACGTGGCCATGGGACACGCTTGTCCTTCTTTTCGGCAGCTGGACGTGTTGAGCCGCATCATGCCGAAGACTTGGTAGAGTGGATGACCAAGCCCTCCTCATCCTCCTCATCCTCTCTCACCCAGGGGGTACTGGCAAAGCAGCTGCCAAAGCGTCCTCTTCCCTGGTATCAATGTCATCATCAGTCACTCCTTCCCTAGACCAACCATGTCCTCCTGAGGAGTCCCCCGAACTGTTTGAGCACAGTGTTGGGTACATGCTCCAGGAGGATGCCCAGCGTTTCGAAGGGTCTGATGATGATACCCAGCTAGAGGAAGGCAGTAGCGTGAGAGCAGAGAGAGGGGATGCTGAAGAAGGACACCAATCTGGCAGTCATGTTCCAGCAGCTGCAGCATACTGCCAGATTGGCTCCAGTGATGAGGAGGGAGGGGATGATGAGGTCACTGACTCCACGTGGGTGCCTAATAGGAGAGAGGAGGGAGAGGAGGAGGAGGATGAGGAGGAGGCACATCTCCAATGAGGCAGGATGCCCTCAGGGGGCCAGCGTAAGGGCAGCACACCGATGGAATCACACCGCAGAGCTCCGCCTGTGCAGGGCACTGCCTCTGCCCGTTATTCAAAAAGTTCTTTGGTGTGGGCCTTTTTTGAGTCAAGTGCATCAGATCGCACAGCTGCTGTTTGCAACATATGTCTCAAGCGTATATCGCGTGGCCAAAACATCACCCGCTTGGGCACCACATGCTTGACCAGACATATGTTGACCTGCCATGCAGCTCGTTGGCAAGCCTACCTTAAAGACCCACACCAAAGAACAAAGCTGACCTCTTCTTGCACCGCATCAGCTGGGATCTCCAACCCCACTATACCTTCAGTCCTCTCTGAAACCTGCTCTGAGAGGAATGAAGGTGTAGAATTAGGTGTGTCACAGCCAAGTACTTGCGGGCACTCTGCTAGCAGTACACCGACGTCCGATTCTAGCAGGCAAATTTCCCTGCCCCAGCTGCTGGACCGTCGAAAGAAGTTCACTCCCAGCCATCCACATGCCCAGCGGTTGAATGCTAGCTTGGCTAAATTGCTAGCACTTCAACTGCTGCCTTTTCAGTTGGTAGACTCGGCCCCCTTCCGTGAGTTTGTGCAATGTGCGGTTCCTCAGTGGCAGGTTCCCAAACGCCACTTTTTCTCAGGAAGGGGATTCCGGCTCTCTACCGGCATGTGGAAGGCAATGTCTTGGCCTCGCTGGACAGGGCGGTCAGCGGTAAGGTGCATATTACCGCTGACTCATGGTCCAGCAGGCATGGACAGGGACGTTACCTTTCTTTCACGGCCCATTGGGTCACTCTTTTGGCAGCTGGGAAGGATGCAGGACAAGGTGCAGTAGTGTTGGAGGTTGTTCCACCGCCATGCCTCCAAAATGCTACTACTGGTTGTGACACACCTCTGTCCTCCACCCCTCCTCTTCTTCTTCCTCCGTGGCCTCTTCCTGTGCTTTGTCCTCGGAACCAGCAGTGCTCCGTAGGCGATCAAGGGGCTACGCAAGTACGCAGGCAAAAAGATGCCATGCCGTGCTTGCGCTGGTGTGTTTGGGGGACAGGAGCCACACTGGGGCAGAGGTTCTGTCTGCTCTGCAGGGGCAGGCCGAGAGGTGGTTGATGCCACGCCAGCTTAAGCCAGGAATGGTAGTTTGCGACAATGGCACCAACCTCCTCTCCGCTCTCCGACAGGGACAACTGACCCATGTGCCCTGTGTGGCTCACGTCCTTAACCTGGTGGTGCAGCGGTTCTTGGGCAGGTACCCGGGCTTACAGGATGTCCTGAGGCAGGCCAGGAAAGTCTGTGTGCATTTCCGCAGATCTTATAATGCCAGTGCTCGCCTGGCTGAGCTGCAAAAGGAGTTGAACCTGCCCAAGAACCGCCTTATATGTGACATGCCCACCAGGTGGAACTCAACGTTGGCCATGCTGCAGCGGCTGGACACGCAGCAGAGGGCCATCAATGAGTACCTGTGCAACTACGGCACCAGGACAGGGTCAGGGGAGCTCGTTTTTTTTTCACCACGCCAGTGGGGCATGATCAGGGATGCATGCACTGTCCTGGCACCATTTGAGGAGGCCACGAGGATGGTGAGCAGTGACAGTGCATGCATCAGTGACACTGTACCTCTTGTCCACCTGTTGGAACATACGCTGCATGGAATAATGGACAGGGCACTTGAGGCAGAACAGAGGCAGGAAGAGGAGGACTTCCTTGCCTCTCAAGGCCCCCTTTACCCAGACAGTGTTCCTTCTGTCCCACCCATCGCACAGGAAGAAGAGGAGGAGGAGGAGGAGGATTGTGTCAGCATGGAGGTGGAGCCTGGCACTCATCATCATCAGCAGCAGTCTTTTAGGGATGATTTACAGTCCCAAGAAACCAGTGGACTTGTACGTGGCTGGGAGGAGGTGGCTGCGGATCATGTCGTCCTTAGTGACCCAGAGGACTCCGGACTGAATGCCTCAGCTAACCTACGCTGCATGGCCTCCCTGATCCTGCAAAGTCTGCGGAAGGATCCTCGTATTCTTCGGATCAAGGAGAGGGACCATTACTGGCTGGCCACTCTCCTTGATCCACGGTACAAGGGTAAGGTTGCGGACCTTATCTTACCGTCGCAGAGGGAGCAGAGGATGAGACAACTTCGGGAGGCCTTGCAGAAAGGTCTGTGCAACGCGTTCCCAGAGACTGGGAGGTTACAAACTCCTGGTCCTGGACAACGAGTTGCTGAGGCTTCGGGCAGTCAAAGAAGGAGCGGTGGGGAAGGTGGCCGTCTGACCGATGTGTTCAGACAATTCTTTAGTTCGCAGCCCCAAGGTATGATCAGTTCCAGCAACCATCGCCAGCGTCTGATATACATGGTGCAGGAATACCTAGGGGCAAGGTCAGACTTGGACACCTTCCCCACCGAAAATCCTCTGGCTTACTGGGTCTTGAGGATGGATCACTGGCCAGAGCTTGCACAGTATGCAATTGAGCTACTGGCCTGTCCTGCATCCAGCGTTCTTTCAGAACGCACATTCAGTGCTGCTGGAGGATTTGTCACGGATCACAGGGTGCGCCAGTCCACCGACTCTGTTGATCGACTGACCTTTATAAAGATGAACTAGTCTTGGATCACCACCAGCTACCAAACACCTGAAGCTCATATAACAGACTAATTTATTTTCAAATGTCACATCCCTTCAAGATTGATGCTGATGCTGAGAGACTGTCCTGTTATGTTGACTGACTATCCTCCTCCTCCTCAATGATCCGATTGATGATGATAGCTTGGAAGAACATTTTTGTTTCTGGGTGCCGCCACCAGTGGCTAAGGCCCAATTTTTCAGCCCCTGTTTAACAGGTGTGTGTTATTACAATTTTTTATGCAATGCTTTGCAGCAGGGCTCATTCCTGCACTCCAACTAGAGTATCTGGGAGTGGTTGCAGTGTCGTGGCACCAGCACCAGTGGCTAAGGCCCAATTTTTCAGCCCCTGTTTAACAGGGGCGTGTAATTACAATTTTTGATGCAATACTTTGCAACAGGGCTCATTGCTGTGCTCTAAGTACAGTATCTGTGAGGGGTTGCAGTGTTGTGGCACCAGTGCCTAAGGCCCAATTTTTCTGCCCCTGTTTAACAGGGGCATGTAATTGCAATTCTTGATCTAATAATTCACAGCAGGGCCCATTCATGCGCCCACCAAGACTAACTGTGAGGCCTTACAGTGTTGTGTCAACACCACCACCACCACCAAAGGCCCAATTTTTCAGCCCCTGTTCAACAGGGGCATGCAATTACAATTCTTGATCTAATAATTCACAGCAGGGCCAATTCATGTGCCCACCAAGAGTAACTGTGAGGGCTCACAGTGTTGTGGCAACACCAACATGTAAGGGGCAAATTTCAGCTGAGTATATACGGCAGGCCCCTGCTTTCAAACATCCAACTTACAAACGACTCCTCCTTGCAAACGGAAGGATACAACAGGAAGTGAGAGGAAATCTACCCCTAGGAAGGCAAATTCTCTCCTGTAAGAGTTAATATGGGAAAAAAAGTGTCTCCTCTCCACTGATGCTTTATCACCAATTCTTGTTTCAATAAAAAACCCAAATTTTCAAAAAACATTTGTCATTAGGACGGAAAGTGAGGTGAACTGTTCTGAACAGGTGCACACTGCACAGACAGCAAAACAAATGTTACAGGGGTGATAACCCTTCCCTATGTTTTCCAAAAAGCTTAAAAATAGATTTTTTGCTTGGAGCTACACTTAAACAATGTACCTGTTCAAAATTACAAACAGATTCTACATAAGAACAAACCTACAGTCCCTGTCTTGTATGCACCGCCTGTATACGGCTGTTCAGAGTATATAGGGCCTTTTTTATTTTGTGTGCGGGGTTCCCCTTAATATCCAAACAAGGCTGGTAATGGGCTGGGGTGGGGGGGGTGTGATGGGGTAGCTATGCCATTTTTCTTAAAGATTTTCATCCATATTACCACGACCAGACATTACATTAAAGCCGCAAGCAGTTTTAAATGGCTTTTTTTCCTTTAGAAATGTAATTTTGTGCAGGGACAGTTCTAAACACGGGAAACACGTGGCACTTCACAGGCATACTTTAGACACCCCCCAGGTACGATATTTAAAGGACTATTTGACTTTTTTTTTCACTTTATGCATCATTAAAATGACTGCTCCAGAAAAACGGCAGTTTTTAAAACTTCTTTTTGCATTGATACATGTCCCTTGGTGCAGAACCCGGGTTCCCAAACCCTTTTTAGGCCAATAACATGCATAATAGTCGTTATAATTAGCACTTTAGATTTCGAACGTTCGCATCCATTGTATTTAATAGGGTTCTAAAGTTCGTTCGAACTTTCGGTCCGTTCGCGGGTTCTGGTGCGAACCGAACCCGGGGGTGTTCGGCTCATCACTAATCATACTGTATAATTGATAAACAAACACTGGACTTTAAGGAACATTATGTTTGCAGATCATGTCTAATCTCAGCTTGACCACAGGTGACCATATTGCTGACCAGTGCATACAGTAGAGCATATTGTAGGTATTTTTATGAAACAAGATTTAACCAGTTACCGACCAGCCACCGCAGTTATACTGCGGCAAGTTGCACTGGCTTTTACAGGCGCGCACACTGCGCGAGTCGCGGGAGCTCGCCCGTGGGTCCCGCGGATTTGATGTCCAACGGCCACCCGTGATCACGGGAAAGAGAGCCAGAACGGGGATCTGTTGATGTAAACAAACAAATTCTGACAGGGGAGGAGAGAGAGATCTGCTGTTCTCAGTGATCAGGAATAGTTATCTTCCTCTTCTCCCAGGCAGCCTATCCCCCATACAGTTAGAAACACCTCCCAGGGAACACAGTTAATCCATTGATTGTCCCCTAGTGTTAACCCCTTCCCTGCCAGTGTCATTTATACAGTAATCAGTGCATTTTCATAGTACTGATTACTGTATTGGTGTCACAGGTCACCAAATAGTGTCACTTAGGGTCAGATTTGTCCACCGCAATGTCACAATCCCACTAAAAATCGCAGATCGCCGCCATTACCAGTAAAAACAATAAAAATAAATAAAAGGTCCCTAAATATTTCCCCTATTTTGTAGACGCTATAACTTTTGTGAAAACCAATCAATATACGCTTATTGCAATTTTCTTTACCAAAAATATGTAGAATAATACATATTAGCCTAAACTGATGAATAAATTTGGTTTTTTTATATATTTTTTTTGGATATGTATTATAGCAGAAAGTTAAAAATATTGTTGTTTTTTTTTCAAAATTGATGCTCTTTTTTTGTTTATAGCGCAAAAAAAAAAAAAAAAAAAAAAAAACTGAGATGATTTAAATACCACTAAAAGAAAGCTCTATTTGTGGGAAAAAAAGGACTTCAATTTTGTTTGGGTACAACATCGTACTTGTCAGTTAAGGAGACGCAGTGCTGTATCACAAAAAATGGCCTGGTCAGGAAGGGGGTAAATCCTTCCGGGGCTGAAGTGGTTAAAGAGTTTTGCTCAATCAGGGACTTAAAAACATCTGCCACTACATTCTTCAGAGATTCTTTTTATTATAGTCTTGTACAGATACCTTTAGATTTTCTGTAACCTAAGTGACTCACACAGACTCCTTTTCTCAGATGTATTGTGGGTATCCAAACTAATAAAAAAATCCTTTAAGACTGTTCTGTCTGGGAAACTGACCACAGTTTCATTGGTTGACCATCAAAAATTATTCTAGCTGCAATCTTCACCTAACATGTTTTACTTTTATTACAAATAGACAGAAATATTCCTGCACCGTGGATTAGAAGCAAGACATTATTTTGACAGTTGCACCCATTTTATGTGGAAATTACAAGAACACTGGCATAGTGTTCTCATTCCTCTGCAAAATTTCTGCTGATGGTAGTGATTTCCGACTCACTTTACTCTGCCAAAACTGATCTCACTTAGTAATTCCCAGGGACTCTATGTAGAGAAAGATACCACTGCCTTATAATGAAAATAAGAAAGAATTACTTATTTTTTCACAGATACAGTGGAATTGGACTCCCTTCATCTTTAAAGCAAGACAGATAAATATGTGCCTATAATGACAAATGGTGCAATATTCACAACTGCAACATGCACATAACATATACAGTATCTCACAAAAGTGAGTACACCCCTATATTTGTAAATATTTTATATTATATCTGTTCATGTGACAACACTGAAGAAATTACTTTGCTACAATGTAAAGTAGTGATTGTACAGCTTGTATAACAGTGTCAATTTGCTGTCCCCTCAAAATAACGGAACATAACGGAACATGAGAAGGGGCGGGTCTATACATGTATTACCAAGGTGAGAGCAGTTCTCCATCAGGTCCGCCCCCTCGGTATGTCGGACCCGCCTACGTCATTGGCTTGAGCGGGGAACTTCCTTCACTGTGTAATTTAAATTTACATAGTGAAGGAAGTTCCCCGCTCAAGCCAATGACGTAGGCGGATCCGACATACCGAGGGGGCGGACCTGATGGGGAACTGCTCTCACTTTGGTAATACATGTATAGACCCGCCCCTTCTCATGTTCCGCATCTCGTCCGCTGAGCGGACCTGATAGGGAACTTTAGAAGGGGCGGGTCTATACATTTAAAATACTGAGAGGGAGTTCCCCATCAGGTCCGCTCAGGCACAACCAATGAAGGACAGCGCTGGACATCGGGATCGCCGCGGGACACTGGATTTCACCGCTGGAATGGTTTTGTTTGTTTTTTTAAATAAAGGACTTTTTCAAGGTGTTTGTGTTTTTTTAAACATTTTTTTACGCTTTCTTCGTGAAATGGTAGGGGTACAATGTACCCCTTACCAATTCACATAGGGGGGGGCCGGGATCTGGGGGTCCCCTTTGTTAAAGGGGTCTTCCAGATTCCGATAAGCCCCCTGCCCGCAGACCCCCACAACCACCGGGCAAGGGTTGTGGGGATGAGGCCCTTGTCCCCATCAACATGGGGACATCCTCCCCATGTTGAGGGCATGTGGCTTGGTACGGTTCAGGAGGGAGGGGGGCCGCTCTCTCGTCCCCCACTTTTCCCCTGCGGCCGGCCAGGTTGCGTGCTCGGATAAGGGGTCTGGTATGGATTTTTAGGGGGACTCCACGCCATTTTTTTTTAAATTTGGGGTGGAGTTCCCCTTAAAATCCATGCCAGATCTGAAGGGCCTGGAATGGATATTTGGGGGAACCCCACGTCAATTTTTTTTTTTAATTTGCGGCGGGGTTCCCCTTAATATCCATTCCAGACCTGAAGGGCCTGGTAATTGAATTCTGGGGAACCCCCACGCTTTTTTTTTTTTTTATCAATGACTTTTGTATGTATTGCCGGGAGCCGACAATTCATTAATAGCCGCGAGTCAGTTTTAAATGCATTTTTTTCTTTCAAAAATGACATTTTTTGCAGGGACAGTTCTAAGCACGGGAAACATGCGCCACTTTACATGCATATCATACACACCCCCCAGGTATGAAATTTAAAGGAATATTTCACTTTTATTTTTTCATTTTAAGCATTATTAAAATCACTGCTCCCGAAAAAACGGCCGTTTTTAAAACTTCTTTTTGCATTGATACATGTCCCCTGGGGCAGGACCCCGGTCCCCAAACACTTTTTAGGACAATAACTTGCATATTAGCCTTTATAATTAACACTTTAGATTTCGAACGTTCGAGTCCATTGTATTTAATAGGGTTCTAAAGTTTACACGAACATTTTGTCTGTTCGCAGGTTCTGGTGCGAACCGAACAGGGGGGTGTTCGGCTCATCCCTGATGATGGCAAGTGGTACAGGTCCTGAGGCAGCTAATCAAGCCCAAATCATATTGTTTCCTTTACCATACTTGGCCACTGGGATGATGTTTTGATGTTAGTAAACCATGCCCTTTTTGCTCCATACACAGTGCTGATTATTCTTCCAAAACAATTCAACTTTTGTGACATCGGTCCACAAAACATTTTCCCAGCATCGCTGTGGTTTGCGAAAGTGCTCTTTGGCAATCTTCAGGCAAGCATCTTAGGGAGCAGCGGCTTCCTCCATGGTGTTCTGTCATGCACACCCTGCCTGTTTAAAGACTTACATATGGTAGACACATGAACATGGATGTTCCAGCGATGTCTTCAAGCCTTTAGGTGTTACTTGTGGGTTCTTCTTTACTTCATTGTGGATTATGCATTGTGCTGTGAGAGACATCTTGGCTGGGCACCAACTTCTAAGAGTAGCCATAAGCTGTCATCTGATATATGTCTAAACACTTTAAGATTTCTTTGTATCCTTTTCCAGCCTTATGCAGATCAATTGCTATTGATTGTATGTCTTTAGATAGCTCCTATCTTGGTTCACATCATCTGATGCTTCCCATGAATAGCAATCTTAAAATGTATGCCATAGGAATCAGCAGCAGAGATGGCCATATTTGCATGGCTACCCTTAGAAACTGAGACCAAACCACACATATATATATATATATATATATATATATACATACATACATATGTATTAAAGTGAAATTATTAATAGTAAAATAAAAGACTTTCAAACACCAGAAAATAGCGATCATAAAGATATAAGTGAACAATTAACCAAATGACAAAATACCTAACCACTTAGCTATAATACAATAGACCCAATATTTACAAGATGAGGAACATAGGTCACACGAAATACCATAGATGCAAGGGGGGGGCAGTATTGGGATCAGGTACAAGGCAAGCAGAAATAAGGCAGCAGAGTGCAGGGTACAGGATGCAGGATCAGGAGCAGGATAAACGGCAAGCAACATCTGACTTAGCACAGCTGAGCAATACACTGACATGAAGAGTACAAGCAGAGGAGAGACTAAATACCCTCCCAGCAACCAGCATCAGGTGGAGACTAATTATCTGGCTGCTGGGATACACATGCTGGGGAACACAACATGATGGAACTACAACTTTCCGCTGTGGGAAGCACATTGCCACCAGCAGTTGACCCAGATCCTGACAGTATGAGTTTCTTTTATCAATCAAAGTAGCTCTAAACCACACCTCCAAACTCATTTCATCAATTGGACTTCAGGAGGTTGATTTACTAAAACTGGAGAGTTCAAAATCTGGTGCAGCCATGCAGGGTAGCCAATCAGTGTCTAACTTCAGCTTGTTCTATTAAGCTTTGACAAAAAAAAACCTGGAAGCTGATTGGTTTCTATGCAGACCTGCACCATATTTTGCACTCTCCAGTTTTAGTCAGACATGTGCATTCGTTTTTGTCCAAATGCATTTTCGTTCGAATTCCGGGGGTTTTCGCGTTCGTTTTAACAAACGGTAACGAACGTGAAAAATCCAAAATCCGAAAGATCCAACATAAAACATGCTTTATTTTCGTTTCGTTGCGACAACAGTTTGATATAGGTAGAAGATTCTACATGACGGTGACAATAGCAATCTATGTCTATCGAACCTGCGGTCGAATGTGCCTAACCTAACTCTATTAGTCCAAGATTATTCGACATAGAGAGAAAAGATTCAACATTATAGAGACATGAAGATTCGACGAAGCAGCTAAAAACATACGATCGCCACAAATGGACATTTATGGTCAAATGCTCCGCCCATAGGCTATAGAAGAATTCTAATGTTGGTTGACTAGTAATAATAATTAATAAATAATAGGATTTTTATAACAGCTTACCTGTAAAATCCTTTTCTTGGAGTACATCACGGGACACAGAGCGACATAGTCATTACTAATGGGTTATATAGATACCGTCAGGTGCTGGCACTGGCAACTTCCAAAACCGGAAGTACCCTCCCCTATATAAGCCCCTCCCATCCGGGAGCACCTCAGTTTTGTAGCAAAGCAATAAGTGTCCCCAAAGAGGGGTGGGAGCTCTGTGTCCCGTGATGTACTCCAAGAAAAGGATTTTACAGGTAAGCTGTTATAAAAATCCTATTTTCTTTTTCGTACATCACGGGACACAGAGCGACATAGTCATTACTAATGGGATGTCCTAAAGCAATGCCAAATGAGGGGGGGGATACACCATATATAAGCTGAGCGCTATCAGACATGAGGATCTTTTGCGGCCTGCAACACACTGCGCCCAAAGGCGACATCCTCCTGACTTCTAACGTCCACCTGGTAGAACCTAGTAAATGTGTGTACTGAAGACCATGTTGCGGCCTTACAGATTTGAGCCAGGGAGGCCTGGTGATGCACTGCCCATGAAGTTCCAACTGCTCTCGTGGAGTGCGCTCTAACTTTGAACGGAGGCGGTCTCCTTCTCAAGCCATAAGCTTGCATAATGACCTGTCGAATCCACTTGGCTAAAGTAGATTTTGACGCTGCCTGACCCCTTCTGGGGCCTTCCGGCAGAATAAACAAAGTATCCGTTCTGCGAATCTGAACAGTGGCTTTTAGATAAGCTTTAACTGCTCTTACTACATCCAAAGAATGCAATAACTTTTCCTCTACCGAAGTAGGTTTGGGGAAAAAAGAAGGAAGAACCACATCTTGGTTCAAATGAAACCTCGATACCACCTTAGGAAGAAAGGCTGGATGAGGACGTAACACTACTCCTGTCCTTATGGATAACCAGATATGGCTCCCTACAGGACATAGCTGCTAATTCCGACACTCTTTTAGCCGAACAAATGGCTACTAGAAAAATCAATTTCCTGGTGAGAAGAACCAAAGAAATATGCTGTAATGGTTCAAATGGTTGTTTCTGTAGAACCGACAGAACCAAGTTTAGATCCCATGGACATATGGGAATATTAACCGGAGGACTAATACGCATCACTCCTTGTATAAAGGCTTTGACTAGTGAATGCGAAGCCAAGGGCCTTTGAAAAAATATTGACAAGGCCGAAATCTGACCCTTGATAGTACTCAAGGCAAGCTTCCTATCTACAGCCCATTGTAGGGAGTCCAGACTCCTACCTATTACGTACTTACGTGGATGCCATTTCTTGGCTTCACACCAGGCGATGTACGCCTTCCAGATTCTATAGTAGATCTGCCTGGATACCGGCTTCCTGGCATTGATCATGGTAGATACCACAGAATTAGAGAGCCCTCTCTTTTTTAGAATGTGGGCTTCAATAGCCAGGCCGTCAAACCTAGGGCTGGTAAGGAAGGGTGGTATATCGGTCCTTGCGAAAGCAGGTCCGGACGATGTGGGAGAGTCCAAGGACTCCCCACTGACATTTTACAATCTCCACGTACCACGCTCTTCGGGGCCACGCTGGAGCCACCAGAATCACTGGTTTCTTTTCTACCCTGATTCTGCGGAGTAATCGAGGTAACCATTGTGGCGGTGTGAATGCATATATCAGCTTGAACTGATCCCAAGGGAACACTAGGGCATCCGAGCCGCAAGCTAGGGGATCCCTTGTCCGAGAGACAAACCTGTCCCCCTTTGCGTTGAATCTGGATGCTAGAAGATCTACATCCGATGTTCCCCACCGCTGACATATTGTCCAGAAAACCTCGGGGTGAAGGGACCCTTCCTCTGGGCCTAATTGCTGGCGACTTAGAAAGTCCGCCTTCCAATTCTCCACTCCTGGAATGAATACCGCAGATATGGCTGGGACATATTTTTTCTGCCCATTTCAGGATGTAATTTACTTCCCTCTGGGCTGCACGACTCCTGGTGCCCCCCTGATGATTGATATATGCCACTGCTGTGGCATTGTCTGATTGAATTCTGACAGGGGACCCTTGGAGTTTGGATGTCCATGCTACTAGGGCATACCGGGCTGCTCGTATCTCTAAGAGATTGATGGGCAGGGCCTTTTCTGCATCCGACCATCTGCCCTGGAGAGACTATTGCTCCAGTACTGCTCCCCAGCCTATAAGGCTGGCATCTGTAGTGACCACCTTCCAAGAAATCGGACTGAAGGATTTCCTTTTTTCCAGATTCTGGGGAACCAACCACCAACGGAGGCTCTTGCGAACGGAAGGGGACAAGGACATTGTAAGTCTAGGGCCTGAACTTTTTTGTTCCAGGCTGACAGTATGGCCCCTTGCAAATTCCTTGAATGGAATTGACCGTAGGGTACTGCTTCGAATGATGCCACCATTTTTCCCAGCAGCCTCATATACAGGCGTATGGACGGCTGTCTTTTTTGTACCCACTAAGTGGATCAAATCTTTCAAAGACAACACCTTTCCTCGAGGCAAGAATATTTTTCTCTGGCCTGAATCCAACCTTAGCCCCAAGTATTCCAGACTTTTGACTGGTTTTTAGGGCTGACTTGTCTTGGTTGATAATCCAACCGTGAGATTCCAGATACTTGATCGTCTTGTGAACGACCACGTCTAGTTTTTTCACTGAGTGGTCTATCAGCAACAAGTCATCCAGATATGCCATTATCATTACACCTTGTGTTCTTAGATTGGCCAATAAAGGGCCAGAATTTTTGTAAACACTCGTGGTGCTGTGGCCAAACCGAAGGGTAAGGCTCTGAACTGAAAATGGCGCCCTTCTACTGCAAAGCGTAGAAATTTTTGGTGGACTGGAAAGATGGGAATGTGCAAATAAGCATCTTTGATGTCGATCGTGGCTAACCAATCCTCCCTTGTAGGGCAGTGGCCACCGATCGGATCGACTCCATTGGAAAGTCCTGATATACAGGAATTTGTATAGCCCTTTTAGAATTAATATGGGCCTCCCGTCCGCGTTTGCTTCGGGACTGTAAAGAGGTTTGAGTAAAACCCCGAACCCTCATTCTTCCAGGGGAACCTCCATAATTACTCCTTGGAGCAATAGTTGTTCTAGTGCCAACAGGAGGGACTCTCTCTTCCGGGGATCCCTTGGCACGTTTGACCTCAAAAATGGGAAGGAGGAGAGTCTTTTAACTCCAAACTGTATCCGAAACCTACTGCGGAGAGCACCTATCTGTCTTGATCGTGTCCCGCCAGGTCTCTTGCGAACAACTGGAGTCCTCCCCCCACCCGACTGAGTGGGGGCTTCAATGAATTTAACTTTGGGGGAGGTTTTGTACCTCCCCTGACCCAGGGTTTCTCATTACCCTGCTACTGTCCCTGTTTTTTACCCCCGGGATTTGACCGAGGAGGCCGTCGGAACTGTTACACAGCCGATGCCCCAGGGACTGGAGAAGCAGGCCTCTTAAATGGGACCTCTAACTCTGCTTTTAACCGGCAAGAGCGTATTTTTACCGCTGGAAATTTTCTGGATATATTTGTCCAGGTTTTCCCTGAATAAGCGTTCACCATGAAATGGGACGCTAACCAGCCATTCTTTACAGGGAGCTTCAGCAGACCAGTTTTTGAGCCATAAGAGCCTACGCGTATGTACTATAGACAGCGTAAGGCGGGAGTCCTGATGGACTGAATCCTCTATGGCGTCAACCGCAAAGCCTAAGGCTCTAGGTAGATCAGCTAGGGCAAAGCCTGCTGATCTGTCAAGTCCCTCAAGACCTGTTTCAACTGATCCTTCACTGCTTAGCAGACCCCAATAGCTGCTACTGCTGGTTGTATCACCAAGCAGATTTTCATAAGGACTCCAATCTTTTATTTATTGGGTTCTTGAACATTTGGACATTATCCACTGGACATGTCAGTGATTTATACATACAAGAGATGGCTGCGTCCACTGTAGGGACCTTCCATTTTTTTTTTTTTTTTTTGATGAACTTATCCTCCATGGGATAGACCACCGGAAATCTCTTGGGGGAATAAATATTTTCTCAGGACGTTCCCAATCCTGGTAAATGAGCCCTTTCAGTAAAGGGTGAAGTGGAAAAGAACAAACAGTCTGGGGGCTTCTAGCGACCCCAACGAGGATACAGTAGTGGTTGATGGTTCCGCAAAGTGCATTTTTAAATGCTGATCGGACCATGTTAGTCAGAGACTGAACCCATAATCTTTCAGCTTGAGATGCTGAGAAAAGGTTCCCCCACTGTTGATTCCTCTATAACAGAATCAACCTCATCCTGATCCCCTTCAGGCAGGTCGATCCCTGTATGGGACTGTTGCTCTGCTAACAGGCACTCTGAAGGAGGAGACGGAGATCGGGCGTGCTTTCCCTGACAGGGAGGCAGCGATAAATGTTGACAATCTCTCTCTAATCCTCCCAGAGCTGAGGAAAAAACCTCCTCTGTTACATACACAGGAGCAGGTGACTGAGGACAGCCACAGTACCAAGTACCCCTGCGGGGTCTCTACGGTCACTTACCTCTGAACTTCAGGGGAGACTGGTGCAGCAGAAGTATGCCCAAGATCCTCAGAGCCCGATGAGACCCCCTTCGCTTCCTGGAAGATTCAGTTCCGGAGCTTCTGGACGGCATATTCCTAAGCCTAAAGCTGAGGTATTCCAGCCGTAATACACCACTTTTACTGAGAATAGTCTAGCACAATTGCTGCTATATCACAGTTGGTGTCTACTAATGTGCCTTTCTAGGGGATGCCTGTATCAACCGCTTGCTGTATGCCTTTAAATGTTGCCAGCTCTGTCTCTGTACTTCATAGCCAGCTCACTACAATATTGTGGTTTTTTTAAAACTGCTGGGACGCCCGCACATGCGCAGAAGCGCTGCGGCGCGCACAGAGCGTCATCCCCCAGGCTCCGCCCCCTTTCCCGGCTCACCTCTATATATAGAGGCGCGTGCACGCGCACGCGCGCGGGCACGTGCGCCTTCGGCGCTAATTTCAAATATGGTAACAAGGGACAGGAGCCAGGGCCCCTCTTTGCCGCAGGCCGGGGGATGGACAAACACTGCAACATGGCAGAGGAAGCAGTTTCCTATAAGAGAACTCACCATCTGCCTGGACTTTGCTCTGCTGAGAAGAAGCTAGTCCACATGACAAGAAAACATTCCACAGCGGCCTCTAGTGGACAAACACAGGTACCGCAGTCTAATATATTAAATATATATAAAAATTTTTTATTTTTTTTTCTTGACCACCATTAAAAATTATTAAATTTTTTTAGTAGTTACAGGCATGCACAGAATTTTGCGGGAATACCATTAGGTAACAGACAGAAAGACAAATTAGGCTTGGGGGTCCCCCAATAGAACCAAGTTCCTGGGGGCCCCCACTTACCTGTTCCCCGCCGCAGGACTTTGTTTGGTCCACAAAAGCGCAAACTTCACCTATCACGGCAGGCATTGTAATCAAACCTTCAGGGACCGGGTTCCCAAGGATTCCACTCCCCTGGACCTGTATAGCACCCTGCACAGAAAACATCTTGGTCGTGGGTATGACCAGAGCTCTGGATCCCAGGGTCCAGCTCTCCTAAGAGAAGCATTACAGGCAAAACCTTGCTCTTCTCTGCAAGGCCCGGGTACCGACCGTTTAGCTATGAAGCTTTTTTGGTCGGATCCGGAATAGCTTACTGAGGCCCAAAAGAACCTGTACGCAAGCTCAGTGAAAAACACATGTTTCTTCTTGGCCAACACCTTAGACACTGGCAAAAAACTGAGGTGCTCCCGGATGGGAGGGGCTTATATAGGGGAGGGTACTTCCGGTTTTGGAAGTTGCCAGTGCCAGCACCTGACGGTATCTATATAACCCATTAGTAATGACTATGTCGCTCTGTGTCCCGTGATGTACGAAAAAGAAATAATTATTACTAGTCATACAACATTAGAATTCTACTATAGCTTGTGGGCGGAGCATTCAACCGGAAATGTACGATTGTGGCGTTGTACAGTTTAGCTGCTTCGTCAAATCTTCTTAGAACATTCGACGGACACCATAAGCCTTCAATGTCAGATTTAACCTTAATTATTTTGGATTTTTGGACGAATGCATTTCTTAACAAAAATAAATAAATAAAAACGAATTTCGGTAGTAACTAAATAAATTAATTTTTCGGACGAAAACAAAATTCCGAAACAAAATATTTCAGTGTGCACATGTCTAGTTTTAGTAAATAAACCCTCAGATGTGAAAACTAGTGACTTTAGTTAGCTTTCATTGAAGTAATTAGTCTATGGATTCACTTAATTTTTCCTCCAGCACTGTAAATGTTTAGTGGGTGTATTCAGTAGAGACACAATAAATTTGAACTGTTTGTGTTTTATTAGCTTTAACACACATGTTTGTCTATTCTTGTGACATAGATGAGGATCAGATCACATTTTGTGTCAAATTAGTGCAGAAAAACTTAATTTTAAAGGATAGACATACTTTTTATTGCCTCTTTACATATAGACAGAATTTCTTTACATACATTTCTGTAGAAAAATAGTTGTGATTATCCTACCTGTCAATGATTGCACACATGTCAATACTGATGTTTGCAAAGCTCCCTTGCGTTCCCCGTTCTATGGCATGAAGGTCAACCAACTGGTTATCCACATGGATGAGCTGCATGCACCCTTGAAAGAAGTTTTCAAACAAAGGGCGATCAGTATTGTTCGTCTTGGAATAAAAACCTAAAGGAAAACACATTTTTTAAAATTAAAGACATATTGTATATGTATAATGATCATAAATATATACTGTATATGTATGTAATGATCATGTTGATAACAGAAACAAGATTTTAATGACAGATTATTGAATTTTGGTTACGTGTTAATCCAGTTGTGTAAACAATTACTATGTCATTTGCAAGATTCTGTTCATCCTTCTTCATAATCATAAGTATAAAATAGTAATCAAAGAAAGAGAAAGGTAAAGAATATGTTCTATTTAGCAAGCTATATATTTATTTATTTTAACAATAAATACTGACAACAAATGGTTACATTTTGCCTGCAAAAAAAGTGGTAAGTGCACTCAGTAAATCTCGCAATATTAATCAGACACAGAAAAGGTCAAGATCAGAAAAAACTGAAAAATCATTATGTTATCAGTTAGTGTATATTATAGTGTTTATAACATGTGTACACGAAACAAACCTGCATTATACCAATATTTCTTCAGGGTTATAAAATATTTCTTCAAGGCTAAAATGTATTGGCTTGTATGCTTTGCTTATTATGCGTTTTATTAAATGTTTACATTTTTTAAATGTCTGGTATGATGCTAGTAAACAGTTTGATTATCTAAAAATGTACTTTCTTTCTGATACTCTTAAGCTGGCTATATACTACATAACATTTTCCTATTCAACTTTCTTTAGATTTACCTTCAACTGTGTAGCGCAAGGGTCTGACTGAGTGCATACAAATTAAAAGTGTTTAGGTTTAACCGCGTATTATATGGTATTGGTAAATCTAAAGAAAGGATGTACGAGAAAATTGTATAATGTAATGACAGCCTTAGGCATTGGTTGACTGACTTTGGCCTTGTGGAAAATGAACCTTGCTTTTGACATCAGTTTGAGACGCTTCTGAGATAGAATTTATTGATGGATGCATTTGCCCTGCTATTGACCTACTTATGACCTGCATTTCACCTGCTTCAAACTGTTTATGTATTGCTATAGATTTGTATGGGGAGAGAAGCGGTTCTGACACAAGCCTTTATGCATGTCATGCTCTTATGTCTGAATATGGCACGTGAGTTCATTGTGCATGAGTAATTACAGCTGTAATAGCGCACACATGAGCATTAGGTGCATTATGTACCATTATGTCCTCTATGACTATCCAATCATGTATAAGGAGAAATAAAAAAATAGATTTTTTTCAAATATTTGGTTGATTAAAAAGAACACCACCTTACATTATTTAATAAACACAATGAACATTCACTTTGCAAAGTGAACACTCACTTAGTTAAGTAAACAGCCTCTGCCCCTTTAACAGATCATCTCTCATAATGTTCTTGTTTAAATTTTACCTGTCTGCCCTGACTTTAGGCCTCCCCTAAATTGAGTAATCTACTAATGGAAGCATTCAGGAGAACAAGAACACAGCAAGTCGCCATCCAGACTAAAACCCTTTTGCAGATTATCAGTGGATGTTATGAACTTGTGCTTAGATTTCAGTTTAAGTCCATGCTGTAGGGCCATTTTAGGATAGTATTGGGAGCAAGATGTTATACGATACTTAGATATCAAGGAATATGTTCACCATTAGAATGTTTTACAAGTTGCACCATATTTAGAGTGTAACAAGTTACATGATCCAGCACCCCCTCACATCCTCCCCCATGACAGAGGGCATGGATTCCTTTCCCCTGTAGCTGCTGTCACATTTAGAGGCAAATATATCTTTATTGTTTTACAAAATAACAAGGAAAAAATTATGATAAGGCCACTTCAAGGTAAAGAAAAGGTCATGAACATAAAATGTAATCATAACTAGCATATTACACAATTGAGAGCAATAAAAAAAAAATTGAATGGTTATGCCATATATTATTTTACATATAGGTTGACATGTAAGCAAAATGTGGTAAAATAAGTAATGCCAAGACTTACAATAATAGAAGGTGAGGTGGCACAATAAATAATGAGGAAAAAGGGAGAAGAAAAAGAGGAAACTAAAGAGGGGAATGGCCATTAGGTGGTCTAAAGAGAGGGAAAAAAGGGTAGAAAGTCAGAACAAGAGAGAATCTCGGGGACTGAAATAATAATAATAAAAAAAGGGCTGTCGGCCAGAAGATAGCACTGAAGCCAACTGTTGGGGGAGGCTTGAAAGGTGCTGAAGGAGTCTCTATGCCATCCTATTCGAGGAGACTGGGACGATGTGGTCACTGAACCATCAGATGATAAAAAAGCTGCTGTCACATTCAAAATCTACGCAACTATATGGGGCTCCACTTACACAGCTACAAGTTTTTTTTTCCACTGTGGCAGATATGTTATCGTTTTTAATAGACTATGAGTATATGGATCAGCACCCTCTTAGTCCATTGACCCTTCCTCAAGCTTCCTAACTAAAAGCCCATATGGAGGTACAGTATGGTGAGAAATAGGGATGAGCTCAGGCGTGTTCGCATTGAACACTTGCAGAGCCCGCCAAGTTAGTCGGCACCGTCGGAACTGCGCTGCGCTAATCACAGGCAGGGAGACATTTCCCGATCTCTGCAGCCGGGATCGGGACAATGTCTCCCTGCCTGTGATTAGCGCAGCGCGGTTCCGACTTCCTTGGCGGGCTCTGCGCGTGTTCAATGCGAACACGCCTGAGCTCATCCCTAGTGAAAAAGCTGGAGGAGATGTCTGCAGGAGCCTGACATTGCTCCCGCGATCCACTGATCGTGGGGCAATGCTTTGCAGGATCCTGTAGAAAAAAATATTAATTGTACTTTTTTTGTTGTAAAAATATGTTAATTATGTTTTCTTTAAAGGTAAACTTAGCCGCTTATCGCTGCCAGCCTGCCACCACTCTTTGGCAGTAGAAGAGTTTAATCCACAGGAGGCTTTATAGACTGTAATATTTAGATACAAGGAGGTTTGGGGTTAGTGACTTATTTTATGCATAAAGACCTAAGGACCTCAAGTTACACCCTAATAGATAAAAAAAGACCAATCTTAGACTGATAAACTTTTTTGTTTCCTAAAGACCAGTAATATAGTAAACAAGAGCCTTGACCTCAAAAATGCAAATGTTTGATTACTTTTATGAAACCAAATTAACCTAAATTACTTAATACACAGCCTGAACGCTGAACAGTAATGAAACACTATCGGGAAGAAATGTACTGTATAATGAGCATCGCTGAGTTACTGTCACTAACACCCAGCTGTGAGATGCTGCCAGTAATTGTCCATTTCCTTCACTGTGTACAAATATGTCAAAGCCACATTGCTTGAATAATCAACAGAAAAGTTAAATGTGAAAATAGAAACTGCTTTGGATCAGTGGTCTCCTTCTATCTATCTATCTGGTCTGTATTATTTTCCTAAAATTGCATGCATGTTGCTTACAGTTTTCCTGTTCACAATCAAAGATGAAAGCAATGTAATGGAGCAGTGTTCCAGAATCCTGACATCTCTGCAAGATTTGCAAGGCAACTTTATGTAGGAAGCATTAGTTATTGAAGTGTCATTATTCTGAAGAGACACACTGCTATGTATTCAGGAAATCAATGTGCCTTCTAGATGATTTAGTCCCTGACCATCTGGCAGGTAACTGAAGTGCAGATAGTTTTTTAGGATAGCTATTTTTCATATCTACAAAGTTAAGCAACAGTAACGGACAGTGGCTCATTGGTAAAGCAACACACTTAGTAAACATTTTAAATATTCAACCATTTGCTTTCTGTTTCCCGTGAACCTGCCAGTAGTCTTTTGAAAGATTAGGTGGTTGGTTCAGTAAAATTTAATTTAAACTTGATACCCTTTTTTTTTGTAAACAGGTAGAAATAAACATCATTGATTAAAAAAGACCTTATAAAACACAATTTTACCATCCATGAATTGAAATGCATCACTGAAAATTGAAATACAGTAAAACCTTGCGTTACAAGCATAATTCGTTCCAGAAACATGCTTGTAATCCAAAGCACTTGTATATCAAAGCAAATTTTCCAATAAGAAATAATGGTTGCTAAATGTTGTACCTTCAATAAATGTAACCATATTGCTACACTTATAGGTGCCTCTCTTCTCTTTTATACTCAATTGTGACATGACGCTACTCTTATATCAAGACATCGCTTGTATATCAAGTCAAAATGTATTAAAAAATTTTGCTTGTCTTGCAAAACGCTCTCAAACCAAGTTACTCTCAAACCAAGGTTTTACTGTATTAATATAAATATGGTATTGTAAGAATATTTACAATAAATAAAAAAGCTTCTGAAAATTATAGACCAGAAAAATCGATTGGCTATCTATACAATCCATAGCTCCCAACTGTAACTTTTTTTTAAATCTAATTTGCTCTGTCCCTCTTTCTTCCTCAGTTGTCCCTCTTTTTGGTCAGATGTATAGATGTCTATATAAAACTGTTATCTTTAAAGTGATTATATATATAATTTTTAATTTAAAATAAAAAGATATCAAACTTGATATTCTACCTCCTTTTCTGGAGTCTGTGCTGAGGGGGCACCAGTGTGGCCACACTCATGAGCCCGGCTGTGTGAGTCCAAAGACACACAAAGCCATGCCCCCACTCCCTCCTCACAGGTGTTTGACTGACAGCTGCAGCATCCAATCACTTTCCTTGTTGCCTGTGTCTCCTGTGAGACCAGGAAGAAAATAAATGGAAAAGATGCATCTGGAACAGCATTGGATCCGTGAGAGGAATCAGGTAAGTGTAGGGATGGGGGTAAACAGGTTGTTGCTTTAGTTTTTTACCTTAATAACCACTTTAACTATCAAAAGTGTTAAACTACACTAAATATTCTTAGTACCAGCTGGCCTCTGTACTGGATGCCTCCAAACCAGATCCTCCTTAGACTTCCTGCCCTGCTTCATGGGTCTCTGGATATGGGTCCCCGAGCTGCAGCTGGAAATGGAACGGAAATAGATTTCTACTATTCTGCAGCTAACAGCCCAGAGGGCTTGAGCCCTTAGGCTGAGAATTCCCCCATAGGAACAAGGGCCCTTCTGTTCCAGTCCCCAAACTATTTATGCACACCTCAGCCCCCTCCTGGCCACTCTTCCTGTTAAGGGTGGGATGAGGCTGCATGCATATACAGGTAAGGGTCTGCCTCCCCCACCATATACAGGTAAGGGTCTGCCTCCCCAGCAGCAGAACCCAGAATAGCCAAAAGCAATTGAACACTGCTCCTCTGCTGCAGCGGAGACAAAAACAAAATTTACCTTTACCTCTTGCCGACTAGCGCGCGACGATATACGTCGACACAATGGCACGGACAGGCAGAAGGCAGAAGGGCGTATATATACGTCCCCTTTAAGAAGCGGCATTGTGGACGGAGCTCCGTGAGCCCGACTGCGGGTCCCGCGGACTCGATCGCCACGGGGATACCCGCGATCGTCTCACGGTGAGGAAGAACGGGGAGATGCTGATGTAAACAAAAATCTCCCCGCTCTGCCTAGTGACAATGACACTGATCACCGCTTTCTGTAATCGGAAGCGGTGATCACTGTCTTGTCACACACAGCCCATTCCCCCTATAGTTAGAAGCACTCCCCAGGTCACACTTAACCCCTACAGCGCCACCTAGTGGTTAACCCCTTCACTGCCAGTGTCATTTTCACAGTAATCAGTGCATTTTTATAGCACTGATCGCTGTAAAAATTACAGTGGTCCTAAAAATGTGTCAAAAGTGTCCCATGTGTCCGCCATAATGTCGCAGTCATGATAAAAATTGCTGATCGCCGCCATTACTAGTAAAAAAAAATTATAATAAAAATGCCATAAATCTATCCCCTATTTTGTAGATGCTATAACTTTTGCGCAAACCATTTAATATACGCTTATTGCGATTTTTTGACCAAAAATATGTCGAAGAATCCGTATCGGCCTAAACTGTGAAAATGTTTTTTTTTTTTTTAATATATATTTTTGGGGGATATTTATTATAGCAAAAAGTAAAAAATATTGCATTTTTTTCAAAATTGTCGCTCTATTTTTGATTATAGCTCAAAAAATAAAAGCCGCAGAGGTGATCAAATACCACCAAAAGAAAGCTCTATTTGTGGGAAAAAAAGGACGTCAATCTTGTTTGGGAACCACGTCGCACGACCGCACAATTGTCACTTAAAGCGACGCAGTGCCGAATTGCAAAAAGTGCTCTGGTCATTTAGCAGCCAAATGGTCCGGGGCTCTAGTGGTACATTTTAGCAACTGGGCTAGGCGGGTGCTACAATTGTTTATGTTTTTATTAGTTAACGTTTCATTTACATTTTTGGCAAAAACAGTTCCAGCTCATATGACTGAGTTTTCAATGTAAGCAAATATTTTATTTTATGCCAGGACCACAATATACTTTTCTAGGTCCACATGAAAAATGCCACTTGCGGTGAGAAAATGTTAATTGATCTTGCAGCAGATAACTTTTAAATGCAAAACTGTGTAGTCTTAGCATCCAATAAAAAACATCTCTACTTATGAAAGGGTTAAAGAGCAATTCCAGTGGCAAGCATAATAAAAAAGTGAACCCATAATGTGATCTAAGAACTGTGCTAAAAACAAAGTAATTGATTTACTGAAGAACTTTATTTTCAATCCATATCATATATAGTTTGTTGTTTGATATTTTAAATGATAATGATTTGCCTAGTCATAATTGCTATGCATCACAAAGCGATATAGCTATGTGTGTTATTATACAGGTCACATACAAAGATAGGCTGGAGATCTGATGTACAGGAGAGGAAGAGGGGAAAAGGGTTAAAAATATCCCACAGTTAGTACAAGTTCCTCACAATGAACACGTTCTGCTGCTGACCCATTCATTCGTTCTACATTCATAAATTACCATGATTTCTTTCTATTTTCTGTTGTAAGTGGAAGGGGAGGGATTAACAATGTAAACAGTTGTAGGTTTAAATTTGTGATCGCCGTGGTTGACCATCACATAGCAGATTGGATTGGCTCGGTACACTGTGTTTGTGAACTGTGCCATCTAATGACAGCACATTCAATAACCTGCACAATGGCCACCTGAGGGTGCATTATCCAGTGGGTAAAAAAATGTCCATCATTTTACCATTGATAAGGATACCATGGTAGAAGAGTGGTTAATCTGATCTCTACAGAAGGCATTGTAGGCAGGATTTACAAAGCCCCCATGGACTTTTTTTTTTGAAGGCTAAGTTGTGTAAGCTACTCTCTTCCTCTTCCTAATGTATCACCAATCATATTTAAACTTCCAACACAGATTTCTGATTAGTAGCTGAGAAAAGCTTCTTAGTACTGGCACTTGGATACATCAGGATTCCTGTATGTAAAAAATACCAGCCTACAGTTGGTATATTGGAGAATGCCTATGATATATCAAGCAAAAATCGTTTCAAGATTACTGACAACTGATCACTGACAGAAGACAGTGGATAGGACTGCTGCGCAACAACTAGGCAGATAAAAAATATTAAAGTACCTAGCAGGTAGGCTTTGTCCTCTTTATTCATTTCAAATATTACTTTTATAGTTGATTTAGAGTAGGCCTGTATGCAAAACGTGATTGGGTACTTTATAGGGAACATCTAAAAATTGTAATTGCAATTGGCCTTGATATGTTACTGTGCTTGGACAGTCCTTATCCTCAAAGCTGTATATCTGCTGTGTAGGATCACCTAACACACTACTACTCTTTGTATTGTATCACAAATGCGTGAGTACTATTGTGGTGAAATATCGTCTTCAAACAGCAAGGGAGCCCTCTGTGTGTCTGTGAATGCTCTGCCTGCTTGCACCTGTCAGATCTAATTGCTGTGTAGCTCTAACCTGCACCAGCACTGGACTGATGTGGAATATGTAGTTTCTAATTGGGAAGTGTCAGGTCTCACACTACAGACTGAGGCCATGCATTAAAGCGAAGGTTCCACCTGCAAAAAAAAGAATTAAAAGTAAGCAGCTACAAATTCTGCAGCTGCTGACTTTTAAAATAAGGACACTTACCTGTTCAGGGCGCCCGCGATGTCCTCACCCGAAGCCGACCCGTCCCTTGGCTCCGGGTGGAGGCGCCAGCATCTTCAGAATGGGAATCAGGAAGTGAAGCCTTGCAGCTTCACAGCCTGGTTCCCTACTGCGCATGCGCAAGTCATGCTACGCACTCTGAATTGTCCCTGCTGTCTTCTGGGACCTGTTTGTCTCCCAGAAAACAGTGGGGGGAACAGAAGAGGGGCCAGACATGACGTAATTCGCCAAGGATTCTGCAGCGCTCTTTCACCAGAAGTGGGAGCAAATACCTGGATTAGACAGGTATCTGCCCCCCCATCCCCCCTGAAAGGCGCCAAATGTGACACCGGAGGGGGGAGGAACCAGATCAGCGGAAGTTCCATTTCTGGGTGGAACACCACTTTAACCTGTGCAAAGCCATACTGCATGCCTCATATTTCAACACAAGCTAAAACTGCTGACACTGGAATGTCAAGATTTCCTCTACTATAGGCTGTGTGTACAGGGCAACAAAGTGCATCATGAAACTACATGATCAATGTACATCTTATGCAGGTGAAAAATACAAGGTGCGGGCAGGAAGGTTTCCCATTGCTTAAAGAACTGTGTATATGTGTATTTTTTATTTTTTTTGCTTCTGACTAAACAAACAATTTAAATGCAATGCTTGACTGGATTTGATTGATTTGATTTGGATTTTATTGAACTGGGCTGTGTTTGTTTTGTTATTACAAGATTGCCAAAATTTCTCTGCTCACTGTTATACACATAATGTCACACAACAGGAAATGTAAATGTGTTTTTTATTATTTTTGTATTAAACTTTCAGCATGTCTATATTTTATCAAGTCAGATTGATAAAAGTTGTGGTAACAAATCTGTCATTATTTATTTGTGCTAGGCATTAGTGTGAAAATATTTCCATTGGGTCACAAATCATTGTTTTTATGCAGGTTTCTTAGCTGTCTAAATATTTCTAAAAAATTTGGTTTTTGCATGTTTTATGCTTTGTAAAATTCTAATGTAATAACTTAGTTATAGCTGTGGGGTTCTCCCTCTACCTTTTTAATTACTTTGTATTATATTAAGATACAATGTTGGGACAAGGTTATCCAGTGTGCAGGGCGAAGAATTCAAACTGCCCCGACCGCACTAAAATGTATGTTGTGTTTGTGGCATGTGCCAAAATAGCGCCAGTGGTTGTGAAACACTGCAAATTCTAAAGGACCTATAAATCTAAGACCCCTAGTAAAATAGGAACAAAAGTTTACACTACCATAGAAGTAAAAGTCCCAGATTACAGGCTATATTCAAAGATAACAAGAATAAAACTGGCACAGACAGGGTTAACAGTCTCAACACTTGAATTGTGGCCGTATGTCATTGCAGAATCATTAAAGGGGTTGTAAAGGTAAAAAAAAATCACCTTAATGCATCCTATGCATTAAGGTAAAAAAAACATCCGACAATACTGCCCCCCCCCAGCCCCCGTTTTACTTACCTGAGCCCTCGAAAGTCCCTCGCTCGCCCCCGTCATCCACCTTGTTTCTGAGCCTGGCCGTTGATTGGCTACACTGGATGGATTGAAAGTAGTGCAGCCATAGGCTCGCGCTGCTGTCAATCACATCCAATGACACGGCGCGCCGGGGGGGGGGGGCGGGGCCGAGTGATACAGTGAGCGGCAATAGCCACCGGCTTTTTAACTGGAGCGGGTCTGCAAGGACTCACCACCATGCTCGCTCGCATATAGGTGGTGAGTTCTTGCGGGGAGGAGCTGAGACAGCCGCCGAGGGACCCCAGAAGACCAGGTTCGGGGCCACTCTGTGGAGGTAAGTATAACATGTTTGTTATTTAAAAAAATAAAATAAAATTACAACCCCTAGATTTAAACATGCATCAAACTCTCCCTCATCTCTGAAGCTCGATCCACATTTGGATCTGCTCCAGAGGCTACTGACAGGAAGGGATGTGATGCCTCCTCACCTCCTCTTTTAACCCTATTTTTGCATGTGTTTGCGGGCCTTTGCAGCGCTTCGCCCTTTAATTATATGTGTAGCGTTTGGCGGGCTTGCTGTCTGTCGATTGCTACATGTCAAGTCAGCTTTGCCACAGGCGCAAAGCATCCTGGTTGCGGAATGTAAAAATCCCTGTCCGCTGCCTATTTCAGCTTAAGGGGAGTGAGGGGGGGGCGGTTGGCAAAAACTTAGCTAAACCACGCCCCCCCCCATTGCAAACTAAATGAAGCCTAAAGCCCTGTACACATGGCCGAGAATCCCGTCCGGAAAAAAAAGTTTTTTCCTGACGAGATTCCTGCCAAGCTTTTCCTGCCAAGCCGTGCATACAGATAGCCATTCAAAAGAACCGCCGTTCTTTTGAATGGCAAGAACACGGTGATGTCATCGACTACGACGAGCATGCACTCCTCACGTTCAATGCCGTCGCCGCCATCTTGCTTCACCCTACACTACCCTTGTAAGCTACCATGCATGCGTTGAAGTCTCATCGAGCATGCGCGGGCTTACCGGAGGACAGGTAAGCTTGTAACCGCATACACACACACAGTTTTCTCATCGGGAAACAGGCCGACGAGAATCCCGATGAGAAAATAGCATGTTCTCTATTTTTCTCGTTGAGATTCCCGGCAGTTTTCTAGACGAGAAAACATACACACGACCGGTTTTCTCGCCAAAAAGCTCTGCCAGCAGTTTTCTTGCCGAGAAAACTGGCCGTGTGTACGAGGGTTTAAAAGTGTTTAACATAGGGATATAGAAATTAAGACACTTTAATGATGAACCCCACCTGTGTTGACCAGACACACAGCAGCTTATCGACAGTCAAAATGATTACTGTGCTGTTTATTTACTAAATAGATAATCATACAAATAAGTGAACTACTGCCATTGTTTCTTGTTATTCAATTATGAATTCCACAGTATATTTTTTTACGTATTGCCTGTATTTTTATAGTACCAACATACTGCCCATACCTCTAGAGTACTCTGAACTATTCACTTGGCCCTAGAACAAAAGAGGTTACAATCACAAAACAATCATATAGACCCAAAAAAGTCATATAGACACAACACAGTCAAATAGACACACACAGTAGGGCTAGAAAAACTCTGGTGACAACTGAGCTCAGGACCACAATGCTACAACACCACATTACTGCGTCATTGCTTATAATAAAAAAAATCCATGGTATACATTGGGCATGACATAAAAGTGCCTACTGTATATCCCAATGTAGGTGATTCTTGCTTGCCAAAGTACTAAAAGTACAAGCAAGCAGAAAACAATTGAGTGTGCAGCAATCTAGAAGTTGTTTTACCTAGCTCAGCTCAGTTCAGACCTCCTCCTCAATGCATGGTTAGGTAACATGACACATGAGACATGACAGGGGGGCAGGTAGGGGGCAGGAGGATCTGCCCCCCCTTCACTTCTACCTTCACTCTCCAGTGGGAGGACACACTGAAAAGGAGATCTGCTCTCAGCAGGTGCTCCCTTTCCCTGCTCTCTTCCACCCACAGTAGGCTTCTAGAATCCTCTCTCCAGCAGCTATTGCGGCCTTTGCTTTCCCTAACAGGATTGACACTGATGCCACTACAGTCAATCAGGCAGCTAGAGGCTAGAGCACAAGCAAGTTCCCAGCAGGTGCAGTTCTCCACTTAAAATCACTGTGGCCAGGGCAGCTGCCCCTACTGCCCCCTTTCAGGTAAAGATAATCATAAAAGCCCATGAACCTATAGCTGGTTTGTAGGGACAGGTATTCTCCCCTTTCCTATGTTAAAGGGGTTGTAAAGGTAAACGTTTTTTCACCTTAATGCATTCTATGCATTAAGGTGAAAAAACATCTGTGGATTAGCGCCCCCCCGAGCCCCCGTTTACTTACCTGACCCCTTGGCCAGGCTTCTCAGCGCATTCATTGGTTGATTGAAAGCAGCGCAGCCATTGGCTCGCGCTGCTGTCAATCACATCCAATGATGTGGTGTGTCGGGGGGCGGGGCCGAGTGATACAGCCGGCTGTATCACGGGAGTGCGCCTGCAAGAACTCCTCACCATGCGAGCTCGCTCGAATGAAGGGGGGGAGCCGAGACAGCCGCCGAGGGACCCCAGAAGACCAGGTTCGGGGCCACTCTGTGCAAAACGAGCTGCACAGTGGAGGTAAGTATAACATGTTTGTTATTTTTTATTTATTTTTTAATTACCTTTACATACCCTTTAATCTTCTCTTTCCCCTTTAACTTGAGCCATATATGAAATCCAGTTTAGAAGCATTTACAAACTTGCAGGGAAAATTCAAAGATATTCAGATTATACTTATGAGGTGACCAACATTTTGATGGGGTGAAGCCCACCTTTATCAAGGTATACTGTATATATGATGATGGTATACTGAATGCATGGAAAAAAATATTCCTGTGTTCCTATTTGTTTACTGTTTTGAACTTTATTAGTGGAGTTTTTTTTTTTTTTCTTTAACAGATGCAAAATAATGTTGAATGTGAAATAATTGAATTGTGAAATGACTTTATTGGATTGCAATTACAAGTGCAATAACAGCTAAAAAGATGCTGCACAAGCATCTGTAACAATTTAATTTCCTTTTATTGGCTACATCTATCTATACTTTCATTGAAATAGTCTCTATGATATAGTAGACCCATTTGAGGCTATTGACCTCTGAAAGGCTAGAGGTCAGTAAAATATATATTGATAGAACTGAAAGACAGCAATAAAAGTCAAAAGCCAAATAAAAGACAATCTTGTCATGTCCTGGCTTTTTGTCAGATTAATCATACATATTCTGCTTTTTTTTCCCTTTACAAAGAATACTTAAAGCACCAATAGAATCAAAGAGAAATTCACCAGCCGGTAATGTCTCCTTTTCTCAGAAGTTTCTTCAAGCTGTAATGTAGAAAATAGCCCTTTTGTACGCTAAATGAAATGGTAAATGCTTAAAGGCTAATTGCATATCATGGAGTATAAAGGAAAGTATGCCTGACAGCAATACACGTTGAAAGAAAAGGATTGTTGAGATTAAGCTCTTTCAGCATCCTTATTTGTTTGAACTATAAGGCATTTAGGTCTTAAGGTTAAAGTACGGAAAGTTGTGATATTGCAGCCCTAGGTAATGTCTCTGGAAAAGGAGGCAGCACAATTGCTTCCCAGGGATATATTTAATGTATTTCTTCTATTTGTCAATCAATCTACTCATCCAGCTTGCACAGTTCACAAAATAATCTCTGTGAAAAACAGCAGCAACATGTACATCTGTTCTTGCAGGATATGTTACTTACTGGTTTAGGAGATAGAAATCTTAGTTACAGTTTATAACATTTAATGAAATGGACTATAACTAAGGAGGCCAAAAGAGTGGGGTTACCAAATATCATCATCAACGTCATCATCATTTTCAGTCCTTTTATCCATGTGGAGATCATGAGAGCATAGAGCTGATTAGACTGGCTATCTTAGGCTTTCCTTTACCTGACTATGGATTCTAGCTCTTTCTGATGATTTTCTATGTCATCTTTGTGCTGTGATTACATTTTTGGCCTGTCCTGTAGATTTCCTGGAATGGTCTCAATGGAGTTTTTCAGGATTCATCCAATCAAAAAGCATATATTTCACAGCAGACACCTTTTATTACAAAGGCACTTTTTTTCTACTTCCAGATGCTCTCAGATCCTTGGATTTCATACCCTTAAGCCCTGTACACACAATCGGATTTCCGATGGAATAAAATCCGAAGAAGCTGACTTCCATCAGTCTTGCCTACACACCATTAATCCAACCGTCCCAAACGCTGTGACGCAAAACACTCAGACGAGCCGAGAAAAATTAAGTTCAATGCTTCTGAGCATGCGTCGACTTGAGTCTGAGGATGCGTGGATTTTTTCTCTGATGGAGTTCCACACAGACGATCGGAATTTGCTTTAGTTTTTTTTTCCATCGGATAAATTTAAAACATGTTCTATTTTTAATCACCGATGGAAAAAAGACTGATAGGGCCCATACACGATCGGTTTGTCCGATAAAAAAAGTCCATCGGACTGTTTTCATCGGTAAAACCAATTGTGTGTACAGGGCTTTACACTTACAGCAAGCTTGGATAATGAATTTCTTAATTTGTGCACATGTTCATAAAAGTGCTCTATATTTAGCAATATTCTGTAACAGTAGTATGAATTAATCCCAAACCATGGATGTAATCTTTTGATTTGACGTGTTTTATATTGTTTTGTATTTGTGATAAGTAAACCACCAGAATTAGTATATGAATCCAGTAATATATAACTATACATAATTCATACTAAATGCATTATTTATCCATTTAATAATTTATATTTAATGAACACAATCTAATAAAATTATGTACAACAAACCAATTGGTAGTAGTTAAAGAAAATATAGTAGCATGCATTGCCACTAAATTAGTTGCTCATTTTTTTAAAACACATACAAGCAATGGACTTTCAATTACAAAATAACAGTTAACACGGACAAGTAATTCAATTTATCGGAGACAGCTAAATTGCACATGTGCCTCCATGCTGATAAGCCACATTGAGCATTATTGATGCCAAACAGCTCAATTTCTATTAGTATTGGACCTTTTGGACTAGAGCTGTTTTAGGGGGACCGTTCTAAAAAAAGAACTTCCCTAATGGTGAAAGGTCTGCAGATTGGTGTCAGTTTAATAGCTGGTTACCCCTATAGGGTCACCTAGTTGCCCTGGAAGTGGTCACTCTCTCTGTGTGGGCAGTGCTGTGCATGTGCAGGCACAGGCCTGTGCACTGGCCCCCAGGACCAGATTAAGGGCATTGTGGGCCTGGTGCGGCAGTGGAGCAGGTTTAGGAGCGGCAGGGATATGATGCAAGTAATGTTCTTGCCCAGCTTTCCTCTTACTGGCCACTCTCCTGTGTTTCCAGGATCCTGTGCTGGCTTGTGCCCAGACTTGGTTGCATCCACACAGGTATAATGCTAGGGAAGCCTGGCATTTGATCTACCAAGTTTCCGTAAGAGCCGTGTGTCGGTGTGTGCTCTGATGTGAACGTTTCCCAGCCATCAGAATACAATGATCACTGCCGGCAGCTATAGCAGCCAGCAGTGATCGACAAAAAGAAAAAAGAAAAAGAAAAAAAGGACACGCTGGTTTTACTGAAGTCAATTGATGGATCGGATTCTATATAACCAGTCTGCACATTGATAGATTGAAATTCTGCCAGTTCAGCAGAAATTTCAGTCTGTTTATGGTGGCCACCAGTCTCTGAGTTTAATAATATCCTCAAATCTTCTGAAAGGGGTGCTCCACTTAGGAGTAGAAATTCACTTTGAACTCCACCTTATTTCCAGAACTCTCATTATGTATTAGATGTGCAAAGAATAAGGTGAGAGAACATCTAATACCTACAGAGAGTAATGAAAAGAAGCTGAGAGTACAAAGTGAATTACCTGTAGGGACTGGCGGAGGTTAAAACAGGCAGGGAGGAGAGGCGCATGCGCGAGGCTGACTAGGCAGGTAATGTCCACCTAGCGCTCCGCATCTACCGGGACTTGACAACCGATATAAAACGAGTTGAAGAAGCTAACTGTACCGGAACGGTAACCGATAGATAGCTAATACTCTCAGGTTCATAGATATATGATGTATAGTGGGAGAAGATCAAGGCTTAAAACACCAAAGGTCCCTGAAGCGCTGACTAAAGCTGTGACTAAAATGACAGCAGCCTCTTCTTCCCGCTCCTCATTACCTCATTCACAGAAACTGAGTAAAGCTCAGTCAGCTTATAATATAGAACCTGAACCTGAATTTGACTTTAATTTGAGTCCGAATATCCTACAAAGTACAGCACCAAATTCAGACCTTATTGCCCAATTTGAAAGGGTTTTACAGCGGGCACTAAAAAACACCTCAGATTCCATCACAGAGAAACTGACGCGGGAAATCCGTGAGGTGGGCAGACGAACATCAGTATTGGAGCAAAGGATGGATGAAATTGATGGAATAACTGCATATAACACAGATGAATTGGAATTATTGAGAGAAGACAATATCTCCCTTAACAACCGTTTAGAAGAATATGAGAACAGAGCCAGAAGGTCTAATCTAAGAATACGTGGTATACCAGAATCTATATTAGACCTCCAACCTACAATAACCGCACTCCTTCATGAACTAATTCCTGCAGTTCCTATTGAACGCTTGGAGATGGACAGGGTCCATAGAACACTAGCCCCCCGAAAAGAAGAAGGTCCCCCAAGAGACATTGTTATTAAACTACATTACTTCAATACCAAGGAACTACTTCTGGAAGCAGCACGCAATAAAGATGCTCTGATTTTCCAAGGACACAAATACCAGGTTTTCCAGGACCTCTCACAGCAAACCCTAACCAAAAGAAAGATGATGAAGCCTCAACTTTTAATTCTTCAACACAATCACATACCTTATCGTTGGGGCTTCCCATTTGCCCTACGTTTCACATACAAAGGTAACTCCTACACCTGCAAATCAACTGAAGATCTTATCTCCAAAATTAAAGAACTTCGTCTATCCATACCTGAAAATACCTCAGAAGGATCCAAGAGAAGAGCTTCCTCAGGTTCTCCCACAGCACAACAAGACCTGTCAGCTCTTCAAGCCCTCTCCAACACTAACAAAAGAAGCCGCTTAGCTGATCCACAACAAACTGTCGAAGATCAAATGGACTGAGTCTATTCCAATTGGTGATATAAAAAATAAAAATACTATCATTATCTAGATACTCGGTTAATAACCTGTTATGGCGACCCCTGAGGCAGACTTATCCTCTGTCTCAGCTGGTTTAACACTTTATTGGGTTCCCCAAAAATTATCCACTTTGCATGTGATAATATTCACAGACTAATAGCTATGGAAGAATTAACTACAACCACATTATACAAATATATAGCTGAGTCACAAACCTATGTGATAAAAGAACTGCATGGATTTTGTGAATACATCTCTAATAATTTACCTGCTAAAGTGTTACCTCCCTTGCGTGAGTCAGAGAAACCCTTCAGTAATTCTCCACTGTCATTATATACATCCCAGTTATTCTAAATGAATTACATAATCTTTATATTATTTCTCTGCCTCGCGCATGGGACACTACACTTCTTACCCTACACAGATCCTAATAGGAAACTTAAATGGTTATTGTTTTGTTTAAATTTGCCTTTAAAACTTGTTCAGTACAATAAGTTATATGTTATAAAGTTATACAGGTTGTTCGGTTCTCGTAGACAGTCCATTGCACCTCACAAACGTTTCTTACGTGCCTGGTATAATATACCAGACATCCTTTGGACGAAATAGTACCCATTGTGTGGTAACTGTTGCCACACGTTGGATACTAGCTCCAATTCGGAGCTCAACTTAAATAATTAACACATTAATAAACTTCTCTCCATCACATTAATACCTGATTTATTATTTCATTTATTCCCCCCCCTCCCAAGAAATAAAATAAAATAAAATTACCCAATACATAACTGATACTTACCTTTTCATATCCATTTTCTTAGCTTTAAACAATTTAACGTACATTTCTACTGCACTCTCCAACTACTACCTACACACTATATATATCCTGTTTAAGCTTACTCATTTATTACCATGACTTCTCTAAATGTGCTTACACTAAATGTACAGGGTCTCAATTCCCCTCCTAAAAGAACGAAAGCCTTTCAATTTTTCTCTTCTCTTTCAGCACATATTGTGTGCTTACAAGAGACACATTTTTCTACTCTTTCCTCTCCCAAATTTTGCCATCGTCGATATCCCCAAATTTTCAAAGCCTCTGCCTCAACTAAACAAAGGGGAGTAATGATAGCTTTCCATAACACTACACCATTTACTCTCCAGGCTGAGATTGCAGACCCTGAAGGTCGATACCTAATACTCACAGGTTTATTATTAGATGCCGAAGTAACCATTGTCACATATTATGCCCCGAACAAAAACCCTCTTGCCTTTCTTTCACACCTATTCACTATTGTAGATACACATAAAAAAGGGATGCTTATAATGTGTGGAGACTCAAACCAAGCAATATACCCAATTCTGGATAAATCCCCTACACCTTCCTCAAACCTCCGCCCCACTTACCAAAACCTGCTCAACCAACATACACTACTGGACACTTGGCGTGAACAACATCCTAAAAAACGACAATATACCCACTATTCCCACCCACACAAACAATTCTCTCGAATTGATCATTTATTTACTAATATCAATTCTGCACACCTTATCCTTCACTCCCAAATTATTCCATGTACATGGTCAGACCATAATGCTACTACCACTACTTTCTCTTCCCTTGTCCCAAAACCCAACTATCGCTCTTGGACTATAAATGACAATCTTTTAGCCATCCCGACCTATAGACAAACAATTGAAAAAACTATTCAAGAATATTACACGAATAATAAGTCGCCAGATATTAATCCTTTGACGCTTTGGGAAGCCCACAAACCAACAATAAGAGGAGTATGCCTCAGTCAAGCAGCTCATCTTAAAAAACAGAATAAAATTATTCAGACAAAATTGGAAGAAACTTTTTACAAAGCTTCAGAGGATTTTCAAACAACTCCTTCCCCCAGTAACAAACTAACCTATGATAAGGCAAAGCTGGAACTAGACATTTTCTTAACGGACTCGGCTGAAAAAATCCTTCGAAAATCTAGACATACATTATATATGAAAGCAAATAAACCCACTACCTTTTTAGCTCTAGCTTTACGTAAAGCAGACCACATTAGAAAACCAATACGACTGCAAATTACAAAAAATAATTTTTCTAGCAATCCACTAAAGATAGTAAATGAATTCCAAAGGAAACTGACAGATGTATACAAAGATACCCATAAAATAGACCAAACAAAACTATCCTCTTTACTTTCTACTATTCAACTGCCCTCACTCAACACTAACCAACTTGAATCCCTTGAAAGACCTATTACAACAGAGGAATTACAATTAGCTATAAAAACTTTGAAACTGCATAAGCGTCCTGGCCCAGATGGCTTCTCAGCCACATATTACAAACGATTCTCCACACTACTCTCCCCTCTCCTAACTGAAGCTTTTAATTCTCTCCTCTCAGGATATTTTTTTCGTCCTGAATCCCTTCTAGCCTCTATATCTATGATACCTAAACCGAACTCTGACGACACTTCCTGGTCCAATTATAGACCTATCTCAGTACTAAATTTAGACATCAAAATACTAGCTAAGATCCTTTCAAATAGACTTAACCCCATAATAGGGAAACTCATAAATAAAGACCAAACCGGCTTCATACCATCCAGACACACGGGAGACAATATACGGAGGGCAACCCTTCTTGCACATATGGCACGTACCCGGCGCATCCCTGCCTGCTTCCTCTCAATAGATATCCAGAAAGCATTTGTTACTTTATCTTGGGATTATCTAAAATCTATTCTCCAAAAATGGGGTTTCGGAACAAATTTTCTACAATGGCTATTATCACTGTATGATAATCCAAAAGCACATGTTTTATACTCAGGATTTCGATCTGAACCCATAAAAATAGAAAGAGGAACCAGGCAGGGCTGCCCTTTATCCCCACTCCTTTTCGCTTTAGCGATCGAACCCCTTGCACAAATGATTCGTACTAATGTCAATATTAAAGGTCTCGAATTGGGTGGACACCAACATAAGCTATGTATGTTTGCTGACGACATTTTGATTTTTCTCACGTCTCCCCTAACATCAGCACCTAACCTTATAGATACACTTACTAAATTTAGTATGATCTCAGGCCTGAAAATAAACACCCAAAAATCCAAAGTCCTGAATATCTCACTCCCTCTAGAATTACTTACGGAACTACAAGACTCTCTTCCCTTTACCTGGTCTAACACACATATTACCTACCTAGGTATCTCATTTACAGCTGACCCATCTAATTTATATCAAGCTAATTACCCTCCTTTACTAAAACAACTTACCTCATTGATGAAGAATTGGTCCACATTACCACTGGCATGGTTGGGCAGAATAACTGTAGCTAAAATGTCCATATTACCAAAACTTTTATATCTTTTTAGAAACCTTCCAATCCGGGTCCCAGCCTACTTTTTCCGAATCATCCAACGCAAAGTGTTGCAATTTATATGGGGCAAAATTAAACCACGCTTATCACAAAATACCCTCTTTACTCCTCGAACACAGGGAGGTCTAAGCGTACCCAACTTTAGCAAATACTACTATGCTGCCCAACTTGCCCAACTCCCTAAATATCATGCCACTAAGGAGATTCCACTATGGGTTTCGATCGAATCGGCCGATTGTGACCCCCTTTCACTGGCAAATATCTTATGGCTCCCCCCTTCACTCCGGCGAAGAATTTCTAACCCTATTACCAAACATAGTCTGACTATCTGGGACAGGTTTAAATCACGATTTAGATTACAATCCTTACATAACCCTCTTCTTTCCTTCTTACATAACCCTGATTTCTATCCGGCCTGGACCTTCCCATCCTCCTTCTCAACTTGGTCTAAAAAAGAACTAATACGAACACACCAATTTATTGATTCAAATGGAATCATCCCCTTCCTAAACATTGAGTGATACCTATGACCTACCTCCAACAGAAACTTTCAGATACTTACAAATTAAGAATTTTATACAGCTAAACAACCCTCAGAATATGTTCACTGATGAACGCACGACATTTGAGCATACCTGCATTACTGACCCACATAAACGAGGCTTGATCTCTGAACTATACAGACAACTATTGCTTCCTATCTCTGAAAACCCTCCACCATACACATCTAAATGGGAATCCGATTTGAATCTCCAACCTGGAAATTTAAATTGGCCACAAATATGGAAAGCAACAAACTCAGCAACACCAAATATTGCTGCCCTAGAAACGAACTACAAGGTTCTCACACGATGGTACTTAGTTTCTGCTAGAATCTCTAAATTCCACCCACAATATCCTGCACAATGCTTTAGAGGTTGCACTGACAAAGGCACACAATTACATATTTGGTGGACCTGTCCCATTGTTCTCACCTTTTGGAAAAAAATATTTGATCTATTATCCACCATGTTTAGCACCACTTTGCAACCAGACCCCACAGTAGCTCTTTTAAATAATAAACCCCCAAATATTACTAACCGACAATTTAAACTGATGTTATGTGTAACTACAGTTGCAAAACAATCAATTGCTTTCGCATGGAAAACTTCCACTTTAAGCATTGTACCGGTTAAACATAGAATTAATCAGGCATTAATTCATGCTAAAACAGAAGCGATCTATTTAGATAAAATTGCCAAATTTGAAGCACTTTGGAGCCCATGGATAAATCACCACCTACCACAGGGCTTTGACCTTGCACTGATACTGACTTAATTACAATGTCTTAATCACTATCCAATCCTATTTAGACACATATCCCCCACTCCTGACTCCCTCTGGAGAAATTTCCCACATCCTATCCCTTCTGCCCCTGTTACCTTGATCTTGTCGAATTAGAGACCCACAAAATATATTTCCACTCAATAAAACAATGTATATTTATACCACGGATGATTTAGTTCACTGACCTATCATTAGTGACTTTAGTATGACACATAGTTGTCCATTTAGACAGTAACGACCCTCTTTATCGTCAGGACATGCCAAGCCGCCTAGATGGACCTTGGCCCCTGATACGATTTAAGTTGACCGCGACTGTCTTTTATTAATATACCCAATTAAACTATTCATCTTCTTTTATGTATTTCTTACGATTAGATATCGATAAATCTGATTACAAAAGGTATAAGATAAGCTTTCTTATTACATATTACTCCTTTCCCCCTCCCCCCCCATCCTCCCTTTTTCTTTTTTCTCTCTTCCCTCTTTTTTTATACTGTTTCATTTAATGATTGTTATTACTTATGCATTTATTTTCAATAATACATTTTCTTTACTCCATATTTATCTACAAAATTGTAGAGAAGATAAAAATTCCATCTACACTTATCTACTTAATTTAAAATCTTGTATAACATATATGAACTGTATTGTGTAATCTTTAATAAAATATTTGAAAACAAAACAGGCAGGGAGGAAATTAGATATCACCTCCTCACTGCCTGTCAAATGCCTCTGAAAAGTGACCTGAGCATTGATCACTTTTCAGTGGAGTGGCAGTGCCTGCTAAGAGTGCAAGCCTTTTGGCATCAAATGCGGCCACTGTGCCCCATCAAATGCAGCCAATGTGCCCCATCAAATGCAGCCAATGTGCCCCATCAAATGCAGCCACTGTGCCCCATCAAACGCAGCAACTTTGCCCCATCAAATGCAGCCACTGTGCCCATCAAATGCAGCCACTGTGCCCCATCAAATGCAGCCAATGTGCCCCATCAAATGCAGCCACTGTGCCCCATCAAATGCAGCCACTTTGTCACACCAAATGCAGCCACTGTGCCCCATCAAATGCAGCCAGTTTGTCACATCAAATGCAGCCACTGTGCCCCATTAAATGCAACCACTGTGCCCCATCAAATGCAGCCACTGTGCCCCATTAAATGCAGCCACTGTGCCCCATCAAATGCAGCCACTGTGCCCCATCAAATGCAGCCACTGTGCCCCATCAAATACAGCCACTTTGTCACATCAAATGCAGCCACTGTGCCCCATCAAATGCAGCCACTATGCTCCATCAAATGCAGCCACTGTGCCCCATCAAATGCAGCCACTGTGCCCATCAAATGCAGCCACTGTGCCCTATCAAATACAGCCACTGTGCCCCATCAAATACAGCCACTGTGCCCCATCAAATGCAGCCACTGTGCCCCATCAAATGCAGCCACTGTGCCCATCAAATGTAGCCACTGTGCCCCCATCAAATTCAGCCACTGTGCCCCATCAAATGCAGCCACTGTGCCCCATCAAATGCAGCCACTTTGTCACACCAAATGCAGCCACTGTGCCCCATCAAATGCAGCCACTTTGTCACGTCAAATGCAGCCACTGTGCCCCATCAAATGCAGCCTTTGTGCCCCATCAAATGCAGCCACTGTGCCCCATCAAATCTAGCCACTGTGCCCCATCAAATGCAGCCACTGTGACACCCTCTCCGCCCACTCGCTGTCTGACCGACACTTACCCCATCTTGGTGGCGGGTCAGGCAGTGGGTGACGGCGGCGAGCTGTGGGACATGCAGTGGGTCAGGCGACGGCTCCTGTCCTGTGTCCACCATGGTTCTCGTGCGTCTCTTCTTCTGGTCTGCTAGGTGTCCAATAGGAATGCCTGTGCCTTCAGCCTATCAGGTGACGGGTATTAGACCCGCACTTCCTGATTGGCGGAGAGGTGGTTCAGTGCTAGAAAACAAATTAATATTTACAATTTATTTTCTAACACACCTGGGTGGGCTCATGGTGCAATGCTCCCCACTCGGCGTCCACCTTTTTTTAAGCCTATTAGAGCCTATGGCACTAATCAGTTGCTTAAAAAAAAAACACACCCCCGCCGCTGTAATTCAGGCACCCAGCATTTGAAAAGGGGCCAGACGCCTGAACAGGGGGTAGCCACAGTGGCCATTGATAGATTCATGCAATGCATGAATCTATCCATTTTACATATAGGGGGTGGCATAATGAAGGGGGCAGTGCCTGTGCACCCTTAATGGACAGGCCGCCACTGTGCTGGCAGTTTTCCATAGCCGCAGTCCCTCAGACTTCTAATTAGGTTGTGCGTTTTTGCTGCATTTTTGGGAGGTGCACCAAAGATGCAGCATGCAGGACTTGTTATGCACTTTCAGGACATGCAGAAAAAATTTACAACCTAATAGAAGTCTATGGGACTGGGGGGGGTAACATGCAGGAAGACAGCATAACATGCCAGTACACCAGCCAAACTGCAGCATGCCAGTGTGAACCCACATCATAACATCTAGGAGGGCAAGCAAATGTCACAGGCTGTTGTAATATAACACTTAATATGCAGAGAGGGGAATAGAGAGCAGGAAGGGAGGGAGGAGAAGCTCACTTGTCACCTACTTGGATGGGATGCAATGCACAGTCCCAGGAGGCTCACTTTTTTTTTCTTTAAGGCCGAGCCGACTGCTCTTTTAACTTTCCCGCCCACACATCTTCTTCACAAACATGGCTGCCTGGAGTGTGGGCGGGGAAAGAAAGAGCAGATCCACCCAGCCTCTGATAGAGCTTCGTGTGGAGGAGGTGGAGAAGGAGGGGGTGGGGCCGGGCTAAACTAACACAGACTGTCAGCACTGACAGAATCATCGCTGCAGTACTGAATCTGGCCGTGCCTGTCACCTGAGCTGCCGCACTCAGCCAGCTCAGCGGCCTTTGTGCAGGACCTTAGAGCAGCCCAGGGGGTAAATGCATTCTTTCCACCCAGCCCAGTCCGCCCCTGAACAAGACTCTAAATAAAAGTCCCCAAATAAGCGCAGAAAGTGTGTCCATTGTGAGATATCAACCTTGAAACACTTTTACCAACTTCAGTGCTCCAGCCACCAACACATGAAAGTCATTACCAGAGGCTCAGGCCTCATTGTACCGGAGGCCTTAAATCACTTTGGATCTCTCACAGAAGGATGGATGGCTCTTTTTGTGCAGGATGATAACAATTGTATACATTAACCGCTTCACCCCCGAAGAATTTACCCCCTTCCTGACCAGAGCACTTTTTGCGATTCGGCACTGCGTCGATTTAACTGACAATTGCACGGCCGTATGACGTTGTACCCAAACAAAATTGTCGTCCTTTTTTTCCCACAAATAGAGCTTTCTTTTGGTGGTATTTGATCACCTCTGTGGTTTTTATTTTTTGCGCTATAAACAAAAAAAAAGAGCGACAATTTTGAAAAAAAATGCAATATTTTTTACTTTTTGCTATAATAAATATCCCCAAAAAAATATAAAAAAACTAATTTCTTTCTCAGTTTAGGCCAATATGTATTTGTTCTACATATTTTTGGTAAAAAAAAATCGCAATAAGCGTATAATGATTGCTTTGCGCAAAAGTTATAGCGTCTACAAAATAGGAGATAGTTTTATGGCATTTTTATTAATATTTTTTTATTAGTAATGGCGACGATCTGCAATTTTTATTATGACTGCGACATTATGGCGGACACATCGGACACTTTTGATGCTATTTTGGGACCATTGTCATTTATACAGCGATCAGTGCTTTAACAATGCACTGATTACTGTGTAAATGATAATGGCAGGGAAGGGGTTAAACACTAGGGGGCGATGAATGGGGTTAAGTGCATCCTAGGGAGTGATTCTAACTGTGGGGGGATGGGCTACAAGTGACATGACAGCGATCATTGCTCCTGATCACAGGGAGCAGTAGATCCCTGACATGTCACTAGGCAGAACAGGGAAGCCGTGCCATTCTGCCGACGTTTATGTACAGGCAGCGGTCGGCAAGTGGTTAAAACCCAGTTTCACATGTTTCCCAAACATTTTATTAAAAATCAAATTGCATACTCACAAAAAAAGGAGCAACAGCCAGGCATTAACAAAATCAAATGCCACTCGTCTGGGCCAGTGTGGTGACATCATTGTCTGACCCTGCACTTATGCATTTCGTTCATAGAACATGCATATTCCACACCCATGGGACTGCTGTGGAAGTAGAGATTCACTGTAGCGGTCACTGATACTACAGCAATCATTGCTGTCTTCCCGATCCCATGCCGAACATCTGCCCTGCTGCATTGTAACCACAGGGGTTTAACCACACAGCAAAGGTGCCATTCCCCTGAATGCCTTGCATTTTTATCACTAAATACAAGCTATTCCCTTATTGAACAAGGTTGGGAGGCAGGGCAGTGACTTCATGAACTCCACCTCATCCAAGCAGAGAACACCTTCTATTCATTGAAAACATGCAAGGTGTTCTGTGAATGGCACCTGTGCCGAGCAAGCAACCCCCTGTGGTTACTATGCAGCAGGACAGGTGCCTGGCACTGGGAACCACAAGACAGTGGCGATCAGATCACTGTAGTAGTGAGGACCACTACAGTAATTTTCTGCCTCTACAGCAGTCCCACAGGTATGGCATTTGCACACTAATATTTGTCTAAGCTGGATAAATGTAGCAATGCAATAACATTTATATGTGGAGTTCAGATTTAAGTTTTTACTGTACTTCTTTATGTCCCTCTTCATGTGTGAAAGTTGACCTGACATGCTCTCAGTCATGGTGAAGTATTATATTAGAAAATATTGATGAAAACTCGTAATAATAGAGAACAGATGAGCATCCATCTTAAATAAAGAAATCTGCAGGTGAGTGCTTAATGTATTATTCCTGTAACAAGGAAAACAGAAGAGCTGTTGACGGCAGGGCTAGGATGTATCTGGATGTTTTTAGGTTCTCTAGTGAGTATCCTCATAAGCACTGTTGTCAAATTTTGTAGCTACGTTTCAGCTGTTCTACATCAATAACAATTCTCCAATAACTACATTAGTTATGGATTTTGATATCTGCCTGTTTACATCAATATTCTGTCATGCTAAGGTAATTTAATGTGGAGTGATTCTGCCTTCGGTTTCTAATAGCCCTTCCCCTGCTGTGACTTATGCCTTGTATACACGATCAGATTTTCCGTCGGGACTTTTCCGACGGAATTCCTTTTAAGCTGTCTTGCATACACACTGTCACACCAAATTCCGGCCGTCAAGAACGTGGTGACGTACAACACTACGATGAGCCGAGAAAAATTAAGTTCTATGCTTCCGAGCATGCGTCAACTTGATTCTGAGCATGCGTGTTTTTTTCTCCGTTGGAGTTCCATACAGACGAATGTCATTTCCGATAGAATTTTTCTTCGTCGGAAAAAGAGAACATGTTCTAACTCCGTCGGAATTTCCGACAGAAATAGTTCGATGGGGCACACACACGGTCCGAATATCCGATGAAAAAATTCCGTCTGACTTTTTTCATCGGAAATTCTGACCGTGTGTACAAGGCATTAGAAGTTACAATAGCCTACAGTAAATATCCCAAAAGTGAGTGTGAGACTGTTGATGTGTCACAAGAGAGTCACAATAGGGAACTAGAGATTGCTGTTTATCAACCCAAAATTTAAAAATAAGTTGTGTGATAGCACTGACCCTACATGTTAACATTATGATAAGAGCGAAAGAGGCAGAGCGATCAAATCATTAATATTTCTAAGACAATGTAAAGAAGAATTGCCAATTTAAAGAATAATTAATAAAATGTTCCTGATGTAACCTGAAACAAATCTACCAGATTGACAAAGCTGCATGTTGCATTGCTTACTAGGTAGGTAGTTATCTCAATACTAAGAAAAATAATGTCTACTGAACTGGAAAATAAATACGTGGATTTTCCAGACATGTACTGGCATGTTTCCTAGATGCAAGTGTAGCGGGCATGTGCTTTTCTGTTTGAATCTGGTGGGGAAACTGTGATGTATGGTTCCCTGGGGCCCACCGGGTGGCGCTGTCACTTTGGGCCCAGGGTTGAGCCATCATTGCAGTGTCGTACCTCTTTTTGGCCTCTCTCAGCGGTTGTATGGTGGGGCGGGGAACCCGCCTTGCTTGCTGGGAGAGGGTATAAAGGGGGCGCCCATTTTTGGTGGCGGGAGTCGAGTCCCAGGCACCTTCAGCCTGAGGGCGGTGGTTCGAGTCGGTCCTCTAGGCGGCCTAGGTCTGGAGGACGTTCGGAGGTCGTGTTCCATCCCAGGCACCTTTAGCCTGGGGTGAGGTACTTGGATGGCGGTCCGGGACTGAGGGTCCCGGATTAAGGCTCCGCGAGGGAGGAACTTCCTAGGGGACCCTGGAAGTGGTTACCCGAATTCAGTGGTGTAAGGGACCGGAGGGGGTACTTACCTAAAGACCTGGTGCAGCAAATTGCCAGTGATGGGTGAGCCTCCGGAGACCGCCCGGAGGGATGTCTTCCTCGATTGGGAGCAGAAACCTACTTCTGGGAAGGAAGTAGGAGAGTTCATTGTGCCTGGGCCAACTCGCATCCACACCCCCTGTCTGTTCTGTTCGTTGAGGGAGTCCAACTGATTGTGTTCACTTTTCCATGAGAAGAATAAAGGAGTGTTGGACTTTAGTGGTGTGGGGCTCATTTACTGGCAGACACTGTTCGAGAAATGAGGAGGAGGCTCCAGATGCAGAACACCGGCCCGAAGGTAAAAGAGAATTGTCTCCCACTGCACACACACACCTGCAGTGGGAACTTGGCGTGGTGACCTTGCACTCTCTCCTCAGAGGTACCCCTAGACAAGAGCCAGAGCCAGAAGAATTAAGAGGAGAGAGAGAGGGCCGCTACACGTGGGGGCTCGGGTCCGGGATGGTGTTCATGCTACTACGGAGTTTGAACGTGTCTGCCCGGAGGAGTTCCGAGTAGGTCGGCCATATTATTGGCCAAAGTGCATCCCTGCTCGAAGTCGCGGACATGACCCAGTAAAAGGAAAGGCCCGCGCAGAAGAGCGAGAAGAGGGAGGAGCTCAGCCGTGTGAGGGACTACACGTGGGGGCTTCTATTTGCACTGCGCCATCAGGCACACCCTCACTGCTTAGTTTGTGGGCGTGACCCAGGAAAGAAGAAAAGCCAGCGAACTAAAGTGCAGAGGGGAGGAGTCCAATACGTGTGATTCGGCGCAAAAACGTGCAGTGCGCAATGGATCAGCAGCAAGTCACCATGTTCGGACAAACAGCGTGGGTTCCACTTCATCCTTCCACCACGTCTTTGACTGCTGCTGCTCCGGTGACCGATACAGGAATTCGGCTAAAGCCAAGGGAACGATTTGCCCTGTATTCAGGAATGGACGTTGAGGCCCTGGGTGTGATTTGTCCCGGCTGCTCGGGACTGGTGTGTCATCTGAAGCCATTCGGGCAATGCAAAGTCTGTGGGGAGTTCCTATTCGAGGTAGATACAGTCATTGAGAAGCCAAGAACCATCTACCCCGGCCGTACCACAGGCAGCACCACTCAAGTTGGAGGAATCATTGCTTTGACAGCCATCTCTGTGCGCACTGCAGCGACCGCGGAGGAGGTCGTGAGTACTCAAATACGGGAGAAATCCGAGGATGCTGACTCGGTCACCACTGTCTCACAGCGTCCACCGCCGAAGAGAAAGATCGGTATGGTAGCCCCGTCCAGCAGTTGCGGTGGACCATCTCGCCTGCCTACGCCCAGCCCGGATGAATCCGGTGAGAAGAGTTCCGGACGTCCTGCCTCAAGAAAAGGCAGAGGTAAACCAGGTGGAGGGACTTGGTGTGTGGGTGGAGGTGTCGGGGATCCACAACCCTGTGTGTCCGTGGGGGGTGGTAGTCCTGTTTCCACTACAGGCTACATACCCGCGGAGGAGTGTGACACCTCCGACCTAGAGTTGCTCTCCGATCTAGGAGACGATGTCGCCATTGATGAACTGTTTGCTCAAAAGGGCTGGGACAAAGTACCTCTCGCCTCGTCCCGCAGAACCAGGGACCCACCCATGTCTACAGGGGATAGTACACCCCGGGTGGAGGCACCAGCGCCTGAGGAGGGGTCCCGTCCCCAGCCCACTCTTGCCTTCCCGGTGCCACCTGCACCTAATGCCGGGGAAAAGAGACTGTTGTTGCGGGCACCTATGCCCAGACCAGATGTGATCAAGGTCCCTCGCCACCCGGACTCAATAGTCTTGCCTGGCGAAGGGGACAAAGCCACTATGCCTCCTCTGGCGAGACTACAACGCCTATTTGGCCAGAAGGTTGCTGCTGAGTATGGGTGGGAGTACCCATACTTGTCCAAGGATTTATTGTATGAAGTGGAAGTTTGCCGGGAGCGCTGGTACAATGATTTTGTGTGGACCCACCTTCAGGTTCCACACGCCCGCAGGTACCTTGCGTGTTCCCCCAAGGCCTCTCAGCGCTTTAAAGACTGCAAAGCAGAATGGATACTGGGATGACATATCCACGCGGACAAGGTGCTGATCCGACGCAGTGAAGGGGAAGATGTCGAGTACCATCTGGAGACCATGGATCAGCACTTGAAGCCACTTGTCCTGCCGCAACTTCGATTCTATCTATAGGAGAAGAGAGACTCCATTTTTGTTCTTTGCATTGCTGAACTTTCCGGGGTTGTTGTTCTTGTTACCCAGAGGAGTTGAAGGACTGTTCCTGTTTGTTCTTCAATTTTCCAGCAAGTAATCATGGACTATGGGGTAGATAGGGCCCAAAGAAGAAGGAAAGTTCCACAAGTGCAGTTGCCGCGATGCTGTCACCAGGTGGCAGTGTTGCGCATCGATATCACTGTTCACACACACACTTTTATGAAGGAAAGGATTTCTCTGCGGAGAAGTTTTTTCATTCTCACACAAATACATATGTGTCAGGGTTTATGTGTGTTAACTTTTTTTTTCCCTCTGCAGGAGAGCATCCCATCAAGACCACTGAGAATGGGGTGGGTCTTAACTAGGATGGGTGGGAAGAGTGTAATGTGAAAATGTGATTTTGAAGTTGTTGTTAATTGTTGTTGTTTCCCTTCCCTTCTCTTTCATGTAGGGCTCAGACACAATTGCTCCAGTTAGTAAGTTTCCAAAAGTTTTTATTTTTGTACAATTTATAGTTGGTTTCTGGACTGGGCTATGTCAGCCGTTGAGGGCATAGTTTATTCCAGACACTGGGGACCAGTGTCAAACCACCAGGGGGAGAGTGTAGCGGGCATGCACTTTCCCTGTGTATTTAAACTGGTAGAGACACCAGTAATGTGCAGTTCCCTGCAGCTTAGCGGTTGGCGCTGTCGCCTTGGGCTGGGGTTGAACCATTGCTGTGTGCCGTACCCCTTTTTGTCCTCCCTCGGCAGTGGTATGGTCTGGCAGATAACCCGCCGTGCTTTCTGGGAGAGGGTATAAAGGGGCGGCCATCTTTGTCACGGGGTCGAGTCCCGGGCACCTTCAGCCTGTGGGCGGTGGTTCGTGTCGGTCCTCTAGGCGGCCTAGGCCTGGAGGACGTTCGGAGGTCATGTTCCATCCCAGGCACCTTTGGCCTGGGGTGAGGTACTCGGATGGAGGTCTGGAGCTCAGTGCCCACCACTGAGTTCCGCGAGGGAAGGAGATCCTAGGGGACCCCGGGAGTGGGTACCCGAATCCAGAGGCGTAATGGACCGGGAGGGGGTACTTGCTTGAAGACCTGGTGCAGCAAATCGCCAGTGACGGGTGAGCCTCCACCGGAGACCGCCTGGAAGGATATTCCCCCTCGATTGGAGACCGCAACCCACTTTCAGGAAGGAAAGTGGAGAGTTCATTGTGTCTGGGCCTACTCATATCCACACCCCTCTGTCTGTTCTACTCGTTGAGGGAGTCCAACTGTCTGTGCATTAGTCTGTTATCGGAAGAATAAAGGAGTGTTGGACTTTATTGGTGTGGGGCTCATTTTCTGGCAGACATTGTTCAAGAAACCACCAGGAGGAGGCTCCAGATGCAGAACACCGACCCGAAGGTAAAAGAGGATTGTCTCTCACTGCACATACATCTGCAGGGGAACTTGGCGTGGTGACCTCGCACTCTCTCCTCAGAGGTACCCCTAGACCAGAGCCAGAATAATAGAGAGGAGAGAGAGGGGGCCGCTACAGTAACAATGCCCATCCAGGTCAATTGAAATGGACTGGAATGCATGTAAATGAATGTAAACGGACAATGGTCAGTTTTTCCATTCATTTTTGCATTGGTTGTTAGGAGCCACCAAACTCTGCAGTCTTAACAACCAGTGACTCATCCCTGCTGTGAGTAGCAAGGATGAGTCATTGGTTGTTAAGGAAGGAGCACCCACTGGCATCAGAGCCATGACTGATCACTGCTGTCAGTGGGGCATTCCCCTGTTGACGGAAAAATAAAAGCAAAAGAGCCAACATGAAAAAAAAAAACTGATGTAAACTGAATCTGTTTTTTTCTTTGAAGAAATGTGATTGAAAGGATATCAGCTGTGTTAAAAGAGTCTAAATAATTGTTTTAGTATGTCTGCCATCATGCCTCAGCAAATAATTTTTTGTGAGTTCATTGCCAAGTTTCCCACCTGTGCATTATCCCAACAAAAGCCCTTCCTGTTGCAGGCTTACAGCACTAAGCCAATGCCTCCCAATTTACAGCAGTGTTGTCTGCTTGTCATGTGAGCACCTTCATTTGGCAGCTGGACTGCCTATCTGATAGATTTGAGCCTGCAATAGGAAGTGCACATACTGGTAGGGTAGTGGTAAGAAACGTAGAAATACATTTTCAAAAATGATTTGTCTAACCCCATCAGTAGTGATGAGCCGAACACCCCCGGGTTCGGTTCGCACCAGAACCCGCAAACGGACCGAAAGTTCGCACGAACATTAGAACCCTATTAAATACAATGGATGCGAACGTTCGGACTCTAAAGTGCTAATTATAACGACTATTATCCATGTTATTGTCCTAAACAGAAGTTGGGAACCCGGGTTCTGCACCAGGGGACATGTATCAATGCAAAAAGAAGTTTTAAAAACGGACGTTTTCCGGGAGCAGTCATTTTAATGATGCATAAAGTGAAAAAAAAAAAGTCAAATATTCCTTTAAATATTGTACCTGGGGGGTGTCTAAAGTATGCCTGTGAAGTGCCACGTGTTTCCCGTGTTTAGAACTGTCCCTGCACAAAATAACATTTCTAAAGGAAAAAAAAGCCATTTAAAACTGCTTGCGGCTTTAATGTAATGTCTGGTCCCGGTAATATGGATGCAAATCTTTAAGAAAAATGGCATAGCTACCCCATCAACCCCCCCCCCTACCCCAGCCCATTACCAGCCCCTTTGGGTCTTGTATGGATATTAAGGGGAACCCCGCACACAAAATAAAAAAGGCCCTATATACTCTGAACAGCCGTATACAGGCGGTGCATACAAGACAGGGACTGTAGGTTTGTTCTTATGTAGAATCTGTTTGTAATTTTGAACAGCTACATTGTTTAAGTGTACCTCCAGCCCAAATACCTATTTTTAAGCTTTTTGGAAAACATAGGGAAGGGTTATCACCCCTGTAACATTTGTTTTGCTGTCTGTGCCCCTGTTCAGAACATTTCACCTAACTTTGCGTCCCAATGACAACTGTTTTTGAAATGTGGTGTTTTTATTGAAACAAGGATTGGTGATAAAGCATCAGTAGAGAGGAGACACCTTTCTCCCATATTAATTCTTACAGGAGAGAATTTTCCTTCCAAGGGGTAGATTTCCTCTCACTTCCTGTTGTCTTCTTCCGTTTGCAAGTAGTAGTCGTTTGTAAGTTGGATGTTTGAAAGTAGGGACCTGCCGTATATACTCTGCAGAAATTGGCCCCTTAGGTGTTGGTGTTGGCACAACACTGTAAGCACTCACAGTTACTCTTGGTGGGTGCTGGAACGCCCTGCTGTCAACTATTATATCAGGAATTGTAATAACATATAATTGTTGATCAGTGGTAGTAAAAATTGGGCCTTTGATGGTGGTGCTGGTGCCACAACACTGTAAGGCCTGACAGTTACTCTTGGTGGGCGCAGCAATGGGCCCTGCTGTGAATTATTAGATCAATAATTATAATTGCATGCCCCTGTTGAACAGGGGCTGAAAAATTGGGCCTTTGGTGGTGGTGGTGGTGGTGATGGTGGTGCTGGTGCCACAACACTGTAAGGCCTGACAGTTACTCTTGGTGGGCGCAGCAATGGGCCCTGCTGTGAATTATTAGATCAATAATTATAATTGCATGCCCCTGTTGAACAGGGGCTGAAAAATTGGGCCTTTGGTGGTGGTGGTGGTGGTGATGGTGGTGCTGGTGCCACAACACTGTAAGGCCTGACAGTTACTCTTGGTGGGCGCAGCAATGGGCCCTGCTGTGAATTATTAGATCAATAATTATAATTGCATGCCCCTGTTGAACAGGGGCTGAAAAATTGGGCCTTTGGTGGTGGTGGTGGTGGTGATGGTGGTGCTGGTGCCACAACACTGTAAGGCCTGACAGTTACTCTTGGTGGGCGCAGCAATGGGCCCTGCTGTGAATTATTAGATCAATAATTATAATTGCATGCCCCTGTTGAACAGGGGCTGAAAAATTGGGCCTTAGGCACTGGTGGCACAACACTGCAACCCCTCACAGATACTGTACTTGGAGCACAGCAATGAGGCCTGTTGCAAAGTATTGCATCAAAAATTGTAATTACACGCCCCTGTTAAACAGGGGCTGAAAAATTGGGCCTTAGCCACTGGTGGCGTCACCCATAAACCAAAATGATCTTCCAAGCTATCATCATTAATCGTATCATTGAGGAGGAGGAGGAGGATAGCCAGTCAACATAACAGCACAGGCACTCAGCATCAGCATCAGTCTTGAAGGGATGTGACATTTTAAAATCAATTAGTCTGTTATATCAGCATCAGGTGTGTGGTAGCTGGTGGTGATCCAAGACTGGTTCATCTTGATGAAAGTCAGTCGATCAACCGAGTCGGTGGACAGGCGCACCCTGTGATCCGTGACAAATCCTCCAGCAGCACTGAATGTGCGTTCTGAAAGAACGCTGGATGCAGGACAGGCCAGTAGCTCAATTGCATACTGTGCAAGCTCTGGCCAGTGATCCATCCTCAAGACCCAGTAAGCCAGAGGATTTTCGGTGGGGAAGGTGTCCAAGTCTGACCTTGCCCCTAGGTATTCCTGCACCATGTATATCAGACGCTGGCGATGGTTGCTGGAACCGATCATACTTTGGGGCTGCGGACTAAAGAATTGTCTGAACGCATCGGTCAGACGGCCACCTTCCCCACCACTCCTTCTTTGACTGCCCGAAGCCTCAGCAACTCGTTGTCCAGGACCAGGAGTTTGTAACCTCCCAGTCTCTGGGAACGCGTTGCACAGACCTTTCTGCAAGGCCTCCCGGAGTTGTCTCATCCTCTGCTCCCTCTGCGACGGTAACATAAGGTCTGCAACCTTACCCTTGTACCGTGGATCAAGGAGAGTGGCCAGCCAGTAATGGTCCCTCTCCTTGATCCGAAGAATACAAGGATCCTTCCGCAGACTTTGCAGGATCAGGGAGGCCATGCAGCGTAGGTTAGCTGAGGCATTCAGTCCGGAGTCCTCTGGGTCACTAAGGACGACATGATCTGCAGCCACCTCCTCCCAGCCACGTACAAGTCCACTGGTTTCTTGGGACTGTAAATCATCCCTAAAAGACTGCTGCTGATGATGCTGAGTGCCAGCCTCCACCTCCATGCTGACACAATCCTCCTCCTCCTCCTCCTCCTCCTGTGCGATGGGTGGGACAGAAGGAACACTGTCTGGGTAAAGGGGGCCTTGAGAGGCAAGGAAGTCCTCCTCTTCCTGCCTCTGTTCTGCCTCAAGTGCCCTGTCCATTATTCCACGCAGCGTGTGCTCCAACAGGTGGACAAGAGGTACAGTGTCACTGATGCATGCACTGTCACTGCTCACCATCCTCGTGGCCTCCTCAAATGGCGCCAGGACAGTGCATGCATCCCTGATCATGCCCCACTGGCGTGGTGAAAAAAACCCGAGCTCCCCTGACCCTGTCCTGGTGCCGTAGTCGCACAGGTACTCATTGATGGCCCTCTGCTGCGTGTGCAGCCGCTGCAGCATGGCCAACGTTGAGTTCCACCTGGTGGGCATGTCACATATAAGGCGGTTCTTGGGCAGGTTCAACTCCTTTTGCAGCTCAGCCAGGCGAGCACTGGCATTATAAGATCTGCGGAAATGAACACAGACTTTCCTGGCCTGCCTCAGGACATCCTGTAAGCCCGGGTACCTGCCCAAGAACCGCTGCACCACCAGGTTAAGGACGTGAGCCATACAGGGCACATGGGTCAGTTGTCCCTGTCGGAGGGCGGAGAGGAGGTTGGTGCCATTGTCGCAAACCACCATTCCTGGCTTAAGCTGGCGTGGTGTCAACCACCTCTCGGCCTGCCCCTGCAGAGCAGACAGGACCTCTGCCCCAGTGTGGCTCCTGTCCCCCAAACACACCAGCGCAAGCACAGCATGGCATCTTTTTGCCTGCGTACTTGCGTAGCCCCTTGAACGCCTACGGAGCACCGCTGGTTCCGAGGACAAACCACAGGAAGAGGCCATGGAGGAAGAAGAAGAGGAAGGGGTGGAGGAGAGAGGTGTGTCACAACCAGTAGTAGCATTTTGGAGGCGTGGCGGCGGAACAACCTCCAACACTACTGCACCTTGTCCTGCATCCTTCCCAGCTGCCAAAAGAGTGACCCAATGGGCCGTGAAAGAAAGGTAACGTCCCTGTCCATGCCTGCTGGACCATGAGTCAGCGGTAATATGCACCTTACCGCTGACCGCCCTGTCCAGCGAGGCCAAGACATTGCCTTCCACATGCCTGTAGAGAGCCGGAATCGCCTTCCATGAGAAAAAGTGGCGTTTGGGAACCTGCCACTGAGGAACCGCACATTGCACAAACTCACGGAAGGGGGCCGAGTCTACCAACTGAAAAGGCAGCAGTTGAAGCGCTAGCAATTTAGCCAAGCTAGCATTCAACCGCTGGGCATGTGGATGGCTGGGAGTGAACTTCTTTCGACGGTCCAGCAGCTGGGGCAGGGAAATTTGCCTGCTAGAATCGGACGTCGGTGTACTGCTAGCAGAGTGGCCGCAAGTACTTGGCTGTGACACACCTAATTCTACACCTTCATTCCTCTCAGTGCAGGTTTCAGAGAGGACTGAAGGTATAGTGGGGTTGGAGATCCCAGCTGATGCGGTGCAAGGAGAGGTCCGCTTTGTTCTTTGGTGTGGGTCTTTAAGGTAGGCTTGCCAATGAGCTGCATGGTAGGTCAACATATGTCTGATCAAGCATGTGGTGCCCAAGGGGCTGATGTTTTGGCCACGCGATATACGCTTGAGACATGTTGCAAACAGCAGCTGTGCGATCTGATGCACTCGCCTCAAAAAAGGCCCACACCAAAGAACTTTTTGAATGACGGGCAGAGGCAGCGCCCTGCACAGGCGGAGCTCTGCGGTGTGATTCCGTCGGTGTGCTGCCCATACGCTGGCCACCCAAGGGCATCCTGCCTCGTTGGAGATGTGCCTCCTCCTCATCCTCCTCCTCCTCCTCTCTCCTATTAGGCACCCACGTGGAGTCAGTGACCTCATCATCCCCTCCCTCCTCATCACTGGAGCCAATCTGGCAGTATGCTGCAGCTGCTGGAGCATGACTGCCAGATTGGTGTCCTTCTTGAGCATCCCCTCTCTCTGCTCTCACGCTACTGCCTTCCTCTATCTGGGTATCATCATCAGATCCTTCGAAACGCTGGGCATCCTCCTGGAGCATGTACCCAACACTGTGCTCAAACAGTTCGGGGGACTCCTCAGGAGGAGGACATGGTGGGTCTAGGGAAGGATTGACTAATGAAGATAATGATACCAGAGAAGAGGACGCTTTGGCAGCTGCTTTGCCAGTACCCTGAGCCTGGGTGAGAGAGGATGAGGAGGATGAGGTGGGCTTGGTCATCCACTCTACCAAGTCTTCGGCATGATGTGGCTCAACATGTCCAGCTGCCGAAAAGAAGGACAAGCGTGTCCCATGGCCATTTGCTGATGACAATGCACCGCGTCCACGACCAGCACTGTTGCCCCCAGACACAGAGCCTGCTTGCCCTCTTTTTTTGCCTCCTGACTGTCTGCCTCTCCTTGTTTGCCTTCCAGACATTTTAATGGATGGCCTGCAGGGAGATGGGAAAAAGAGCAATAAGGGCTACCTTCAGGTGTATACTGTGCAGGAGGCTTAGCAACAATGACACTGTCCCCTGCCTATCCTTCTCTGTCCCTAAACACAAGGATTTGCAATATGCTTCAGCAAGATTGGTTTAGAACAGAATAGCTCACTGACACTTTCCCTCACTGTACCTCTCTGTCCCTAAACTCAAGGATTTCAAATATGGTTCAGCAAGATTGGTTTAGAACAGAATAGCACACTGTCAGTTTCACTCACTGTCCTTCTCTGTCCCTACAAACAAGATTTAGCACAGAATAGCACACTGATAGTTTCCACAAGTGTCCTTCTCTGTCCCTAAACTCAAGGATTTCAAATATGGTTCAGCAAGATTGGTTTAGAACAGAATAGCACACTGACACTTTCCCTCACTGTACCTCTCTGTCCCTAAACTCAAGGATTTCAAATATGGTTCAGCAAGATTGGTTTAGAACAGAATAGCACACTGTCAGTTTCACTCACTGTCCTTCTCTGTCCCTACAAACAAGATTTAGCACAGAATAGCACACTGATAGTTTCCACGAGTGTCCTTCTCTGTCCCTAAACTCAAGGATTTCAAATATGGTTCAGCAAGATTGGTTTAGAACAGAATAGCTCACTGACACTTTCCCTCACTGTACCTCTCTGTCCCTAAACTCAAGGATTTCAAATATGGTTCAGCAAGATTGGTTTAGAACAGAATAGCTCACTGACACTTTCCCTCACTGTACCTCTCTGTCCCTAAACTCAAGGATTTCAAATATGGTTCAGCAAGATTGGTTTAGAACAGAATAGCACACTGTCAGTTTCACTCACTGTCCTTCTCTGTCCCTACAAACAAGATTTAGCACAGAATAGCACACTGATAGTTTCCACGAGTGTCCTTCTCTGTCCCTAAACTCAAGGATTTCAAATATGGTTCAGCAAGATTGGTTTAGAACAGAATAGCACACTGACACTTTCCCTCACTGTACCTCTCTGTCCCTAAACTCAAGGATTTCAAATATGGTTCAGCAAGATTGGTTTAGAACAGAATAGCACACTGTCATTTTCCCTCACTGTACCTCTCTGTCCCTAAACTCAAGGATTTCAAATATGGTTCAGCAAGATTGGTTTAGAACAGAATAGCTCACTGACACTTTCCCTCACTGTACCTCTCTGTCCCTAAACTCAAGGATTTCAAATATGGTTCAGCAAGATTGGTTTAGAACAGAATAGCACACTGTCAGTTTCACTCACTGTCCTTCTCTGTCCCTACAAACAAGATTTAGCACAGAATAGCACACTGATAGTTTCCACGAGTGTCCTTCTCTGTCCCTAAACTCAAGGATTTCAAATATGGTTCAGCAAGATTGGTTTAGAACAGAATAGCACACTGTCAGTTTCACTCACCGTCCTTCTCTGTCCCTACAAACAAGATTTAGCACAGAATAGCACACTGATAGTTTCCACGAGTGTCCTTCTCTGTCCCTAAACTCAAGGATTTCAAATATGGTTCAGCAAGATTGGTTTAGAACAGAATAGCACACTGTCAGTTTCACTCACTGTCCTTCTCTGTCCCTACAAACAAGATTTAGCACAGAATAGCACACTGATAGTTTCCACGAGTGTCCTTCTCTGTCCCTAAACTCAAGGATTTCAAATATGGTTCAGCAAGATTGGTTTAGAACAGAATAGCACAATGTCAGTTTCACTCACTGTCCTTCTCTGTCCCTACAAACAAGATTTAGCACAGAATAGCACACTGATAGTTTCCATGAGTGTCCTTCTCTGTCCCTAAACTCAAGGATTTCAAATATGGTTCAGCAAGATTGGTTTAGAACAGAATAGCACACTGTCAGTTTCACTCACTGTCCTTCTCTGTCCCTACAAACAAGATTTAGCACAGAATAGCACACTGATAGTTTCCACGAGTGTCCTTCTCTGTCCCTAAACTCAAGGATTTCAAATATGGTTCAGCAAGATTGGTTTAGAACAGAATAGCTCACTGACACTTTCCCTCACTGTACCTCTCTGTCCCTAAACTCAAGGATTTCAAATATGGTTCAGCAAGATTGGTTTAGAACAGAATAGCTCACTGACACTTTCCCTCACTGTACCTCTCTGTCCCTAAACTCAAGGATTTCAAATATGGTTCAGCAAGATTGGTTTAGAACAGAATAGCACACTGTCAGTTTCACTCACTGTCCTTCTCTGTCCCTACAAACAAGATTTAGCACAGAATAGCACACTGATAGTTTCCACGAGTGTCCTTCTCTGTCCCTAAACTCAAGGATTTCAAATATGGTTCAGCAAGATTGGTTTAGAACAGAATAGCACACTGACACTTTCCCTCACTGTACCTCTATGTCCCTAAACTCAAGGATTTCAAATATGGTTCAGCAAGATTGGTTTAGAACAGAATAGCACACTGACACTTTCCCTCACTGTACCTCTCTGTCCCTAAACTCAAGGATTTCAAATATGGTTAAGCAAAATTGGTTTAGAACAGAATAGCTCACTGACACTTTCCCTCACTGTACCTCTCTGTCCCTAAACTCAAGGATTTCAAATATGGTTCAGCAAGATTGGTTTAGAACAGAATAGCACACTGTCAGTTTCACTCACTGTCCTTCTCTGTCCCTACAAACAAGATTTAGCACAGAATAGCACACTGATAGTTTCCACGAGTGTCCTTCTCTGTCCCTAAACTCAAGGATTTCAAATATGGTTCAGCAAGATTGGTTTAGAACAGAATAGCACACTGTCAGTTTCACTCACTGTCCTTCTCTGTCCCTACAAACAAGATTTAGCACAGAATAGCACACTGATAGTTTCCACGAGTGTCCTTCTCTGTCCCTAAACTCAAGGATTTCAAATATGGTTCAGCAAGATTGGTTTAGAACAGAATAGCACACTGTCAGTTTCACTCACTGTCCTTCTCTGTCCCTACAAACAAGATTTAGCACAGAATAGCACACTGATAGTTTCCACGAGTGTCCTTCTCTGTCCCTAAACTCAAGGATTTAAAATATGGTTCAGCAAGATTGGTTTAGAACAGAATAGCTCACTGACACTTTCCCTCACTGTACCTCTCTGTCCCTAAACTCAAGGATTTCAAATATGGTTCAGCAAGATTGGTTTAGAACAGAATAGCTCACTGACACTTTCCCTCACTGTACCTCTCTGTCCCTAAACTCAAGGATTTCAACTATGGTTCAGCAAGATTGGTTTAGAACAGAATAGCACACTGTCAGTTTCACTCACTGTCCTTCTCTGTCCCTACAAACAAGATTTAGCACAGAATAGCACACTGATAGTTTCCACGAGTGTCCTTCTCTGTCCCTAAACTCAAGGAATTCAAATATGGTTCAGCAAGATTGGTTTAGAACAGAATAGCACACTGACACTTTCCCTCACTGTACCTCTCTGTCCCTAAACTCAAGGATTTCAAATATGGTTCAGCAAGATTGGTTTAGAACAGAATAGCACACTGACACTTTCCCTCACTGTACCTCTCTGTCCCTAAACTCAAGGATTTCAAATATGGTTCAGCAAGATTGGTTTAGAACAGAATAGCTCACTGACACTTTCCCTCACTGTACCTCTCTGTCCCTAAACTCAAGGATTTCAAATATGGTTCAGCAAGATTGGTTTAGAACAGAATAGCACACTGTCAGTTTCACTCACTGTCCTTCTCTGTCCCTACAAACAAGATTTAGCACAGAATAGCACACTGATAGTTTCCACGAGTGTCCTTCTCTGTCCCTAAACTCAAGGATTTCAAATATGGTTCAGCAAGATTGGTTTAGAACAGAATAGCACACTGACACTTTCCCTCACTGTACCTCTCTGTCCCTAAACTCAAGGATTTCAAATATGGTTCAGCAAGATTGGTTTAGAACAGAATAGCACACTGACACTTTCCCTCACTGTACCTCTCTGTCCCTAAACTCAAGGATTTCAAATATGGTTCAGCAAGATTGGTTTAGAACAGAATAGCTCACTGACACTTTCCCTCACTGTACCTCTCTGTCCCTAAACTCAAGGATTTCAAATATGGTTCAGCAAGATTGGTTTAGAACAGAATAGCACACTGTCAGTTTCACTCACTGTCCTTCTCTGTCCCTACAAACAAGATTTAGCACAGAATAGCACACTGATAGTTTCCACGAGTGTCCTTCTCTGTCCCTAAACTCAAGGATTTCAAATATGGTTCAGCAAGATTGGTTTAGAACAGAATAGCACACTGACACTTTCCCTCACTGTACCTCTCTGTCCCTAAACTCAAGGATTTCAAATATGGTTCAGCAAGATTGGTTTAGAACAGAATAGCACACTGACACTTTCCCTACCTATCCTTATTTGTCCCTAAACACAAGGAATCCAGGATTAGTAAAGGAAAAAAAATGACACTGTCCCTGCCTATGCTTCTCTTTCCCTGCTCCGGAACACACTACACAAGGCTGCCGCGCTGGCGGCCTTTTATAGTGTGGGGCGTGTACTAAACACCCTCAGCAATAATTGGCCACAGGCATCCTGCCTGTGGCCAATCATTGCTCTCCTCGCTGCCGGCGCTGTGATTGGCCAAGCATGCGGGGTCACAGTGCATGCTTGGCCAATCACAGCGCCTGGATGACACTGCGATGGCATAGTGCATTGTGGGCCGTTCGCGTCACTCGAATTTGGCGCGAACGGCCCAAATCGTTCGATCTTCGTCGAACAATCTAACAGCCGATGTTCGAGTCGAACGTATTTTCGACTCGAACACGAAGCTCATCCCTGCCCATCAGCTCTCACACTCATATTCTCCGTACAACCCAGAATGGTTTTTACTTATCTGTTATGGACCTGTTTATAACTTTGTCATTACTTAAAGTGGATGTAAACCCAATTTTTTTTTTATTTATTTTTTTCTGTCACAATGTAGAGTATAAGATTTCCTATAATTTGTGCCAGGTCTTGCCAGAAAGAGTTAAAGTGGTTGTAAACCTGTTTTAAAAAAATAAAAAAATAAATATGCAAGACAAAGCCATAATGAGCTAGTATGACTAGCATACTAGCTCATTATACATCACTTACCTTTAATCGGGGCCCCCCGAAGCTGTCCTCATCTCCCCCTCAAGCCGCAGCCATCGCTCCACAGATACCCGGAAGGTTACTTCCGGGTATCGCCGCTCCGACCGCTCCGACCAATCACAGCGTTGCTCCGCATGCGCGCGGGAGCCGGCAAAGCCGGATTTGTGAATGGGGATTAACCCTGTGAATGCACCGTTGTCTACGGCGCGCATGGAGGGTTTACAACCACTTTAATCCTGCTCTGAGCAATAGTCTTTTATTGTTCAGTGAGATAAAACGGACAAACAGAGAAAAACCTTTGTCCATTCCGCCCCCTTTCTTTGAGTGACAGGTTATTTACATATCTTGTGCACTAGCTTTAGACAGGCATTATTTTTTAATTCCCCCCCCCCCACTCCTTTTCTGAAGGCATGTGGATACTTTTCTGGATTTTGACTGGATGTTAGTGATCATAGCAGAAGGAATACACAGGAGAAAATGCATGTTGACAAGGGGAGTGTAGAGGTGGGCGGGGAGTCTACTGACATCACGACTCCACCCACCGAGCTCCAGACAACAGATCCACCCACAGAATCTGCAGTTTTTCAGTTCTTATAACAGACAGAGGGGAGACATTTGACAGATAAGGATACATGCAGGAGGCATCTATATCCTTATAGATCAGCACTATGGCAGTAGTTTAGAAAGGATGAGAGTGGGTTTACATCCACTTTAAGATAACAATGTAATACATATACAGTATATAATTCTTTAAGGGCTTATTTACATTGGGTTCGACTTTAACACACATTAAAAGGCCTACCGCTTCAACATGCTTCTTTCATGTTTTTGGTGCTTTGGTAATGCTTCTGTGTTGCTTCATTGATGCTTTGCTGATGTTTTTTCAAAGCTTTAATAAACCTTAGCAAATGCCCTGTGTGTGTGTGTTGATTTTTTTATTTATTTTAAAGGGACCCAGTAGAACCACAGCTCTCTAGTACCTCCACTCAGCAGATCCCAGCTCATTAGTACCCTTATTCAGCAGATCGCCAACTCATTGGCACCTGTGTTCAGCAGATCCACAGCTTATTAGTACCCTCATTCAGCAGACCCCCTGCTCAGTAGTATCCCCAGCTCTGCTGATACTTCTCTCAGTAGTATCCCCAGCTTTGCTGATCACTCGCTCAGTAGTATATCCAAACTCTGCTGATCCCCTTCTCAGTAGTAACCCCCAGCTCTGCTGATTCCCCACTCAATAGTAACCCCCGGCTCTGCTGATCTCTCACTAAGTAGTAACTCCCAGCTCTACTGATCATCTTGTTTGCTGATCCTCCTTCCTCTCTGGTCCCCGCTTACCTCCCAATATATTGCAAGGCATTCTGTGAATGGCACCTTTGCTGAGCGGGCAACCCCATGTGTTTACTATGTGTTTACTATGCAGCACCACTTGTGACGTCCGCAAGTTTCTCCTGCTCTGGTCCCCCAGCTCTGCTGGTCCTCTGCTGCTCAGTCCCATCTCTTCAGTCCCCACTCACCTTCCACTACAGCATTCCCATGTTGCACACCACAAAATCTGAATATTATCTACTGTACAAAAGGACACCTTAAATCTGTTCCTGTTAATATAATGAACCTGTCAATTAACAGCTTAATATACTTTTAGTAGGCCCATATGATTATAACCTCTTTTCAATATTCTTTTTCAGAAAAAAAACTTAAAATGTTAATATTCAGAGATTTAGTTATAAAAATATGATAGGCACCTTGCAGTTTGATAGCATGAATATTTTCCAAGTAATTTTTTTTTTGCCTGAATCACAAATACCTGTCTAGTATTTAAATGTCACATTACATGTATGTTTAAATATGGAGTCGTAATCTGTCAGAGTAGATCATAAACGTATAGTAGGTATATGATGTGACTAGAAATGTAAAGCAATAATAGGGTGAACCAAAAAGGAAAATGATATAATTTCTTACTCATTCCCAACCCAGTAGCAAGGTTAGGATACTCAACAGAGACTTCACAAATATTGTGACTTGGACACCACTTCTCCAGGAGCATTGAGGGTCCACTATTAATGGTGACTTTTTAGATATACAGTAAATGTGATTGGAAGAATTCTTATATTGGGGGACATTTTAAGTGCTTTCAAGAGCATGTCATTTTGTACTATGATCCAGGGTCCAGGTGATTGACTTTTTTTCACAAAAGGTACTAGTGATAGTTATTAAGTAAACTTACAAATGTATCTTTTGGTATTTCCCTTTATCCACATCTATCTTTGATGAAGAAAAAACAATGGAAAAGCAAAGAAAAAAGTGATGAAGAACACACATACAAAACAGGGGGTATTTTACATTATTCATTGGTATATATTAGCATCCAATGACTGATGCATCCCCGAAGGCTAAAAACAAACTGGTGATGTTCTGATTGATCCTGGCCAAAAGCTTAAACTATGTAAATTCTCATTTACAATTTAAGATGTATTGCGTTTTATCTATTCTTTTTCTGGCCTGGGAAAACTGCAGCATCTCAATTTTCCATTGCATAGTGAAGAAATTATCTATCAGTGTCTGCTACTGCAAGACAAATATAGTCCACCAGGCAGCCATGTTGACATTAACTTCCAAGTTGTCAAGAGATTACAAATTAATTGTGTAGTACGGGGGCTGAATTAGCTCCCATTTCTTTGCATTATCACCTTTCACAGTAAATTAATGAATATAAATACTGCATGAAGATTTGACCTGTCTTTTTATATTTTTTTGCCCTACAATTTATTTTCCTGCATAAACATTACTCACACAAATCAGTCTGATATTTAGATCATATATGTTGCTAGGAATATATTGTTTCAGTCTATGATGCCCACTAGGGATGAGCCGAACACCCCCCTATTCGGTTCGCACCAGAACCTGCGAACAGACCTAAAGTTCGCGTGAACTTTAGAACCCTATTAACTACAATGGACTCGAACGTTCAAAATCTAAAGTGCTAATTATAAAGGCTAATATGCAAGTTATTGTCCTAAAAAGGGTTTGGGGACCCGGATCCTGCCCCAGAGGACATGTATCAATGCAAAAAAAGGTTTAGAAACGGCCGTTTTTTCGGGAGCAGTGATTTTAATAATGCATAAAGTGAAACAATAAAAAGTGAAATATTTCTTTAAATTTCGTACCTGGGGGGGTGTATAGTATGCCTGTAAAGCAGCACTTGTTTCCCTTGCTTAGAACTGTCCCTGCACAAAATGTCATTTCTGAAGGAAAAAAACCATTTAAAACCGCTCGCGGCTATAATGAATTGTCGGCTCCGGGCAATACAGAGAAAAGTCATTGATAAAAAAAAAAAAATGTGTGGGGGTCCCCCCGAATTTAATTACCAGGCCCTTCAGGTCTGGTATGGATATTAGGGGAACCCTGCATCAAATTTAAAAAAAAAATGGCGTGGAGTTCCCCCAAAAATCCATACCAGACCCTTTATCCGAGCACGCAACATGGCAGGCCGCAGGAAAAGAGGGGGGGACGAGAGAGCGCCCCCCCTCCTGGGGGGAGGATGGGGAGGATGTCCCTATGTTGATGGGGACAAGGGCCTCATCCCCACAACCCTTGCCCAGTGGTTGTGGGGGTCTGCGGGCAGGAGGCTTATCGGAATCTGGAAGACCATATTAACAAAGGGGACCCCCAGATCCCGCCCCCCTATGTGAATTGGTAAGGGGTACATTGTACCCCTACCATTTCACGAAGAAAGGGTAAAAAAAACACACAGACACCTTGGAAAAGTCCTTTATTAAAAATAAAAAATAAAAAACACATTCCAGCGATGTAATCCAATGTCCCGCGGTGATCCAATGTCCAGCGCTGCAGTCTCCACTCAAAACATCATTGGCTGAGCGGACCTACACTGCGGAGGAAGTTCCCCATCAGGTCCACTCAGCCAATGACGTAGGCGGGGTCTGAGGTACGAGGGGGCGGGGGCGCCCTCGTATCTCAGACTCCGCCTACATCTTGGCTGAGTGGACCTGATGGGGAACTTCCTCTTCAGTGTAAAAAAATGAATAGACCCGCCCCTTCTCACGTTCCCCATCAGGTCCGCTCCTGATGGGGAACGTGAGAAGGGGCGAGTCTATAAATTTTTTTACACTGAAGAGGAAGTTCCCCATCAGGTCCGCTTAGCCAATGACGTAGGCGGGGTCTGAGGTACGAGGGCGCCCCTGCCCCCTTGTACCTCAGACCCCGCCTACGTCATTGGCTGAGCGGACCTGATGGGGAACTTCCCCTGCAGTGTAGGTCCACACAGCCAATGACGTTTCGAGTGGAGACTGCAGCGCTGGACATCGGATCGCCGCGGGACATTGGATTACATCGCTGGAATGTGTTTTTAATTTTTTATTTTTAATAAAGGACTTTTCCAAGGTGTCTGTGTGTTTTTTTTCCTTTTTTTACACTTTCTTTGTGAAATGGTAGGGGTACAATGTACCCCTTACCAATTCACATGGGGGGGCCGGGATCTGGGGGAACCCTTTGTTAAAGGGGTCTTCCAGATTCCGATAAGCCTCCTGCCCGCAGACCCCCACAACCACCGGGCAAGGGTTGTGGGGATGAGGCCCTTGTCCCCATCAACATGGGGTCATCCTCCCCATGTTGAGGGCATGTGGCCTGGTACAGTTCAGGAGGGGGGCGCTCTCTCGTCCCCCCCTCTTTTCCTGCGGCCTGCCAGGTTGCGTGCTCGGATAAATGGTCTGGTATGGATTTTTGGGGGAACTCCACGCCATTTTAAAAAAAAAATTGGGGTGGAGTTCCCCTTAAAATCTATACCAGACCTGAAGGGCCTGGTAATTGAATTTGGGGGGACCCCCACGCTTTTTTTTTTATCAATGACTTTTCTATGTATTGCCGGGAGCCGACAATTCATTATAGCCGCGAGTGAGTTTTAAATGACTTTTTTTCCTTCAGAAATAACACTTTGTGCAGGGACAGTTCTACGCACAGGAAACAAGCGCAACTTTATAGGAATACTATACACACACCCTAGGTACGAAATTTTAAGGAATATTTCACTTTTAATGTTTCACTTTAAGCATTATTAAAATCACTGCTCCCGAAAAAAATTCAGTTTTTAAAACTTTTTTTTGCATTGATACATGTCCCCTGGGCAGGACCCGGGTCCCCAAATACTTTTTATGACAATAACTTGCATTATAGCCTTTAAAATTAGCACTTTAGATTTCTCCCATAGACTTTTACAGGGTGTTCCGCGACTTTTCGAATTTGCCGCGAACACCCCAAATTGTTCGCTGTTCGGCGAACATGCAAACAGGCAATGTTAGAGTCGAACATGAGCTCGACTCGAACTTGAAGCTCATCCCTAATGCCCACATTCTCAAAGACTTAAAAGAGAAACATGTTCCATTGATCATAAGACTATTTGTGAGTCTTGTGACTACTCTCACATCTCAAATATGCATAGCAAAGTCCAAATAAGAACTACCTCCTTCAGAATCAGAACATTTGCAATCTATTAATGTATGGGTAAATGGGCAATCTCGCGCTAATAATCAATAGTCAAAAATAAAGCTGCTATCCCCAAATTTCAAAAATGGATAAATCTTGAAACAGAACAATTGGTATCTATTAATGTAGTATTAAGCACTCACAACTACTCCCTTCTTTACGTATCGTTATAACTAAATCTTGTTATGAAGTATTGAAATTCACAAAGTTTGTACTGTCTTGATATCTCAAAACATGCCAGGAAATTAAAGTGCAAGAGCAGTCATAATATTTTTTTGCGTAGATTGGGGAAGAATTAGAGATTTGGGGTTTTTACTGTTATCTGTGGCTCTGATGTCTCAGAGATGTCTCCTCATTTCCTGTGCTAGTGAAAATGCTTTATATAGAGGAAGTAAGGGCAAATCTCCTACAGTAACACAGGCAGGAATAAAAAATAATATTGTAAAGTAGAATGCTTGAGCTTCCATAACCTTTTCATTGCTATATTTCTCCCTTTCCCCCCCACTTTCTGTCTGCAAACCTACTGTCAAAAGAACAGTTAAAACCTTATAAAGGGGAAAATCCTTCCTAACTCTTTTAGACAAATAACCTCTGATGCCCTTCTGAAGTTATTTTCAGGTTAGACACTATATAGACACTATATAGTCAACAACCGCCCAAAAACAAATTTCATGAGACACCTATTACCCTTTAACCACTTCAGCCTGGACCATTTGGCTGGCCAAAGACCTGGCCACTTTTGCAATTCGGCACTGCGTCACTTTAACTGACAATTGCGTGGTCGTGCGACGTGGCTCCCAAACAAAATCTACGTCCTTTTTTTCCCACAAATAGAGCATTCTTTTGGTGGTATTTGATCACCTCTGTGGTTTTTATTTTTTGCGCTATACACAAAAATAGAGTGACAATTTTGAAAAAAATTCAATATTTTTACTTTTTGCTATAATAAATATCCCCAAAAATATATATATAAAAAAAAACATTTTTTTTCCTTAGTTTAGGCCGATACATATTCTTCTACATATTTTTGGTAAAAAAAATAGCAATAAGCGTTTATTGATTGGTTTGCGCAAAAGTTATAGCGTCTACAAAATAGGGGATAGTTTTATGCCATTTTTATTCATATTTATTTTTTTGCTAGTAATGGCGGCGATCAGCGATTTTTATCATGACTGCGACATTATGGCAGACACATCGTACACTTTTGACATCATTTTGGGACCATTGTAATTTTTACAGCGATCAGTGCTATAAAAATGCACTGATTACTGTAAAAATTACACTGGCAGGGAAGGGGTTAACCTGTAGGGGGTGCTGAAGGGGTTAAGTGGGACCTAGTGAGTTATTCTAACTGTTAGGGGGCGTGGCTTGCCGTGACACATCACTGATCGCTGTTCCCGATGACAGGGAACAGACGATCAGTGACATGTCACTAGGAAGCACGGGGAGATGTTGTGTTTACACTAACATCTCCCCGTTCTTCAGCTCTGTGACACGATCGTGGGACACCGGCGGACATCGAGTCTGCGGGTCCCGCGGGCACTGTCACGGAGCTCGTGGCAGGGTCGCGCGTGCCACCGGCGGTGCGCGTGCGACCACACGGCGACAATTTAAAGGGGACGTATATATACGCCCATTTGCCCAGTCGTGCCATTCTGTCGACATAAATAGTCGTGCGGCGGTCGGCAAGCGGTTAAAAAGATTTGTACCTCAGACACTCCACTTTGGCACACCATAACATTACTATACAATCTGTTTGGCAAACTTTCTACCAAAGATCCTTACTTTCAGGTCAGAGAATGCATAGTCAACAACCTCCAAAAATGACATATCTCAGACAATTATCACCCTATGAAAAGATATGTACCTCAGACACCAGTTTCAATCCCACCGATGATACTATCAGCATGAAATTTTGCATGTTTCTTCCAGGCATTATCGTTTCCTCCCACACTCCAAATAAATGTTGGTAGGTGAACAGGCTCCTGTCAAAATTGGTCTTTCCATGTGTATGTACTGTATGTATATAAAGTAGGCACCTTTTATTCTAAGCTCCCTGAGGGCACAGACTCATGTGACTATACAATATACTGTACTGTATATGTAAAGTGCTGTGTAAAATTGTTGAAGTGTAACCCTAATTCCTTTGGTCTAAACATGAATGCACTAATGCAAACAAGCTCATTGCAACTGACTAAAAATTATCTTCTTCTTATCAATTGTCCTACAACATTTAACAGTAACTTTTTTGACTTTTGTCATTACTGTATTTCTGTACAATTTTGTGTAACACAGTGCTAAGCTTTTTGCTTTGGCACTTTTCTGTACCGTATCTAATTGTGCTTGAAAAACACTCCTTAAATTTTTTTGGAATAATAATAACATCACATTCTTAGATGTAGTGGTTGCATACATTGTCATTATTCAGACTATGGACATAATAAAAAAGAAAAAGACAGAAAGTTTTTGATCTTTCAATGAAATGTTCTTCTCATTTTCTTTGAACTGACCTAAAAGCAAAAAGAATGTCGTCCTTTGTAAATTACTAATTCCTCTCCCCCATGTAATGGAGATGAAGAGAGGCAGACAAGTTTGTAGTCCAGCCTACGTGACAACCCTAAAGTCCTCCATAGATACAGTGGAATTTTGAGCAAAGCCATCTTAGCAAAGGAAAACGAATGCAGCCAACTCATCAAAGGACTGATAAGCTGCTATATATTTAATTTTTGTTTTTGGGTTTAGGTATCTTTTCAGTGGTTCAATAAGCATATATACGCCATTATTAAACTTTCTCAAAACTATATTTGTCACCAAAAGTAGTAAATGTTTAACTGCTTCCTGCCCAGCCTATTGAAATATGACGGCTGAGCAATAGCCCTGTTATCCTGGGAGGACGACATATGACATCCTCCCAGGATTGCACCTCGCTCATGTCCCACTTCAGCTCAATCTATCACCCACTGTGTCCACTGGACAAAGTTGAGGACAGATCACTGTACCAGCCTGCTGCTGGTACCATGTGATCGCTGTGACCAATCATAGCAGAACACATGGTGATTGTATACAATGAATGGCTTTGGTGTATGCCATTCACTGTGTACTATTGTGATGAGCTCTGTGATTGGTCACAGTGATCACATGGTACACACAGGGCCAATCACAACCCATCTTTACCATGTGATTAGCTGTGGCCACTGAATGAATATTTTTAATTCAGAAAAAAATGATTGCTGATTATTGTAAAATTCACAGTTATAAGCAATCATAATGTGTAAAAAAACTTTTGTATTGCTCTGAAAACAATGGGGCATAAACATTCAAATCTAAACACCTCATCACATTAAATATATATCAAGAAGAGAAGGACAAAGGGTATAAAAACCCAGGGATTTTTAAACTGTGTTCACTTAATAAAGTAAAAATACAAAAGTATTAAAAAATTGAACATTTTTATTTATAAGAGTAAAAAACAAGCAATAAAAAAAATCCATGTTGGGTGCAAGACATGTGGCCATATGCAAAGATAACTGCACTATGATCGCTCTACTAGTTTCGCTCTGATGAGCTTCCTCAGGAACTTGCCCTCCATCCATTGTTTGTGTCTTGTAATTTTCAGCATAGATCGGTTCTTGACATCAAAAGCTCCTGAGGAAGCTCATCAGAGCGAAACTAGTAGAGCAATCATAGTGCAGTTATCTTTGCATATGGCCACATGTCTTGCACCCAACATGGATTTTTTTTTATTGCTTGTTTTTTACTCTTATAAATAAAAATGTTAAATTTTTTAATACTTTTGTATTTCTACTCTATTAAGTGAACACAGTTTAAAAATCCCTGGGTTTTTATACCATTTGTCCTTATTTTCTTGAGTTGTATTGCTCTGGTCACTGTATGTAAAAAAAATTGTAAAAAAAAAAGAAAAGAAAAAGAAAACAATATTAAAACAGTTGGAAAAAAGTGTATTATTATTATTATTATTTTTCTCCATACTGTCACTAGTCAGTGTCCCTGATAACCGCCACATCAATTATTAGATGCCACTGCACTACACTGGTGACAGTACTTTTTTTTTTTAAACATTTGTGAAAAAAAAATTACAATTTCTTAATTTTCCAAGAAAATGTAACAAACAATTACAACTTCAAAAAAATCACCATGCCTCCTACTAAATACCTTGGACTGTCTACTTTCAAAAAGCGTCATTTGGGGGATATGTGTACTACCCTGGCATTTTAGGGCCCCAGAAAATAAGATATGTATACCATAGTTTGTGGACTCTATAACTTTCCTACAGACCAAATAATATACACTGATTTGGGTTATTTTCACCAAAGTAATGTAGAAGTATACATTTTGGCCTAAACAATTATTTATTTGCAAACAGAAACAAAGAAATTTTTTTTTTTTTTTTTTTCATTTTTCTTTGTAAATTTTTATTTATTTACCAAAAAATTAAAAACCCAGTGGTGATTAAATACCACCAAAAGAAAGCTCTATTTGTGTTAAAAAAATTATGAAAATTTCATATGGGTACAGTGTTGCATGACAGCGCAATTGTCATTCAAAGTGTGACAACGCTGAAGGCTGAAAATGTACCTGGGCAGGAAAGAGGTAACAGTTTTCAGTATTGAGGTGGTTAATGAAACCTACAAAACTAGTAAATATTGTATTTTAACTCTGCTCATTTTACTTTCCTGTCTTTGGTACAAAGTCACAAGGGCCTAATAAATATAGTCGTAACTAACATCTATCTTAGTTCTATTCAAATTGGTAGAAGGTTTAAAAACTGCGTTAGTAATTCTGTTCTACACTGTTGTGTCTCTCTTTTTTTACCTATTCAATAGTGTTTTAACCATGCAATGAATCAAAGCTTTCAAAAGTAATTTTCATAAAACTAAATATACTCAGAAAGTATAACAAAAAATATTTCTCTCTTCTATTCTTTAAGAATCTCTTCTTGTAAGGGTGAAAGGTTCTGGCAGGTTTGCCTAGGAGACCTGTATTTATTGTTGTTTCTTCAATGACTAGTTTGAAAAAATGCAGCAATGGTGCATCATTTCAAGAACCTGGGTAATAATTCTCAGTGAGTATACCATGTATCGCTGTACACTGGCTGGGTAAAAGCATTCTTGCAGCTTTTTACATTTTCTCAGTGAATTGATACTGCAGCTATTTGTATTGTCAGAGCTCATGTCTAAAGAAAAATACACATAAAAATCAGCTATACACGTGTCAAAGTGTAAAATGGCCATAGTTGTTTAGTCCTATTTGCACTGAAAATACTGCATTTCATTTGAAAGACAAGTGAAAATTAATAATACAAGAAAAAATAACAAACAAATTGCATGTAAACAAAAAAATATTAAAGGTGAAAGAAAAAAACAAATACGTAAAAGACTCAACAGAAAAAATCTGGCTAAAGGGAGAAGGGTAGGATGGAGTTAATTATGGCAGTTTAGGGTTAAATGGGAAAACATTTCACATTTAAGAGATTAAATGGAAAACCATTATACAGGCAGTCCCCGAGTTATAAACATTTGACTTACAAACGACTAATGGCGCGTACACACGACCGTTTTTCATGACGAGAAAACTGCCATTTTTTAGATTGGTCGTGTGTATGCTCCATAGCAGTTTTCTCAACGAGAAAACTGCCCACAAAAAAATTAGAACCTGCTCTATTTTTTCTCCTCTCGTTTTTTCCCCGTCGCGAAAACCGCTCGTGTGTATGCTTTTCCAAAGGGAAAAAAAACACGCATGCTCAGAATCGAGTATGAGACGGGAGCGCTCGTTCTGGTAAAACTAGCGTTTGTAATGGAGATAGCACATTCGTCACGCTGTAACGGACTGAAAAGCACAAGGCTGAAAAGCGCAAATCGTCTCTCACCAAACTTTACTAACACGAGATCAGCAAAAGCAGCCCAAAGGGTGGCGCCATCCGAATGGAACTTCCCCTTTATAGTGCCGTCGTACATGTTGTTGTACGTGTTGTACATCACCGTGCTTTTCTCAAGCGTTTTTTTTCCTGAAAGTGTGTATGCAAGGCAGGCTGGAGAGGAATCACGACGAATCACGTCGAGAAAAACGTTGTTTTTTTGCATGACAGGAAAAACGGTTGTGTGTACGCGGCATTATACTTACAAACGGAGGGAGATAACAGGAAGTGTGAGGAAATCTAACATTTTATCTCCATTTTATCACCAAACCTTGTTTCCATAACAACCCAAATTTTTGGTGATTAACCACATGCCGACCGCCCGCCGTCGTTTGACGGCAGCAGAATGTAGCTGCATGGGGGCCGCTTTAAGGCGTATAGGGGGTGCGCTAGCCTGCCGCGTCACTGAGGAGCCAATGTGCATTGTCCGCCGGGCACCCGCGATCGCTCATGACAGAGCAGGAACGTGGATCTGTGTGTGTAAACACACAAATCCACGTCCTCTCAGGGGAGAGGAGACAGATTGCGTGTTCCTAGTATATAGTAATACTGATCGGTCTCCTCCCCCTGTCAGTCCCATTCCCCCTACAGTTAGAACACACAGTGAGGGAACACATTTAACCCCTTGATCACCCCCTAGTGTTAACCTCCTCCCTGCCAGTGACATTTATACAGTAATCAGTGGCTATTTATAGCACTGATCGCTGTATGAATGTCAATGGTTTAAAAAAAAAGTGTCAAAAGTGTTCGCTCTGTCTGCTGCAATGTTGCAGTCCCGATAAAAATCGCAGATCGCCGCAATTACTAGTAAAAAAAAAATATAAAAATGCCATAAATCCATAACCTATTTTGTAGGCACTATAACTTTTGCGTAAACCAATCAATATACGCTTATTGCGTTTTTTTTTTACCAAAAACATGTAGAAGATTACATATCGGCCTAAACTGAGAAAAAAAATTGTTTTGTTTTTTAAAAAATTGGAATATTTATTATAGCAAAAAGTAAAAAAATATTGTGTTTTTTTTTTTCAATTGTCGCTCTTTTTTTGTTTATAGCGTCATCAAATACCACCAAAAGAAAGCTATATTTGTGGGGAAAAAAGGAAGTCAATTTAGTTTGAGTACAACTTTGCACGCAATTGTCAGTTAAAGCGACGCAGTGCTGTTTTCACAAAAAAATGGCCCGGTCAGGAAGGGGGTAAATTCTTCAGGGGGTAAATTCTTCAGGGGCTGAAGTGGTTAAATACCACCAAAAGAAAGCTCTAGTTTTGTAAATACAATTATGAAAAATTTGTCTGGGAACGGTGTTGAATGACCGCGCAATTGTCATTCAAGGTGCGACAGCGCTGAAAGCTGAAAACTGGCCTGGGCAAGAAGGGGTAAAAGTGCCCAGTATTGAAGTGGTTAAAATAATTTTTCACTTTTTCTGAAAAATATTGTGGTTCCAATACTCCTGTATTTTGATTTTGTGTAGATTTTGCCAGATCCTACAGTAGCAAGAGCTTTTAGTTATATTTGTAATTATTGTTTTTCAAACCAAAAGGGGGGTGATGTGTTAATATATTTAATATATTTAAGGGTTCCAAGCATTTTTCATTATTATATGGATTGAAGTGGAACTGAATATTTGCTATGAGACATTCTGCCAAGAATCCCTGGACTGTGTGTGTGCCAAGGTACTTGTGTGCCTCGGATGGCTAGCTAGAAGATTTGGAGTGGGTTTTGGTGATGTTCACTGTTCTTTCTGGAGGCTCTAACATTAGAAGGTAAAAACTCTGGCTCTACCTAGATGGCCTCTTCTATACAGGGAATCAGTGCAGAACAAGGCTGATTAACTGCTAAAAAAAATCAGCTGTAGGGTGACCACGGGTATTGCTGATTATTCCTTTGCCCTCTGCCTGCCCTTTTTTGGGGAAAAAAGGAAAGGAAGGGCACACCGACCTTATGCATTACCAATGGCAAGTTTTAATGAAATTTGTACAAAGATCATAAATACTCACAAAACAAGTTTCAAAATCAAGCGCATACACCACTCCAGAGGGCCTCCTACTGGAACCTGACAGCCGGAGAGTCAAGATGACATACAGCTAAGGCTTACACGTTACGAGGGTGGACACTCTTCCTCAGAGCCAAAAGTAAAATGTCCTCTTTTTGTTACAGCTTACAGAGTCCATTTCCTCTTTAATAGAATGCATGTAAACTATATACTTTTTTTAAATATCTTACTACTTCTTGTTGTAGGCTACAAAAGCCAAACATGATAAATAGTGATGTATATTGGTACAAAAGCCAAATGTGACAGTTGTTTACATGTGTCAACTCTACCTAAAGGAGTATAACGTATTTATTATAATTGTAAGGAATCCATTTTTATGTTTTGTTATTCACAGTACAGTAAACTACACAATTATTTTCTTCACATTACAAACTTTAAAAATAAAGTTACACAGTGGGAATTAGTTAGTAATGAGATGCGTGGGAAATGACAGAAAGCGATTTTGTTCTAGTGACACAAATTGTATGAGGAGATTATAGAAAAGTGCTAGTGAAATGCACTGACAGACCCTTTACTAGGGAAGTTCTATATGTCAGCTTAGAAGGTAATTACTGGGAAAATAGTTCTGAGCTGATTCAATCTCAGATGCATTGAAATAACACATGTACAAATATCCATAAAACAGAAAGACATTAAAAGGATTATTTATTGTTGAAGAACCTATTTTTTGAACATACTGAACATCATGTAGCAAAAAGTTCAGACCAAAGGGCAAGGAAAATAAGTTGCATATAATTTATACTCATGAAATTATCTTCTAACCTCAATTAATAAAATCATATTGGTAGTGAATAAGAACATTTTTTGTCTAGCATTGTGCCAATGTTCTCTGATGCCTGATGTGTGTGTGATAGCGCTAAACCCATAGAAGTGAAAGTTAGTTCCGATGGATCTACTGTATAAAGGGACTTTTCCTTCAAAGAAACAAATGTGTGGTTAAAATATAGTATAGGTGGACCCTGTTTTTGTCTTAGGCTGCTACGTACCTATAATCCTTGGCAAGATTTTTTACTTTTTGCTATAATAAATATCCCCAAAAAATATATAAAAAAAAAAATAATTTCCTCAGTTTAGGCCGATATGTATTCTTCTACATATTTTTGGTAAAAAGAATCGCAATAAGCGTTTATTGATTGGTTTGTGCAAAAGTTATAGCGATAAAAATGCACTGATTACTGTGTAAATGACACTGGAAGTGAAGGTGTTAACCCGTGGGGGGCGGGGAAGGGGTTAAGTATGTCCTAGGGAGTGATTCTAACTGTGTCGGGGCTGGACTTACTTTGACACAACACTGATCACTGCACCCGATGGCAGGGAGCAGACGATCAGTGTCCTGTCACAAGGTAGAACAGGGAGATGCCTTGTTTACACAGGCATCCTCCCATTCTGCAGCTCCGTGACACGACCGCGGGACACCGGCGGACATCGAGTCCGCGGGTCCCGCGGGCATGGTCACGGAGCTTGCGGCAGGGGCGCATGTGCCCACATGGCGGCAAATTTAGAGGAATCTATATATACGCCCATTTGCCTGTCCGTATCATTCTGCCGACGTAAATGTTTGTGCGGCGGTCGGCAAGTGGTTAAATGCATGCATTTAGGTGCTTATTAAAAAACAAAAAGTATTGAAATGCAATTAGCATAAATACAGAGATCTGTCTTGATTGCACCCTCCTGTAATCCCCTGTACATTAGCACTTGGAAGGAACCCCCTCAGAGAGGGCAGTATCTGAGGGCAATCAAACATGTGTAGCCAAAGAGCATGCTCACAGAAGGAGCTAACATAAAGACAACCTAATAAATCTGTTGTTGCCCCTTCAATGTACAATCACAGACTCAGAGCAGAGAGGTACCCTATCTGTGTGACCTATAACTGCAGCAAAGAAAAGTCATGTCACCAAACTTGGTCTTCTGTGTGTAGCGGTATGTAAATTTTATGACTGGATGGGCAGAAATACCAATTCTCTGGCAGTCAATACACATCTCATTTATATATGTAACTGTTTGCCTACAATTTTGATTTAAAGCTTGCATTCTTTGAGAAGAAAATATTCTTTCACGTAGCATATTTTTTTAAACCTTTCAGCAGAATTTTATTTTCAGCTTTACCGTTTATAGAAAAAATTAATAGTACATTACTACAGGTCCTCTAGATTAGATCTTGTGTCAGTCCTGAAGATGTAAATGTAAAGTCAGCAACTTTTTAAGATAACTGATATAAGATCTGATAGAAACACTACAGAATTTATAAATGCAATAAAATCTTACATGATGCAAAAGAACGAGCTCAGCAAATGGCAGGAAAAAAAACACAGAAATGCTCTGTTAAAATTAATTTGCATCAATGTTCCTTTATGTTTAAGATGCCTTAGAGGCAACATTTTCTAAAAGTCGATCTCACTTGTTATAGGGAAGAACAATGCATAAAATAGACAACACAAATTTAAAGGTGTATTTTACTTCAAGCAAGAAAATAGAAGACAGCTGTGTGTATGTACGCTTCAGAGGGGTGTAGTTGGGGTTAATATTAGTGCCAATGCTACATTTCTCTTTTAACCATCTGTTCAAAGTCATATCCAAGGTTTCCAAGGTCCTGGGAGATGCTTGATGTGGCTCAGCTTTTTCTTCAATCTGACCTAGCTCCAAGGCTTCACTAGAACATACTGAGAAGAAATAGGGTCTATGGCTCTATCCTTATAACAAATGTAAAATTGCTGAACAAAACATGTACCTCTTAATGCTGCTTCATGAAGCCTTTTCTTCTGTCATTTAAAGGAGAAGTCCAGCCTGAGCTTTTTCGGCTGGGCTTCTCCTCTGTGTCACAGGAGTGCAATTCGTTTTGCACTCCTGTGACCTGTTTTCAGCGGAGAATGGTCTGAAGTGCGCTCTCCGCTGACGTCACTGCCATCAGTCGGGGCAGTGCGTCATCACGACTTCCCAAGTCGGGATCCGCCAGCTGCCCTGATTGATGGCAGTCTCAGAGAGCCGCTGAGACAGTCTCTCCCAGCCCCTCCACGGCTCAGCGCTCCAAAGAGCGTGGAGAAGCAGAGAGGAAAGAGGATGACTGACAGTCAGCCTCTTTCCTCTCAGGGATCTGTGAGAACCGAGCCAGCGGCGATGTTCGGTTCTCAGTGCACAGATGGCAGGGGACAGCTGGGGCATCGGTCCGATGCTCCATCTACTGAGGTAAGTATAAATTGCCCAAAAACGGGAAACCCATACTTCTCCTTTAAAGGAAAATAAATCTATTGACAAAAAAGTATGTTTACCAGGTTTGCATGCAAATGCATGCTTTTTTTTTTTTTTAAGTGTTACTAAACCCAGGACCTTGCATTCACAATATCTGGTCTCCCACAGAACATGAAAATGCAATAGTTTTATTAAATATACACTGCTAATACATTTTCTCATCAGCAGTATATAGCAGTCTCGTGACTTCTATCGTTGTCTGATTAAAGCTTGTAGGAGGAGTTTTCATTCTCCCATGATTGTCCTATGAGGATGCAGTACCCCTGACCCTCTGTCTGGACAGTGCTGATTGGCCCTGTGCTGATCACATGCACCCTCTCAAGAAAAAAAAAAAGACTCTCCAGCAATACACACCAAACTGAGCATGTGCAGCTTGTCCCCTAGCCTCTGTAATATCTGGAGATGGTTTGGGGACGGTGGAAGAAGGGGAGAATCAGCGGAGACAGCCTTTTTATACAATGCAGAGGATTAATCCCTTAGGTTCCACAGTGAGTATAACAAGCATGCTTTACTGCATATACAGACTGATTTTACTGTTGTGTGTTTAGTAACACTTTAAAGTGGTTGTAAACCCTTTACAACCACTTTAACCTACAGGTAAGCCTAGATTAAGGCTTACTTGTAGGTGCTTGAAATATCTCCCAGACCTGCACGTCTAGGAGATATTTGCAAATCGCCGTACGGCGATTTCTTCTGCGCATGTGCCGGAGTTAGAAAGGGCACGCTGTGCCATTTCTATCTCGGGTCATGCCGTTAAAGGCGGCTCCCGCGTGCATGCGCGGGAGTGACGTCACGCGACTCCGGCCAGTCAGAGAGCCGGAGTTCGCGGCCCCCGGAAGGAAGAGGGGTGAAGAATGGACGCTCTCTACTAGCGAGGAAGACAGGGACATCGCAGGCTTCTCCTGCAGGTAAGTGTCACATAATGGGGTACAATGCGATGCATAGTAGCCCATTATGCTTTACCTTTGCAGGGAAACAAAGAGAAAGTAACACCCATCAGGGTTTACTTCCTCTTTAAATGTAAAGACAGCAATACTAAGTCCTTAATCTGATATTAAAAAACTGCAATGTCCATTGTCCACTGTACATACTATGCATACAACAATAAATAATGTACATGAATAATCAAATAAAAACAATAAATGCAAACATAAATAAACGCATGAAACAAACTGATATTTAGGTTGCATAGCAGGTAGTTCCAGATTGCTGTCTTGAATGAGCCTCCCTGTACATCACTCCAAAATCCCTCAAACCTGGAGCATTCTCATATGCAAATTACAGCCACCTTATGTGGGCGCTGACTCTTGTATATGCCTTCAACCACAAAAGCTTTAATCTTGATTATTTAGCCTATTAATTATAGTAATGGGCCAGTAGTATGAAGCATTATCCAAAAAAGGAAGGGCCAGACCAAGCAACTGTGTAAGGTGGTCCCTATTCGCATATAAGTACTGGTTTCCAGCACTGGCAAACACTCTTCTACCTTTGAGCCTCACCATGGATCTTTCACTGTAATGAGTGACCACACAAACAAACAACACATTTTTGCCTTACTGTAACTACAAAAAAAATCAAGAATCTTTGTGTTAAAAATGTTTTATCACAAAAATATATATATATGTAGCGGACGGGGTCGCCCGACCCCCACCACACTCCCAATCCCCTCTATTAAAGTTCTCGCTCGCTCTGGTCTAGGGGTAGGATAGGAAAGGGAGTGCGGCTGCTACGCCAGGCCTCCACCACGGATGTATAAGTGGTATTAGCAGAAGTTTTTTTACCTTCGGGACTGCATTGTGTATCGGGTCCTCCCTCCAGGAGTCATCTGCCAGGAAACGAGCCTCACACCGTTGCAAGTCCAACACTCCTTTATTTGAACATAGCATGGACTTATTTGCTTTACAACACAGAACAGGAGGTGTGAATGTGTATATAGGCCCAGACACAAGTTCTTTCCTCCACTCTCCTCCAAAGAGTGTGCAATGGTCTCCGCACAAGGGAATTCACCTTCCGGACAGTCTCCGACAAGAGGCTCACCCGTCACCAGCAGTATGCTGCACCGGGTCTTCAGATGAGGAGCTCTTCCCGGTCCATTACGTCCACCTCGGATTCAGGCGTCCATCTCTGGAGCACCCTAGGATCGTTCCCTCGCGGAACTCAGTGTTGGGCACTGAGCTCCAGACCGCCAACTGAGTACCTCACCCCAGGTTAAAGGTGCCTGAGGTGGAACACGACCTCCAGTGGTCCTATAGGCCCATTCCGCCTAGAGGACAAACACGAACTCCGTCCGCAGGCTGAAGGTGCCAGGGACAACGAACCCCGTGACAAAATGGCCGGCCCCCTTTATACCTCCCCCCGGCATGCGTAGCGGATTCCCCGCCCCACCACACGGCTGCCAAGAAAAGACAAAAAGGGATTCGACCCAGCAATGACTCATCCGTCGGCCCAAAGTGACAGCGCCACCCGGTGGACCACCGGAGATACACCACTGGTGTCACCGCAAAGATTCAAAATTACTGGCAGGAAAGTAAACACCCGCTACATATATTTTTGTAATATAGTAACAGAGGGCTTTTTCACTGAGATCATTTTGACTAGCTGGCTCAGCAATCATGTGCTCGAGACCAGTACTGATACACTTTTTTGGGATTCAGCCGTCAGCATCAGATCGCAAGCTTCAAGTACTCACTTGAAAGCCCAAAGCATCAAAAATAAGTGCCTTATACATTTGTTTGAGCTTAAAGCTATTAGTATATTTTTCATAACTTAAAGGGGTTGTAACCTCTCATTTTTATTTCAATGAAAATAACAAACATGCCTATACTTACCTGTTCTGTGCAATGGTTTTGCACAGAGCAACTCCAATCCTCTTCTTATGGGGTGCCCGGCTCGTACTCCAGGCCCCTCCTCTTCATCGGGTGCCCCCACGGAAATCTGCTTTCCCTGGGGGCAACCATGCGGGCTCGCTCCTGAGTCCCGCTGCTGTGTCTATTGACACAGACAGTGGGACTCGGGCCTGCCCCCTGCTCCCATGTCACTGGATTTTATTGACAGCAGTGAGAGCCAATGGCTCCTGCTGCTATCAATCTGTCGAATGAGGAGAGAGACAGCGACTGGAGCTGCTGCGCTCATGCACATCGCCGGATCAAATTGGGTTCAGGTCAGAAAAAAGGGGGGGGGGAGGTCTGGGGGAGCTGCAGCACAGAAGGTAACATAGAATGCATTAAGCTGAAAAACCTTGAGGCTTTACAACCACTTTAAATGCGTCATTGCAAATAATAAATTTAATAACAGACTCAATTGCATCCAACATTGGACACTGAGTTGAGTTGACTAAGCCTTTAAAAGTATACCTTGACAGAAAAGTAATTGATTGCTGTTCAAATGCAAATATAGTGTAATACTGAGTTTTTTAAGTAAAAGAAAAACTTGCACCCAGCCAGCAAGGCTAACTTTGCTAGTGAACCAGAGAATAAAGAAACTTTCAATTTATAAAAAACTTGTTTACATGCTGAAGATTAGGCCAAGCAAAATTCTTTTTTAAACCTGTACATTTCAGACATGTTTTATTAGAGTACCGACCCTTTCTTTACTGCTTTGTTAACAACCTCTTTTATGATCAAGTACTAAAAGACGTTTTACTACTCACTAAAGCTTGTGTTTAACTTATGTGGCTCCCATTATGTCAATTTTAATAAAACTAGTCATCAGTGATAACACTGTTTTATTACATACATGTAATTGAAAACAATAACTATACTATATAGATAAAAAGTCTAATTTTGGAATATTCTTACATAAATTTTGTGATGCACTTGCAGAATAAGTTAGTCAAGATACTGTTAAGAAGGCAATGGCTTTAATTGTTAATGTGTTACTAAACCCAGAACCTGCATTCACTACATCTGGTCTTCCACAGAACACAGGAGATGGAAATTAAATTATTTTAGTAAATATAAACTGATAAATACTTTTTCTCATCAGCAGTATATAGGAGCCTTGTGACATCTATCACACATGTCTGGACAGTGTTGATCGGTCCTGTGCTGATCACATGCACCCTCCCAAGAAAAAAATAACTCTCTAGCAATACACACCAAGCAGTGCATGTGCAACCCATCCACTGGCTCTGTAAATATCTTCTTTTTTTTTTGAGACAGTGAAAGAAGAGGAGGATCAGAGAGACAGGATCAAACAGCCTTTATACACAATACAAAGGATTAACCCCTTAGGTTCCACGGTGGGTATAACAAGTATGTTTTACTACATACAGTATACACACCGATTTTACTGTTGTAGATTTAGTAACACTTTAAATATATATTTTTTCTACCATGTTATTTTTATATGTAGCTCTTACCCCCATTTAAGGGACCGGCTGGTTTTTGTTTTGGGCCTGTGGCAATTACCTCTCTAGAGTGGATCCCTTCTCTCCGTTGTCTAGGCACAAAATTGCTTGGAATAAGGCCAATGTCCACACAGGAGTAAAACCTAATCAACAAGGCATTATTATTTTTATTTTCTTTGAGTTAAACTTGAAGAGAGAGAGAGTAGGACATTGTGAGAAGTAGGGGAGTGTTCAGGCACGCAACACTTAAAGCTCAGTGTCTATCTCTCGTCGCCACTCAAGCCTGAGTGGGTATTGCTCACCTGGATAGTCCCCATGAGAGTGGTCCTAGCAGCCGGGATGGAGCACTGATGTCAGAGACGATGAATCCCTCTTTAGGCGAGTTTCCAGGCCTCTCCCCGAGACAGCAGTACCGTCGCTAATCTCCTGGGACTGATCCTCCCCTGGACTCCTTTCCCAAAGGTGGGCCCCCTACAAGTGGGCAGCCTGGGATTCTTCTCTGAAGCCTAGGCCCTTGCCAGCAGAGCTGGACCTACATTGCAGCAATGAAACCCCGTGCTGAAGGTGCTCGAGGCCCAAACACACTCTCGCACCTCGTGCCATGCAGGCCACAAGGCACACTTACAGGACCAAAGGTCCCCTGGAACGCCTCACATCTAATGGCGTCTGCCCCTTATGTACCCTCTCCCAGCATGCACAGCGGGTAGACCACACCCACTGTACAGTTGCCGAGAGAGGACACCCAAGGTGTTGCGATACCCCCCGTAGTTCAACCTATGGCAGTGGTGACAGTGCCACCTACAGGCAAAGGAGAACACTACAGCCAGGCAGTATCACACACAGAGCAGAAGCAATACTGAACCATTGATTGATCTGAGCCCAACTACCGGCTCAGACTACCCCCAAATTTCCACATAGCACCCCCAAATATTGGGGGGCGCTACATATACATCTGTAAAGTTGAATTGTGCTCAGGCTATGGACATTCAAATACTTATATAGTCCTACAAATAGTAAATACATACAAACATGCCCTTACTGACCTCTGTAGCTTTATACAATGTGGCATAATTAATCCTCAAATTTTAAAGCAAAACTACTTTATGATGAGTGATGAGATCCAACTTAAATAATTTAACTGCTTTTCTTATGAACTTTGAAGTTCATTTCTCCACAGTACTTTTAGCTACAAAGGATAGTGAAAGTGTGGTTTAAATTTTTTACTATTGGTTAAAAAAACAATGCAAATATTTGTATTTCTATAGCATGGCCACAGTTCTCGGTTAAATGATGCCCAAGTGCAATGTTTTATATTTTTTACTGGCAAGGTGTGGATAAATCATAAAAAACAACAAATGCAAATTAATCAACAATGATACTGAGAAGCAGTTCATAACTATGCTACATGTTGCAAGAACCTTTTTTGCTCTGTTTGCATCATAACTGTTGTTCTCGCCAAGTCAATTGGAATGGAAGAGCAGCATGATTGAGCTTAAAAGAAGACCAAAAATGGACAGAAGGAGGTTAGGTTCAGCTTCGAAGGTACAGTCTTCTAGATCTCAGAAAGTGCATCGCTGTGTGCTTAAACGGCATCTGATATACATTCAGTCAGATAACTGTCCACTTGCTTTATGGTACTGTGATAGACTGTGCTAAATATCTATTGCTCTACTAAATAACTCCAATACTAAATGCCTGCTTGTAGCTCTGTTATAAGGAAGAAGATGACTGGCTTTCAGATTCTTGGTAAATAAAGTGAGCTGAATGGAAAGTGTTTTCTTTTTGTTTGTGCTAAGGATATTAAAGCAACAGTACATTAGTACATTTATCCCCCGTTCACACTGGAGCGATTTTTCATTCAATTTAACAGTTCCAAGTCGCACCCCATTGTCGGAATTGGGATCGATCAAATTGCCGAGACCCGTGTCGCAGTGACTTTGAAAAGGGTTCAGTTTTTGCGATTTCATTGCAACTTGCATAGCCTTCTGTTAAACAAAGTTGCAAGCTGCAATAAAATTGGAGATGCAAATCGAACTGATCTGTGGCTTTGATATTGTGCTTGAGTAGTGCTGTTTCAAAGCCGCACCAGTGTGAATCAGGGCTTCATTTTCCCAAGAGTTTTGGAAAGACTTTTCTGCAGTGTAGCAATGCTGGGCCACAACAAAGATCACTGCGAGCTCACTCAGCAGAACTGAAAACCTATTTAATAGTTTGTTAGTCAGAAAAGCAGCCTCATTGAAGTGTTATGCAGGTGCTCTAATTTAAAAATGTGATCATCCAAAAAAATGTGTAGTGTGTAAATATTATTTTAATAATATTTTACTTAGGGGAAATATGGGATCATTTTATATTTGAGGTATCGCATAAAAAACATGCAGTAACTGTATATTATAATTTAGTTTAGGTCAGGCTGTTATATTTACTGAATGTTATTCAGTAATGCATGATAAGTACTTCCTAAACAAAGGAGAAAATGTAATACCATCACATAAAAGATTACAACTCTTCTACTATACACTGTGAGGCCTGATGGAAGCTGCTAACCCAGCTGTGCACTGATAGCTCCACAAATTATTCCTTTGCTTAGAAAGACTTTGACTGGTAACATTTAGGAGTATTATCAAAACATTCCCATAGATAGTGCCAGCTGTGTTGCCTACAGATGCCCTTATAGAACAGCACGTTGTTGACTTCACTGCATCTTTTTGAATGAAAATACAATCCTTAGTGCATTATTTTACATTCAGTAAGGCACACCAGTATGTATTTCATAATATTCATAATAATAAACTTTTATTTTATATAGCGCCTTTAACCACTTAATACAATGGTGTAAAAAATAAAGCAATAAACCGCGCTAGCCAGTACCATAAATAATTATACAGCAGCACCTGTGATATGTGATAACATATAAAGTATGCAAAAGAATAAAAAAGAACAAGTGCGCTAATGTGAATTGACTAATAATCATTATTATTATTATTAGTCAATTCACATTAGCGCACTTGTTCTTTTTTATTCTTTAACCACTTAAGCCCCAGGCCATTTTGGCTGGTTAAAGACCAGGCCCCTTTTTGCGATTCGGCACTGCGTCGCTTTAACTGACAATTGCGCGGTCTTGCGACGTGGTTCCCAAACAAAATTGACGTCCTTTTTTTCCCACAAATAGAGCATTTTTTTTGTGCCATTTGATCCCCTCTGCGGTTTTTATTTTTTGCGCTATAAACAAAAATAGACGACAATTTTGAAAAAAATTCAATATTTTTAACTTTTTGCTATAATAAATATCCCCCAAAAATATATAAAAAAAACATTTTTTTTCCTCAGTTTAGGCCAATATGTATTCTTCTACATATTTTTGGTAAAAAAAAAATCGCAATCGCCGTTTATTGATTGGTTTGCGCAAAAGTTATAGCGTTTACAAAATAGGGGATAGTTTTATGGCATTTTTATTAATTATTATTTTTTTACTAGTAATGGCTGCGATCAGTGATTTTCTTTCGTGACTGCGACACTATGGCGGACACATCGGACACTTTTGACACATTTTTGGGACCATTGTCATTTTCACAAAAAATGCACTGGTTACTGTGAAAATGACACTGGCAGTGAATGGGGTTAACCACTAGGTGGCGCTGTAGGGGTTAAGTGTTCCATGCATTGTGTTTCTAACTGAGGGGGGTTGAGCTCTGTGTCACATGACACCGATCTCCGCTCCGAGTACACGGAGCCGAGATCCGTGTCATTGTCACTAGGCAGAGCAGGGAGATGCTTGTTTACACAAGCATCTCCCTGCTCTATGCCTCCGTGAGACGATCACGGGGATCCCGCGGCGATCGAGTCCGCGGGACCCACGGTCTGACTCACGGGGGAGGCAGCAGGTGACCCCCACGTCAGGCAGTTAAAGGGGACGTACAGGCACATGGATGTGCCTGTACGTGCCATTCTGCCAATGTATATCTACAGGAGGCGGTCGGCAAGTGGTTAAAGGTAGCCTCTCCTAAGCACTTTACAAAGAAAACACAAGAAATACACAGGATAAAACAAAGGGAAAAAAGTACAATTACGTAAACGCTTGAAAAAAGGTTTTAGATTTGATTTGAATTAGTTTATAGAAGATGACTCTCCGATGTTCTTTGGAAGTAAATTTCAGAGTTTTGGAGCATAGCAGGAGAAAGCTCTGTTTCCCATTGACTGTAAGTGAGTAGGGGGGACACACAGAGAACCAGAATTTTACAAGCGAATGATACAGGGGGGGGGGGAAATGATAAAAGTTCAGACAGATGATGGGGTAGACATGTACGATTCGTTTCGTACGAATCAAAAATTTGTACGAATTTCCGAAAATTCGTACATTCGGAAGCATCCGAAATACAAATTTTTATTCTTACGAATTTTATACGAAATACAAAATTTTGTTGACGAATTTCGTTTCGGGAGTGGGAGACTGCTCAGACTGGTACTGGTAGTCGATGGGAGATTCAGAATTGGACAAAATAAGAATGTTCGTTAATATCGTTCTATTATTGTCATAATAATTACGATTATTCGTTATGATTAATTTAAAAACCCAGGAAGTCAGCACAGCACAGGGATGATGGGAGTCCCTCATAATGAGCACAGCAGGGGTACAGCCCCAGGAGGAAGTCAGCACAGCACAGAGATGGTGGGAGCCCCTCATAATGAGCACAGCACAGGGATGGTGGGAGCCCCTCATAATGAGCATAGCAGGGGTACAGCCCCAGGAGGAAGTCAGCACAGGGATGGTGGGAGGCTCTCATAACGAATGTTTGTAATTGTAACGAAAAGTTAACGAACCTAACAAACTTTTGTATTTCGTACAAATCCAAATTGAATTTCGGACACAAATTACGAAATACGAATTAACAGGCTACTACAAACCCAGGAAGTCAGCACAGCACAGGGATGATGGGAGCCCCTCATAATGAGCACAGCATGGGTACAGCCCCAGGAGGAAGTCAGCACAGCACAGGGATGGTGGGAGCCCCTCATAATGAGCATAATGAGTTGACGACTGCCATATTGAGAAAGGGATTTTTTGCTTTTTAAATTCATCATAACGAATATTCGTAATTGTTCCAAAAAATTTGCCAATCTAACGAAAATTCGTACTTAGTACGAAACAAATCCAAATTGAATTTCGGACACGAATTACGAATTTTCGTCTAATACGAAACAAAACGGAACAAAACAAAACTAATTAATTGACGATGCACATGTCTATAATGGGGTGCCAAGCCATGAAAAGCCTTATAGGTGAGCAAGAGAATCCTAAAGTCTATGCGAATCCTGATGGGTAGCCAGAGCAAGGACTCCAGGATAATATGGTCACTTGTATCAGACCTAGTGAGGATTCTCGCTGCAGCATTTTGTGCATATTGTAGTCGATAGTGGATTTAGGTACACCAGTGAGTAGAGAATTGCAGTAGTCATCAGAACACAAATGTATGGACAGGTTTTCAGCTACTGTGAATGATAGAATAGGATGCAGTCAAGCAATGTTTCTCTACTGTAAAAAATATATTCTGACAGCATTTTGTACATGTGGATCAAAGACATCAAATATCATCCCTAGATTTTTCAATTTAGACTGAAGCTCAAGGACAGTGCCATCAATAGGCTACCAGGACTGGCCTTACATAATTGATGGGAGGGGGGGGGGGTCAATAAGCATGACCTCAGTTTTGTCATAGTTTAATTGAAGGAAATTGTGGGCCATCAAAGCTTTTAAATCACAAATACATTTAAATAGGGGAGAAGCAGCCAAAGTAGTGTCATCAGCTTTGAAGTGATAACTGAGCCCATGTGATCTAAGCAGTTCGCCAAGTGGAAATATGTAAACGTTAAAAAGTAAGGGACCCAATATTGAGCCCTGAGAAACACTGAACGTGACTTGACCAACTTCAGACTGGAATCCATTAAGAGAAACAAACTAACAGTGATCAGTAAGATATGACTTTAAACCATTTCAAAGCCAATTATGAGACTTCAAATATGGTTGCAAGGTAAGATGGTAAAATATTGTGGTCTACAGTATCAAAAGTACAACTAAGATCTAGTAGAATAAGAATAGTTATTGAGCCAGAATCAGGAGATAACAGAAGATTGTTAATAACTTTGACCAAGGCGGTTTCTGTACGATGCAGTTGACGAAAACCAGACTGGAGGGGTTCAAATAGGTTAGTTAAGGTCAGGGGGTAATGTAATTGAGATATCACAGCCCAAAGATCATAGCAAGAAAGGGTAAGTTAGATATGGGGTGAAAGTTGTTTAAATTGTCCAGGGCCATGTTGGTTTTTTTTGGTACCAGGGTGATAGCGGCAGTTTTGAGGATCATACTAAACAGGTGAAAGAACTAAAACAGGTTTTGAATATATGAGTGAGAATAGGATCGAGTATGCAGATGGAAGTTTTCATATTAGAGACCAATTTATGCAGAGATGCAAAGTCAAGTAGAGAGAAGTTGGAGAGAGAAGAACCAGTAAAACTAGGTGGGTCAAGAAGTGATGTGGAATAAAAGCGTGGTGTGGTAAGAATTTTATGCCTTATTTTGTACATTTTTGAGAATAAAAAAATGTATTACAGAGCTGTGTTGAGGCTGGCAGCCATCCCTGCTGGACTTAAAGCGATTGCAAATGATCACCTTGTAAAAAAAACATTCAATTTAAAATAGAATTGAAAGGCAAAACATTTGTGTATAAATATTTTATAAATCTTTTTTTCTCCCCCTTTTTTTTTGTAAGTGAACACATTCCCTCTGTTCTCAGCTGCATAAGAGCTGGGGGAGGAGAAACAGCACCACGCTGATCTTTGCAGTGAAAGGCTGTACAGGTGGGGTGTGTCAAGACAAGCCTGATCATTGGAGGGCACACTGAATTTCCAGAATAGCTAGAGAATTGATCATGGTGTGTTCTCTTGCTTATGCCTCGTACACACGACCGGTTTTCCCGGCAGGAAAACTGCCACGAGAGCTTTTGGCCGGGAATCCCGGCCGTGTGTATGCTCCATCACAGTTTTTCCGACAGGAAAACCGGCGGGAATCCTGGCGGGGAAAATGAGAACATGTTGTCTTTTTTCCCGCCGGGATTCCCGTCGGTTTTTAACCTGGCAGTTTACCTATGGGAAACACTGCGATGGAGCATACACATGGCCGGGATTCCCGACCAAAGCTCTCATGGCAGTTTTCCTGTCGGGAAACCCGGCCGTGTGTAGGGAGAAAAAGTTACCTAGCAGGTTCTCGGTTTTCCGCTTGGGTTTCCCGGCGGAATTTTTACCGCCGGGAAACACGGTCGTGTGTACTAGGCATTAGTGTGGTCAGTTTTTAATAGGAAAGCAGAGTGACTGGCAGGAACACAAGGGATTTCACACAAAAGAAGCAATACAAAGACAGCAGGATACTTTTTTATACAAGTTGTGACAGCAGGAAGGTAAAGTCACCTGGTTGCATCCAGGGGGGTAGATATATTTCGCCCAGATTCAGGCTTTACGCCGACTTATACAACTAGGTGGAGAGTTGTATAAGCCCAGCTGGGGCTAGTGGGCTCCTGGATGACTCATACCTCTAGGGAGAGTGTGGGGCGTCGTGCAGACAGAGATGAGGAGACCAGCTGAACCTTGTCAGCTCATTTAGGCCTCTATAAGAACTCGCAGCTTCATTAGATGTTAGCTCATGCCTGGAACCAGACCTGTGTGGACTGTCTAGGGAGAGTGAACCCCTGTGCGGTGAGGCAAAGCCTGTGTGGCTATTTGTTTGGACTTTTACTAAACCAGGGACTTAGGGACTAGGACAGCACTAGGCTGATCCCAGTTGTTAGTTAGGAAACCTGTATGTTTAGTCAGAGGTCAACTTGACCAGGATTTATTTTGGTTATGTTTCTTTTGCTTTGCTGTGTTTTGTCACTGTAAATAGAAAATAAACCGCACCTTTTTTGATTTTGAAAACCACAACCTCCGTTTGCTGGGCCTGTTTTGTGTGGGGAGCCCATCCCGGGGGTCACACACACCCGCTGCCGAGCTAACCCCCTCACAGTTGGTGGAGAACCAGTGGCAGTTTTTTTTAAGCCAGCATGGAGGAGATACTGAAGCAGCTGGCTCTAGCAAATGCCAATCAACAGCAGACAAATGCAGGTTTGCAAAGGAGCCTTGCAGCCCAGCAGCAGACAAACGCAACTTTGCAACAGAGTCTGGAGGCTCAGCAACGAGCCCAGCAGCAATCTGAGGCCCGCTTCATAGACCTGTTGCAGAAGCAAGAGCAGAGACTACAACAACAGATGGAAGCAGTAATGCAGCAACGTCCGCAGACCAGTGAGGAAAGCCGTCCCACTAATACCGCGTCCTTTGGGGTGAGTCGTTTATTGACAAAAATGACTGGAGAGGATGATCCAGAGGTATTTTTGACCACATTTGAAAGGACCGCTGAAAGAGAAAAGTGGCCTGAGGAGCAGTGGGCTGGACAGGTGGCTCCTCTGTTAACTGGTGAATCGCAGAAAGCTTACTATGACCTAGAGCCTAACCAAGCAAAAGACTATGTGATGCTAAAAGCTGAAATATTGGCAAGGCTGGGTGTCACCCAGGCTGTCCGGGCTCAGCGTGTGCATAACTGGACTTTCCAGCTTGGAAAACCCCCTAGGTCTCAAATGTATGATCTCATTCACCTGAGCAGAAAGTGGCTACAGCCAGAGACTTTGTCCGCACCAAAGATTGTGGAACGTGTTGTAATGGATCGGTTTTTGAGAGCTCTTCCTACTGCCATCCAAAAGTGGGTAAGCCATGGAGACCCAGAGACGGCCGATGGTCTTGTGGATCGTGTGGAGAAATACTTGGCTACAGAGAACCTGACGGCCTCTTCCAGAGACACTCGGACTTTCCACCCTAAGACCAGACCATCCCCAGGGGCGGATAAGAGGATTCCAAGGGGTGAGGGTGGAGAGAGTGAGAGGGTGGGAGCTCTACCCCAAGTTTGGCGAGAACAGCCTGGGAAATCAGCGGCTCAAGAGGCGGCAAGAAGGATCGTTTGCTACCGCTGCCGGCAAGCGGGACATATTGCAGCCAATTGCCCGGTTGTGGAGGAACCCATGCAGTGTGACTTTCTGACGGGCAGACGTCAGTCGCTGTGTGCGACAGTCGCATGCACTGCCATTCGAGGAACTGAGAAACATTTATGCAAAATGTGTGTTAATGGTAGAAATGTTGTGGTATTGCTGGATTCAGGTAGCCTTGTGACCCTGATAAAGGCTGAGTTAGTTAAAACAGAGGTCTCTGGGAATAGCAAGGTAGCTGTTATTTGTGTGCATGGGGACACCCGAGAGTATCCAGTGACTACAGTGTGTTTCGAGACCCCCAAAGGTACCCTCTCTCATCCAGTGGGCATAGTATCTCAGTTACCGCATGACGCCATTGTGGGAAGGGATTTTCCGAAGTTCTGGGAACTGTGGGATGATCCTGAGCCCCTCACTGGTGCCCCTATGTACCAGGAATGTGATAGCCAGAACTCCCCTGAGAGTGGTGAGGACTCTCCGGAATTTCCCTTATCAGTATTGGCAGGGGAGACTCAAGAAACTGGAGAGGAGCCCACCTCCTCAGACGAAAACCTACCGTCTGTGGAGTTTTCTGATCTTGAGGTTCACAGGGAAAACTTTGCCACAGAACAGTTGAAAGACCCCGCCCTAATAAAGGCACGGGAAAACGTAGTGAAAATAGATGGTGAGTTAGTGAACCCAGATAATACCTGCACTTACCCATACTTCAGCGTAGAGAAGGACCTACTGTATCGGGTGGCAAAAAGGGCAGAAGAAACCGTTGAGCAGCTTGTGGTGCCCAAACCTTACAGGAAGTTGGTGTTGGAGTTGGCCCATGGGCACATTCTTGGAGGTCATCTGGGGACAGAGAAAACCCGAGAGAGGGTATTACAGAGATTCTATTGGCCGGGGGTGATGAAGGACGTAGAAAATTATTGTTCCTCCTGCCCTGTGTGTCAGAGGTTGGCCCCGATGCCACATTTCCGTAGCCCGCTGGTCCCTCTACCCATCATTGAGGTCCCGTTTGAGAGGATCGCCATGGATTTGGTAGGTCCTATAATCAAGTCCGCTAGGGGGCACCAGTACATATTAGTTATAATGGACTATGCCACCCGTTATCCAGAAGCGATCCCTCTCCGAAATACCTCGGCCAAAACCATAGCCAAAGAGCTATCTCTTGTTTTTAGCCGGGTGGGTATTTGTAAAGAACTGCTTACGGACCAAGGTACACCCTTTATGTCCCGGGTTATGAAAGAGCTGTGTAAATTGTTCAAAGTGACGCAATTGCGTACGTCTGTGTATCACCCCCAAACCGATGGGCTGGTTGAAAGATTCAACAAAACCCTAAAACAAATGTTGAAGAAAGTGGTGGATAGAGATGGAAAGGATTGGGACTGTTTACTTCCTTATTTGATGTTTGCTATTAGGGAGGTGCCCCAATCCTCTACGGGATTCTCCCCCTTTGAGTTACTGTATGGGAGACACCCAAGAGGGCTGTTGGATATTGCCAAGGAAACTTGGGAAAGTGAGAGTTCTCCCCACAGGAGTGTGATTGAGCATGTCGCCCTGATGCAAGATCGAATTGCACAGGTAATGCCCATCGTGAAGGAACATTTGGCCCAAGCGCAGTTGGCACAGCAGAGAGTGTACAACCGTGGAGCCAAGACCCGTACCTTTTCCCCGGGGGATAGGATATTGGTACTTGTCCCTACGGTTGAAAGTAAATTCCTTGCCAAATGGCAAGGCCCCTACGAGATAATGGAAAAAGTGAGCGAAGTGAATTACAAGGTCAGACAACCAGGAAGGCGAAAGCCCGAACAGATCTATCACGTTAATCTGTTGAAAGCCTGGAGGGATAGAGAGTCCCTAGTCGCAGACACTTGGTCACCAGCTCAAACTGGTTGCGTGATTCCTGAGGTTGGAATAGCAGCCACCTTGTCACAACCCCAACAACAGGAGGTTAAGGAGTTTGTGCTTCGCAACAAGGAGGTATTCTCTGAGCTGCCGGGACAAACATCTGGGGTAGAGCATGACATCATTACCCCGCCCGGTGAAAGGGTGAAGTTAAAACCCTATCGGATCCCAGAGGCTCGACGGGAGGCAATACGGGAGGAAGTACAGAAAATGCTGAACTTAGGGGTGATAGAGGAGTCCCAAAGTGATTGGTCTAGTCCCATCGTGTTGGTGCCTAAACCGGATGGGAGCTGGCGATTTTGTAACGATTTTCGTCAGTTGAACAAAGTTACAAAATTTGACACCTACCCCATGCCACGTATAGATGAGTTGATCGACCGGCTGGGAACAGCCCGATACATGACGACTCTTGACCTCACAAAAGGGTATTGGCAAATCCCCCTGGCCAAGTCGGCCAAAGAGAAAACCGCATTTGTAACCCCAGACGGGGCGTTCCAATATAAAAGAATGCCGTTCGGGTTACAGAATGCGCCCGCCACATTCCAGCGGAAAATGGACCAGATGCTGAGGCCCCATCGGAAGTATGCTGCGGCTTACCTGGATGACGTAATTGTCCATAGCACAGATTGGGCCTCACATCTGCCAAAAGTGCAAGCAGTCCTGGACTCTGTTCGGGAAGCGGGGTTTACGGCTAACCCCAAGAAGTGTACCATTGGGCAGGAGGAGGCCAAATATCTTGGGTACACCATTGGGAGGGGAGTAATAAAACCCCAACTCAACAAAGTCGAGGCCATCCAGAGTTGGCCACGTCCCAACAGCAAGAAGCAGGTACGAGCCTTTCTGGGAATCGCTGGGTATTATCGGCGATTCATTCCCCACTTTGCTTCTAAGGCTGTGCCCCTAACCAACCTGACGAAGGGGAAAGGGTCGGTCATGATTAAATGGACCCCCGAGGCTGAGGCAGCATTCCAATTCTTGAAACAAGCCTTATGTAGCCAGCCAGTGTTGTACTCACCCGACTTCTCTAAAGACTTTGTCGTACAAAGTGATGCGTCAGATGTGGGGTTAGGAGCAGTATTGTCCCAGGTCTGGAACGGGGAAGAGCACCCAGTCATTTACCTCAGCAGGAAGTTGAAGTCCCATGAGGTAAATTACGCCACCGTTGAAAAGGAGTGTTTAGCGGTGAAGTGGGCTCTAGATTCCCTTCGGTACTACCTGCTAGGTAGGCACTTTGACATGGTTACGGATCACGCTCCGTTAAAGTGGATGGCTCAAAACAAGGAAACAAATAGAAGAGTGAATAGGTGGTTCCTGGCCCTCCAGGAATTCAACTTCACAGTAAAGCATCGCCCTGGCGTTCAAATGGGGAATGTGGATGCTTTGTCTCGAGTACATGAATGCCTGATTGCTGGTGTTCCAACCCCGAGGTTAAAACAAGAGGGGGGGGTATGTGACAGCAGGAAGGTAAAGTCACCTGGTTGCATCCAGGGGGGTAGATATATTTCGCCCAGATTCAGGCTTTACGCCGACTTATACAACTAGGTGGAGAGTTGTATAAGCCCAGCTGGGGCTAGTGGGCTCCTGGATGACTCATACCTCTAGGGAGAGTGTGGGGCGTCGTGCAGACAGAGATGAGGAGACCAGCTGAACCTTGTCAGCTCATTTAGGCCTCTATAAGAACTCCCAGCTTCATTAGATGTTAGCTCATGCCTGGAACCAGACCTGTGTGGACTGTCTAGGGAGAGTGAACCCCTGTGCGGTGAGGCAAAGCCTGTGTGGCTATTTGTTTGGACTTTTACTAAACCAGGGACTTAGGGACTAGGACAGCACTAGGCTGATCCCAGTTGTTAGTTAGGAAACCTGTATGTTTAGTCAGAGGTCAACTTGACCAGGATTTATTTTGGTTATGTTTCTTTTGCTTTGCTGTGTTTTGTCACTGTAAATAGAAAATAAACCGCACCTTTTTTGATTTTGAAAACCACAACCTCCGTTTGCTGGGCCTGTTTTGTGTGGGGAGCCCATCCCGGGGGTCACACACACCCGCTGCCGAGCTAACCCCCTCACAAAGTACATAGTATAACAGGCACATATCAGGAATATGAAATGTTGGGTAACAAACACTTTAAAAAAATGTCTGCCTTTGTTTATCTCTATTACATGGGTGGTGGAGGGATTAGTAGTTTACAGATGGAAAATACTCTTTTTATGTACCCCATTGTATCTCACAGGAAGTGACAAGGGCACTGTGTTTCTAGCAAGATCAACAGGTATTTGTCAGTTGAAAATGTCCTAGAAATAAATAATGCAGCCACCACACCTAAGGACTGGCGAACCTTAATATATTCAATCTGTGTACATGGGTTTCAATGTGTTTTAACTTATTCCATAATCCAAACTCAGATTTGTGTAAAAACATTTTAGACCATGGCACAGATTAATATCAGTATATTAATATATTATGATCCCCAAGAATTATCCATATTGAATTGTAAACAGTCATGATTGGCTTTTTTTAATGTTTGTTTAACCACTTACCTACCCAGCCATAGTCAAATGACATCCACAGATGGGATCTCCCATCCTGGGTGGACGTCATATGATGTCCTGGGTTTGAAGGGGGATATCTGAATGATGCCTGCAGCTAGAGGCATCATTCAGATATCCATTTGACGTGCCGGCGATTCTGTGCATCATAAGAACGATCATAGTGGCCGCTTGATCGTTCTTATAGGTGGCGGGCGGGGACATCCCCCCTCCTGCCGCCATCCGGTGCTTCTCAGGGCTCTCCCGTGCGATCGGGGACCCGGAGAGAATCTTCCGGTGCCGGTGGTGGGTCACGTGACGAGCATAGAGATGACTGGTGACCAGATGGTCACCAGTCATCTCTATGATCGTCGGAGGCCCGGGCGCGATGTGATGACGTCACGCCTGGGTCCTCAAATGTAAACAAAGCCGCCATTGCGGCTAGTAAGTATGAGATCAGTGAAAACATTTTCACGATGTCATGATTTCCAGCCTGGAGGAGAGATGTGGGGTCTTATTGACCCCGCATCTCTCAATAAAGAGGACCTGTCACACACATTCCTATTACAAGGGATGTTTACATTCCTTGTAATAGGAATAAAAGTGATAAAAAAAAAAGTAAAATAAGTGTAAAAAAATAAATAAATAAGTAAAAAAAAAAAATAAATAAAAAAAAAAATTTAAACGCCCCTGTCCCCGGTAGCTTGCGTTCAGAAGCGAATGCACACGTAAGTCGCCCACATATGTAAACGCCGTTCAAACCACATATGTGAGGTATCGCCGCGTGCGTTAGAGCGCGTGCAACAATTCTAGCAGTAGACCTCCTCTGTAATTCTAACCTGGTAACCTGTAAAAAAAATTAAAGCGTCGCCTATGGAGATTTTTAAGTACCGAATTATGGCGCCATTCCATGAGTGTGCCTAATTTTAAAGCGTGACATGTTAGGTTTCTATTTATCGGCGTAACATCATCTTTCATATTTTTCCAAAAAATTGGGCTAACTTCACAGTTTTGTTATTTTTTAATTCATAAAATCATTTTTTTTAAAAAAGGCGTTTGAAAAATGATTGCGCAAATACCGTGCAAGAAAAAAAGTTGCAATGACCGTCATTTTATTCCTTAGAGTGTCTGCTAAAAAAACATATATAATGTTTCGGGGTACTGAGTAATTTTCTAGAAAAAGAATGATGATTTGTACATGTAGGAGAGAAGTGCTAGAATAGGCCTGGTATGGAAGTGGTACAAAAAGCCCTGTATTGAAGTGGTTAATAAAGATGCTACATGTTTTTAGACAATTTTGTATGAAATTTTAAGTATCTAAAGTGCACTAAAAATTCCCAGCCACCTATTTTATTTCTTTAGGGAGTGTTGTAGCTTATATGCCGCGTAAACGCGGTCGGATTTTCTGTCGACTTGATTCTGAGCATGCTTGGTTTTTTCTCCGTCGGAGTTCCATACAGACGATAGAAATGTTTTCCATCGGAAAAAAAGAGAACATATTCTCTTTCTAACTCCGTCGGAATGTCCGACGGAAAAAGTCAGATGGGGCATACAAATGGTCGGAATATCGGATGAAAAAATTCCGTCAGACTTTTTCCCTTGCAAATTACGACCATGTGTACTCGGCATAAGGGTAGGACTTAGATCCTCTGTTACAAGTAATTTCCAAATAGTGACTCCCCTCTCATACTCCAATCCTCAGGTCACTGAAAGTAGCAATAGCAGTGGCTCCCTCAACTATGCTGTTATATTGATTTTCCCCCAAAAAGTTTGCTGCTGGCAAAAATCACAGGCAGTCTCTAAACCAAATGATCACAGACTCCCTGGGATCCAGGGAGGACACAGAGACTCTTCAAAGTGAGGACCCATGGACTATTGGTTGTCCAAGATGGACCATTGCTTTCCCAGCATATGCTGGAGCTTCTGTGTTGTCCTGCAGCCAGTGTGCTGTCTGAGAGACCACAATGCTTGTCCCTTGACATTGTTTCACGTTCAGAATAATGAATCAGTCCTTGACCAGCAATGATTAGAAAACCCAAAAGTTGATGCTAGCAACTAAAATTTTCCTTTAATCTGGTCCCTACAAAAAAAGGCTTTGTACCATGACTAGCTCCTGACACCTCTTCTGGCCTTCCACCAATACCAACTCCTGCTACTCCTCCAGCCACCTCTGTTGGCTTGTCACTTTTACCAACTATCACCATTTCTCCTGAACTACAATCATAACTAGCTCACCACTGCCACCACTGCCAGACTGCCACAATTACCAGGTCCTGACACTTCTCCTGATCTGTTGCCACCACCATTACCAGCTCCTGCCAAATTTGCTGACCTGCCACTATCACCAGCTCCTGCTTCCCCTTGTTTTGAAACCAATACCAGCTTCTATCACCTCTGATGTCCTGAAACCATTAACAGCTCCTGCCACAGTTGTCAGATTCTTCATCCTCTGCTGGCCCGCCACCATTACTAGCTCCTTTCACTTCTCCCGGCCTGCATCCATTACGAGATCCTGCAACCTCTTCTGGTCTTCCACTATTAGCATCTCCTGTGGCCTTTCAGGCAGCATTAACACTTCAGCGTTTTGAATCGCGGGCAGATTTGCCGTGATTCTGCCCGCGATTTGAAAATGCTGACGCGTGAATGACAAATCGAGGGCCTCGCATTCGAGATGCCATTCATTTGAATGCCACCTAAAATCGCGGTGCGGGTCTGCCGCAATTGCCGCGTGATGAATCGCGCAGCAATCGCGGCAACCCACATCGTGGGAAGTATGTAGCCAAAAAGTATCTCCTGAACTATTTTTGAGCGACATGCTTCCCGTGATGCGGGCTGCCACGATTGTAGTGCGATTTATCGCGTGACGACAGCAGCAGACCCCCACATAAATTTTCCATGTCATTCAAATGAATGGTATCTCAAATGCCAGTCCCGCGATTTGTCATTCACACATCGGCAGAATCGCGGCAAATCTGTCCACGATTCAAAACGCTGAAGTGAGAATGCAGCCTCAAGTACTATTCCTGTTCTCATTCACTGTAAAGGTGACCATGCCATTCACCAAATATTCACTGCAGGTGAATCTTCCTGAAGCGTGTATTTTTCATTACAGTGATTTATTCACCTGCGGTGAATGTTTGGTAAATTTCACTGTCACTGCTTTATAAATATGCCTCCTGCAGGTATTTATTACCTCTCAGAAGTTTTAGGTGTCATTCAAATGTCATTTGCCATTTTAGGTGTCATTCAAATGAATGGCATCTCAAATGCGAGTCCCTCGATTTGTCATTCACACATCGGCACTTTCAAATCGTGGGCAGAATCACGGCAGATCTGCCCGCGATTCAAATCGCTGAAGTGTGAATGCAACCTGAAGGGCCACAGGAGATGGTAATGGTGGAAGACCAGGAGAGGTTGCAGGATCTCGTAATGGAAGCAGGCCGGGAGAAGTACTTTCCCTGACAATGCCTTCATCACCTTTTTCTAAAAGGATAGCACCATTTTTGTTCATGCATTATTCAGCTCCAGCATCTACTTTGTGGAATAGACAAAGTCATTTAAATCCTGGTGCTTTTGTAATTATTGCTTTTGTTCACAAATATCTGGCACAGATCATCCCCTGCTGCAGCCTCTCACCTTGCTACAAAGTTACAATGTTGCAGTGTGGTCACTGGGGGAGAGGAGAATGAAATTTTTTCCGGTGTCTTGTCGAGCTGGTTCCCCTATTGATATGGTTCCGGGCTCGACTGCGCAGGCACTGCCGAACAGCTGTTAAAGCTCGGAGATTTCCGTCTGCTCGGCTTGCGCCTGCGCAGTCAAGAGGGAACCAGATCGATAGGAGGAACCATAGCCTCGGCAGCTCTGGACGCGCTCGCCCCCGATGCTTCACTACACACGCCGCTTTCTTCTTCATGCCGCTCTATACAGCAAGGGGCGGATCAGATGTGATATTGAGCTGTGCGATTTGTTTGTTTATACACGACGCTCTATACAGCCCCTTGCTGTATAGAGCGCCGTGTATAAACAAACAAATCGCACTGCTCAATATTATCACATCTTATCCGCCCCTTGCTGCCCCTTGCTGTATACAGCGGCATGAAGAAGAAAGCGGCGTGTGTAACTAAGCAACGGGAGCAAGCGCATCTGCAGCTGCTGAACAGCTGTTAAACCTCTGAGATTTCCATCGCCTCGGATTGCGCCTGCGCAGTCGAGCTCGGAACCATATCGATAGGAGTAACCAGCTCGGCAGAACACCGGCTTCCAGCAGAATAATGACATCATCTCTACCTAGGACAAGTCATTTGACTGGACTTCATGGGCTGCTTTTTATCATATAAGCTACAGATCCTGAAAATGAATATGTTGCTGCGTAAAATTTTATTCATGCCGAACTTAAATGTTACCAAAAGTTCCACTTTAAGACAGCACATTTCCTGAGAGCCATTTCCAGAATGGTTTCCCTGTTTACATCCTTTTTTTTTTTTTCTTGTTTTTCCTCCCACTGCTATGATTTTGAAATATGGCTGGTTATAAAAAAAACAATAGCAGAGAGTTCTGATAAACACTACAATTAGATTTCACAGCAGTACACAGGGAAAAGAGAATACATTTTATGAAAGTATAGACTCATGCCTTTAAGGTAAAAGGGAGAACAGGGTTATTGATGATGCTTGGTCCAGTAGAGAGTGGAAAACAAAATGCTGCCTGAGTGAAACCCTGTGGATTTTCGTTGAATCAGCCACCGTAGATCAGAAAGCACTATAAACACGTTTATGTTCTACCACATTCAAATTACCTGCAGCGATGACTTGTCGTTATCCTCAATGTGCTGTTACCTTTTGCAGTCAGATGCTGGAAGATGTTAATGAAATCACCTGCTTTAATAAGTATAAGTTTCTTCCTAGTAGGATGTCAATTCAAACCAAATGTGCTATCCAGATCATGTAACGTTCCGTTATGCTCAGCTTACTGCATCCACTTTGCAGCTGTTCTGTATAAAATACTTTTGGCTTCTTCCCCAGACTGAGGAAATGTAAAGTCTGTAGTTTATTTCCCTTAAGGTTGTCGGGAAGCAGAGAGGCAGGGAGGTTGCGTATGTCCCATCCGACTATCTAGCCTAGCTACAGTATGCTTCCAGGAAGGTCTTGAACCAAAGGATTTATTGTATTTCAGCTTTTATTAAAAATTGGATGTCAGCAAGGGTTTGTTGGGTCCTTCAAAGAGGAACTGTAGCTAATTTTGGCGGTGGCAGCAAGTCCCCTGCTTTTTTTTATTCTGAAACATTGAACAAACCTGTCTGAGGTTATGATTTATCTAGAGAATCTGAACTTTCCTCTCATAGCATATCTAATCCCAAAAAAGTTTATACATTGCAGCTTAGAGGAACCAAAAAAGGTGATAATACCCGGCTAGGACTCAAAAAACACCCCGAGTCTGTCTGGTAATTATAATTATATATATATATAAATATAGATAGATAGATAGATAGATAGATAGATAGATAGATAGATAGATAGATAGATATAGATATATCCATATACTGTATATATATATAGATATATATATCTATATATATATCTATATATATGCCAATTACACACATGGCAATGTGATATGTTAATTGCAAAAACCATAAAGAAAACAAAAGTATATACGGTAAGCACCTGGGCAAGGGATTAAAATCAAACAACCACAGACAACCATACTCCTTCCTTCCTCTTCCTCCATTGACAACAGTTCTGCCATTGATGACACTGCCTGTAACATATTCTGTAAATTAGGGAAGTCTGATTCTTCACAGGATTCTTTCTTCTATTCGCAAATGTAGTCAATGAAGGAAGAGGAAGAAGGGGACGTGTCCCTACTGGACCATCTGTACTGCTGTTCTGTGTGAAGGTGAAGATCCAAAGCTAACCATTGCAGCACTGGAAGTTCAGAGACAGGAAGAGGACTGGCATACCTGCAGTGAATATTTCTTCAAAATCCAGCTACCTGCACAATGTGGGACATTACAAGTAAGTGATGTGATTAACCACTTGAGGACCGCTGCACGCCGATGTACGTCGGCAGAATGGCACGGCTTGGCACATGGGCGTACAGGTACGTCCCCTTTAAGAGCCCAGCCGTGGGTCCTCTTCTCCATGACCATCCCCCGCGGGAACAGCGGACCCAATCGCCGCTGGTGTCCTGCGATCGGGACACAGAGAGGAAGAACGGGGAGAGGTAAGTGTAAACAAACCTCTCCCCATGCTCCCTAGTGAGCCTGTCACTGATCATCTGTTCCCTGTCATAGGGAACGACGATCAGTGATGTCGCACGCTAAACCACGCCCCCCCCCCCACAGTAAGTAAAACACATTAGGGCACACTTAACCCCTACAGCGCCTCCTCCTGGTTATCCCCTTCACTGCCAGTGTCATTTTCACAGTAACCAGTGCATTTTTATAGCACTGATCGCTGTGAAAATTACAATGGTCCCAAAATGGTGTCAAAAGTGTCTGATGTGTCCGCCATAATGTCGCAGTCACTAAAAAAATCACTGATAGGTGCCATTACTAGTAAAAAAAATGTTTTTATAAAAATGCCATAAAACTATCCCCTATTTTGTAAACGCTATAACTTTTGCGCAAACCAATCAATAAACAAAGCGCCTTGAGGCGATTTAGTTTGCATTTGTAGCGCTATATAAGTTATTCACTCACTCACTCTAAACGCTTATTGCAATTTTTTTTAGAAGAATACGTATCGGCCTAAACTGAGGGAAAAAAAATGTTTATATATTTTTTGGGGATATTTATTATAGCAAGAAGTAAAAAATATTGAATTTTTTTAAAAATTGTCGCTCTATTTTTGTTTATAGCGTAACAAAATAAAAAACGCAGAGGTGATCAAATACCACCAAAAGAAAGCTCTATTTGTGGGAAAAAAAGGACGCCAATTTTGTTTGTGAGCCACGTCGCATGACCGCGCAATTGTCAGTTAAAGCGACGCAGTGCCGAATCGCAAAAAGTGGCCAGGTCTTTAAGCTGCATAATGGTCCGGGTCTTAAGTGGTTAAAGCTGTAGGAATTATTTTAGCTAATTATTAACTTTAAAACAAATGCAGCCATAACATCTTTAACTCTTCCCAAAGCTCATCTTATATATTCTAAAGGCAACATAGGCCATGGGATTGATGAAAAAAATTGTAGCAGAAGCACAACAATGATCCATGTTTCAAAATGGTTATAATTGTATAATATTATTAATCTTAATAGGGCCAGATTTACGAAAAGTGTGTGTCTCTATGTGCCACTACAGAAAGCATGTTAATCATTGCCAATTTGGTATTTTTCAAAAGTTACTTAACCACTTACCGACTGCCGCACACCGATTTACGTCGGCAGAATGGCAGGAGCAATCAAACGGGCGTACCTGTAGGTCCCTTTAAATTTGCTGCCTAGTGAGCGCACGCCCGCCGAGCGAGCATGCCCGCGGGTCCCGTGAAATCGATGTTCCCCCGGTGGCCCGCGATCATGACACGGAGCAGCAGAACGGGGACATGCATATGTAAACAAGGCATTTCCCTGTTCTGCCTAGCAACATGACAGGGATCTACTCCTCCCTGTCATTGGGAGCAGTGATCTCTGTCATGTTCTAGTGAGACAATCCCCCCTACAGTTAGAATAACTCCCTAGGACACACTTAACTCCTTGATCGCCCCGTAGTGTTTAACCCCTTCCCTGCCAGTGTCATTTATACAGTAATCAGTGGCTATTTGTAGCTCTGATCGCTGTATAAATGACAATGGTCCCAAAATAGTGTCAAAAGCGTCCGATGTGTCCGCCATAATGTCGCAGCCCCGTTAAAAATCGCAGATCGCCGCCATTACTAGTAAAAAAAATAATAATAATAAAAATGTCATAAATCTATCCCCTATTTTGTAGATGCTATAACTTTTTCGCAAACCAATCAATATACACTTATTGTGATTTTTTTTAACAAAAATATGTAGAAGAATATATATTGGCCTAAACTGAGGAAAAAACATTTTTTATATATTTTTTGGGGATATATATTATAGCAAAAAGTAAAAAAATATTGGTTTTTTTTCACAATTGTCGCTTTTTTTGTTTATAGCGCAAAAAATAAAAACCGCAGAGGTGATCAAATACCACCAAAGGAAAGCACTATTTGTGGGAAAGAAAAGAACGTCAATTTTGTTTGGGTACAACGTCCAACGAACATGCAATTGTCAGTTAAAGTGACGCAGTACAGAATCGCAAAAAATGCTCTGGTCAGGAAGGGGGTAAATCCTTCCGGGGCTGAAGTGGTTAAGATCCATTATTTAGGCTTTAAATTGAGCTACAGACTACCTCCCCCTTGTCTCTTTTCCATAACATGGGGGGGGGGCAGATCAGTAGTCCTTAGACATAGCTAAAAACAATATAAATGATAAGAGTGAAACACAACATAGAGCACACAAAGTTTTTCAGCTCCTAAGATTTCTGGCAGGATCAGCAGGTATTTCAAATAAATATAACAAAACGCTTTCTATAATATATTTAGCATTCCAGAAATGAGCAAATAATAACGGTAAAGTGTCAGAGTTTAGCACCTTAAATAGGAATTACTGACCTTCTAATGCTTTTGTCAGTATTGGCAATTTATTTGAGAGCAATGATTCTTATAAACAGATTGCTGCCAGTGGTCATCTACATTCTACAGCATACCTGGATGAAAAATGTAAGTACTGAACAAGTAGGCTGTGAACCCTGTATGCATCCCAAAATGTAATTTGACTGCAATGTACTGCATTCCAACCATTATAGTTTTCCTTTAGGAGAAAAAAATATGGCTTACTCACTAATGTAAAGGTTAAAAAAATGTTGCACACCTCTACAACACTGTATTTAGACCCAGTAGACACTGGGGCGGCACGACTTGTCCCGCGACTCTGCTGGGCGATCTCCACACGACTTCAGAGGTGACTTGCAAAATGACTTCTGTATTGAAGTCAATGCAAGTCGCCCTGAAGTCGTCCCAAAGTAGTACAGGAACCTTTTTCTATGTCGGAGCGACTTGAGTCGCTCCTATTAGAACGGTTCCATTGTACAGAGCGGAGCGTGACTTGTCAGGCGGCTAGGACACCTGACGAGTCGCCCTTGTGTGAACCGGCTCTAACATTCATGGTCCCAGCTAATTGTTTTCATTATTGGTCCCAGCTAACTGCTTTATTACATTTGTTAAATACATGACCGGTTTTCTCGGCAAGAAAACTGCTGGGAGAGCTTTTTTCCGAGAAAACCGGTCGTGTGTATGGTTTCTCCACAGGAAAACTGTCGGGAATCTCGACGAGAAAAATAGAGAACCTGCTCTCTATTTTTCTCGTCGGGATTCTCGGCAGAGTTTTCCTGCCGAGAAAACCGGTCGTGTGCATGCTTACTTGTCCAAAGGAAACCCGCGCATGCTCGAAAAGACTTTGACACATGCGCGGTAGCATACAAGATTAGTGTGGGGTGTAGCAAGATGGCGGAGACGGCATCGAATGTGACGAGCGCCGGCTCGTCGTAGTCAATGACGTCACAGTGTTCTTGCCATTGAAAAGAACAGTGGTTCTTTTGAATGGTTGTGTGTGTACACAGGACTTGGCAAGACAAGCTTGCCAGGAATCCCGTCGAGAAAACCAACGTTTTTTTTTCCGACGGGATTCCCGCCCGTGTGTACAGGGCTTAATACCTTTGAAATGTTCAGATTCTGCAAATTACAGTTGTCAATTGTTGTCTTTTGATACATTGTCATGCTGATGGCACTATCATGCTTCCTCAAGTCTTGTAATTGCATACAATGAATCTGAAGCTTTTTTTAAATTAAAATAAAGATATTGAAGAAGAAAAAAAAAATGCATACCATCTATGTCACCATAGACTACATCCAGGAATGCAAAATCTATAGCGCAAAGATGCCTCATTTTTCGGTGACATGAAAAGGCCAAAAGATCTTTAAACGCATTATCTCAACTGTATTTCAATGACTTATCTCTTTAACATAATAATGCTTTTCTGTCTATCATATACAGTAGAATGCGTTCACTAAAATGAACCAAAATACCAGACTGTTCTTTATGCATTCCTGATCTCTGATCTTTTGGTTACTGAAAGAAACATTAACAATAAAAAAATAATTAAATAGCTGATCACATCTATATTTCCCATGTGTGTTTATAAAGGCTGTATGTGCCTATCTATCTTTCTACATCAAGTAAAAATATTTCATGTATGAAAGGAATTTTGGTACATGGGAAACAATGAACTCCACCTTCATAACAAATTGTTTAGAGTTGTATATTTTTTGTAGCTTTTTGGTAAGCTGCTTAAATAATCACAAGAATGCAACTTACTCGTATCTATTTATTGTTAAAAGCTGAACTCTGGGCAAAAAGAATATTGGAGCCTTAGCATTACCATAATATACAGTATCTCTAATGCTTCTTCTGCATCATTCCTGAAATCTAAGAGATTCTTGCATGCTCTGCAATGATATAAGCACTGAACTTCCAACTCTACAACTGACAATCAGGGCTAGAGCACAGCAATCAGGTCCCCCATTGAAAAAACGTCTTGTATACTTTATAAGGAATAAAAGGTGTTCTGAGATTGGACAAGGGCAGCATGAATTTCATGATCTCACCTTGTCCTAATATTATCGGAAAACCATTACATTCTAGTAGATATGGATGATATGCCTATAGACATCAGGATGATATGGATATAAAAATCAATAGTTTCATGGGGCATGTGTATGAAAAAAAAAACAGACATAAGAAAGTATGTCTTGTGGCAGCCACAAGCCAGTGTGACTACACAGTACTTCGGTTCTACCTAAAGGTCTTGAGCACATACAGGGGGATTCAGTAAGTCCTAGAGTTACCTGATGGTATGACACTTTAAAATGACCTGCACCAGATTAAAAAATCCCGACCATCCATTTCAGTACCTTTAGGGCTAGTTTACACTTGCTTTAAAGCAAGGCTTCGGACATGCTTTGTTAAAGCTCTCTGAACGCCAGTCAATGCCCATGTCACTAAATAAAATGGTTAGCTTACAGTCCTGTTTACACCTTGCTTTTGCTTGGTGCTTCGATGAGACTTTGGTGGGGCTTTGATAAGGCTTTGGTGGAGCTTCAATGGTGCTTCGGTGGGGCTTTGGTGAGGCTTCGGTGAGGCTTCGGTGAGGCTTCCATGAGGCTTCAGTGGGGCTTCAAGCAAGCTTTGCCATAGACTTCCAATGGAGGCTTTGAAGACGCTTTGAAGCACCACTAAAGCTACATGGGGTATAATTTTTGAATCAAAGCAAAGCAAAAGCAGGTGTAAACAGGACTGTAAGCTAACCATTTTATTTAGTGACAGCTTTCAGATAGCTTTAACAAAGCCTGTCCGAATTTTTTTTTTAACTAGCCTTCAATGTGTGTTGAAGCCAAAGCAAATGTAAATGAACCCTTACTGACATGTGTGGCAGATTCAGGTAGTGCAGCTATTACTTCACCAAATTCAACAATTACCTTCAGTTCATAGATAACAAAACTGGAGGTGATTAAAACCAGCTTTAAGTTGGCATACTGGGATAGAAACAGAGTGTCTGTCTCTATACGCTGTGCCGGTGACATATTTTCCTAGAGAAACACCAGCAAGGGTGCACTAAACCCACGCACCAAACCCACCATGACCTAAAATTTAGATTTTATTCAAAACTATCTAAAATCCATGATATAGGAAATGTAATAAAGTAATCAGAAATGGTAGGTATATAACCTTATAGGGCAATACCGAAATAGTGCAAGAATCCAAAATAGCACAAATATACAACTTCCTTCATTATAGGGAGATAGCAACCAGACAGCAAATATGTCTTTAGCTGCCATTGGCCAGTATTTCTGTCTGAGTGGAGAACTGTATAAGGTAGGGTCAGTATTCTGGCCACATATCACAACCCAATGCCATAGATTAATACTGAGGGCTACTGTGGTTACTCAAAAGCTCAGTTGGCCTACCAGCCTGGTAAAAAATATACTCCTATCAATCCACTATCTCCACCAGTCCACAAGAATCTCCCTTATTCTCCTGAAGCTAAATCCACATAGTCCCAATAAACTAAGTGCCCATAGAATTAACAAATAGAAAAATAATTAAAAAACACACAAAAACAAACATGTTTCGCCTTGAAGCAAGGCTTCATCAGGTGTGTACAGTGCATAAAATGTGTTTAAAAAAACACATGGCAAATGGCAGCTTCTTGTATTACAGATCTATTTATAATATGGGGTAGGGAAGTGACTACGTCATACCATGTCAATGTGTGACATCATACATGTGTCATGACGTCATTTTTCATCATGACGTAAATATAAGCTGTGCTTGATAACATAAATAATGTCAGAACGGCTTCAAACAATGTCCTAATGCATAATCTGCAAATTAATACAATCCCTATGTGGGTTTGATGCCCTTGAGTGGCCAGAAAATATATTACGCCATCCTATCTTCAATAGGGGAAAATCATACTACAAGTCATATTTGCCATTAACAGGACTTCCTAAAATTTATACAACCATATATGTTTCAAACTATATTTCTGTTATATAGGGGCCTTCAGATACTACATCACACTCCACAATATCAAATTGTTTACTACTCAGTTAGAAATGGTAATAATGCAAATTCTTCATTAAGACCATATGGTGATTTGGAAACCAGTCTAAAAATCGATTTTGCCTCAGTTTTCAGCAGACTTTTATCTAGGTACCCCTTCCTCTGACCCAGTTTAACTTCCTGTGTGATCTAAAATTTTAAACATTCAGGTTTATCCTAATGTTTTAACCAGACATGACTCGCTATTGGCCTGTCTTTCTTGAGGGTGACATTATTAATGGGTTCCAACACTCTTTGTCTAAAGTGTCAGATCATCTTTTTAACATACAAGAGAGTGCATGGACATTGTGATGCATAAATATATAATAAAAAACCTGTGCGCTATTCAAAAATATAAAAAAATATATAAATAATCAGAAAGCAGCTATCACTACAAAATGTGCACTACAAAAGAAACAATATTACAAACAGTGAAGCGCTATCAGTGAAAAACCACAAATCAATAAATTATCAAAATTATCCAAATAGAATAGATGTATAATTCATTCTGCGGGGCTCTTGGGGAAGCTCTACATGCAGTGTGGGAATCCTGCAGTAGGATAGCCAGGAGGTGGAGCGTTTAGCCCCACACAGCTTCCAGAGCAGCCTCGGAGTGTACCACTGAATTCTGGGGGGTCACAGCCCACCACAGGTTCCCTCTAGATTTAGCCTTGTTTGGAAGTACTAGGCAAAGAGCATTCTTGCTTATCTTGCCTTGGGGGGACATTTTAGCACATTTTGTTCTCATGCTGTGCTGAAACACCTCTGATCCACTGCCAGCAGGCTCCATCTCTGCGGGTAGTGCAGATCCAGGTGTTAAAGAGGGAATATGTTTGCTGAGCTATAAAGTGACATATTTAAGTTAATCAAATGTCTTTTACCTATAGGTTTACCAATTTAGACAATGAATCTGCACTGAATAACATAAAAATGACCCAAAATGACCATTATCAGTCAAATAAAAAATTAAGATGGCTAAAAATATAACAGTGACTCCTCAAAGACTTCTATTTCAGAGACAGAGCAGTATTATATTCGACCACCCCTGCATGCTTAAATGGTTCTAAAGTCAGAGTGTTTTTTATAAAAAAGAAAATGCACACAGAAGGTTATTTTATAAACCCCCCTTAATACGTTTCTGAGCCCCATCTCGATCCAGCGATGTTGCACAAGAGCCTCGGCTGTGCGGGACTCTCCCTCTACATTGGCTGAGACAGCAGCTCCCGCTGCTGTCAATCAAAGTTAGTGACCCAATGAGGAGAGAGAGGGGGCCGGGCTGAGCCACTGCTCCATCTCTGAATGGACACACAGAGCAGCGGCTCGGATCGGGTGCCCCCATAGCAAGCTGCTATGGAGAGAGGGGCCAGGAGTGTCGGCGAGGGACCAGAGATGAGTAGGATAGGGACTGTTCTGTGCAAAACCACTACATAGAGCAGGTAAGTATAACATGATTGTTATTTTTATACAAAAAAAGACTTTAATATCACTTAAAAATGGTATTAAACCAAAAAGCAAACATTTATTATATTGCAGCATGACAATTCTTAGATGTAATGGCTGCACTTGTTTTCTTTTTTAGAGTTTCTTGCTTTTAGTTTTATCTGGTGATCCAGCCAGTTAGGCCCCTTTCACACTGAGGCGTTGCAATAACGCGCTAAAAACTATTAGCGTTTTTACAGCGTTTTTACCGCGTTAGCGTTAAAAATTGCACTAACGCCTATGCGTTTTACCCCGTTTTTACCGCGTTAGCGCTATTTTTATCTATTTTATCTATTTAAACCTATGCGTTTTTACTGCGGTTTTACAGCGGTAGTCATTAATTTCAATGGGGATAGGCGTTTTTACAGCGCTATTTTATGCGCCCCAAAGATGCTCCAAAAAAGCAAGCACATTGCCTCAGTGTGAAAGCCCTCAGGGCTTTCACATTGAGAATGCTGGGGCAGGATTATTTCAGGCGTTTTTACAGCGCTATTTTAAGCGCTAAAACACCTGAAAAATGCCTCAGTGTGAAAGGGGCCTAAGTCTCTTATATTTCAAAAGAACAAGCTCTCTTGCAGAATGTATAAATTTACAGGGAGGAGACACACAATTCAGCACTGACAGGGGTGTTTAAAATGATCAGCTTTTATTTACTTATGTAAAAGTTTTATCCTCTCCCCCAAAAAAAACCTGTTTCCTGCAGCTGCTTATATAGTGTCAAATTGTCAGTGTATTTAAATCTGCTGGTACATTTAACACTACCCTCCCCCTAGACTAAAAATGCTTTTGTCCACTGTGCCTCTTTTCTCTTTCATCTAGAGTGGAGGCATTGTAACACTGGCCAGATCACCAGGTGAAAACAGAGAGAAGAAAGACCAAGAAAAGAAAACGAATGCAGCCACCACATCTAATGATTAGTAAGCTGCAATGTGTTACATTTTGGATTTTGGGTTTAATATTACTTTAAAAGACATATGCATATGCATGTATATGTGCATTAAAACATTTACACTGCCAACAGGTGGGAATTGACATTCCAACTCAGGACAGGGAGAAAACTTTTATTCTAGCTCATAAACGCTCCATAATCAGCAAAGTACAGGAGAAACACAAGATCCTAACGCGCTGGTGCAATTGCCTAGCCAACATACATTGCTAAATGCAATAATTTCCAGATGCCGGAGATGACAGGTTTATTTCAGCTACATAAAACATATTTGGTGAGAAGGCCCCGCCCACCCCAACTGTCACTCAACAACAAGATTTAGCATCCCTCAAGATTGATGCAACAAAACATCCCTAACTATAGCCCACCAAGTTCAGAAACTGGACCTAGTTATACTTATTAACCACTTGCCATTCCACCGCAGTGTTATCAAGATCTGACCTGAGCTCTGCTAGCAATAGCAGGTACATTTTATTTCTAGTGCGTAAGCAGTCCCTGATAGCCAGGAGCTCTTCTTCCTGTAGTCACACTAAGTACCTGTAAATTTAGTGCCCAAAATGTCCCAAAAACGTACTCTACTAAAGAGCCCTACAGGATTCTGAGCATGTCGGATGAGAGTGAAGGGAAAGCCTCACTGACAGAATCCTCCATAAAATATGAACCTGTAGAATCAGTGGCACCCTGACTGGTAGCTCAGATGATGACGAATTGTCCCTGTAAAGATTAGGTGTACCTGTCCCCAGGTAGATAAATTGCTAGGAACGGACAATTTTTGGCATATGCAGCAGGGTCCAAGTACTAATGCTGTACTACATTTTGGTGGACTGGCAAGCACCAGCGGACCAGTACATCCTGACCTTATATACACCAGCACTGTAGTATCTCATGGTGATGTGCTAAATCCCAGCAGTGCAGAACAAGCTGGTGAAGTGGTTAGCACTCACAGTGTCCCACAACCACCAACAATTGGAAAACAGGCACGTAGAGCCCATAGTGTCCTTCCAGAGGTGCTTGCAAATCCTAATTGGCTACCCCCAGATTCAGCAGCACCTGTTATCACCCCATTCAAAGACCATCCCGGAATCCAGGTGAAAACAGCAAAATTAACATTGCCTTTTGAGGTACCTAGTAGTTTTTACAGGTTACCAGTTTAGAATTACAAAGAAGGTCTAGAGCTAGAATTATTGCTCCCACTATAACGTTTATAGAGATACCGCACATGTGTGGTGTGAACACTGTTTACATATGCATGCATGACCTACATCTGCGTGTGAGCATGAGGGGACGGGGAGCACTTTAAAAAAAAAATATTATTATTTATTTTATTGAATGTTTTAATTTTTACACTGTCCCTTAAATTTTTTTATCACTTGTATTGCTATCACAAGAAATGTAAACATCCCTTGTGATAGCAATAAATCATGACAGTTCCTCTTTATGGAGACATCTAGAGTCTTTAAGACCCCAGATCTCTCCTTTACCATTGAAAGCATGAGATAAAAAAAATCGATTTTATGCTTTCCAGGAACAAAAATGGCTCCATTTACATTTTCCCTAACTGGAAATTATGAAATGTTCGTAGCTTCCGGGGGTCTCCTAGACCAGTGTTTCTCAACTCCAGACCTCAAGGCGCCCCAACAGGTCATGTTTTCAGGCTTTCCATTATTTTTAACAGGTGATTTGATCAGTTTCACTGCCTTAGTAATTACCACAGATGTTTCATCTGAGGGAAATCCTGAAAACATGACCTGTTTGGGGCAACCCTGAGGACTGGAGTTGAGAAACACTGTCCTAGACCATAGAGACGATCAGGGACATTCTGGTTACCTCTATTGTTACCAGCAGGAACCGCTGGATGGGATCCCAGGCTCTGCGGTGCGATGGAAGAACCCAGAAAACAACAAAAGTGCACCAGAGAATGGCGGGTGAGAGGGGATTACCCCTCCCGTGGCGTGTAAAAGTGATCCAGTGGCTAATTAGCCAGTAGGATCGCTTTTACAGTGTAGGACATTGCAGCCATTTTTTTTAGTAAATGACTTGTCAAAAACTTGTGTTGTGTTTTTATTAACTTTTTTCACTTTTTTGGTGAATGAGTAATGGTACTATGTACCCCATACTCATTCTCATAGGGGGGTGGGATCTGAGGGCCCCCTTGTTAAAGGGGGCTTACAGATTCCGATAATCCCCCTCTGCTCACAGACCCCCACAACCGCCAGCCAGCGTAATGGGGACAAGGTGCATTGAGGGGGCTAGCCCCCTTTGCCCAAAGCACCTCTCATGTTAAGTGCATGTGGTTTGGTATGGTTCAGGATGGGGGGGGGGTGCTCGCGCATCACCCTCCTTTCCTGGCCTGCCAGGCTGCATGCTCAGATAAGGGTCATGTATGTATTTTGTATTTTTTTAATTTTGGCACGGGCTTCTTAAAATCCAAAAGAGATCTAAAGGGTATGTTTGTTTTTACATTCAGCTGTCAGTGGGGAACCCCGCTGACAGCTGATGATTCATCCATTGTTAAGAACGCGGCAGCCTTCTTCCCAGCCCACTCCTTAAAGCGAACCTTCAGTCATTTTTTCAACTTTCCATCTATTAAATCTTCTGCCCTTGTTGTTTTAACTTTGGATAGTAAAACATTTTTTTCTGTCAGTAAATACCTTATACGGCCCACTTCCTTTTTTTTTGTCTGGTAAAAAGCCTAAGCTTATGACATTATGCACAGCTCTCTCTCTCATTTTCATGAGAGTTTGCCAGGAAGGGAGGGGGATGAGTCATAAGAGGGCCAATGATAGCTGCAGGGCTGCAGAGTCCCTTTTTGTGTATCTGTGTGTAACGGCACCCCAAGTATGAAAGGGGTTAATGCCGTTTAGGATATTCCCTCTTTCTGGACACACATCCACTGCTGATCCTCCACAGTCAGGCAACCGCTTCCTATAGGATTAATCCTTCCAAACATACAAGACAAACACTCTGTATGAAGTTTCCAGCAGGTCTGACAATCTTTAATGAGAGCAGGCTCTTTTTATACACCAAAATAATACTGCATTAATCTAAATGAACAATGGTCCAACTCCACCCACAACATCACACAATGGTTACATACCGAGCTCCCAATACACATATTCTGACATCTCTTAGCTAATCCCTTTACATCTTAAATGACTATGCATGACCTTTATATTCACCAGACTGTCTGTCTGCTTTACAATACACACAAGTACAGAGTTAATTATCACTATTCACAATGAAAGGATCTGTAGCATAGTTGAGATTCATTAACATTACACAAGCAGACAGGTCACACATCAGCATCTCTTAATTAACTTGTTGAGTTCAGAATCAAACAACCAGTACATTTTGTGGATTAATATTACTATCCCAATATAAAGCAATCCAAGACATTCTTAATGTCCATTATTTCCTGGCTCACCCTGTGCCCAAAGTGACCCCTGTCACACTGTGTATATCCAGGAAGTGAACAGACAGCAGCTTCAGCTGCCCACAGTTAAAATGGTTACAGCCAGACTTAGTGGGGGGAGATTTCTGCAGAATATTTGGCAAGTACAGAATCACAGTATAATTATTAAAATAATATGTAAAAGTGGTTGGAGGGAAGCTTCAGAATGCGCTGGTAGAGGGGTTTATTTTTCTAGCACTAAAAATTCTGATAAAAGCCAATATGTGTATGAACACATAGGATAACATGCAGGGGTGTTTAGAGGCAATAAAAAAAATGGCTGATGCTCAAAACAGCAGCTGTAAAAACGCCCAATGTGCATGAGGCCTAACTTCTTGATTTCATTTTGTTTTGCATTTATTTTAAGGGCATACAGTAGAACGCATCTGCTTGGTGCATTGTTTAACTGTGCTTAAAAACAATTGCAGCTGTCACCAATATGGCTTTACTTATAAGCCATGCTGACACCAAGTCATACCGGGGACAATGCTGGTTGGTTCCAAATCATTAGTAGATACCCAAAAGCGGCAGTGACAGGTGGCTATTAAAGCTAGGAGCATGCAGAGCTGTGTGCTCCTAGGAAACTTAGATTACTGTCCCCTTTGCACAAGACATTGGCAGTGTTAATATACACAAATTGTAGATAGAAAGAGGTTAGGAAAGGTGTTTACTTGAAATTTTTGTTTGTTATAAAGATATTCCGAAGTAAAGTTAGTTGGGTAAACCCAGGAATACTAAATAAAAGAAGAAACAAACAAACAAAAAAAAAGAACACAGAAAAGAACAAAACACAGCAGGAGAGGGAAGGCACATCAAGTTTAAAGTATTATAAAGAAGAGGAGAATAAATACAGAATTTACAGAAAAAAAAAAGGGAAGCAGCATAAAGTGTAATGTTAATGAGCACATGTATGAGATATGTGTAACACCTCTAGGTAATATACAATGCAATCTTTTCTTGAGTGTTCTGCTTTTTATAAACATATTTGTATGATGCTATTTTGCCATTCGTTTGGTACTAGTTCTACCATATTTTGTGATGTGTTGTGCAATATTTTGCATTGCACTACCCTTTCATGCCTAAGCCTATTTCTGACATTTGTTGCTTACAAGTTAAAAATCTTAATTTTATTTGCTAGAAAATTACTTAGAACCCCCAAACCTTATATATATATATATATATATATATATTATATTATATTAGCAGAGACCCTAGAGACTAAAATGGCGGTCGTTGCAATATTTTATGTCACACGTTATTTGCGCAGCGGTCTTTCAAATGCATTTTTGGGGGAAAAAATACACTTTCCTTAACCACTTAACGACTGCTCACTGTATATATACGTCGGCAGAATGGCACCGACAGGCACAATCACGTAGAGTGTACGTGATTGCCTTTGTACAGTTGGGGGGTCCAATCGGACCCCCCTCATATACAGCGAGCGGTCGTTAATCGTTCGGGAGCGATCCAGGATGAGGGGGCAGCCGTTGGATTCCAGCCACCCCCTCGCGATCGCTCACGGCGAATGAAAAGGCCCCCTCTGTCACACACAGGCAGAGGAAGCAGGAGGAAGTGATGTCATCTCTGGTGCGGCGCTCACATATACCGAGCGCCGTACAAGAGAAGACATCAGGTCAGTGCACAAAACACTACACTGACACCATAACACATAGGGACATAAATCGCCCCCCCAGGCCCCCCCAGACACCCCCAGATCACCCTCCAGATCACCCCCCAGTCACAGTGTCACTGATTGAAGTGACCATTTATTTACTGATCACTGCAATCAGTGACATTTATGACTGTAAAAGTGTCACTACAGTCAGTTTTAGGTCCAGTGTAGCCCCCTAACCCCCCCTAATAAAGGTTTAACCCCCTGATTGCCCCCCAGATATCCCTTTCACCCCCTATCACCACTGTCGCTAAGCGATCATTTTTCTGATCGCTGCCTTAGTGTTGGTGATGCCGATCGGTAGCCAGTAATTTTTTTTAGGTTCGCCGCAGGTTTTTATAGCCTCAGGTACCCCAATATATTATCTAATAAAGGTTTAACCCCCTTGATCGCCCCCCAGGTAACCCTTTCACCCCCTATCACCACTGTCGCTAAGCGATCGTTTTTCTAAACGCTGACTTCGTGTCGGTGATGCAGATCGGTAGCCAGTAATTTTTTTTAGGTTCGCCGCAGGTTTTTATAGCGTCAGGTACCCCAATATATTATCTAATAAAGGTTTAACCCCCTTGATCGCCCCCCAGGTAACCCTTTCACCCCCTATCACCACTGTCACTAAGCGATCGTTTTTCTAAACGCTGTCTTAGTGTCGGTGATGCAGATCGGTAGCCAGTATTTTTTTTTAGGTTCGCCGCAGGTTTTTATAGCGTCAGGTACCCCAATATATTATCTAATAAAGGTTTAACCCCCTTGATCACCCCCCAGGTAACCCTTTCACCCCCTATCACCACTGTCGCTAAGCGATCATTTTTCTAAACGCTGTCTTAGTGTCGGTGATGCAGATCGGTAGCCAGTAATTTTTTTTAGGTTCGCCGCAGGTTTTTATAGCGTCAGGTACCCCAATATATTATCTAATAAAGGTTTAACCCCCTTGATCGCCCCCCAGGTAACCCTTTCACCCCCTATCACCACTGTCACTAAGCGATTGTTTTTCTAAACGCTGTCTTAGTGTCGGTGATGCAGATCGGTAGCCAGTAATTTTTTTTTAGGTTCGCCGCAGGTTTTTATAGCGCCAGGTACCCCAATATATTATCTAGTAAAGGTTTAACCCCCTTGATCGCCCCCCAGGTAACCCTTTCACCCCCTATCACCACTGTCGCTAAGCGATCATTTTCTGATCGCTGTCTTAGTGTCGGTGATGCAGATCGGTAGCCAGTAATTTTTTTTAGGTTCGCCGCAGGTTTTTATATAGCGTCAGGTACCCCCATATATTATCTAATAAAGGTTTTAACCCCCTAATTGCCCCTAGTTAACCCTTTCACCAGTGATCACCATATAAGTGTTACGGGTGACGCTGGTTAGTTAGTTTGCTTTTTATAGTGTCAGGCACCCGCCGTATATAACCCAATAAAGGTTTAACCCCCTGATCGCCCGGCGGGTGATATCAATTAGGTTTTAGCTTCAGAGAGGGTCTGCGTCACACCCCAGGCAGCGTCAGGTTAATGCCAGTAACGCTAACACCCACGCGTGAAGCATACACCCCCCTTAGTGGTATAGTATCTGAACAGATTAATATCTGATCTGATCAGATCTATACTAGCGTCCCCAGCAGTTTAGGGTTCCCAAAAACGCAGTGTTAGCGGGATCAGCCCAGTTACCTGCTAGCAGCTGCGTTTTGCCCCTCCGTCCAGCCCAGCCCAGCCCACCCAAGTGCAGTATCGATCGATCACTGTAACTTACAAAACACAACACACATAACTGCAGCGTTCGTAGAGACAGGCCTGATCCCTGCGACTCCAGTGCTGTAGGAGGTGATTTCACCACCACAGTTAAAAAAAAAAAAAGCATATATGCCGAAGCATGGGGGCAGCAGGGGCATAGGAGCGGAGGAGCGATTTTGCTCCTAATGCCGCGTACATACAGTCGAAATTCCGATGGAGGCTTGCCCGTGGAAAAGTTTGACCATGTGTGTGCGGCATAACTTTTTTGCGGGAGGATGCCCCAATGCTTTGGCATATATAAATGGTGCATGTATGCCCATCATTAGAAGTGGGTGGATGAATGGCGGTATACTAATGGTGGGCATACCCACCGATCAATCTCTTTTTTCGTTCAGCCAACAGGCTGCATGAAAAAAAGATTACAATACATGTCCAACAAGGACCAGCAACGTACTGGTATGTTGCTGGACTTTGAATGTTTATACCAGAATGATGCCTGCGGGTTTAGGTATCATCTTGGTATCATTCTTTTCAGCCAGCGGCCGGCTTTCATGTAAAAGCAATCCTAGCGGCTAATTAGCCTCTGGACTGCTTTTACAAGCAGTGGGAGGGAATGTCCCCCCGGATATAAAAAGCGCCATTGGGAAATTGGGAAAGCATTTTATCACACCGATCTTGGTGTGGTCAGATGCTTTGAGGGCAGAGGAAAGATCTAGGGTCTAGAAGACCCCAGTTTTTTCAAAAAAAGAGTACCTGTCACTACCTATTGCTATCATAGGGGATATTTACATTCCTTGAGATAACAATAAAAATGATTAAAAAAAAATATATGGAAGGAACAATTTAAAAATAAAATAAAAAAGCAAAATTAATAAAAAAAAAAAAAAAAAAGCACCCCTGTCCTGCCCTGCTCTTGCCCAATGGCGAACGCAAGCGTCGGTCTGGCGTCATATGTAAACAGCAATTGCACCATGCATGTGAGGTATCACCGCGAAGGTCAGATCGAGGGCAGTAATTTTAGCATTAGACCTCCTCTGTAAATCTAACGGGGTAACCTGTGAAGGCTTTTAAAGGCTTTTAAAAATGTATGTAGTTTGTCGCCAATGCGCGTTTGTGTGAAATTTTAAAGCATGTCGTGTTTGGTATCTATGTACTCGGCCTAAGATAATCTTTTTTATTTCATCAAACATTTGGGCAATATAGTGTGTTTTAGTGCATTAAAATTAAAAAAAGTGTATTTTTTCCCCAAAAAATGCGTTTGAAAAATCGCTGCGCAAATACTGTGTAGAAAAAAAAATGCAACACCCACCATTTTAATCTGTAGGGCCTTTGCTTTAAAAATATATATAATGTTTGGGGGTTCAACCTAATTTTCTTGCAAAAAAAAAAATGTTTTGCATGTAAACAAAAATAGGATTTTTATAACAGCTTACCTGTAAAAATCCTTTTCTTGGAGTACATCACGGGACACAGAGCGACATAGTCATTACTAATGGGTTATATAGATACCGTCAGGTGCTGGCACTGGCAACTTCCAAAACCGGAAGTACCCTCCCCTATATAAGCCCCTCCCATCCGGGAGCACCTCAGTTTTGTAGCAAAGCAATAAGTGTCCCCAAAGAGGGGCGGGAGCTCTGTGTCCCGTGATGTACTCCAAGAAAAGGATTTTACAGGTAAGCTGTTATAAAAATCCTATTTTCTTTCTCGTACATCACGGGACACAGAGCGACATAGTCATTACTAATGGGATGTCCTAAAGCAATGCCCAATGAGGGGGGGGATACACCATATATAAGCTGAGCGCTATCAGACATGAGGATCTTTTGCGGCCTGCAACACACTGCGCCCAAAGGCGACATCCTCCTGACTTCTAACGTCCACCTGGTAGAACCTAGTAAACGTGTGTACTGAAGACCATGTTGCGGCCTTACAGATTTGAGCCAGGGAGGCCTGGTGATGCACTGCCCATGAAGTTCCAACTGCTTTCGTGGAGTGCGCTCTAACTTTGAACGGAGGCGGTCTCCTTCTCAAGCCATAGGCTTGTATTATGACCTGTCGAATCCACTTGGCTAAAGTAGATTTTGACGCTGCCTGACCCTTTCTGGGGCCTTCCGGCAGAATAACCAAAGTATCCGTTCTGCGAATCTGAGCAGTGGCCTTTAGATAAGCTTTAACTGCTCTTACTACATCCAAAGAATGCAATAACTTTTCCTCTACCGAAGTAGGTTTGGGGAAAAAAGAAGGAAGAACCACATCTTGGTTCAAATGAAACCTCGATACCACCCTAGGAAGAAAGGCTGGATGAGGACGTAACACTACTCTATCCTTATGGATAACCAGATATGGCTCCTTACAGGACATAGCTGCTAATTCCGACACTCTTTTAGCCGAACAAATGGCTACTAGAAAAATCAATTTCCTGGTGAGAAGCACCAAAGAAATATGCTGTAATGGTTCAAATGGTTGTTTCTGTAGAACCGACAGAACCAAGTTTAGATCCCATGGACATATGGGAATATTAACCGGAGGACTAATACGCATCACTCCTTGTATAAAGGCTTTGACTAGTGAATGCGAAGCCAAGGGCCTTTGAAAAAATATTGACAAGGCCGAAATCTGACCCTTGATAGTACTCAAGGCAAACTTCCTATCTACAGCCCATTGTAGGAAGTCCAGAATCCTACCTATTACGTACTTATGTGGATGCCATTTCTTGGCCTCACACCACGCGATGCACGCCTTCCAGATTCTATATTAGATCTGCCTGGATACCGACTTCCTGGCATTGATCATGGTAGATACCACAGGATTAGAGAGCCCTCTCTTTTTTAGAATGTGGGCTTCCATAGCCAGGCCGTCAAACCTAGGGCTGGTAAAGAAGGGTGGTATATCGCTCCTTGCGAAAGCAGGTCCGGACGACGTGGGAGAGTCCAAGGACTCCCCACTGAAATTTTACAATCTCCGCGTACCACGCTCTTCGGGGCCACGCTGGAGCCACCGGAATCACTGGTTTCTTTTCTACCCTGATTCTGCGGAGTAATCGAGGTAACCATTGTGGCGGTGTGAATGCATATATCAGCTTGAACTGATCCCAAGGGAACACTAGGGCATCCGAGCCGCAAGCTAGGGGATCCCTTGTCCGAGAGACAAACCTGTCCCCCTTTGCGTTGAATCTGGATGCTAGAAGATCTACATCCGATGTTCCCCACCGCTGACATATTGTCCAGAAAACCTCGGGGTGAAGGGACCCTCTCTCTGGGCCTAATTGCTGGCGACTTAGAAAGTCCGCCTTCCAATTCTCCGCTCCTGGAATGAATACCGCAGATATGGCTGGGACATATTTTTCTGCCCATTTCAGGATGTAATTTACTTCCCTCTGGGCTGCACGACTCCTGGTGCCCCCCTGATGATTGATATATGCCACTGCTGTGGCATTGTCTGATTGAATTCTGACAGGGGACCCTTGGAGTTTGGATGTCCATGCTACTAGGGCATACCGGGCTGCTCGTATCTCTAAGAGATTGATGGGCAGGGCCTTTTCTGCATCCGACCATCTGCCCTGGAGAGACTATTGCTCCAGTACTGCTCCCCAGCCTATAAGGCTGGCATCTGTAGTGACCACCTTCCAAGAAATCAGACTGAAGGATTTCCCTTTTTCCAGATTCTGGGGAACCAACCACTAACGGAGGCTCTTGCGAACGGAAGGGGACAAGGACATTGTAAGTCTAGGGCCTGAACTTTTTTGTTCCAGGCTGACAGTATGGCCCCCTGCAAATTCCTTGAATGGAATTTACCGTAGGGTACTGCTTCGAATGATGCCACCATTTTTCCCAGCAGCCTCATGCACAGGCGTATGGACGGCTGTCTTTTTTGTACCCACTAAGTGGATCAAATCTTTCAAAGACAACACCTTTCCTCGAGGCAAGAATATTTTTCACTGGCCTGAATCCAACCTTAGCCCCAAGTATTCCAGACTTTTGACTGGTTTTTAGGGCTGACTTTTCTCGGTTGATAATCCAACCGTGAGATTCCAGATACTTGATTGTCTTGTGAACGACCACGTCTAGTTTTTTCACTGAGTGGTCTATCAGCAACAAGTCATCTAGATATGCCATTATCATTACACCTTGTGTTCTCAGATTGGCCAATAAAGGGCCAGAATTTTTGTAAACACTCGTGGTGCTGTGGCCAAACCGAAGGGTAAGGCTCTGAACTGAAAATGGCGCCCTTCTACTGCAAAGCGTAGAAACTTTTGGTAGACTGGAAAGATGGGAATGTGCAGATAAGCATCTTTGATGTCGATCGCGGCTAACCAATCCTCCCCTTGTAGGGCAGTGGCCACCGATCGGATCGACTTCATCGGAAAGTCCTGATATACAGGAATTTGTATAGCCCTTTTAGAATTAATATGGGCCTCCCGTCCGCGTTTGCTTCGGGACTGTAGAGAGGTTTGAGTAAAACCCGAACCCTCATTCTTCCAGGGGAACCTCCATAATTACTCCTTGGAGCAATAGTTGTTCTAGTGCCAACAGGAGGGACTCTCTCTTCCGGGGATCCCTTGGCACGTTTGACCTCAAAAATGGGAAGGAGGAGAGTCTCTTAACTCCAATCTGTATCCTCAACATACTGCGGAGAGCACCTATCTGTCTTGATCGCGTCCCGCCAGGTCTCTTGTGAACAACTGGAGTCCTCCCCCCACCCGACTGAGTGGGGGCAACCCTTCAATGAATTTAACTTTGGGGGAGGTTTTGTACCTCCCCTGACCCAGGGTTTCTCATTACCCTGCTATTGTCCCTGTTTTTTACCCCCGGGAATTGACCGAGGAGGCCGTCGGAACTGTTACACAGCCGATGCCCCAGGGACTGGAGAAGCAGGCCTCTTAAAGAGGGACCTCTAACTCTGTTTTTAACCGGCAAGAGCGTATTTTTACCGCTGGAAATTTTCTGGATATATTTGTCCAGGTTTTCCCTGAATAAGCGTTCACCATGAAATGGGACGCTAACCAGCCATTCCTTACAGGGAGCTTCAGCAGACCAGTTTTTGAGCCATAGAAGCCTACGCATATGTACTCTAGACAGCCTAAGGCGGGAGGCCTGATGGACTGAATCCTTTATGGCGTCAACCGCAAAGCCTAAGGCTCTAGGTAGATCAGCTAGGGCAAGGCCTGCTGATCTGTCAAGTCCCTCAAGACCTGTTTTAACTGATCCTTCACTGCTTAGCAGACCCCAATAGCTGCTACTGCTGGTTGTGTCACCAAGCTTGCTGTAGAAAGAAGCAGACTTTCATAAGGACTCCAATCTTTTATCTATTGGGTTCTTGAACATTTGGACATTATCCACTGGACATGTCAGTGATTTATACATACAAGAGATGGCTGCGTCCACTGTAGGGACCTTCCATTTTTTTTTTTTTTTTGATGAACTTATCCTCCATGGGATAGACCACCGGAAATCTCTTGGGGGAATAATATTTTCTCAGGACGATCCCAATCCTGGTAAATAAGCCCTTTCAGTAAAAGGGTGAAGTGGAAAAGAACAGACGGTCTGGGGGCTTCTAGCGACCCCAACGAGGATACAGTAGTGGTTGATGGTTCCGCAAGGTGCATTTTTAATGCCGATCGGACCATGTTAGTCAGAGACTGAACCCATAATCTTTCAGCTTGAGCTGCTGAGAAAGGTTCCTCCACTGTTGATTCCTCTATAACAGAATCAACCTCATCCTGATCCCCTTCAGGCAGGTCGATCCCTGTATGGGACTGTTGCTCTGCTAACAGGCACTCTGAAGGAGGAGACGGAGATCGGCGTGCTTTCCCTGACAGGGAGGCAGCGATCAATGTTGACAATCTCTCTCTAATCCTCCCAGAGCTGAGGAAAAAACCTCCTCTGTTACATACACAGGAGCAGGTGACTGAGGACAGCCACAGTACCAAGTACCCCTGCGGGGTCTCTATGGTCACTTACCCCTGAACTTCAGGGGAGACTGGTGCAGCAGAAGCATGCCCACCTCAGAGCCCGATGAGACCCCCTTCGCTTCCTGGAAGATTCAGTTCCGGAGCTTCTGCACGGCATATTCTTAAGCCTAAAGCTGAGGTATTCCAGCCGTAATACACCACTTTTACTGAGAATAGTCTAGCACAATTGCTGCTATATCACAGTTGGTGTCTACTAAAGTGCCTTTCTAGGGGATGCCTGCATCAACCGCCTCTGTGTGCCTTTATCTGTTGCTAGCTCTGTCTGTGCACTTCAATAGCCAGCTATAATGTGCTTTAAAACACGCTGGACGCCCGCACATGCGCAGTAGCGCCGCGGCGCACACCTGAGCGTCATCCACCCGCTCCGCCCCTTTTTCCAGATCGCCTCTATGAATAGAGGCGCGTGCACGCGCACGCACGTGCGCCTTCGGCGCCCTTTTTTAAAAACAATAAGGAGCTAGATGGGAGCCAGGGCCCCCTTTGCCGCAGGGCCCGGGGATGGATGAGCGCAGCAACAGGGCAGAGGAGACAGCTTCCCAGCAGAGAACATACCAACTGCCTGGATTTGATTCTGGAAGAAAAAAATCCACATTACAAGAAAAAGAACCATAGCGGCCTCTAGTGTCTAACACAGGTACCGCGGTCTTACATTTTTTTTTTTTTTTTTCTTGCCTACTATTAAAATTTTTACATTTTCTCAGTAGTAACAGGCATACACAGAATATTAGCGGGAATACCTTAGGTAACAGGCAGAAAGACAAAATAGGCTTGGGGGTCCCTCAATAGAACCAAGTTCCTGAGGGCCCCCACTTACCTTTTCCTCGCCGCAGGACTTTGTTTGGTCCACAGAAGCCCAAACTTCACCTATCACGGCAGGCATTGTAATCAAACCTTCAGGGACCGGGTTCCCAAGGATTCCACTCCCCTGGACCTGTATAGCACCCTGCACAGAAAACATCTTGGTCGTGGGTATGACCAGAGCTCTGGATCCCAGGGTCCAGCTCTCCTAAGAGAAGCATTACAGGCAAAACCTTGCTCTTCTCTGCAAGGCCCGGGTACCGACCGTTTAGCTATGAAGCTTTTTTGGTCGGATCCGGAATAGCTTACTGAGGCCCAAAAGAACCTGTACGCAAGCTCAGTAAAAAACACATGTTTCTTCTTGGCCAACACCTTAGACACTGGCAAAAAACTGAGGTGCTCCCGGATGGGAGGGGCTTATATAGGGGAGGGTACTTCCGGTTTTGGAAGTTGCCAGTGCCAGCACCTGACGGTATCTATATAACCCATTAGTAATGACTATGTCGCTCTGTGTCCCGTGATGTACGAGAAAGAAAAGTGTCAAAAAGGGCTTTGTCTTCAATTGGTTAGAAGAGTGGATGTAAGCTTCCTAATGTTGTGTATAAAATGCCAAAACAGTTCAAAACCCCCCCAAATGACCCCATTTTGGAAAGTAGACACCCCAAGCTATATACTGAGAGGCATGTCGAGTCCATGGAATATTTTATATGTTGACACAAGTTGCGGAAAAAATACAATTTTATTTATTTTTTTTGCACAAAGTTGTCACTAAATGATATATTGCTCAAACATGCCATGGGCATATGTGGAATTACACCCCAAAATAAATTCTGTTGCTTTTCCTGAGTACGGGGATACCACATGTGTGAGACATTTTGGGAGCCTAGCCGCGTACGGGACCCCAAAAACCAAGCACCGCCTTCAGGCTTTCTAAGGGTGTAAATTTTTGATTTCACTTCTCACTGCCTATCACAGTTTCGGAGGCCATGGAATGCCCAGATGGCACAAACCCCCCAAATGACCCCATTTTGGAAAGTAGACACCCCAAGCTATTTGCTGAGAGATATTGTGAGTATTTTGCAGATCTCGCTTTTTGTCACAAAGTTTTGAAAATTGAAAAAAAAAAAAATATATATATATATATTTTCTTTCTTCATTTTCAAAAACAAATGAGAGCTGTAAAATACTAACCATGCCTCTCAGCAAATAACTTGGGGTGTCTACTTTCCAAAATGGGGTCATTTGGGGGGGTTTTGTGCTATTTTGGCATTTTATGGCCTTCGAAACTGTGATAGGTAGTGAGGAGTGAAATCAAAAATTTGTGCCTAGAAATCCTGAAGGCGGTGCTTGGTTTTCGGGGTCCCGTACGCGGCTAGGCTCCTAAAAAGTCCCACACATGTGGTATCCCCGTACTCAGGAGAAGCAGCAAAATGTATTTTGGGGTGTAATTCCACATATAACCATGACAAGTGTGAGCAATATATCATTTAGTGACAACTTTTTGTAATTTTTTATTTTTTTTTGTCATTATTCAATCACTTGCGACAAAAAAAAAATATTTAATGGGCTCAACAGGCCTCTCAGCAATTTCCTTGGGGTGTCTACTTTCTAAAATGGGGTAATTTTGGGGGGGGGGGGTTTGTGCCATTTTGGCATTTTATGGCCTTCGAAACGGTGATAGGTAGTGAGGAGTGAAATCAAAAATTTGCGCCCTTAGAAATCCAGAAGGCGGTGCTTGGTTTCCGGGGGCCCGTACGTGGCTAGGCTCCCAAAAAGTCCCACACATGTGGTATCCCCGTACTCAGGAGAAGCAGCAAAATGTATTTTGGGGTGCAATTCCACATATAACCATGGCATGTGTGAGCAATATATCATTTAGTGACAGCTTTTTGTAATTTTTTTTTTTTTTGTCATTATTCAATCATTTAAGACAAAAAAAAAATATTCAATGGGCTCAACATGCCTCTCAGCAATTTCCTTGGGGTGTCTACTTTCCAAAATGGGGTCATTTGGGGGGGGTTTTGTACTGCCCTGCCATTTTAGCACCTCAAGAAATGAGATAGGCAGTCATAAATTTAAAGCTGTGTAAATTTCAGAAAATGTACCCTAGTTTGTAAACGCTATAACTTTTGCGCAAAGCAATAAATATACGCTTATTGACTTTTTTTTACTAAAAACATGTGGCTGAATACATTTTGGCCTAAATGTATGACTAAAATTGAGTTTATGCGATTTGTCTTATAACAAAAAGTAGAAAATATCATTTTTTTTCAAAATTTTCAGTCTTTTTCCGTTTATATCGCAAAAAATAAAAATCGCAGAGGCAATCAAATACCATTAAAAGAAAGCTCTATTTGTGGGAAGAAAAGGACGCAAATTTTGTTTGGGTACAACATTGCATGTCCGCACAATTTACAGTTAAAGCAGCGCAGTGCAAAATTCTGAAAATACCTCTGGTCCTTTAGCTACAAAATGGTCCGGGGCTTAAGTGGTTAAATAAAAAAATAAAAAAAAACAGTAAGTTAGCCAAATTTTTTTCTAAAATGTAAAAAGATGATGTTACGTCGAGTAAATAGATACCTAACATGTCATGCTTTAAAATTGCACACACTCGTGGAATGGCGTCAAACTATAGTACTTAAAAATCTCTATAGGCGACGCTTTAAAAAAAATTAACAGTTACCAGGTTAGAGTTACAAAAGAGTTATTTTGCTAGAATTATTGCTCTCACTCTGACGATCGCTGCGATACCTCACATGTGTGATTTGAACATGTCTACATTTGCAGGCGCGACTTAAAATAATTCTTATTTTATTTATTTATTTTTTACATTATCCCTTTAAAAAAAAAAAAACTCTGATCACTTTTATTGCTGTCAGAAGGAGTGCAAACATCCCTTGTGACAGTATTAGGTGGTGACAGGTACTCTTTATGGTGGGATCGGGGGTCTAAAAGATGCCAAATCCCTCCTTTGTACATAAAAGTTTTCAGATCGCCAAAATCAGAGATTCTGAATACTGTCATTTTTTTAAATCATCGACATTGGCACTCGAGTAAACCGGAAGTTCATGTCGCTTCCGGGATTTTACAACGGAGACCCGATCAAAGACAAATCCAGCTTTGTTCAGGTCTCAGTCTAGGCGTCGGACAAACCAGCTGGTGACTCGGGTCTCCCGGTGGGACGGGAGGCCCAGGAAGAGCGGCGGAAGGCGGTGGGAGGGGGGACCCTCCCGGTCCTTTAGGATAACAGCTGAGCCACTTTTAGCCGTATCGGTTGTTATCACTAAAAAGCCAACCGCTGGCTCTAAAAAAACGGTACTGAGGTGATGCCTGCAGCTGCATGAATCACCCTGGTTTAACCCCTTCAAGCCATGAACAAAAAATTGCGTACAGTCGGCATGAAGGGGTTAAACATAATGACAAAGTGTACTTGGACAGTCTCTATAAGATGCTTAAATGACCCTTGTGGACACTTGCCAATAAAAAATGCTTAAGTTTGAAATTACCATGTGCATTCAAAGGCAAACTGCCATATAAGTTTTAAAGACACAAGATCAAAATGAATTTTCCCAATGGCATAGATCCAATTACACATTGAAAAAGGTGTCTTTGATTTAAAGTGTAAATGTGAGCGTTGTATTGGCTATTTAGAAGACAGACAGAATCGTAGGTATTGCTGTGTAAATTGTGTAAAGATGTTATTCTGTATAGGTGTGAACTGTGGAGGAAAATGCTAATTAATTAGTGGCATTTGTGCTTTATATAGGGTCTTTCTGTGAATTTGAATTTCTTAATAAATTTCTTAATAAAGCAATATTAGACTATAAAGCCCTGTACACGGATTTCCTATGGATTCTAATCCGATAGATTTTTCCATCGGAAATCCGATGAAGCTGACTTGCATCAGTCTTGCCTACACACCATCAGTCAAAAATCAGACCGTCCCAAACGCTGTGACGTAAAACACTCTGACAAGCCGAGAAAAATTAAGTTCAATGCTTCTGAGCATGCGTCGACTTGATTCTGAGCATGCGTGGGTTTTTTGTCCGATGGAGTTCCACACAGACGATCGGAATTTGCAATCGTTTTTTATCCCATCAGATAAATTTAAAACATGTTCTATTTTTTCTCACCGATGGAAAAAAGACCAATGGGGCCCATACACGATCGGTTTGTCCGATGAGAAAAGTCCATTGGATTGTTTTCATCGGTAAAACCGATTGTGAGTACACGGCATAATGTGTATTCTTTGCCATGTAAAAACCTATGGTAATAATTTAGGTAGAGCTTTGGCATCCTATTAAAAAAAAATATGCGCTGCAGCACTTAAAATGGTTCTAAAGACAAAGCATTGTTTACCATAAAGCGGTGTTCCGCCCCCCCAATTTTTTTTTAAAGCCAGCAGCTACACATACTGCAGCTGCTGGCTTTTAATAATAGGACACTTACCTGTCCTGGAGTTCAGCGATGTCGGCACCCGCGACATCAGCTGTCGGGTGCTGCCGCCGCCATTGTGGCTAAGGGAACCTGGCAGTGTAGCCTTTCAGCTTCACCTCGGAAACCCTACTGCACATGCACGAGGCCCGCTCCTCTCTCCTACTGGCCCGGCGGCCGGGGTAGGAGGAGGGAGCCCCGCGGTGACATCACGGGCCGCGACCCGGACTCCTGGAAGTGGGAAAGGATACCTGTAAAAGACAGGTATCTTGTCCCCCCTCCCGCCCGAAAGGTGGCAATTGTGGCACCGGAGGGGGGGGAATCAGATGAGCGGAAGTTCCACTTTTGGGTGGAACTCCACTTTAATGCATTCCCTGCATTAAGGTAAAACATTTCCTATTCGTTTTAGCCATATTAGTATTAGTATGAGACATAGCCAGGCTGGAATGCAAGCCAGCGTGGGATCTGTGGACGAAAGAACGTCGGGTCGTGGTGGTATCACGCCATGGGCAGCAACACGTTTCAAACCGTAAAGAAGGAAAGATACACTTAGATGGTAGCGCCTTCTTTTTGCTTTTTAATTACATTTTACAGAGGCATCTAATATCCTTATTGAAAAAGAGCTACAGCCATTTATATAGTGGATTTCTCTGACGTTAAGGCATATATGGGTTATATACCCACTCTCACTTTGCGCTAAGGGACTTTTTGTCAGGGTCACCTGTGGCCAGGTGACAGATGCACACCGTAGGGGGACAGGAGTGCACCGCGAGGTAGTGAACCCTATGGCTGGCTTCTGTGGATAGGAAACTGGGTGGTTGTGGAAAGCGGGACCAGAGGAGCACAACCGGGATCCCAACGGAAGCGAGAGCCAAGATTCCCCAGGGCGCGGAGTCTAAGACCCAGCTGGTCTTCTCCAGGGCCTCTAGTGGTGAGGATGTTACGCTGCAGGCTGGGACCAGGTCGCGGCCCCTGGAGTTTCCTAGCTCACGCCCCGTAGGATAAGGGGAAGCAGCAGCACACGATAGAGAGAACCGAATAACAAGCCGAAGGTCAGGGGCCACAAGCAGACAAGGATAACGAAGAACGAGCCGAAGGTCAAGGGTCACGAGCAGACAGGGATGGTCGGGGACAAGCCAATAACGTAACAGAGAGACAGACGTAGCACACGGCAGGCAGGAACCCAAACACACAATGCCTAACAAACACGTTGATCAGCAAAGCAGGCTTGCAGTGCACAGGTTAATATAGTGTTCTGTGATAGGGCCTGGGGTGGAGTCAGGCTGGGAGGAGATTATAAAGGAAGCCAGGTGAAAGGGCTCAGGCCTCTAAGATGAACACATGGGAAGGAAGGTAAGCTGACAGACAAACACTACTGCATATCCATGACACTTTTTATACTTTAGTAACTGCAACTTGCAGTTTACTAAACATGTGCAAAGTTAGAATTAAGAATGCCCGCATTCTCCACCAAAAAAAAGAATTAAGAATGCAAAACAGGGTCAGAATAGCAAAGAGCCTGCATACACTGCAAAATAATCCACATAGATTATGAAAGCTGCACACATTTATTCTTCATAGCAATGTTTTTGTGGCTGTCGAGGTGACCTCATAAATACTCATATTTGCCAGAGCTACTTTGGTAGCACAGGTGAACAGCTGGAGGGATCCAAGGGGGCAACCCCACTGGAACTAGAGTACTCTGGTATCTATTGGGATCAATCCCCACATTAGCTGGGTCTTCCATAGAAGCTGCATGCAATTAATCTCCTGCCTGGTTGCCCACACATAAGTTCTGTCAGTGGCCAGCCCCTCACCTATCCGCAGATCACTTGCCCAGCTACCTTCAGGTGTGGTCTCAAACAACTGTTTTAGTGTTGGGTGCCACACAGTTTTGTTTTTGTACTGATGCATTGTGTCATTCACAGAAATAGTGTTTAGATATTGTGTGTAATTACATGTCTTACGTATTTGGCGTGATTATATTATATGAAGCACTACATTTGCTGTTAGATTACTGGTATACATTGAAAAGATAAGTCCTCTTTCTACAAAGAGAAGGACATGATAATCAGTTGCTTGCAGGGATTTTCCAACATGGATTTCCTAGTTATTGCGAGTCATGCTTAAATTATTCACATCACTAACCATACTGCATCATAGGTAAACTAATCTGCAAGAAATAATATCCCATTGTGGTTCATTGGTAAAAGCCCTGTGACAGTTTGTATTTGAAGGTGACTGCCGTAGGAATACACAGGTTGGTAAACTGATGTGTAATATCAAAAAAAGCTAATCAAATGCTCATTTGTACACATCCAATTAACTTCACTAATACCCTTTCAAAGGGAGAGAATCAATGTGCACTGATATGCATGCCGGTAGCAATAGGCTTTGTAGATTTATATTTTAACTTCAGCTAGTGCTAGACCTAAATTTGTCTTGATATGAACTTCCTGTAATCCCCTGTTGCAGACCGTATAACATACATATACGGCAGCAAGGCAGCTCTCGTGCGCCAGATCATGTACAAGGTAACCAAGCAACCCGACTGTGCTGTGATTATACACAGCAGAAGCCGATCAGCGGATGTCGGTCAATGGATGACCGCCAGCACTCGCTGATTGCTGGGAATTCATACAGGACAGAGCCCTGCCTATGTAAACAAGGAAGAGCCCTGTCCTGGCAGCGGGAAAGTAATGGATTATCTTTGCCCACAAAGCAAATCAGGTTTCCTCAAAACCCTGAGGAAACCACCTGGCCAGTAATGCAACGCGTTGGAAGGAGCCAGTGATGTTACTTCCGGGTGTCTCAGAGACACTGAGGTTTTCCATGGAGAAGCTACAGTATCATTGGTGATCCTTCTATACACTCATACATGCTATATCCAAGACCTTCTATATGTGAGTGCATTACATTATTCCTTACACAATATGGAAATTTCAGAGTATACCGCATTGGTGGACTAACAAGACCAGCATCCATTTAAGCGTGGTTGACCATTTAGGTCACTTTACACATATGACACATAATTAGGCGAACATTTAACCCCTTGACTGCCCTAGATATTAACCGCTCCCTGCCAGTGCCATTAGTTTAGCATCCTTAGTGACATCAGTGGCAGTTAGTCAGTTCCCCCCTGCATCAGTTAGTGTCAGATTGTCCGCCGCACTATCGCAGTCCCATTATATGTCGCTGATAAACGCCATTAGTAGTATAAAAAAGAATAAATAAAAATTCCAATATATATATGTATATATACCATAGTTTGTAGGCGCTATAACTTTCACGCAAACCAATCAATATGCACTTTTTGTGATTTTTCTTTTATCAAAGTAATGTAGCAGAATACATTTTAACCAAAGTGTATGAAGAAATGTGATTTATTTTTTTATTTTTTTATTGGATACGTTTAGTAGCAGAAAGTACTTTTTTTTCAAAATGTTTGTTCTTTTTTGTTCATATCGCAAAAAAAAAAAAAAAAACATGAATTGGTGATCAAATGCCACCAAAAAGAAAGCTTGGTTTCTATAAAAAAATAATAATATACATTTTGTTTGGGCATAGGATTGCATGACTGTGCAATTACCAGTTAAAATAGAGCAGTGCTAAATAGCAAAAAAAATTACCTAGTCACGAAGGGGGTAAAATCTTCCGGAGGACAGGTGGTTAAAGTTGTCCCTAAAGCATTGGTAAAATCTTCCCCACCAAATGGTATGTTTGTTTATTTATTTGTTTTTTGCTTTGGTACATCAGCTCCAGGACAGCTTCCATTTGTTTGACAATTAGCCTAACATTTGGCTATTACTGTTTTTTAACATTCCGCTTCCATTGACTTGATTGAGGTTAGGATTGGACCCACAAACTTCAGTAATGTTTGCAGAACCTTCCCTGAACTGGACTCAGGTATGCTCAGCTCAACCCTATTCTTGTGTAAACTGTATTGCTGCTTCAGTAGAGATCAAGAATCTTACTGATCAAATGCCTGAATCACAGAACTGGCTGCACAGAATCACAAATCACTTGACACTTTCCAGAAACATTTATTTAAACTGTGTACTAAATTGATGGTTTAAGCACTGGGTATCATAAACATTTTCTGTGCTTTTTTTTAGTAAAATATTATTTTAACTTTTTTGCATCTCAGTATTGATAAACCCCTACAGCCTCTTTCTGTCTAGATGCATGAAATCCAGTGCTGACTCCATATCATAAGTAAAGCCTCATACACACGGCTGAGAATCCCGTGGAAAAAAAAACGTTGGTTTTCTCTATGAGATTCTTGTCAAGCTTGACGAGATTCTTGTCAATCTTTCCTTGCATACACACTGTCAATTAAAAATCTCGTCGCTGTAAAGCGCGGTGACGTACAACACGTACGACGGCAGTATAAAGGGGAAGTTCGATTCCAAAGGCGCCACCCCTTGGGCTGCTTTTGCTGATCTTGTGTTACCACGTGTTAGTAAAAGTTTGGGGAGAGACGATTCGTGCTTTTCAGTCTTTGTGCTCTCAGTTCGTTACAGTGTGACGAATGTGCTATCTCCATTATGAATGCTAGTTTTACCAGAAGGAGCGCTCCCGTCTCATACTTGATTCTGAGCATGCGCGATTTTTTAAGACTCAGAAAAGCATACACACGACCGGTTTTCTCGTCGGTAAACAGGCCGACGAGAATCCCGACGATAAAAACGAGAATCCTGACGAGAAAATATAGAGCAGGTTCTCTATTTTTCTCGTCAATATTCCCGGCAGTTTTCTCGACAAGAAACCATACACACGAACGGTTTTCTCGGCAAGAAACGACAAGAAAACTGCTGGGAGAGAAAAACGGTTGTGTGTACGAGGCTTTAGACCAGTCCCTGGTAGTAACCATAATAGTGGAATCATGTGTCTGCAGTGTGAGTTGACATGGGTGGTTGTAGTCTGCACCATACTGCATGTGACAGGGTGATAATGTGGAAAAGTAATTGCGAGATAGTTGTTACCCAATAACAGAAAGTGTCTGAACCAGATCCTTCATTGATTGGCTCTCACAGGGGTCACATGTTTGGGAGCCGGTCCCACCAGCCAACATTCATTAGCCATCTTTCACAGCTCAGCCTCTGTGCTGAGAGTGTTCAGTGAGCAAGATCTAGGCACAGAACACATCAGCCACCCAGTGATGTATATGTGGGGCCTGTGGGTGTCAAAGCCCATTCCTTTTCATTTACATGTACACTATATTGTCAAAAGTATTGGGACACCTGCCTTTACACGCACATGAACTTTAATGGCATCCCAGTCTTCAATATTGAGTTTGCCCTCCCTTTGCAGCTATAACAGATTCAACTCTTCTGGGAATGCTGTCCACAAGGTTTAGGAGTGTGTCTATGGGAATGTTTGACCATTCTTCCAAAAGCGCATTTGTGAGGTCAGGCACTGATGTTGGATGAGAAGGTCTGGCTGGCAGAACCCCATAGAACACCTTTGGGATGAATTTGAGTGGAAACTGTGAGTGATGCCTTCTCGCCCACATCAGTGTCTGACCTCACAAATGCGCTTCTGGAAGAATGGTCAAACATTCCCATAGACACACTCCTAAACCTTGAGGACAGACTTCCCAGAGGAGTTGAAGCTGTTATAGCTGCAAAGGGTGGGCCAACTTGACCTTGTGCTTGTAAAGGCAGGTGTTCCAATACTTTTGTTATATAGTGTATGTGTTAGGTGGTCGAAAAGAGGTTAACGAAAGCTGCAGATTAAAAAAAAACACTTTTGAAATTACGTCAACATGTTAAAGCCCATATAAGATTTTAGAAATTGGGTTTTCGGCATACTGTGTTAACCAGTTCTTCCCGTGTTCGTTTTCTATTGAGTCAAAATTTTGTTTAAGCCTGCCAAGCATTTTCTTTCCCTAATGGATCTGTGTGATTTCCACATTGCCCACTGGCACAGCACAGACATAAGTAGGTTTGTAAGTACTCCGTCTAATCTTATCACTATTCATTTTCTTATCAGCATGTAATTTTCATCTAGCCAATTCTAATTTCTGTTTTGTGTTGTGCAGCTACAGGTGTTTTCCTTTTCAATTATATACATTAGTTCATCTCCGTCTTGCCGAAGCTCTTTATCAAGCATTCACTTAATTATATACTTTCTTGTCGACCAGGCCCCCCAGGATTCTCTTTAGAAATTAGTGTAGACTTTTTTTCTTCTGTTTAAACTTATTGGGAAGAAAAAGCATGATGAATAGCCTTAATGTATCATTTAATTGGTAGCCTCTTAAAATATTCATGTGGTAGAACCTCTTCACAGTGATGAAGTTTGGTATTAGAGAGATGCCTTCCCCCGGGGCTTGCGCTCTCTTTACGCTAGAATTTAACACCCATTTCTCCAATGCATACATAATGGGGACATTTAAATGATGGATGTTTACATATAAAAGGGAGGCATTTATAATCAATCCTCTGGGAGAATATTGGACAGATGTACCAGAGCATTCAATCTATGCACTAGATGAACATTTTAGTAATTGAGGGGGTATATGAGTAAACTTCCTGAACATACAGCGGTGTGATGTGATAGACAAGGACAAATGTCATCTAAAATACCACAGAACAGAGGCATCAGAATGGAATAAAGGCGAACAAAAAAACATCAGAACTGCAACAGAAAAAGCAAACTTAGATTATTTTTTATTACATACAGTAATTACAAGGTCTACAATATTTTAAAATGTCTGTAGTTATATATAGGGATCAGTGCATGTATCTAATTTTCTATATAGGGTGAACTATATAGAAGATGTACAAATAATAAGTGGCTTTTTGTTTAACCGCTTAAGGACCCCCGCACGCCAATTTACGTCGACAGAATGGCACGGACAGGCATATGGGCGTACAGGTACGTCCCCTTTAAGATTCCGCCGTGTGCTCTGTGAGCCCGACCGTAGGTCCCGTGGGTGGGTCCCGCGGACTCGATCGCCGCGGGGATACCCGTGATCGTCCCACGAAGAGACAGAGCGGGGAGATGCTAATTTAAACAAGCATCTCCCCGCTCTGCCTAGTGACAATGACATTGATCTCCGCTCCGTGGTAATCGAAGTGGAGATCAGTCTCATGTCACACACAGCCCATCCCCACTACAGTAAGGATCACTCACCGGGTCACACTTTATTCCTACAGCGCCATCTAGTGGTTAACCAGTGTAATTTTTACAGTAATCAGTGCATTTTTATAGCACTGTTCGCTGTAAAAATGACAATGTCCCAAAATGGTGTCAAAAGTGTCGGATGTGTCCACCATAATGTCGCAGTCATGAAAAAAATCACTGATCGCCGCCATTACTAGTAAAAAAAAAAAAAATATTAATAAAAATGCCATAAAACTATCCCCTATTTGTAGATGCTATAACTTTTGCGCAAACCAATCAATAAATGCTTATTCCGATTTTTTTTTACCAAAAATATGTAGAAGAATACGTATCGTCCTAAACTGAGGTAAAAAATGTTTTTTTAGATATTTTTTGGGGATATTTCTTATAGCAAAAAGTAAAAAATATTGAATTTTTTTCAAAATTGTAGCTCTACTTTTGTTTATAGCGCAAAAAATAAAAACCGCAGAGGTGATCAAATACCACCAAAAGAAAGCTCTATTTGTGGGGAAAAAAGGACGTCAATTTTGTTTTGGAGCCACGTCGCACGATCGTGCAATTGTCAGTTAAAGTGACGCAGTGCCGAATCGCAAAAAGTGGCCCGGTCATTTAGCAACAAAATGGTCTGGGGCTTAAGTGGTTAAAATCGACTGTAAAGGACCAATACAGCCATCAAAAAAAAAAAAAAAAAGCAGTTTATATTTGTATTTTGTTGTATTAGGAGATTTACATTGGCCAATCAGAACATATTAAAACCTGTAAACTAAAAATAAATATCCACATGTGCTTTAAAACCTACACATGTAAATCTCTGTCAGTACACTCTCCCCCCCCCCAACTGCCCTTCTTAGTTTAAAATGTTGACTTATTAACTCTAGGCAAGCATGCAGGTAAGAACTACATACCATACATCATAGTTGGACATCATGGCTTGTGATTTAAAGCTGAACTCTAGGAATTCAGCCAATCTGTAATATGTGCTGTCATAATAGAAGTTAAGTCCAACAAGATGCATGCCACCTCGAGAACTTATCTCTTTATTTTAGAAATTACAGTTTTATGAAGCTCATGGAGTACAGCTATTGCTACACTCTATGAGCTCTGGCAGGAGAGAAACTGTTATTTAACAGCAACAGCCTCTGAGCCCACCCCTCTTCTCTACTGCCCATTCACAGGAGCCTTTGTATTTTATGAATGGGTTCACATAACACAAAGTGCTCTGTGATTGGGCAGAAGATTGGCACAACAAGGGTCAAGTCCAGTTACACAGGATAACAATATGGGGGCAGCAAGGGTTAAATAACACACAGGGCAGTATTCTGGGCATAACAAGGTAGGCAACAATGTTGCCCAGCAAGGGTAAGTCCAGCACACAACACAGTAGTCTGGGCACAGCAGGGCTGGAAGCAATGTGGAACAGCAAGGGTCATGTGGCTCGCTAGCCAACAGCAACCTCAGCCAAGGAATTCCAGATAGGGTGGAAGGGAGAGGAGGTCCACAGGATAGAGGGCAGAGGTTTTTCACAGGCTAGTCATGGGTCTTTGGATGGCTGTGTGTCCTGGCCACAACTTCAGGACCACAAAGGTAGAAGTTGAGAGAGGAGCAGAGACACAGCAAGGATAAATATTCTATGGTGTACAAATGTGGAACTAAGAGGGTAAACAGTCCACAGGGCAGTAAGCACAGCCAATACAGAACTGCAAGTCCTAGTAGTCCCAGTTTCCTGAAAGTACCACACAGCCTATGCAGGCAGCAGTAATAAAGATCTTCTAGTCTCCATCCAGTGGAACCTCCAGACATGAGTTCCCATGTGTCCATCACTGGGGGAAGCTCTGAATATGTATGTTCTTATCTGGTGTGGCGGTTCGAGGCCATGCCACTGTGGAAAAGGCAGTCTAGGCAAGGGAACAGGCACACTGATGGTACAGGTGTGTGCTGGGTTCTTATTGTAGTCAGGATGATAGTTCAGGGCACTCCCCCAGGAGTCAGTGTGTGTTGCAAGGGAGCAGAGAGGTATATGTCTGCACCATGTTGTCCAGGACAGCGGCTGCAGGAAAGTGACAAGAAGCTGACAGAGGAACAGCATTTGTGCAAGAGTACTGGGATGTGTGTTAGATGGTCTGGAGAACCAAGGCACAAGGCCTGTGCAGTAGAGCTGCAAAAAGAGCCAGGAGGCTGAATATTGTTCTTTTTCACACAGGAAATCCCAGACAAAATTGTGCAGATATGATGACTTTGTTTCACACTCCCTCTGCCATTTTTAACTAGCACTGCAGAAAAACTACACAGCTTTGGGGACATTTTGGGGCCTCAAGGAAGAGGTAGTTTTTCAAAAATGTTTGGTCTGTTTTCCATTATATCATAAAGAAAAAACAAACAAACAAATGTTAAATACCACCAAAAAAGCTCTATCTATCTAAAATACATATAATTTTCCTTTGAATACAGTGTTACATGGCAAAGTAATTGTCACTCAAACAATCACAGCACTGAAAACTAAAAATGGGCTTGTAATTAAAGGGTTTATGCAAACTAGCACTCAAGATGTCAAAATTTGTCAAAATTTTGGGTTTTGCATGGTGGGTAGGGATGAGCCGAACACCCCCCTGTTCGGTTCGCACCAGAACCTGCGAACAGCCAGAATGTTCGCGTGAACTTTAGAACCCTATTAAATACAATGGACTCGAACGTTCGAAATCAAAAGTAATTATAAAGGCTTATATGCAAGTTATTGTCCTAAAAAGTGTTTGGGGACCCGGGTCCTGCACCAGGGGAAATGTATCAATGCACAAAAAAGTTTTAAAAACTCAAGTTTTTTCGGGAGCAGTGATTTTAATAATGCTTAAAATGAAACAATAAAAGTGAAATTTTCCTTTCAATTTTGTACCTAGGGTGTGTGTATAGTATGCATGTAAAGTCGCGCTTGTTTCCCGTGCTTAGAACTGTCCCTGCACAAAGCGTAATTTCTGAAGGAAAAAAAGTCATTTAAAACTCACTCACGGCTATAATGAATTGTCGGCTCCCGGCAATACATAGAAAAGTCATTGATAAAAAAAAAAAGCGTGGGGGTCCCCCCAAATTCAATTACCAGGCCCTTCAGGTCTGGTATGGATATTAAGGGGAACCCTGCCGAAAATTTTAAAAAAAATGCATGGAGTTCCCCCAAATATCCATACCAGGCCCTTCAGGTTTGGTATGGATTTTAAGGGAACTCCACCCCAATTTTTTTTTAAAAATGGTGTGGAGTTCCCCCAAAAATCCATACCAGACCCTTTTTCCAAGCACGCAACCTGGCAGGCCGCAGGAAAAGAGGTGGGGACGAGAGAGCGCCCCCCCCTCCTGAACCGTACCAGGCCACATGCCCTCAACATGGGGAGGATGTCCCCATGTTGATGGGGACAAGGGCCTCATCCCCAGAACCCTTGCGGTTGTGGGGGTCTGCGGGCAGGGGGCTTATCGGAATCTGGAAGACCCCTTTAACAAAGGGGACCCCCAGATCCCGGCTCCCCCTCTATGTGAATTGATAAGGGGTACATTGTACCCCTACCATTTCACAAAGAAAGTGTAAAAAAAATTAAAAAAAAAACACACAGACACCTTGGAAAAAAAACATTCCAGTGATGAAATCCACTGTCCCGCGGCGATCTGATGTTCAGCGCTGTCGCCACGAGACGTCATTGGCTGAGCCTAAGCGGACCTGATGGGGAACTTCCTCCGCAGTGTATTCAATGAATAGACCCGCCCCTTCTAAAGTTCCCCATCAGGTCCGCTCAGCCAATGTTGTAGGTGTAAGGCTTAGTGGACCAGATGTGGAACGTGAGAAGGGGCGGGTCTATTCATTTATTACACTTTGGAGGAAGTTCCCCATCAGGTCCGCCCCCTCGTATGTCACACCCCGCCTATGTCATTGGCTGAGCGGACCTGATGGGGAACTGCCTCCGCAGTGTAATAAATTAATAGACCCGCCCCTTCTCACGTTCCGCATCTGGTCCACTTAGCCTTACACCTACGTCACTGGCTGAGCGGACCTGATGGGGAACTTTAGAAGGGGCGGGTCTATTCATTTAATACACTGCAGAGGAAGTTCCCCGTCAGGTCCGCTCAGGCTCAGCCAATGACTTTTCGTGTGGACAGCGCTGGACATCGGATCGCCGCGGGGCACTGGATTTCATCGCTGGAATGTTTTTTTTTGTTTTTTTTTTAATAAAGGACTTTTTCAAAGTGTCTGTGTGTTTTTTATACATTTTTTTTACACTTCTTCGTGAAATGTACCCCTTACCAATTCACATAGGGGGGCGGGATCTGGGGGTCCCCTTTGTTAAAGGGGTCTTCCAGAGTCTGATAAGCCCCCTGCCCGTAGACCCCCACAACCACCGGGCAAGGGTTGTGGGGATGAGGCCATTGTCCCCATCAACATGGGGACATCCTCCCCATGTTCAGGGCATGTGGCCTGGTACGGTTCGGGGGGGAGGGCGCTCTTTCGTCCCCCCCTCTTTTCCTGCGGCCTGCCAGGTTGCGTGCTCGGATAAAGGGTCTGGTATGGATTTTTGGGGGGAACTCCACGCCATTTTTTTTTTATTTGGGGTGGAGTTCCCCTTAAAATCCATACCAGACCTGAAGGGCAACTTCACTAAAGGTGAATTAAAAACTGACTACATCCTAAAACAGGCTAGCTGAAAAAGTGCCAACCTTCCTCCTGAGAAACTGACAGCCAGTCGCTCACTCTTTACAGGTATCAATCACATGAAACACAATAGAGGAGCTTTTCAGAATTACCAGGCAAACTTAGCTATGTATATATATTTTTTTGTGTTCCAGCTTCTTACACAGAAACCATAAAAGTATTTTTTACTATTTTTTTCTTCACTGCAAATGGCATTACTTACCGTATTTATTGGCGTATAACTTGCGCCGGCGTATAACACACACCCCAAGTTTAGGAGTGAAGTTTAAGGATTTTTTTTTTAGGAGGGAAGTTTAAGGAAAAAAAACCTTACATTTTAAATATCAATGCAGCCTTATCAGTGTCCATCTGCAGCCTTGCCCTGGTCCAGCAATCTTACCACGTACATTAATTAGACAGGCTCCTCTTCAGTCTATGCATGCATGTCATGGACCCAATTACTCTTTAGGAAGCCATATTTATAATGGAGTGCAGGGACCATGGTGCACATGCACAGATTAAGAAGGAGCTAGTCTATTTCATGACAGCGATTGTGATGTCAACCATTGGATTTTGCCTGCAGGTAAGTATTAAACCAAGCTGTCTGCACTCAGCGGGGTGGGAGCTGTAGTATAGGACAACTTCATTAAAGGTGAACTTGTCTTTTAAGAGCCAATTTGGTCAGAAGTGAGAGTATAGAGGGTAGTCAATGAAAGTAGCGTGCGTGAATGTCAGAATCCTCTATTTCATTTATTTATGTCAGTCTATTAATGTATTACCCTGCAAAATATGGTATTCTTGAAATAATGCTTGTTAATCGTTGAACACCAGTGTAAAGATTTTCAAGAAACCTCTGCTTCTGATTACAAAGCAGAACTGGAAGTAGGTAATTTTCTGTAGTTCACATTACTAAGAATAATACACTATCAGTTCACACCTATCCCTATCTCAGGGACTTTATGTTTTCATTTAGTTCAGTAGATGAGAATTCATGATAAACCTATCACAGCTCCCATCCCTCAGCCTTGCCCGGAACACTAGGTGATAGAACCTGCTTTACATTCAGACACAAGACAAATTAGTCACTTCTGCGTTCATGCTCCACATAGCATACTTCTGCAGGGATGATCCATTTCTTTCCTGTGATTGAGAGATACTGACTTAGCTTTTAGTGGTGAAAGGAGAGCAATGCTGCCGAAGATGAAAGTGGTTTAAAATGAAAAAATTGTATCCAATGGAAAAATGTTTAACAACCATGTGCCAGTGTTCAGGATAGAACTACGCAGCTCTAATTTTGTTCAGAGTGTGATTTTTATGACAATGAAGATGCAATAATGATACAATTATTAGTTAAATGTCAATATATTGATGGTAATGCCAACCAAGTTTTCAGAAAAAATCCTTATGGCACTCTCCTGCAGCAGAAAATATATACTCACCTCTCTGAAGGTCCATGTCTCATACCTTCTCTATCAGCCTCTTCCAGACTTATCAGCAACATCTGTCTCTTCCAGGAGTATCAGACACCTGCCCCCCCTCCACCCCTCGCACCCCCTTGCCCACACACACACGCACACACACATGGGTACCAGCAGTAAAATAGGGTTTAAAGGATGGAACTGCAGCTCATGTATGATACAATGGTATCCAACACTCCTGGAAGTATCAGATAAGAGTCCGCTTAAGAGTCTGACAGAGAGATTGGAGAAGGAGACACAGGCCATAGACTTCTTTTTTTGTTCCAAAAAGATTTTATTCGAGTTTTCCATGAAATTTACAGAGAAATACATCAAACAGGGGTACAGGTTCCATACACAATAAGCTCAACAGAAGCTAACAGGTTGTTAACATCAAAATTGTCTAGAGGTTAGGTTAGAACTATATGGAGCTCTATAACATTACGAACAGTATGTAAGGTCCAAGCGTGTAGTGGCTTCTCTCTTTGATCATGTGTCTCAGCTAAAATGAACTTACTAACACTCTCAGAGACTATCCGGACCACCTGAGGGGGCCTATACGTAGCAGCCCTGTATTACCCAATTCTGACATTTTGGAACGGCAGCCTGGAGGTCAGGACCGACCCAAATAGTCGGCACCAACCTCCAGATCCCTGACCATAAAGGGCTCAGACCAGAGAGAAGAGAAGAGAACAGAAAAAGTAAGAGGAGGAAGAAGCAGGGGTAAGTGAAAGAAAGAGAAAAAAAAAAGGGATTGACAAGAGGGGGGTGGGGAATTCCGGAATGAACCATCTGAGATCACCTTGTATCTTGACAATGAATTACATGTTATGTTGTAACAGATCCTGGTATGATTGGGAGCTTTTGAACGTGATCCATGCCTTCCAAATTTCAGAAAAAGCTTGAGATCTTGTCCTGTGAAGCGAATATCAGCTCATCCATTGTTATTATGCGGTCAGTACATGCCACCCACTCTTTCATGGAGGGCTACCGCGTGGACTTCCAATGTACCGGTATGCATAGCCTAGCAGCGTTTATCAAGTGCATCGCTATTGACTTAAAATACTTTCTTTGGGGAATTTTGGAGAGGTGCAGGAGATACTGTGCTGGTGTAAACTTCAGGGGGAGCGAAGAGATAGCAGTCGTCACCTCATGTACCTTACGCCAGTATGACTGAATTACCGGGCATGTCCACCAAATGTGGAGAAAGGTGCCAACTTCCCGTTCACAACACCAGCAGTGCTCTGACACCGTCGGAAAGATCCTGTGGAGCAACTGTGGGGTCTTATACCATCTAGTTTTGAGTTTGTACCCATTTTCTTGTGTGTTTACATTTAGAGAGCCTTTGTGTAAGAGTAAATGGATACGATCCCAACTGGCATCTCCTATTTCCCTGTCCAAGGCCGATTCCCAGAATGCATGATCCACACTCAGAGAAGAGTATTGTTCCCCGAACATGGAGGCATACAGAGCCGAAATCACGTGAGACTGAGGTGATGAGCTCGAACATAGGGATTCGAAAACCGTGGGGTTTCTCGTGTATTGGACTACTTTCGCTGGGATGTCCAGAAAGTGTTTTATTTGCCTGTAGGGTCAAGAAGGGAAGGATTTAGTGTTAGACCTCGCCGCGAGATCTTGTATCTTCAGAAACTTGCCCCTGTGAAGGAAGTGCTTCGCCTGCATATGTGTGTGTGGCCATTCCGATAAAAGGTAAGTCTTCGATAGGCCTGGGGGGAAATCCGGATTATCTCCGATGGGGGTAATCGGGCAATCAATGCCTGACAGTGCATGAGCTTTACATACCCTATCAAAAGCCTGGAGGGTTGCCCCAGCCAGTGGGTGGGCATGAAGGTTAGGCAGCACATGCTGTTTAGAAACCCAGGGTATCGAGCCAAGCTCAGTTCCCACAATCAGTCTCTCAAGATTCACCCAGCTTTTACATCGGCCATAGACTTCTAATGCAGCAGGCTGCCATTGGATTGGAGCAGTGACTGGGTGACTGAAAGGACCAATTTAAAGAGGAACTAACCCATTGATTTAGCTGTCTCCCAAAATAGTTAAATTTTGGGACTCCATGCAAATCTTTGACCTCAAATGGGGCTCCTGGTCAGCTCCTTAGATTGCCAATATGGGCAGAGTTCCTCCTATTCTGCTTGGTCAACCTGCTGGATGGGCCAAAGGAACTCTGACCTCTGATTAATACATGTACTCTTACCACCAAAATGAGCTGGGACAACACAGCTTCTGATGCTACACTAAACTATTAAGTGCACACACTATTATTTTTTGCTTTTCTTTTGGTTATTTTTATGCTTTCATTTAACCTACTGGTTCTTGGAGAGTGACATTACTAAACTACCATGACTTCTTTGATCTAGTCATACAAATTAAATGAAATACTGTTGTTTTAGCTATATACAGCAATCTCAATGCAAGTTATATTTTCCTGTAACTGCCTTTATTACCTCAATAAAAAACGTTTGTAAACACCAAAATAGTTACATTCTTTTTTGATTACAAACCTTTTTGTAAATAGGTATCATCATTGAACATGAATCACATGAAGAGATATTAATTACATATGATATACATATATGTATAAAACTTTGAAAGGGATGAAATTTTACACACGGGTTATAGTTAAAACATATGTAGCGGGTATGTACTTTCCCGGGTGTAATTTTTAATTTGGCAGAGACATCAGTGATGTGTTATTCCCTGCAGCCCAGTGGGTGGCGCTGTCGCCCTGGGCTGGGGTTGAACCATTGCTGTGTGCCGTCCTCCTTTTTGTCCTCCCTTGGCAGCCGTATGGTGGGGCGGGGAACCCGCCGTGCTTGCTGGGAGAGGGTATAAAGGGGGCCTGGCCATCTTTGTCACGGGGTGGACATCCCAGGCACCTTCAGCTTGCGGACAGTGGGTCGTGTCGCTCCTCTGGGTGGCTTAGGCCTAGAAGACAGCGGGGGTCGAGTTCCATCCCAGGCACCTTTGGCCTGGGGTGAGGTACTTGGATGGAGGTCCGGAGCTCAGTGCCCAACACTGAGTTCCGCGAGGGAAGGAGATCCTAGGGTACCCAGGGATCGGGTACCCGAATCCGGAAGGCGCAATGGACCGGGGGGAGCTCCTCATTTGAAGACCCGGTACAGCATATTGCCGGTGACAAGTGAGTCTCTCGTCGGAGACCGCCTGGAAGGAAATCTACCCTCGTGCAGAGACCAGGACACACTTCTAGGAAGGGAAGTGGCAGCTTACATTGTGTCTGGGCCTGTTCGCATCCACACCTCCTTTTTTGTTCTGTTCTATCAAGGGAGTTCAACTGTTTGTGTTCAGACAAGGGGAATAAAGGAGTGTTGAACTTTAATGGTGTGGAGCTCATTTTCTGACAGACTTGGTTCGCAGTTACTCTTGGAGGGAGAATCCAGGTGCACAACACTGACCCGAAGGTAATACAGAACTGTTGCTTATACCTCACTAACATCTGTGGTGGAAGCTAGTAGGCTTGTGCAATTCGTTTCGTAACGAATTGAAATTCGTCCGAATTTAGCAACTTTCGGACATTCGGAAGCATTCGAATTTCCGAACAAAGCAATTACGAATAAGACCGAATCCGAAATAAATTATACCGCAAATAGCGAATGCCCGAATGTCTTCGGCATAATTCGTTATGAAAAAGTTACGAATGTACGAATCCATACGAAGCACAATAACACTCACTCTGCTCTGCTCTCTGCTTCTCCCACACCTTGCTGAACTCCCTCTCAAAATGGTGTACAGGGGCGGAGGTTATAGCCGCATGTAAAAAACGAAAGTAAAATACGAGATTTCGAATCCATTCGAAGCACAATAACACTCACTCTGCTCTGCTCTCTGCTTCTCCCTCACCGTGCTGAACCCTCTGAAAATGGTGTACAGGGGCGGAGCCTATAGCCGCATGTTAAAAACGAAAGTAAAATACGAGATTTCGAATCGTTACAAATAACCGCAATGTATTTAGAAAAGTACAAATCCATTCGAAGCACATTAGGCATAATAGGCAGCGTCGTTGTGAGAGAGACACGGAAAATTACGAATCAACGAACCCAAAAAAAGTTACGAAAGTAGGAGTTGTGTCCAGAATCAACGAAAAACAACGTACTCTACCGAAAGTACGAACCCAAAAAAAGTTACGAAAGTAGGAGTTGTGTCCAGAATCAACGAAAAACAACGTACTCTACCGAAAGTACGAATTATAAAGCAACAAAAAATTCAACGAAAAATGTCGCTTGCAAAAATACGAATGAGTCCGAACACGAAAAATCCCGTCTAGCAAAATTACGAATGATTACGAATCAACAGGACCGGAAAGAAACGAACCGAAACGGAACGAATTTTTCCGTTGTGCACAAGTCTAGAAGCTAGGCGTAGTGTCCCCGCTCCCTCCCCTCTAAGATACCCCTAGACAAGAGAAAGACGAGACCAAGAGGGGAGTGTGAGGAGCTACTGCTACACGTGGGGGCTCGTCCGGGATAGTGTTTGTGCACCACAGTATTGAACGTGTCTGTTGGAAGAGTTAAGCGAACAGGCAGGCCTTCATTGGCCGAAGTGCATCCCTGCTCGAAGTCGTGGACATGACCCAAAGAAGGGAAAGGCCCACGCAGAAGAGTGGAAAAAGGGGGAAGCTCAGCCGTGTGAAGTAGTACACGTAGGGGCTTCTATTGCACTGCGCCACCAGGCACACCCCCACCGCTTAGTTCGTGGGCGTGACTCAGAAACAGAAAAGAAGAAAAGCCTGCGAACTGGAGCAAAGGGGAGGAGTCCAATACGTGTGAAGGACTACACGTGGGACGTTGGCGCAAAAACTTTGCAGTGTGCGATGGATCAGCAACAGGTCGCCATGTTCGGACACACCTCGTGGATTCCAGTTCATCCTTCCACCACGACTTTGACCGCTGCTGCTCCAGTAACGGATACGGGGATCCGACTAAAGCCAAGGGGTCGATTCGCTCTGTATTCGTGCATGGACGTTGAGGCCCTGGGTGTGATTTGTTCCGGGTGTTCAGGACTGGTGTGCCAGTTGAAGCCGTTTGGACGCTGTGAGGCCTGTGGGGAGTTCCTGTTCGAAGTGGATCCAGCGGTGGAAAGGCCGAGAACCATTTACCCTGGCCGGGCTTCAGGCAACACCACTCAAAGAGGAGGAATCACTGCTGTGAGAGTCACCCCTGCGCACACTGCAACGACCGCGGAGGAGGTCGTAAAACCAAATCGGGAGAAATCCGAGGATGCTGACTCGGTCACCACTGTCTCGCAGCGTCCACCACCGAAGAGGAAGACCGGCATGGTAGCCCCGACCAGCGGTTGTGGTGGACCATCTCGCCCACTTATGCCCAGCCTGGATGAATCCGTCGACCAGAGTTCCGGACGTCCCGATACAAGTAAAGGCTGGGGTAAGCCAGGCGGGGAGACTTGGTGTGTGGGCGGAGGTGTCGGGAAGTTATGGCCTAGCGAATCCGCGGGAGGTGGTGGCTCTGTTTCTACAACCGGCTACATACCCGCGGAGGAGTGTGACACCTCCGACCTGGAGTCGATCTCGGACATGGGAGACGACGTGGCAATAGACGATTTGTTTGCTGAGAAGGGCTGGGACAAAGTACCGCTTGTTTCATCCCGCAGGATCAGAGATCCACCCATGTCAACAGGGGAAACACCCCGGGTGGAGGCATCAGCGCCTGAAGAGAGGTCCCGTCCCCAGTCTGCTGATACATCCCCAGTGCCATCTGTACCGAAGGCCGGGGAAAAGAGACTATTGCTGCGGGCCCCTATGCCCTGATCAGATGTGATCAAGGTCCCTCGCCACCCGGACTCGATAGTGTTGCCTGGCGAAGGAGACAAAGCTACCATGCCTACTCTGGCAAGACTACAACGCCTGTTTGGGCAGAAGGTTGCTGCGGAGTACGGATGGGAGTATCCATACTTATCGAAGGACTTACTCTATGAGGTGGAAGTGTGCCGGGAACGCTGGTACAATGACTTTGTGTGGACTCACATTCAGATTCCTCACGCCCGCAGGTACCTGGCATGCTCTCCAAAGGCCTCTCAACGTTTTAAATACTGCAAGGCAGAATGGATGTTGGGACGACACATCCATGCAGATAAAGTTTTGATCCGAAGAAAAGAAGGAGAAGATGTGGAGTATCATCTGGAGACCATGAATCAGCACTTGAAACCACTTGTTCTGCCGCATCCCCGCTTTTACCTGTAGGAGAAAAGAGACTCCGTTCTTATTATGCTGCTGAACTTTCTGGGGCCCATTGCTTTTGTGCCCAGAGGAATGAAGAACTGTTCCTGTTTGTTCTTCACTTTCCCAGCAAAGAGAAAACTGACTCTGGGGTAGATAGGGCCGAAAGAAAAGAGGGAAGTTCCACGGGTGCAGTTACTGCGATGCTGTCACCAGGTGGCAGTGTTGCACAACGTTTAAACACTTATCATACACTCACTTTGGAGAAAAGGGATTTCTTCTCGGAGAAGTTTCTTTTACATTACACAAATACAGGTGTCAGGGTTATGTGTGTTAATCCTTTCTGTTCCCTCTGCAGGAGAACATCCCATCAAGTTTACTGAGGATGGGGTGGGTCTTAGTCAGGATGGGTGGGAAAAGTCAAATGTGAATATGTGATTCAAAGTTATGAATCAGTGCTGTTGTTTCTCTTCTGTCTTTATTCCCTTTCTTTACAGGGCTCAGACACAATGTTTTAGTAGGATAGTTTTACAAAGTTTATATTTTTGTATCTAATTGTTAGTCTGTTTCTGGACTGAATCATGTCAGCTGTTTAGGGCATGGTTTACTCCAGACACTGGGGACCAGTGTCAAAGGACCGAGGGGAGAGTGTAGCGGGTATGTACTTTCCCGGGTGTAATTTTTAATTTGGCAGAGACATCAGTGATTTGTAATTCCCTGCAGCCCAGTGGGTGGCGCTGTCGCCCAGGGCTGGGGTTGAATCATTGCTGTGTGCCGTCCTCCTTTTTGTCCTCCCTCGGCAGCCATATGGTGGGGCGGGGAACCCGCCGTGCTTGCTGGGAGAGGGTATAAAGGGGGCCCGGCCATCTTTGTCATGGGGTGGATGTCCCAGGCACCTTCAGCTTGCGGACGGTGGGTCGTGTCGCTCCTCTGGGTGGCTTTGGCCTAGAAGACAGCGGAGGTCGAGTTCCATCCCAGGCACCTTTGGCCTGGGGTGAGGTACTTGGATGGAGGTCCGGAGCTCAGTGCCCAACACTGAGTTCCGCGAGGGAAGGAGATCCTAGGGTACCCAGGGATCGGGTACCCGAATCCGGAAGGCACAATGGACCGGGGGGAGCTCCTCATTTGAAGACCCGGTGCAGCATATTGCCGGTGACAAGTGAGTCTCTCGTCGGAGACCGCCTGGAAGGAAATCTACCCTTGTGCGGAGACCAGGACACACTTCTAGGAAGGGAAGTGGCAGCTTACATTGTGTCTGGGCCTGTTCGCATCCACACCTCCTTTTCTGTTCTGTTCTATCAAGGGAGTTCAACTGTTTCTGTTCAGACAAGGAGAATAAAGGAGTGTTGAACTTTAATGGTGTGGAGCTCATTTTCTGACAGACATGGTTCGCGGTGACTCTTGGAGGGAGGATCCAGGTGCACAACACTGACCCGAAGGTAATACAGAACTGTTGCTTATACTGCACTAACATCTGTGGTGGAAGCTAGGCGTAGTGTCCCCGCTCCCTCCCCTCTAAGATACCCCTAGACAAGAGAAAGACGAGACCAAGAGGGGAGTGTGAGGAGCTGCCGCTACACATACATTAAAGTCTTCATGCATGCTTTATCAAAGCTTCATGTTGGTTCAAGATAGGGATGAGCTTCGAGTTCGAGTCGAACATTGCCTGTTCGCCCGTTCGCGGAACAGCGAACAATTTGGGGTGTTCGTGGCAAATTTGAAAAGTCTATGGGAGAAATCTAAAGTGCTAATTTTAAAGGCTTATATGCAAGTTATTGTCATAAAAAGTCCTGCCCCAGGGGACATGTATCAATGCCGTTTTTTTGGGAGCAGTGATTTTAATAATGCTTAAAGTGAAACAATAAAATTGAAATATTCCTTTAAATTTCATACTTAGGGTGTGTGTATAGTATGCCTGTGAAGTCGCACTTGTTTCCCGTGCTTAGAACTGTCCCTGCACAAAGTGTCATTTCTGAAGGAAAAATAGTCATTTAAAATTTACTCGCGGCTATAATGAATTGTCGGCTCCCGGCAATGCATAGAAAAGTCATTGATAAAAAAAAAAAAAAAAAAAAGCGTGGGGGTCCCCCCAAATTCAATTACCAGGCCCTTCAGGTCTGGTATGGATATTAAGGGGAACCCTGCCTTCCTTCCAGTGTATAGCTATTGTCCAGTGTGTGGCTACACATATTGTTTGGATAAGCTTTGTAAGAGGTGGTTGTAAATCTATTATATTTTAAAATAGTAAACAGTTGAGGTGTGTGAGTGTAAGATCGCTACCTGCTAATTTATATATAAGGGTACTTATTTCCTTCCAAATGGGGGATAGTTTATCACAACTCCATATATGCAAGAAGGTACCCGGGGAGTCACATTCTCTAAAGAAGTAGGGAGAAACATCTGGAATAATACATTTAGATGAGCAGGTGTATAATACCATCTGGTAAATATTTGAACTGCTGTCTCTCTTATTGCTAAGGATTTGGTACAGTATCTCAAGTTTGTCCAAATGGAGGACCAATCCAAAAGGGATATTTGGGTGTTTAGTTCAGATTTCCATTTTAGCATATATGGAAGTTTTTCCATAAGGGCAAATGAGTTAAATTCATTATCCAAAATAAATACATTCAAGGCATGCCATGAATGATAACTGTCATAATTGCATGTTCTCAACTGGACTTTTTGCCATCAAAGGGCTGGTATCATAAGTGATCACATGTGCTGTACCTTAGCAACTGCAGATCAACTGATGCTAAGATGGCATCTTCCTTGGCTGTAAAGGAGAGGAGTGTTTAGCTCTGCTTTAGGCCCCTTTCACACTGGGGCGGGAGGTGCGGTGGCGGTAAAGCGCCGCTATTTTTAGCGGCGCTTTAGCGTCGGAATTGCAGCGGTATTCATCCGCTAGCGGTGCGGTTTTAACCCCCGCTAGCGGCCGAAAAAGGGTTAAAAGCCACTGCAAAGCGCCTCTGCAGAGGTGCATTACCAGCGGTATAGCCGCAGTGTCCCTTTGATTTCAATGGACAGGAGCGGTGGAGGAGCAGTAAACACATCGCTCCTTCACCGCTCCAAAGATGCGGCTAGCAGGACTTTTGGAGCGGTCTTGCTAGCGCACCGCTCCAGTGTAAAAAGCCCTCGGGCTTTCACACTGGAGAAACAGCAGCCGCTGTTTAGGGTCGGTTTGCAGGCGCTATTTTTAGCGCAATAGCGCCTGCATACCGCCCCAGTGTGAAAGAATGTTTATTTTAACCTTGCTATTTTTTTTAACTGTTTATTTTTTTTGTACTTTACACGACAAAAGAAGATACACACATCATAAGCCTGATATCACTTAAAAATAAACCACACATAAACATTTTCCTATCAAACTCATTTGTACAATCCAGATCTCCATAGTGATCGGTTCACTTCTATGTTGTATACCTTCTTCTGTTGTGAAAATCAAAAAGGCAACAAGGATCAAAATTGGGAAATTGTGTGTTATTAAAAAATGCAAATTTGGACTTTCAGCTACCACTGATACCTTGGAGTTCACACCTGAACAATAATTACTACATCATATGTCTGCCTATAGGAAGTCCCCAACTATGCATTTGGTCAATGCAGACAGATTATGCATTCCAGTTCCTTGGTACTCCACTCACATCCCATCAATTCGGGAATGGTTTGCTCAAATTAATAAAATAGAAGAGATGGAGGAATTGATCTATTTATCTCAGGACTGGTTCCAAAAATTTATGACTATTTGGTCTTGCTACTCTCATTTCAAAACAACAGAACAATACAGGAATTACCTACAGTAGATCACTTAACTGTGGCACCAAGACTTTTATGAGCATGCCCCATGTCCTTGGGCAGATTGTGTAGTTCCGTTATCTAAATTACTTTGGGGGAGGAGTGTTTGCAGGGGGTAGGGGGATGCGACATACCGTTCTTTCCCACCCTTCTTTTTCCCCAACCCCATCCCCTCCTCTCTCCCCCATCCGCTCCCCTTTCTGTGTGTTTTTATTTATGTATTTATTTTTCGATTTGTTTCACTCAGACCCTTCTAGCTTCTTATGTTTTTCTTTCACTTACTACTATACGTCTCCTGTTAGGAATCCCCTCCTGACATACTCAAGGGTACCTATATCGGACCCATTGGCCTCACCTTTACGACTGTGATGCCTCGTAAGTAGGTGCCGCCGATATTGTATATCTATCGCGCTCCCATCGCCGAGATTCTTGGCGACAGGAATGCCGAGATCTCGGCAACAGGGTGCCGACATCCCGCGCTCGCTGCAATAGCGAGAGGGAGACGCGACACTGTATTGAACGGGATCCGACGTGGATTCCCGCCAATACCAGGCACTGCGTTTGGTATGAATCCTGAGCGGGAACTCCACGCCAATTTTTAAAGAAAAAAAACGGCTTGGGTTCCCCCTCCAGGAGCATACCAGGCCCTTGGGTCTGGTCTAGATTTGAAGGGAAACCCTACGCCAAAAAAACAGCGTGGGAGTCCCCCTCAGAATCCAAACCAGACCCTTATCCGAGCACGCAACCTGGCAGGCCGCAGGGGAAGAGGGGGGGACGAGAGAGCGCCCCCCCTCCCTCCTGAACCGTACCAGGCCGCATGCCCTCAACATGGGGGGTTTGGTGCTCTGGGGCAGGGGGGTGACCTGCGGCCCCCCCACCCCAGAGCACCCTGCCCCCATGTTGATGAGGACAGGGCCTCTTCCCGACAACCCTGGCCGTTGATTGTCAGGGTCTGCGGGCGGGGGGCTTATCGGAATCCGGGAACCCCCTTTAATAAGGGGGCCCCCAGATCCCGGCCCCCCACCCTATGTGAATGAGTATGGGGTACATCGTACCCCTACCCATTCACCTGGTGAAAAAAATGGCAATAAAAACACAACACAGTTTTTAAAAGTATTTTATTGCACAGCTCCGGGGGTCTTCTTCCGACTTCGGGGGTCTCCGGTGTCGTCGACGCGCTCTCCGGTTCTTTCTTCTGCCGGGCCACCGCTATCTTCTTCCAACTCTTTTGCTAGCGGGGCCCGGTCTTCTCCGTCGCCTTCTCCCCTCTTCTCCTCTCCGGTTCTTTCTTTCTTCCGCCGGGCCTCCGCTAACTTCTTTTAGCTCTTTTGCTAGCGGAGGCCCGGTCTTCTCCGTTGCCTTCTCCCCTCCGGTTCTTTCTTTCTTCTGCCGGCCCCTCCACTAACTTCTTGCAGCTCTTTTGCTAGTGGAGGGGCCTTTCTTCCCGTCGTCGCCGTCTGCGTCTTCTTCCCTCTTCTCCTCCTCGATGTTGACTCGTCGCTTCCTCTCGCAGTAATGCTAAATCTTCAGTCCGCAGAGATTAATATAGGCTTCTCATGACGTCACAGTCACATGTTCCCATGATGTCACAGTCACATGCTCCGGGGCCACCTGGAGCATGTGACTGTGACGTTACGAGAAGCCTATATTAATCTCTGCGGACCGAAGATTTAGCATTACTGCGAGAGGAAGCGACAAGTCAACATCGAGGAGGAGAAGAGGGAAGAAGTCGCAGACGGCGACGACGGGAAGACCGGCCCCTCCACTAGCAAAAGAGCTGCAAGAAGTTAGTGGAGGGGCCGGCAGAAGAAAGAAAGAACCGGAGGGGAGAAGGCGACGGAGAAGACCGGGCCTCCGCTAGCAAAAGAGCTAAAAGAAGTTAGCGGAGGCCCGGCGGAAGAAAGAAAGAACCGGAGAGGAGAAGAGGGGAGAAGGCGACGGAGAAGACCGGGCCCCGCTAGCAAAAGAAGTTGGAAGAAGATAGCGGTGGCCCGGCAGAAGAAAGAACCGGAGAGCGCGGCGACGACACCGGAGACCCCCGAAGTCGGAAGAAGACCCCCGGAGCTGTGCAATAAAATACTTTTAAAAACTGTGTTGTGTTTTTATTGCCATTTGTTTCCACCAGGTGAATGGGTAGGGGTACGATGTACCCCATACTCATTCACATAGGGTGGGGGGGCCGGGATCTGGGGGCCCCCTTATTAAAGGGAGCTCCCGGATTCCGATAAGCCCCCCGCCCGCAGACCCCGACAACCAACGGCCAGGGCTGTCAGGAAGAGGCCCTGTCCTCATCAACATGGGGGCAGGGTGCTCTGGGGTGGGTGGGGCCGCAGGTCGCCCCCCTGCCCCAGAGCACCATACCCCCCATGTTGAGGATGCGGCCTGGTACGGTTCAGGAGGGAGGGGGGCCGCTCTCTCGTCCCCCCCTCTTCCCCTGTGGCCTGCCAGGTTGCGTGCTCGGATAAGGGTCTGGTTTGGATTTTGAAGGGGACCCCCACGTCGTTTTTTTGGCGTAGGGTTCCCCTTCAAATCCAGACCAGACCCAAGGGCCTAGTATGCTCCTGGAGGGGAAACCCACGCCTTTTTTTTCTTTAAAAATTGGCGTGGAGTTCCCGCTCAGGATTCATACCAAACGCAGTGCCTGGTATTGGCTGGAATCCATGTCGGATCCCCGTCTATCGGCAATGCATGTCGCTCATCGTGAAAGGAACATTTTTTCCTTTCCTGATGACGAGACAGCTCGGCGCTGGCTCTCGCGACGGAGCTCATAGGGTGTCAATCTGGCTGCTAGAAGCGGCGAGATTAACACAATATTGGCGGCACCTACTGTACACACGACCGGTTTTCCAGTCGGAAAAACTGCAATGAGAGCTTTTGGCCTGGAATTCCGACAGTGTGTATGCTCCATCTGACTTTTTCCCACAGGAAAACTGCCGGGGAAAAAAAGAGCAGGATCTCTTTTTTCCCATCAGGAAAAAATCCTAGCGGGAAAACCGTTCATCTGTATGCTTTTCCGACGGGAAAAAAACGTGCATGCGCGGAAACAATTCGACGCATGCTCGGAAGCATAGAACTTTTGTCGGCTCATCGTAGTCTTTTACATCACCGCGTTCTTGCCAGTCAAAAGTTTACCGGACTTTTGTGTGACCGTGTGTATGTAAGACAGGCTTAAGAGGAATTCCGTCTGGAAAACCGGTCGTGTGTACGAGGCATGAGGCTTTATAACTGCATTTTACCCCAGTGTCAGTGGGAGTGGGTCTCTTCTTCAAAGTGTTTCCATATACTTCAGTTTCATGGGTTAGTATGCCTATCCAATGTGACTTCCTTATGTTAATACTGTTTATTTGCTGTTTATTTGCATATGCACTTATATATTTATCTATAAGGGACCAGCGCCTGCACCTTTCACTTGTATCTTGATATAAGATCTCAAAAAAAAGTTTATGGGAAAAAAAAAATGTTCTTTTTAAATTTTAACCTTAAAAATTAATAGTAGATAAGCACTTGCACAAAAAACACTCACTTAAGGAAAAAAATACACATGCTTTCGGAAATATGCACACTGTGTAGAAACCGTTATTATGCTTGTGGGAGTTATATAAATGTTCCTCAGGGTTATTTGAACATCTGGCACAGAGTCATCAAACCATGATACAGGGTTGCCATCCTCCCACAACTATTTTTACTGACATAATTTACTGATGGAGCACATTTTTTACGAACAACCTAAAATATGTCAAAAGCTCCTATTAAAAGTTTTAACAATCAATATTTTAACAGTATATACAACATGTAACAGTTAATAGTACTCACAACAAGTAATCTGCTCTGCTTTTCAATTAAAAGTCATACTAGTTTGTAAGCTCTAACAAGCAAATCCTTCTGATTCCTCCTGTATTGAATTGTATTGTAACTGTACTGTCTGCCCTCATGTTGCAAAGCGCTGTGCAAACTGTTGGCGCTATATAAATCCTGTACAATAATATTAATAATAATAATACAGTCAGTGTTGTGTTACACTATGTAATTATTCTTGCTCTGTGTCTTTAAGATCTGTCCCCTTCTTTCTAGCTGAACTCTCTCTCTCATCGTAGTTCTTTATATATCTCCTCCACTTCCTGATTCTGGTCATTACTCCTGTATATCTTCCATGCTAAACATCTTACATTAAGGTGACCAGATTTTTAAAATGAAATCCGGGGACATATTTTTTTTTTTACCAGTAATGGCGGCAATCAGCGACTCTCTGCCCGCTGCCACCTGCCTCACAGCCTGTCAAGTCTAATGCCGCGTACACATGAGCGTTATTCATGTCAGGCAAGAAAACAACGTTTTTTTCGTCGTGATTCCTCTCAAGCCTGCCTTGAATACACACTGTCAGGTTACCTGTGGCCAGATGACAGATGCACACCGTAGGGGGACAGGAGTGCACCACAAGATAGTGAACCCTATGGCTGACTGCTGCGGATAGGGAACTGGGTGGTTGTGGAAAGCGGGACCAGAGGAGCACAACCGGGATCCTACAGGAAGCTAAAGCCGAGATTCCCCAGGGCGCGGAATCTAAGACCCAGCAGGTCTTCTCCAGAGCCTCTAGTGGTGAGGATGTTGTGCTGCAGCTAGGTCCAGGTCGCGACCCCTAGAGTCTCCTAGCTCACGCCCCGTAGGGTAAGGGGGAAAGAGGGGAAGCAGCAGCACAAGATACAAGAATAGCGAAGGACAAGCCGAAGGTCAAAGGCCACAAGCAGACAGGGATAGTCAGGAACACAAGCAGACAAGGATGACGAAGGACAAGCCGAAGGTCAAGGGCCACAAGCAGACAGGGATAGTCAGGAACAAGCCAATATCGTAACAGAGAGACAGACGTAGCACACGGCAGGCAGGAACCCAAACACACAATGCGTAAACAAACACGTTGATCAGCAAAGCAGGCTTGCAGTGCACAGGTTAATATAGTGTTCTGTGATAGGGCCTGGGGTGGAGTCAGGCTGGGAGGAGATTATAAAGGAAGCCAGGTGAAAGGGTCTGGCCTCTAAGATGAACACATGAGGAGGAAAGGTAAGCTGACAGACAAACATTACTGCATATCCATGACACACATGTTCATGGGGAAAAAAAAACGATTGAGCAAAGCGTGGTGACGTACAACACGTACGACGGCACTATAAAGGGGAAGTTCCATTTGGATGGCGCCACCCTTTGGTCTGCATTTGCTGATCCTCGTGTTGATAAAGTTTGGTGAGAGACGATTTGCGCTTTTCAGTCTTCGTGCTTTTCAGTCCGTTACAGCGTGACAAATGTGCTATCTCCATTACGAAGGCTAGTTTTACCAGAACGAGCGCTCCTGTCTGATACTTGATTCTGAGCATGTGCGGTTTTTTTTCCCCTCGTAAAAGCCTACACACGACCGTTTTTCACTACATTAAAAAGAACGACGTAAAAAACGACGAGAAAAAATTGAGCAGGTTCTAAAAAAAATTCGGGCAGTTTTCTCGTCATGAAAAACGGTCGTGTGTACGCGGCATCACTCTCCGGGCTCCGGCTACTACTGGGTGGGGAGCGGAGGAAGATCACTTCACCAGGGAAGGCAAGGAGATAAGCAGGCAGGCGGCTGGCCAAAGCAGAAGAACATGCGAGCGGAGCTGAATGGGCATGCACCCCAAACTGAAGAAATATTCCCTCCATTCCGACCAGCACATGATCATCAGAAAGGGGCACAGATAATGGAAAAAAATACACCCCCCTAAGCTAGTAGGCGCGGTGAGGGTTGTGTAATTCAGAATTATATATTTTTTCTTAAATCTGCACTGACTGTCTTTGAAATTGCCCCAGCCCCTGTTCAAATCCAATCCGGGGACAAAACTGGGGACAGACTTAGTCCGGGGACAGTGTCCTCAATCCGGGGACTGTCCCCTGAAACCGGGGATGTCTGGTCACCCTATCTTACATGTGGCTTACAACTGCAACGTTTTTCTAGCTATGAATATCCATCATTAAACGGAACATTCGAAAGGATTCATCGTCTGTCGTCCTAACTGAGTTTATTCATTGAGTTAAACTGCCTGTATCGATGCAAGGGATGAATATCAAACCAGCTTGAGTAAGGCCTACTTAAACCTGGAGATGAACTTTATCGCTTTGTAGTTGAGACAGAACAGTCAGTGTGACAAAAAGTCATATAATAAAATGGTTAAATTAGTGTTTTGAAATAAATTCTGCATACCTCCTGACATCAAAACTTGGAAAGAAGGACACCTGGGGAAGAAATAACAAGAATGTGGAGTGCAGTGGGCATAATTATAGTATACACTGCACACAAAATGTACTGCTAATGTGCTAATAGGGGTATTTTCACTGACACCAATATAACTGGTGTATTTACAATAATCACTGATGTAACAATGGCATTTACACTGACCATTAATGCAACTGGGGTATTTACACTGACCAATGCTGTAAAGGGACATTTACACTGACCATCAATGTAATTTGGGTATTTACACTGACCACTGATGTAACAGGGACATTTACACTGACCACCAAGTGTAATAGGGATTTTTATGCTAACCATCAACATAATGGGGGGTATTTACACTGACTCCCAATAAAACAAGGGCATTTACACTGACCACCAATGTCACTGGTATTATCAAACTTGACCTCTACTAATATTTGTATTTCACTGACCACTAATGCAAAAGAGATATTTCAACGTGACCACTACTGTAATAATGGTATTTACACTGACCACCAATGCAACAGGAACATTTAAACGTGACCACTACTTTAATAATGGTATTTACACTGACCACCAATGCAGTGAGGGTTTTTACACTGACTACAAACGCAAACATGGGTTTTTACACTGGCCCCTAATGCAGTGGGAGTATTTGCACTGGCAACTGATGTTACAAATTTATTTACAGGGGACAGGGGAATTTACGATATACCCCTTTACCACTTTACCCCTAGTGTAATAATATTTACACTGACCACCAATGCAGCAGGAGTTATTACAATGACAACTGATGTAATGTGGGATTTACACAGGCTGTCAATGTAGCTTGACCGATTCTACTGACCACCACCAATACAATTATGAAATTTTTTACTGAACACCAATACCTCCAAAATAATGGTGGTCATTGTACATGCCATTTCTATATTAGAGCTATTTATCTGGTGAAAAAAAAATTCAAGCAAAAGTTAGGACAAAGGTCCTTTTCATAAACTTCTTGTTATAAAGTGTCAGTACCTGTCAGTTGTGCTTCTGCCTTGTCACTCTGTCACATGGCTTCTGATAGAGGCTACAAGTAACCATTTCAGTAAATCTTACCCAGCCAAGGTCCACTGTTGTCACCATCAGGTAAATTGCCCAAAAATATATCATTCTATTTGTTATTGGAGTGGACAGAGGTGGAAAATAAGCAATGGAGAAGCAATGAGATGCATCAAAGCAAGCAGAAAACAAGGTGAAAACATTTTTTAAAGCCTAATTTAAGTTTGGGAATTTAAAAATCAGGTTTCCCGGCAGAAAACAAAAGAAAAGGAGCCTGACATCATCAAGACCAATGCAGTGTCCATAGCCCTGCAAATGGACATGAAGACACTGAGGGACAGTCTACTGCTGTAGCATGGGGGGACATCACCTGCCAGGGTAGCAGAAAATCAGATAAGTAAAATTGCATTTACTTTCCCCTATACTAAACAAGCAGTTAACCCTTGCAGTGCAGTTACAGACTGTAAGGCAGAATTTTAGGTTTACTGGAGATGGGCTTTATGTTTATACGATTCTATAAGTGCCGCTGCGTTGCTCTTTACTCTTTGTAGTCTTATTAATTAGTTTGCCAGAAGATTCAACAGAGAATAATAGGGAGAAAACAAGACAAAAAAATTGTTTGTGTTGGAATCTGTTTGTGTTGGAAAGGACCTGGTAATGGACTGTGGGGGGGACCCCTGCCGTTTTTTTCAATGACTTTTATCTGTATTGCCGGGACCCGACAATTCATTACAGCCGCGAGTAGTTTTAAATGACTTTTTTTCCTTTAGAAATTACATTTTGTGCAGGGACAGTTCTAAACAGGGGAAACATGCGCTACTTTACAGGCATACTATATACACCCCCCAGGTACGAAATTTAAAGGAATATTTCACTTTTATTGTTTCACTTTAAGCATTATTAAAATCACTGCTCCCGAAAAAACTGCAGTTTTTAAAACTTTTTGCATTGATACATGTCCCCTGGGGCAGGACCCGGGTCCCCAAAAACTTTTTATGACAATAACTTGCATATTAACCTTTAAAATTATCACTTTTGATTTTTCATGTTCGTGTCTCATAGACTTTAATGGTGTTCGCGTGTTCGAACAAATTTTTGTTGTTCTGGTGCGAACCGAACCGGGGGGTGTTCGGCTCATCCCTATTCCTGGGTAATACACTAGATCCACAACAGGAGTATATAAAAAGCTATTGGACAGTTGGGGCATAAGAGTCCATCAAAACTGGTAAAGGATTGAAAAAAAATTAATTCACAGGTGGCAGCCTCTGAGTAGGACCTGAAGCAGATTCCAACACAAACTATTTTTTTCTCTTGTTTTCTCCCTATTATTCTCTGTCAATCTTCTGGCAAACTAATTAATAAGACTACAAAGAGTAAAGAGCAACGCAGCGGCACTTATAGAATCGTATAAACTTAAAGCCCTAACAATTCATTATAGCCGCGAGTAGTTTTAAATTACTTTTTTCCTTTACAAATTACATTTTGTGCAGGGACAGTTCTAAACACGGGAAACATGCGCTACTTTACAGGCATAGTGTACACACACCCCAGGTACAAAATTTTAAGGAATTTTAAGGAATATTTCCCTTTTATTGTTTCACTTTAAAGTGGATGTAAACCCACTGTCGTCCTTTCTAAACTACTGCCATAGTGCTGATCTATATGGATGTAGATGCCTCCTGCATGTATCCTTATCTGTCAAATGTCTCCCCTTTGTCTGTTATAAGAACTGAAAAACTGCAAAACTGTGGGTGGATCTGTTGTCTGGAGCTCGTGGGTGGAGTCGTGATGTCAGTAGACTCCCCGCCCACCTCTACACTCCCCTTGTCAACATGCATTTTCTCCTGTGTATTCCTTCTGCTATGATCACTAACATCCAGTTAAAATCCAGAAAAGTAACCACATGACTTCAGAAAAGGAATGGGGGAGGGAATTAAAAAATAATGCCTGTCTAAAGCTAGTGCACGTAAATAACCTGTCACTCAAGGCAAGGGGGCGAAACGGACAAAGGTTTTTCTCTGTTTGTCCGTTTTATCTCACTGAACAATAAAAGAGGATTGCTCAGAGCTGGATTAACTCTTTAACTGCACCCGAAAAACGTCCGTTTTTAAAATGTTTTTTTGATTGATACATGTCCCCTAGGGCAAGAACCAGGTCCCCAAACACTTTTTATGACAAAAACTTGCATATTAACCTTTAAAATTAGCACTTTAGATCTCTCCCATAGACTGTTAAAGGATGTTCTGCGGCTTTTCGAATTTGCCGCGAACACCCCAAATTGTTCACTGTTGGAACATAAAGCTCATCCCTACCCAAGAGAAGTTATTTTATTGCAATTGATGTTGTTATGCATCAGTATTATATATGTGTATTTCATGAGTTCACCAGCTTGCACCTTCTACCTCTATTTACAGAGAATAATAGGCAAATTGACATGATGCCAAATGATAAGATGTTGTCATTAAGGCCCCTTTCACAGTGGGACGGGAGGTGCGCTGGCGGTATAGCACCGCTATTTTTAGCGGCGCTATACCGTCGGAATTGCCGTGGAATTGCCGCGGTATTCGGCTGCTAGCGGTGCGGTTTAAACCCCCGCCAGCGGCCAAAAAAGGGTTAATACCTCCGGCAATGAGCCTCTACAGAGGCGCATTGCCGGCAGTATTACAGCGGTTTCCCATTGCTTTCAATGGGAAGGAGCGGTGTAGGAGCGGTAAACACACCGCTCCTCTCACCGCTACAAAGATGGTGCAAGCAGGACTTTTGGAGCGGTCCCGTCATCGCATCACCTCAGTGTGAAAGCCCTCGTTTTTCGTTTTTCAGGCGGTATTTAGGCGCTATTTTCTATCGCAAAAACGCCTGAAAAACTCCTCAGTGTGAAAGGGGTCTTAGGGAAACCATCAAATAAATTCAAAATACTAACTACAACATACAAAGCCATTCACAACTCTTGCCGATACAAAATTATATACAATGCTGGTGCTTATGGTGACATAGAGACAAACAAATGGTAATTACCAAAAAAGTCCTTTAAGCTGTATAAAAGCTTTAGTATGAGTTGAACAGTCCTGGGATAAAACTGGGCAGCTTTGCTGGGGGATTTGAAGCCAGACTCCAACATATGAAACAAAGATAAACAAAGAAAAGGCGCCACTTAGTTCAAGCAAGTCTTGCTTGATAAAGATGCGCGCAGTGACTCACATCGTTTCTCTGTGCTAACATCGAAACGCGTTGCATGCTGGTCGTGATGTCACTCCGCTGAGTGTTACGTCTCAGTTAGACTCTAGGTTTGCGTTCCAGCCCTCCTCCTGGTTCACCGAGTGATTGCCCGGAAAACACCTACACGGACTTTACACCGGCTCTCGCTCAGCATGCATGGATGTCTACCTTCTTCTGAGACTGCCATCGTTGCCTGGACCCTTATGTGCCTCTTACAGTTTGCTAAGAAGTGAGTGCTTTGATACTATGTGCTATTAAAGTGTAACAGTTTTTAAACGAAGTGGCGCCTTTTCTTTGTTTATCTTTACAACTCTTGCCGAAGCTACATCATCAATCTTATCTCCAAATATCACCCAAACTGTCCTCTCTGCTCCTCTCCTGCTCTCAGGCTCCCTAGTGTCCTCCTCCAATGCTTGTCTCCAGGACTTCTCCAGAGCCTCTCCCATCCTCTGAAACTCTCTAACTCAATCTGTCCAGCTATCTCCTACTCTGGCTGCCTTTAAGTGATCCCTGAAAACGAATTTCTTCAGGGAAGCCTATCACTCCTCCCATTATTCTTATATCTCTTCCATCAGCTCATCCCCCACAGTTACATCCATTTGTACCACTTGCCCCACCCTCTTATATTGTAAGTTTTTATGAGCAGGGCCCTCTTAACCCTCTTGTATTTTATTTTATTGCTATGCCTTGTACACAAGATCGGATTTTCCGATGAAAAAAGTCAGATGGACTTGTTTCATCGGAAATTCCGATCGTGTGTGGGCCCCATCGGACTTTTTCCATCGGAGTAAAAAAATAGAACATGTTTTAAATTTTTCCGATGGGAAATTCTGATCGTCTGTGTGGAATTCCATCGGAGAAAAATCTATGCATGCTTAGAATCAAGTCGACGCATGCTCAGAAGCATTGAACTTAATTTTTCTAGGCTCGTCGTAGTGTTTTACGTCACCATGTTTTGGACGGTCGGAATTTAGTCTCACAGTGTGTATGCAAGACTGATGGCAGTCAGCTTCATCGGAATTCCGACGAAAAATTCCATCAGATTTTATTCCATCGGAAATCCGATCGTGTGTACAAGGCATAACTGTACGGTCTCCCTTTTATATTGTAAAGTGCTGCGTAAAACTGTTGGTGCTATATAAATCATGTATAATAATAATAAAAATAATATTAATCCCACACAGGGGTTGATTTACTAAAACTGGAGAAGGTGCCCCAATTTTTTCAAAAAGAGCTGATATTGTTTTAGAAGGAAAAAAGAAGCATAATAACCATATAAGAATCAAAGGTGGGAACATTTGTAAATTATGAGAAATATTCAGTTTCCTTTACAAATGTATCCATCCCCAGCAATTAACGGAAAACAGTTGGGCTCCTTAGCATTGCAATGGTAGCACTACGTGACTTCTGCAAGAAACTTGGTGCATTACTATGGAATTCCCAGATTTTTTTTTTTATAAATCCATTAATCTACAGAGTAAATATCTCTGTTTCTAGACATAGTAAGATGGATTTTGTTCAAAAACTACCTAAAAACAATTAAAGAACCCATACACAGGGGTTGATGTACTAAAACTAGAGAGTGCAAAATCTGGTGCAGCTCTGCATAGAAACCAATCAGCGTCCAGGTTTTTCTGTCAAAGCTTAATTGAACAAGTTGAAGTTAGAAGCTGATTGGCTACCATGTACAACTGCACCTGATTTGGCACTTTCTAGTTTTAGTAAATCAACCCTACAGAGTCTATCTGTCCATAATCCAAAATGTTCCAAGTCATTTGCACGATAATTTGTTTATGGGTCGATATCAAAAATATAACAAGCACCTGTCTGGGACACTTATCACATGGAAATGGTAGGTTGATGTATATTATTATTTGCCAGTTAAGCCGTGTTCACTCAACACCACTGATACTTCTCAGCAGAGACTGTATTATTTCATGAATGTGCATTTTAGATTTAAAGAAGACAGTCAAAGTTCTGAACATTCTTGATTAAATCACTGTGTAACCTAATAATTTTGTTGATGCATGCCAGCTATCTTACGTCTATGCTAGTCTTGCATTATAAAAAGACAATAATGCTTAAATTGGACACAGGTATAAAGATAAACACGCAAATGTGCATACCATTCAAATTACATTTCTTACGATCTTTATTTCTTCTACAACCACTACACACTATTTGGAAGCCTGTGATTGTCAGGCTATGCGGCTGGTACAATGATTATTCTATAAGTGTACTAATTTAAATTAGTTAATCAATGTCTTTAAAAGAGATTGATAACATGTGTTCTTCAGGGAAAATTAGGCTAATGTGTTTTGAGTCTTGTGATTATCAAGTATTACGGCAGTAAACCCTAAATAAATCTGTGTTTAGTTAAAAATACTGTATATGTAACATTTCTAATAATATACCTATTATTAACCACTTAACGACCGCCTCCAGTAGATATACGTTGGCAGAACGGCACGGACAGGCACAAACATACCTGTACGTCTCCTTTAACTGGCCGATGCGGGGGTCACGCGCGCGCCACCAGCGGCGCGCTCGTGACCCCGCTACCTTCCCCGTGAGTCGGACTATTCATGGAGGGATGGAGCGGGGAGATGTTAGTGTAAACACAACATCTCCCCGCTCGCCTACTGACACTGTCACCGATCTCCGCTCTGTGTAATCAGAGCGGAGATCGGTGACGTGACACTTGTAGCCACGCCCCCTAACAGTAGTAATCACTCCCTTAGGCACACTTAACCCCTTCAGCGCCCCTAGTGGTTAACCCCTTCACTGCCAGTGTCATTTTTACAGTAACCAGTGCATTTTTATAGCCCTGATCGCTGTAAAAATGACAATGGTCTCAAAAATATGTCAAAAGTGTTCGATGTGTCCGCCATAATGTCGCAGTCACAAAAAAAATTGCTGATCGCCGCCATTACTAGTAAAAAAAAACAAATACTAAAAATGTCATAAAACTATCCCCTATTTTGTAAACGCTATAACTTTTGCGCAAACCAATCAATAAACGGCGATTGCGTTTTTTTTTTTACCAAAAATATGTAGAAGAATATGTATCGGCCTTATCTGAGGAAAAAAAAAGTTTTTTTTGATATTTTTTGGGGGTATTTATTATAGCAAAAAGTAAAAAAGATAGAATTTTTTTCAAAATTGTCGCTCTATTTTTGTTTATAGCGCAAAAAAAAAATGCAGAGGTGATCAAATACCACCAAAAGAAAGCTCTATTTGTGGGTAAAAAAGGACGTGAATTATGTTTGGGAGCCACGTCGCACGACCGCGCAATTGTTAGTTAAAACGACGCAGTGCCGAATCGCAAAAAGGGGCCTGGTCTTTAAACTGCATATTGGTCCGGGGCTTAAGTGGTTAAGACACTTACATTGGCCTTCACCTCTGCTCACAAACTTTCTTTTGTTTATGAGTAAAAGCCACAGAACTGGGCATGCAACACAATTACATCAGATTCAATATAAGTGGAACTTGGGAGTAGCTGAGCAAAGGCAACTGCCTTGGATAAGTACAGTTCTTGGGGTAGAAATCATGTCATCTTCATTTAGCTTTTGGACATGCTACAATCCCTTTTAACCCCAGTGACTGTAGTATCATTGGAGACGATGGGGTTGATTTGCTAAAGGCAAAAAGGCTGGTCACTTTGCAAGGACATTTTATCTTAGCTCTGTGGTTTACTGGCAAAAGAATACCCAATCACATGAAAGGAAAATTTTATTTTTACTTGCACATGATTGAATGATGGAAGCTTCATTCTCTAAGCTTTGGGAATATTCCTTTGCAAAGAGAACAGCCTTTTTGCCTTTATGAAATCAAATGCACTCTATGGAAACATTCACTTTACCAGGAACAAACCGATAATTAGGAATACTTACAGGAAATAGATCTTGACAAAGGAAAAAATAAGTGGTTCCTGCTAATTAAGTAGGTGGAGGAACAGGAGTAAGAGTACCGTATAGGCTACACCAACATTTTATATTCCTGATATGTGTCTGTTGTACCATGTACTGGTATTAAAAATAATCCTGTTCTCTTTTCATTGTTACTTTGTGTGAAATATCTGGTGGTGATCCTGCTAGTTCCCATGCTTTCCTATTTCAAACTGTCCACGCCAGGTTTGAAAGCATATCCATCCAAGTGTGGTCAACGTTCTTCTTTGCATTTTACTTGGGAGCAGAGCATTCCTGAACTCCAATGGTCAGACTTGTACTGACACCCCCCAACACCCCCCCCCCCCCCCATGCACAGCCCTTTTTTTTTTTTTTCCATAAAGTTTTATTGAGCAAATTCACAAACATCTCAATACAAAGTATAAAACAGAACAAGTGCATTCAAGGAGAATCAGTGTTTGGTACAACATAAACAAGCATTACAGGCAGGTGTGTAATTGTCTCCAGTTTTTGTAAAAGTGTGAATGAGGGTGCATATGGGTCGGAGCCTTTATTAATTTGAATCGCGTGCCGGCCGCCTGCTATCCTTGCTGCATTTCTTATTGTTTCCGACACCAAAAAGACGGTGTCTAAAGGCTAGTAATAGAGGGGTATGAGGAGGGGGACCGTACCCACTCGTGTGGAGAGGGTATGGGACTGAAGTGGGGTAGGAATAGGGGAAGAGAGATCAGAGAAGAGAGAGTAGGAGCAAAGAAAAGGGGGGCCACAGGTGATGTATTAATGGGGGTCGGAGAGCATTTGTAGTAGAGAAGAGAGGGGAGATTTTGGGGAGAGCTAGGGAGCAGCAAGAGGAATAGAAGCGGGTTAACGAGGAAAAGGAAAGAGAGAGAAAGAGAAAAAGAGAAAGAAGAAGAGAAAAAAAAAAAAAAAGACCGGGGGGGGGGGAGGAGGTGGGGTAGTGGTAAGGGTGAGGAAGAAGGTGCAGGGAGTGACCACTCGCTTGGGCCTCTGTATGTGAGAGGGGAGTAGCGCCCCTCAAAGCTCGTACATTAGTCAGGGGGAACATGCTGCTTGTATTCAGCTGTTGTTTTGAAATGTAACCAGCAGGACCAAGTAAACGAGAAAGTCTCCAGTCTCTCTTGCGAGATGTGGATCAGTTCTTCCATGTCGCAAATTCTAGAAATGGTCGCAAACCATTCTTTAAGTGTCGGTGCATGGCAGGAGCGCCAGTGTTTGGGGATACATAACCTAGCAGCATTCACCATGTGCATAGCTAGGGATTTAAAGTAATCTTTTCTCGAGAGAGAAGTGTGATGGAGGAGGAATTGTGCTGGTGTATAGTCCAAGGTATATGTGGTGATTGATGCGATGCATCTGTGTACCTCCCTCCAAAAGGGTTGGATGTGTGAACATTCCCACCAAATGTGTACCATGGTTCCCACCTCTGTATTGCATCTCCAGCATATATTGGAGGTTGAAGGGGCAAATTTATGCAGGAGAGATGGGGTTCTGTACCATCTAGTGAGCACTTTGTACCCGTTTTCCTGTATGGCGACATTCAACGACCCCTTATGTGCATATTCATGAATTCTCGTCCAATCAGTTGGTGACAGGGGGGTAGGTAGGTCTCTGTTCCACGAGGTCTGTGATGGTGAAAGAGTAGAGTCACTAGGTTCTATAAGTAAGGCGTAGAGAAGGGAAATAAGGTGTCGTTGGGGGGTTCTACGATAGCAGAGAGTTTCGAAAGGGGTAAGTGGTCTTGTCCAGCTATCACGTGCTGTATGTGTGGATAAAAAGTGACATATTTGTCTGTAAGTCCAGAAGGGGAAGGTAGAGGTGTTGGAAATGAGCCTAAGATCCTCTATCGAGGCGAGTTTGCCGTCAGTGTACAGTTGGGAGGCAAAGATGTCTTGAAACGGCCATTCTTGTTTGAGGAAGGAAGGTGACTCGCCTGGGATAAAGTCGGGGTTTCCTCTCAGCGTAGTCAGCGGACCCGGGGTGGGTGAAAGGGAGTCTCCAGTCGGGGACGACCTAAGGAGCTTCAAGGAAGTGTGAATGAAGGGATGTGAGGACAAGGACTGTGGCCATTGTTTCGGGGACAGCCATGGGAGAAGACGTAGAGGAATGGGTGAGAAAGAGTCTTCGATAGAGATCCAGATCTTCTCTAGGGGGTGAATGGACCAGTCCGCGATTCTCGTAAGATGGCAAGCCACAAAATATTTATACAGGTCTGGGAGAGCAATACCCCCTTTGGGCTTGGGCAAGGTGAGTCTGGCATATTTGATTCTAGGATGGGAACCTTTCCATAAAAAGGTCGAGCAGGCCTTCCGATAGGAGGAAAAGAATCCTGCGGGGATATGCATTGGGATGGTTCGGATCAAGTACAACATACGTGGTAGTATAATCATTTTGATCAGAGCAGCTCGACCAAACCATGAGACATTCAATGTAGACCACTCCAAAAAATGGTCTTGGGCTTTTTTCAGGGCAGGGTGGAAGTTGAGGGCATACAGGTCTTTGAGGCAGGGCGGGATCCGAATCCCAAGATAGGAAATAGCAGTCTTTTCCCAATGGAACGGGAAAGATTCCCGGCAGTGGGTGGCTTCCTGTGGCGGGAGGGTGATATTCAGGGCGTGGGACTTTGTATAGTTAATTTTAAGGTTTGAAATTGTACCAAAGGCTTCCAAGTCATGTAAGAGAGATGGAAGGGAGGTTCGTGGGGATATGAGGGAGAGCAGAATGTCATCCGCGAAAGCTGCGACTTTAAATTCTCTACCTTTGACCACCAATCCCCTAACATCCGGGTTTTCTCTAATTTTGTTTAAGAGGGGTTCCAAGGAGAGAATGTAGATCAGGGGGGAGAGGGGACAACCCTGGCGTGTGCCGTTATTAATGGAGAAGGCGTTCGACAGGTGGCCGTTAACTCTCACCGCCGCCGTGGGGTTCGAGTATAATGCCATTATGGAGGTGAGCATGCGGTCTTCCAAACCCACCCCTTTTAGGACCTCTCGAATGTAGTCCCAGGCCACTCTGTCAAACGCCTTCTCCGCATCAAGGGAGAGCAAAAAGCCTGGTGTTTTAGTTGACGTAAGCCAGTGATGTAAGTTAAGGGTTCGTATGGTGTTGTCCCGTGCCTCCCGGCCCGGGACAAACCCCACCTGGTCATTGGAGATAAGGCCGGGGATCAGAGGTATTAACCTATTGGTCAGTATTTTGGCATAAATTTTTATGTCGACATTAAGGAGTAAAATCGGCCTATAATTTGCCACTTGTAGGGGATCCTTCCCCTCCTTAGGAATTACGGTGATGTGAGCCTCTAATAATCTGTTAGGTCGGTCTTGAGGATTGGCCAGGGCATTAAATGTCTGTAGAAGGTTGGGGGTAAGGACATCTGCGAAAGACTTGTAATACTGAAGGGTGTATCCGTCCGGGCCCGGGCTTTTACCCAGCTTCATTTGTTTCAGGGCTGTCTCCAGCTCTCCTGCCGAGAACAGCCCCTCCAGGGATTGTGCTTGTTGGGAGGAGAGGGGTTTAGGGCCATAATGAGAGAGAAAATCCGCAATGAGCGTTTGGCGTGTCTCCCCCGAGGCTCGGGGTAGCTGTGTGGGGTGAAGGTTGTAGAGCTTTCGGTAGAAAGACTCAAATTCCTTCACAATGTCCTCGCTCTTAGCCAGGAGGGTGCCCTGGGGATCGCGTAAGGTATGTATGGTGGACGAGAGTTTGGCCTTCTGGACTGACCGCGCTAAAAGACGTCCACTCTTGTTGCCATGTTCATAAAAGACCCTCTGGCCAAGAATGTAACGCCTTCTCGTGCGTTTACCTAATTCATCTGCAAGAAGTGTACGGCACTTGGTCAGTTCCTGTAGAGTGTTCTGGGCTTGTATCTTCTTATGGGACAGTTCTAGTACTCTAATCCTTTTGAGAAGAGTATTCACTCTCTCCTGGTAAGCTTTTTTGGCCTGTGAATTCAGGGCAAGCAATTCTCCCCGTACCACGCATTTCTGAGCTTCCCATATGGATATTGGAGAAATGTCAGGAATAGCATTTTCTTGGAAATATAGCTTGATGCATGAGCGAATGCGCTCTAATGAGGTCGGGTCTGTCAAGAATGAGGGGTTGAAACGCCAAATCTTAGTCTTGGGGTATGTTTCCGGGAATGATAATGTGACTGTGATGGGGTGATGATCTGATAGGAACATCGGTTCAATGGAGGAATGTTGGAGGGCGGGGAGGTCGGTCTGGGATAAAAAAAAAAAGTCAATTCTGGAATATTTCTGGTGGGGGGCCGAGAAGAAGGTGTAGTCTTTGGTTGAGGGATAGAGGGTGCGCCACGCGTCATGAAGGGCCAGGGTTTGTAGTTGGGCTTTAATTTGTCGTAAGGCCTTATAGGGTAGAGAAGTCGAGGCTGTGGAAGTGTCTAGAAAGGGGTTTAGGGGCACGTTGAAGTCGCCTCCCAGGAGGACCAGGCCGCTCTGGAACGAGAATAGAAGGGCACACGTCTTGCGGAAAAAGAAGACCTGGTGGTCGTTAGGGCAATAAATATTAGCCAGTGTGATAGGTTTAGATGCATATGTTCCCTTAATGAAGATAAATCTACCTTCTGGGTCCGCTAGAGAGTCAGACAGGAGGAAATTGGCATGTTTTGAAATGAGAATCGAAACCCCTTTGGTTTTGGGGACCGGGTTAGTGGCATGTAGGGCAGAGCGATATATGTGATTAGCCAGTTTCGGGATAGCATCAGATCGAAAGTGAGTCTCCTGCAGGAAGATAAAGTGAGCCTTGTGTTTTGTGAGCGAAGCTAACACTTGTGACCTTTTTTCTGGTACATTCAGGCCTTTTGTGTTCAGGGAAACACACTTCAGAGTCAGTGGAATATCAGTCCTAGGGGGGGTCTGCATTGTGGAGAGTTAGGAAGGGTTAAAGATATTTATCTGGTAGTTGAGAGGATTAGAGTCGTTCTTTAGAAGATGGGTGCGAGGGTCACTCCCCTGGGGCAAGGGAGAAAGGGGAGGGGACACACAGGGGGAAAGGTAGGGTAGGGGAGAAAGACACACAGATGAAGAGGTCAGGAGGAGTTGGGGGTAGGAAGATTCAGGAGGATCAGATTAGAAAAAGGAGGAGAAGATGATGAGTAGGGGGGTCAGGGCCAAGAGAGGGAAAAAGGGGGGCGAGAGGAAGAAAAGAATGACGAGGGGTAAAAGCAGGCTATGTGGGCCAAGGGTAGGGAGAGAGATAAGGGGAGGGAAAAAGAAAACCAGAGGTGGGTTTAGCTAGGCTACCCACCTATAAGAGCCAAGGGAAAACCTGGAGTGTCAGCTGCGTCTCAGTGAGACCGCTGTGTGGGGGTAGTAGCGTGAGCGGCAACCGCAGCCTACCTGTGGACCGGGAGTCTGGGTGAAGCGGATGAGGGGTCCCGCTAATAGCGAGAGCCCAAAAAGCGTAACAGGGAGCCTACCATGAGGAGCAAGGTACAGGGGGTTCAAATGTCGAGTGTGTAGGGACATCACATAAATCAACATAACATAACAAAACATAACAAAACATAACCTTCTCCAGCTCGCGGGGCTGGAGTCAATAAAAGCAACCCGTATTATTTTGAAAGTTAAACTTTGAGGTGTATTCAAGAGAAATCCACAACCCACGAGACATGACGGGGGGTGGACTCCCTCCTCAGGAGACTGCGTTAGGGCAGACCACGAGGAGGGGGAAGGAGGGAATAGGGGATAGGGGGGGAGGGTGCGGGGACGGATACAGGGAGAAGGGAAAGGGAGGAGAAACGGAAAAGGGGGGATAGGGGAGGGGGGGAGGAAGGAAAAAGGGGGGCAGGGGGATGAGACAGGGGGAGGGGTGGGAAATTGGAAACAGGATAAGGGGAGGGGGAGAGGGAGGGATGGAGAAGAGGGAGGGAGGGAGAGGAGGGAGGGGAGGAGCGGAGGGAGGGAGGGGGGGAGGGTGAAGAGAAGGGGGGGAGAGAAATGGGGGGGAAGATGAGGGGAAAGAAGGGGAGCAATGAGGAGAGAAGGGAAGGGGAAATGAGGAGTGGAGGGGGGTAGAGGGGGTGAGTCGGAAGGATGACGGGTCAAGGGAGGGTGGCCGGGTAGAGCAAAAAGAGAGGGGGGAGGCGGGATTAGGTGGGGGGAGCAGTATGCGGAGGTGTGAGGAGGGAGTAGGGAAGTGGGGATGGGCGGAGGGGCCTCCATAATGAGCTAGGGGGGTGGTGTCCCCATTCTCGTCCTCGCCTCAGATAGGGAGGGGGGTTCTCAGGTCTCCGTATTAATTGGTATCGCCCAAGTCGTACCCTGCCCATCTGATGCCTGGTATATCGCTTGCTTACAATAGGGGATAGGGGGGAACAAGTGCGAATATGGGACATAAAAAAGCATTGGAAGAGGTAATGAAAGGCAACAAATACATTGCCTGCAGGAGCTTAGAATCATCATCCCTGTAGTAAGCGTTTCAGAAGAAGCTGATGCGACCGTGTCGCAGGCCGAGGTGCAGGGCCATAGAGAGTTTAGGCCTCCCACATCCGAAGGGGGATGTCTGTGCGGGCTCAGATTGCTGAAGGGTCTTTAGGTCATCCAGGAAAGGATCTTTGTAGCTGCGTGGGGGGGGGGGCGAATGTCAGAATCTCAGGCCTACACCCGGGCACCCAGGGGACGCCTCTCCCGGGACTGGGGCAGTTCATGGGGGTGCGCCTATATTCCGGATGTCGGAGTGTTTAACCCTTCAGTGTCAACTCCAAGCTCAGGGGAATCTAGGCATACGAGGGGGTCAAGGGCTGCAGGGTAAAAAGGTGTAGAAAGCTTTTCCAGGGATACGCGCTTCCTACAGCCGACACCCGGGTAAGGCGAGCCCTAGTCAGTCCGCTGTGTGTCACATTTTGAAGCGACCGGGTGTCTCCGGTTGATTATGCGGTGTGGTGGATCCCGGGAGAGGGAGAGAGAGTCACCGTGAGAAGCATTGGGAGGAGGAGTTGCCAGCTGTGGGGTGTAAAGGACCGGGGTGGTAGTAGCGTGTCAATACCAAATAGGGGTATGGAGATCTCTGACGGGATAGTGGCGCAGGGAGTAACGTGGAGACCCGCTGGGGGGGAGGGAGGGGGGGGAGAGAAGGCATACTCACGGACCGCAGACCTCAGCCTATCCGGCAGACAATCAGTCAATCAGCGTTTTGCTTCACATGCGCGGCGGTGAGGGACTGTGATGTTGCAGGTCTCGGCGTGAGGAACGGGCAATTGGAGACATCGGTCTACGGTGGCGCTGTCTTTGGCGCGCCGCTTTCGGTGACGGGTGGAGTGAAACAGGAAGCCAGGGTTCCGCTGGAAAGTAGAGCGCGTACCAATCAGGAAGCTCCACGTTAGGCAAGTCGAGTTGTTCACAAAATGCTTGAAGGTCCTCCGGTGTGCGAAGTAGGGCGGAGCGCCCCCTTGCGGATGCAGACAGGCCGAATGGGAACTTCCAGCGATACTGGATATTTCTCGCTCGTAAAGCAGCTAACAGTGGTCGTAGTGCTCTCCTATTTTGGAGAGTGATCTGTGAAAGATCCTGAAACAGTTTAACCTCCGTGCCATTATAAAGAATACGTCCCCTTTCCCTCGCCTTGCGGAGAATCTCTTCCTTAAGGGGGAAGTTAACTATACAGCATATAATGTCTCTGGGGGGTTCGTTGTCTCGGGGTGCGGGCCTGAGAGCGCGGTGTGCCCTTTCCATATCGATGGGGGAGTCCGCAGGGCGCTCAATCAGGTCATTGAAAATGGCGCTAACGGTTTGCTGTATGGCGGTAGGGTCTACGGTTTCGGGGTACCCCCGTACCCTAACGTTGTGTCTCCTTCCCCGGTTGTCCAGGTCCTCCACGTGTCTATGGAGCTCAAAAACTTGAGCCAGTTGGGAGTCATATGCCGACTGCACCTGGCGAATAGCCGCCGCGTGTGTCTGGGTCGTTTGCTCCACGGTATCCACCCGATGCGCGACCGCGAGCATTTCGGCCTTCAGGTCTGCTATGGCAGCCGTAACTGTATTTTTAATGTCCGCAGCGACTTTCTCCAAGTCGAATAGGCTGGGAGGGAGGGCCCCGCTGGAGCTGGGAGAGGACGTGCCCGGCATGTTGGCGGAGGGCAGGCCGTCCGGCGAGGCCGCGGCTTGGGCCTGTGTTGGCGCGTGGTTCTGTAATGGCGCCGAGGCCTGGGGTTTTTGTGACCGAAATATATCCGGTATGTGCCTCCCCGAGTGGGTCTGAGAGTCCTTGGAGGTGCGGGAGGTGGACGAGCTCCTTGTAGATCTGTGCATAGCAGGGTTAGGACGGTAGGCTCCCGTTTAAGAGGATTAGTCAGCCCGGTCACACAGGAGCTCTCAAATTAGGCGTCCATCTCGGTCTCCGCTCAGGCCACGCCCCCCTCACAGCCCTTTTTACTGGGAAGATCAGTGTGCTGCTGTTTATCTGCCTCCTGCTGACACGTTCCCTGCATTCTCCACCCCCACCTCTCCAAACCCCTTATGCAGTTGATAACAGAACTCATGTGATCACTTATGATTTTTTTTAATAATTATTATAAAACATTATGGCCACTTACAGGTAAAGTGAATAGCAATGATTAATGAGTTGAACAAATGAGTTGTTTTACAAGGTAAGGGTTCACATATACTTTAAATATAAAAGCATATACACATTTTTGTAGAATGTCTTCTTAATCCTGCAGCTATTGAACAGTGCCAACTGACCACAAAGTCATATCTAAAGTCTCTAGAAATATAAGGACACATGGTATGTATTAACCACTTAAGCTCCAGAAGGTTTTCCCCTCTCCCTGACCAGGCCATTTTTTTTGCAATACAGTGTTACTTTAACTGACAATTGCGCGGTAATGCGATGCTGTACCCAAATAAAATCAATGTCCTTTTTCCCCACAAATAGAGCTTTTTTTTTAAAGGTATAGTTTTTATAGAGCTTTTGTTTGGTGGTATTTGATCACCTCTGCGGTTTTTATATTTTGTACTATAAACAAACAAATACAACAATTTTGAAAAAAAAAACAACAATATTTTTAACTTTCTGCTATAAAACGCATTCAATATAAAAACGCATTCATTTAGGCCAAAATGTATTCTGCTACATATTTTGGTAAAAAAAAAATCCCAATAAGAGTATATTGATTGGTTTGCACAAAAGTTATAGCGTCTACGAACTATAGTATAGATTTTTTGGACTTTTTTTTTTTTTACTAGTAATGGCGGCGATCAGCAATTTTTAGCAAAACATTGCAGCGGACAAATCTGACACTAAGTGATATTTTTTGGGGACCAGTGGTAAGATGAGTATCAGTGCTTGGGGAGGGGGTTCTTTCAGGAGAATCTGACACTTTGTGCTTGAAGAAATTATTGATAATAATAGTAATGCACATTTTTTCATGGGTATCTATCACAGCACTTCTCCTTGCAGCCAGTTCACTTCAGTATGACTGACTGGCCTAAAAGTGACTTTTTTAACACCTTTGTGATGAATCTCTTTTAATATAATACATAAAGTTGACTATTTCACTGCTATTGTTTTCAGAAAAATGGAGTTGAGTTATAAATATATAATTTTGATTATAGTATGCCATACCTCCCAAATTTTTGAGATGGGAATGAGGGACACCTATCAGCAAAAGTATGCAGGCATAAGACACACCCCTTGTCACACCCCCTTAAAGGAGAATTGTACAAAAAAAGATTGGTTGAACCCACAAGTGCTTTTATTTACCACTACTATTCCTTTATATTGGCTTTTGTAATTTACAAATGCAGCAATTTAGAATTCAGATGAAAGGTTTAGCACTGGGAAACACTTTTTGATAGATAAAAAGTGCATTTTATATACAACTATATAGATCAGACCAAAATGAGGGACAAATGATGAGGAAAGAGGGACAGAGGGACTTGAAATCAGGGACAGTTGGGAGCTATGGTATGCAAACTAGTTGCAGTGAATGTTCATATGCATATACATAATGTCATCATTCTTGGCTCTCAGTTTGCTAGGTTAGTGTCATGCTGTTATAATACATATGTATTGGGCATGGCATTCAAATGAAGATCCAAAAAGCCTGGCTGCTTTGGAATGTTTAAGAAATAGATCCAACTTGACTTCAAAACTACACACTGCCAGCCAGTTGGCCTACGTTTGTTTTCTTCTTGCCAAAGCTCAGCCAAATAATTATCCACTGACTTTTATTGAGGTTGATGTGCCTGACTTTTCCCGTTGCTACAGTAACTACACATTGTCATTTTAAATCATTTTCAGTGACTGGATTTTAAACTTTTATTGTGCACAGCAAGATACCCATGAAGAAGCTGATATGCAGTATATGAGACAGTGAATTCCTTAGTTCAGTATACAGTATATCACAAGTATAGCACACAAACGCAAGCCACAGTGGCTTTATTATCTGTGATATTTATTACTTCAATTTCTAAATTCTATCTATCTTATCCTATCTTAAAATTAAGTTGTTTGGTAAGCAAACATCCAACACGAACACCCAGTTCCAGAAAATTAATACTGCCATCTCTTCATTAAACCTAACACTGTTAAAAGAACATTGTGCAGATAAAGACATTTGCAGAATCCAAAACAAGTTAACAAATGCTTTCAACACATTACAGTGTGAAATGTATTTATGGTTCTAATTGTCGCTGACCTAAGGTGCTTTTCTAGTATGGATTTTGGGACTTTAGTTAAGAAGACAAAAACTCAACATGGTTCTGCTGAATGATTTTGAGCACCAGTCTTGTCTTGTCAGGGATACTATGTGAAACTCCACACAAGCCTAATGCAGCGTACACACAACCGTTTTTCATGACGAGAAAAATGTAATTTTTTAATTTGGTCATTAAAAACGATTGTGTGTGGGCTCCAGAGCATTTTTCACGACGTGAAAAATAGGCATTAAAAATTTGGAACATGCTCTAATTTTTCTTGTCGTTTTTCAAGTCGGCGTTTTTCTGAAAAACGGCCGTGTGTAGGCTTTAACGACTTGAAAAAAACGTGCATGCTCAGAAGCAAGTGATGAGACAAGAGTGCTCGTTCTGGTAAAACTAGCGTTGGTAATGGAGATAGCACATTCGTCACACTGTAACGGACTGAAAAGCACGAGGCTGAAAAGCGCGAATCGTCTCTCAACAAACTTTATTAACACAAGGATCAGCAAAAGCAGCCCAAAGGGTGGTGCCATCCGAATGGAACTTCCCCTTTATAGTGCCGTCGTACATTTCGCGCTTTGCTCGAGCATTTTTTTTCATGATAGTGTGTAGGCAAGGCAGGCTTGAGAAGAATCACATCGAGAAAAACGTCGTTTTTTTCAATGACATTAAAAACGTCGTATGTACGCGCCATAATGGTTTTATATAATTTGAGTTCATGTGTATTTTTCCTATTGTTGATAAGTTATGTTTTTATATGTCAAGGTCAGAATTGCTTTTTACAACTCCAATGTAATTGTATTAATACCTTTTTGATACTATGATACAAACAAATAAATTAATAATTTTTATGGAAATCATTTGCTATTCCTTTCGATCATATTCCCGCTGCTAAAAAAAACCTTGAGGGATCTTCTATTCAAAGTCTTGTTATACCTTGGCTACTTTAGAATTCAGACCTTAATAATGCCCACTAGGGTATAAAGAAGAACACTTCTGTCTATGTTTGTACAAGCTGATTGTGCATCTAGTAACTCACTTAAAAATCAGACAAAAGCTCAAAATCATCAATGGTCATATGCAGGGCTATATTTACTGTAATCTGTAGGATAATATGTAACCTGTTGGATATTTACTGTAGCCCACTAGTTAGTCCTTACAAAACAGTATAAAAAAAGTGTGTTGCGTATGTCATGAGTCATGAGATTCTTTGCAGCTTAGCTAGCATGTGGTGAATTGGAGAATCTGAAGGGGGCCTTTCACATAATTCAAATGGCAAGCAGCCTCTAGAAGTGCATTCTAGTATTTAGTACCTCCCTGGCGGCATTCCCGAGTCTGGCTTGAGGTGAATTTTTCATACCAAAAGCGGTAACCCTGAGCCAGACTTGGGATCGCATTGCAGCATACAGGGAAAGTTACTTACCTTGTTCCCTGGATCCTGCTATGTCTCCCCACTGTGTCTGCGAGCTGTCTCCTCGCTCGATTCGCAGTGCCGATTGCCGAGCTCCGTTCCCGACCATTGCGACGCACGGGGACGGAGTTCGGCGCCAAATTCAAAAAGTAAAAAAAAAGTATACATACAGTACACTGTAATCTTACTGATTACAGTACTGTATCAAATAATTACACACCCCCTTTGTCCCTAGTGGTTTGTCCAGTGTCCTGCATGCAGTTTTATATTATAAAAACTGTTCTTTCTGCCTGGAAACTGGAGATTGTCCATAGAAACCAAAAAGTGTTCCTTTATGTCAAAAGTGGTTTTAGACCAGATAGAAAACAGCAATAATAAATTAGAATCACTTGCAGAATTGAGCGATAGCGATTTGTGGGGAAATTCGTCATCAAACACTTAAGCCCCGTACACACGATCGGTTTAACTGATGAAAACCGTCCGATGGATGGTTTTCATCAGACAAACCGATCGTGTATGGCACCCATCGGTCTTTTTTCCATCGGATGGAAAAAATAGAACTTGTTTTAAAATTTTCCGATGGATCAAAAACCGATGGGAATTTCCGATCGTCTATGGGCAAGTCCATCGGTTAAAAAACCCACGCATGCTCAGAAACAAGTCGACACATGCTCAGAAGCATTAAACTTCATTTTTCTCGGCTCATCGGAGTGTTTTACGTCACCACGTTTGGAACGGTCGGTTTTTTGACTGATGGTGTGTGGCCAAGACTGGTGAAAAACAGTTTCATCGGATTTCCGATGGTCAAATCCATCGTACGAAAATCCATAGGTTATCCGATCGTGTGTACAGGGCTTAAGACCACTTTCACACTGAGGCGATTTTCAGGCGCTTTCACAGTAAAAAAAGTGCCTGAAAACGTATTTCCATTAAAATCAATGAATGCTTTCACACTGGGGCAGTGCGCTGAAAAAACGCCCCTCTCCATTGAAATGAATTGAAAGCGCTTCAAAGCGCCTGAAAAGCGCTTCAAAAGCGCTCAGTGTTTTACTGGCAGTTTTTCAAGTGCCTCAGTGTGAAAGTGACCTTAATCTAATGACAGCGACAATTCTGCAACTGAGCAAATTTCAGTGTTTTTGATTTGATTACATTATTGAATAATTTTTATTATAATTGCATTATTATTTGATATAATTATTTATAGTTATTTATTATATTATAATTTATGATTTTGTGTTTCAAACTTTATCATACCCGGGAGGTCTACTAGACTCTTGTTTGGACAGATTTAAGTGAGTTATTCATAAGAATTGCAAGCCTACAATATAAAATGCCAAATTTCCATGCAAAATAATTGTACCGCTTTCAGCACCTAAAATCTGAAATAATCATACCGCCAGGGAGGTTAAAGCTCTAGGCAAAAAATTTTTTCTTAATTTTGGATAGGATTGGTAAAATGAAGTTAGTGTCTTTTTCAGGTTTTAATTGCTCTCCAAGACACCATTATTCCCTTACTTCCTTTCCCTTATGATCCCAGAACAAAAACAATTACCTCCCTGCTCTCCTTTGTGAGATCCAGCTCTCCTAAAACTATGTGTAGCAGACATTTAAATTTGGGGGGGAGCATCTGGGTTATTCAACCCGGCTGCACAAATTTTTAGGGAGTCTGAGAACCTCTTTTGTGGTTCTTGGAGGACTCTTGGGGTGCAGGTGGCGTTGTCGCCCTGGGCCGGAGTTGAACCCGCACCGCAAGACTGCTCCCTTTTTGTCCTTTCCTGGTGCTGGTACGGCGGGGCGGGGAACCCGCTGTGACGCAAAGGGAGAGGGGATAAAAGGGGCAGACGCCCTTACCACGAGGTTGTCCGGAGTTGTTCGGAGTGTGGTCCGAGGGTTCAGAGTTGGAGGACGCGGCCACACCCAGGCACCTTCAGCCTGGGTGCTGGCGTTCCGGAGTTCCGGGCCCAGGTGCCCTTGACCTGGCCGGAGCGAGAGATGGAGTCCATCCCAGGCACCTTAAGCCTGGGGTGAGGTACTATGGCCAAGGCCTGGGGCCCAGTAACTTTGACTGGGTTCCCCGAGGGTGGAGGAGTCCGAGGGGCCCTAAGGTGTTGGGACCCGTATCTGAGGTGAGGAGGCCGGGGAGTGTAACCCTTCTGAATAGCCCAGTACAGCATTAATCCGGTGACGGCGGGGCCTCTGGTAACTCTCTTGGAGGGATGTCTTCCCCCTGACAGGGGCTGCAGCGTAGCGAAGGTAACTCCAGTTCCTGTTCATTAGAGTCGCTGGAAGAGACTCTGAAGCCAAAAAGTACGTTTTACAGCCACTGTGCTTAGCAACCGTTGGTGAAACCTCAACGGTTTAGTTTCTTTGAGGATTGTGCCTTGTCCTACTCCCCACCAATACTGAACTGTTCTATGGGTCTCAAACTGTCTGCTCACAAAGGACTATTTGTTTGCTGTTATGGAATAAATAAGTGTTGGACCTTTTCAGTGTGTGGTACTCCAATTACTGGGGGCAAAGGGGGTTATCAGCAGAACAGACTTGGCTCTGAGCGTATACACAGCCCGAAGGTAATCTGGTGCTGGCCTTCACCTCTACATGCTGTAATCTAGAGGACATGGGCCGTGGCGCACCTCGCTCTCCCCTTCAAGGTACCCCTAGACCGGAGCCAGAGTAACCGCTAAAGAAGAAGAGAAGGTGAGGCCGCTATACGTGAGGGCTCGTCCGGGATGTGTGTTTTGTGTATGGAGTTAAGAACGTCTGTGTTTTAACTTTGCTGCCCGGTGGAGTTCCGAGTAGGTCGGCCATGTTGGCAAGCGTGCCATGAGGCACACCATAACTGCGCAGTTCGTTGGCGGGGAGAAGGGAAGGCCCGCGAACAAGTGCAGAGTATGGGAGGAGTCTGGCCTTGTGGAAGTAGTCACGTGGGGATTCCAGCGCGAATTGGTCAGTGCGCAATGGAGCAGCAGACAGTCGGGATGACCTCAAGTACCCCATGGATTCCGGTTCCTTACCCCACGAAGATGACTTCCTTTGCTGCTTCCATAACGGACACAGGAATAAGACTTAGGCCCCGAGGACGTTTGGCTCTGTATGTATGTAGAGACATAGAGGCCCTCGGTGTGATCTGTCCCGGCTGCTCGGGACTGGTGGTCAACTTGAAGCCATTCGGGCGATGTGAGGCCTGCAAGGAGTTTCTTTTTGAGGTGGAGCCATCCACAGAAAGGCCCTGAGCCTTCCACCTCAACTGCCTCACAGGTACCGCCACTCCGGAAGGGGAGATCCAGGCCTTTGCAGAGATTTCTGTGCGCACTGACCAGGGCAAAGACAGTGCCCAACCAGAGACTGAGAGAGAAAAATCAGAGGATGCTGCTTCGGTCACCACAAGCTCCCTGCTCCCACCTCCGAAGAGGAAAGTCGGCCTTGTACAGGCATCCTATGGTCGTGGAAGAGCTTCGCCCCGTCACTTGCCTGGCCTGGATGGATCCGGAGGGAAGAGCCCTGGACATCCCTGTTCTGCTAAAGGCCCAGGTGAGCCAGGGGTTGGGACTGTGTGTGTGTTTGGAGGTGTCGGGAGTCCACTGTCGGTGGAGCCCGTAAGGGAGCGTGATTCCGTATCTACTGGGAATTACCTGCCCGCAGAAATGTATGACACCTCCGACCTAGAGTTGCTGTCAGATGCCGGCGATGATGGCGAGATCGATGAGGTCTTTCACCGCAAGGGTTGGGACAGGATGCCATTACTCGCGTTCCGTGCGCCAAGGGATCTACCTATGTCTACAGGGGATAGTACACCTCGGGTGGAGGCCCCGGAGCCCGGGGAGAAATCTGGTCTCCTGCCTACCCTTCCATCCTCTGGATCACCTACTGCTTCATCGGTTCCGGTGACGAGAACGCAATGTTCATCACTGCGGGCTCCTAGGCCCAAGCCAACGGAGGTAGTTAAAGTACCTCGGCATCCTGAGTCCATCGTCCCGCCTGGAGAAGGAGAGCGGGCGACGATGCCACCTTTGGCCCGGTTACAGCGGCTCTTCTGTCAGAGAGTTGCCCGTGAATATGGGTGGGAGTATCCATACCTACCCCGGGACTTGCTTTTTGAAGTGGAGGTCCTGCGGCAGCGATGGTATGATGAGTTTGTCTGGGAAAAGCTCAAAGTGCCCCATGCTCGCCGATACCTTTCGTGCTCATCCCCCGTATCTAAGAAGTTCAAAGACTGTAAGGCGGAGTGGATGTTAGGTCGGCACATCCATGCGGATAGGGTGCTTATTTGTCGCAAAGATGGAGAGAACATTGAATATAATGTGGAGACTTTCGATAAGCACTTGAAGCCCCTGTTCCTGCCGCACCCAAAGTTCTACATTTAGGAGGAAAAGACTCCTGTATGCTCTGTTTGTCGTTCACTGCTGAACTTGCCGAATCACAAGGACTGTGCCCTATTTTTTTTTTTTGTATTTGGGCGTTTTACTCTTTGGAGAAATGGGAGCTGTTACTGTTTGTTCTCACTCTTTCTCCCTGCACTGCAAAGAAGATAATGACTTTGGGTTGTAGTTAGTGTAGACACAGTAAGAGAAGAAGGAAAGTTGTCTGGAGGATTCGGCTAAGTGTCATGACCATGGCTGCGCAACGACTGTTTTTTTTTTTTTTTTTTTACACTTGCACCACCATGCTCATTGGAGCGAATGGGCCTCTTCAAGGACAGGCCCGTTCATTCCAAGAAAACACACATTGTGGTAGGATGTTTGTTTTTTTCCTTCTGCAGGAGATTCATCTGTCAAGGCTGCTGAGAATGGGTGGTCCTTAGATAGCAAGCGGGGGGATTGTGCATGTGTAAATGTCAGAGGTGTTTTGTTGAAAGTCTTATAGTTTTACTGTTTCATGTTTTCCCTTTCCCATTCAGGACTAAATTGTGTAGTTTAGTTTCTGGGCGGAGCTTATGTCACCACCTTTGTGGGATGTGAGTTTGGACCAGACACTGGGGACCAGTGTCAAATCACCAGGGGGAGAGTGTAGCGGGCATTTAAATTTGGGGGGGAGCATCTGGGTTATTCAACCCGGATGCACTAATTGTTAGGGAGTCTGAGAACATTTTTTGTGGTTCTTGGAGGACTCTGGTGGTGCAAGGTTCCCTGCGGCCTGCAGGTGGCATTGTCGCCCTGTCGCCCTGGGCCAGAGTTGAACCCGCACCGCAAGACTGCTCCCTTTTTGTCCTTTTCTGGTGCTGGTATGGCGGGGCAGGGAACCCGCTGTGGCGCAAAGGGAGTGGGGATAAAAGGGGCGGAGTGTGGTCCGAGGGTTCAGAGTTCAGAGTTGGAGGACGCGGCCGCACCCAGGCACCTTCAGCCTGGGTGCTGGCGTTCCGGAGTTCCGGGCCCAGGTGCCCTTGACCTGGCCGGAGTGAGAGATGGAGTCCATCCCAGGCACCTTAAGCCTGGGGTGAGGTACTATGGCCAAGGCCTGGGGCCCAGTAACTTTGACTGGGTTCCGCGAGGGTGGAGGAGTCCGAGGGGCCCTAAGGTGTTGGGACCTGTATCTGAGGTGAGGAGGCCGGGGAGTGTAACCCTTCCGAATAGCCCGGTACAGCATTAATCCAGTGACGGCGGGGCCTCTGGTAACTCTCTTGGAGGGATGTCTTCCCCCTGACAGGGGCTGCAGCGTAGCGAAGGTAACTCCAGTTCCTGTTCATTAGAGTCGCTGGAAGAGACTCTGAACCAAAAGGTACATTTTACAGCCACTGTGCTTAGCAACCATTGGTGAAACCTCAACGGTTCAGTTTCTTTGAGGATTGTGCCTTGACCTACTCCCCACCAATACTGAACTGTTCTATGGGTCTCAAACTGTCTGCTCGCAAAGGACTATTTGTTTGCCGTTATGGAATAAATAAGTGTTGGACCTTTTCAGTGTGTGGTACTCCAATTACTGGGAGCAAAGGGGGTTATCAGCAGAACAGACTTGGCTCTAAGCGTATACACAGCCCGAAGGTAATCTGGTGCTGGCCTTCACCTCTACATGCTGTAATCTAGAGGACATGGGCCGCGGCGCACCTCGCTCTCCCCTTCAAGGTACCCCTAGACCGGAGCCAGAGTAACCGCTAAAGAAGAAGTGAGGGTGAGGCCGCTACATATGTTTGGAGTGAAGTGATACCATTAGATCAGGGGTCTCAAATTGACGGCCCTCCAGCTGTTGCAAAACTACAAGTCCCATCATGCCTGTGGGAGTCATGCCTTTAACTGTCAGCCTTGCAATGCCTCATGGGACTTGTAGTTTTACAACAGCTGGAGGGCCGCCAGTTTGAGACCCCTGCATTAGATCAATGCTTCCAGTCTGCTCTACTTTTGATTGCTGCTATGTTTTTAATAAAATTAGTTACTGAAAAATGGAATTCCTAAAAGAACTCTTTTGGCAAAACGAATTCCACAAAAAAATTGCAGGATCTGGAAGTAGAAAGCACACCAAATGGAAGCACTGAGCTCTCCTTTAATACTCCAGCCAAAATCCATTACTCCCTCCCAGTTTATTGTTCTATAGTTTTTGTAAGTATGATTGCCTCATAAGGAAAAAAAATTAAATTCAAAGAATAGCCTTTGTTTAACCAATATGTTTTCATATCACATCACTGGAAGGCCTTAAAGGATAGTAGCTTCAAATTTAAAAAAAAGAGTGTCAGTAGAGTTCATGGAATTTAACAAACTATGGAGGAATTATATTCTAATTGTATATAATCAGGGATGGAGGTGTGTCATAATATGAGGCCATTTTCTTTTTTCTATATTCAGGTAAAGGATTGCTTTAGTGAAAAATATTGTATTCTGGTAACTGTATAGACTGTGTTTACATTTTGTATTGATGGTATTCAGTACATGAATTCCTTTTTTTACGTAGCATGCCTTTATTTATTTTATTCTCCACATTTAAAGGCAGTACAAACTGTCAAGCAAAAGTGATAGTTAAAGGTGTGGGACAAACAACATAACAACCCCTATAACAAGCTTACAACCATCAGCAGTTTTTCAAATGGCTTCAACCCTTTTTGCTTTTCTTTATGCAAAAAATGTTACTGTACCTGCTTAAGACATGTTAGCTGGAGTTCAGCTTTAATTTGTTTTTTCTAACTTAAAGTTGATTTAAAACGAAATGTTCTTCTAAAGCCTCATACACACGATCGGATTTTCTGCAGACAAATCGTAGAACTTTTGTCTGAAGGGCGTTGGCCAGGAAGTTGTATTGCATACAAACGGCAAAGAATTGTCGGCCAACAAACACGAAACTACATGGTTTTTCTGCTCTTTAGCGCCACCCTTTGGGCAACTTCTGCTAATGTTGTGTTATGGTTAGCATTGCTTCTGAGCATGCGTGTTTGTACTATGGAGTTTTGTCGGAAGGACTTGTGTACACACGGTCGGATAATCCGACAACACACAATTTTAAAGCATGCTATCCCACATTTGTTGGCGGAAAATCCAACAACAATTATCCGATGGAGCATACAAACGGCCAGATTATCCGACAACAGCCTGTCATCACACAATTCCCGTCGGATATTCTGATCGTGTGTACGGGCCTTAAAGCCTCGTACACACGATTGGATTTGTGTGATGACAGGCTGTTGTCGAAAAATCCGACTGTTTGTATGCTCCATCGGACAATTGTTGTTGGATTTTCTGCCAACAAATGTGGGATAGCCGCGGGACCCGCTGAGCGGACCTGATGGGGAACTTTAGAAGGGGCGGGTCTATACACTTAAAACACGGCAGAGGAAGTTCCCCATCAGGTCCGCTCAGGCACAACCAATGACGGACAGCGCTGGACATCGGGATCACCGCGGGACACTGGATTTCATCGCTGGAATGTTTTTTTTTTAATAAAGGACTTTTCCAAGGTGTTGGTGTGTTTTTATTTAAATTTTTTGACACTTTCTTCGTGAAATGGTAGGGGTACAATGTACCCCTTACCAATTCACATAGGGGGGTGGGATCTGGGGGTCCCCTTTGTTAAAGGGGTCTTCCAGATTCCGATAAGCCCCCTGCCCGCAGACCCCCACCGGGCAAGGGTTGTGGGGATGAGGCCCTTGTCCCCATCAACATGGGGACATCCTCCCCATGTTGAGGGCATGTGGCCTGGTACGGTTCAGGAGGGAGGGGGGGCGCTCTCTCGTCTCCCCCTCTTCCCCTGTGGCCGGCCAGGTTGCGTGCTCGGATAAGGGTCTGGTATGGATTTTTGGGGGGACTCCATGCCATTTTTTTTTTTATTTGGGGTGGAGTTCCCCTTAAAATCCATGCCAGATCTGAAGGGCCTGGTATGGATATTTAGGGGGAACCGCACGCTATTTTTTTTTTTAATTTGCGGCGGGGTTCCCCTTAATATCCATTCCAGACCTGAAGGGCCTGGTAATTGAATTTGGGGGAACCCCCACGCTTTTTTTTTTTTTTTATCAATGACTTTTCTATGTATTGATAAAAGCCGACAATTCATTAATAGCCGCGAGTGAGTTTTAAATGACTTTTTTTCCATCAAAAATGACACTTTGTGCAGGGACAGTTCTAAGCACGGGAAACATGCGCCACTTTACATGCATATCATACAAACCCCCCCAGGTAAATTTAAAGGAATATTTCACTTTTATTGTTTCACTTTAAGCATTATTAAAATCACTGCTCCTAAAAAAAAGGCAGTTTTTAAAACTTTTTTTTGTATTGATACATGTCCCCTGGGGCAGGACCCGGGTCCCCAAACACTTTTTAGGACAATAACTTGCATATAAGCCTTTATAAATAGCACTTTAGATTTCTCCCATAGACTTTTCGAATTTGACGCGAACACCCCAAATTGTTTGTTGTTCGGCGAACAGGCAATGTTCGAGTCGAACATGAGTTCGACTCGAACTCGAAGCTCATCCCTACTCCCCATGTTGAGGGCATGTGGCCTGGTACGGTTGGGGGGGGGCGCTCTCTCATCCCCCCTTATTTCCTGCGGCCTGCCAGGTTGCGTGCTCGGATAATGGTCTGGCATGGATTTTTGGGGGGAATCCCACGCTGGTTTTTTTTTTGGCGCGGGGTTCCCCTTAAAATCCATACCAGATCTGAAGGTTCTGGTATGAATTTTGAGGGGGCCCCTAGGCCATTTAAAAAAAAAGTTGGCGCAGGGTTCCCCTTCATATCCATACCAGACCTGAAGGGCCTGGTAATGGACTGGGGGGGGGGGGGGGCATGCCGTTTTTTTCAATGACTTTTATCTGTATTGCCGGGACCCGACAATTCATTATAGCCACGAGTAGTTTTAAATGACTTTTTTTCCTTTAGAAATGTCATTTTGTGCAGGGACTGTTCTAAACACGGAAAACATGCGCCACTTTACAGGCATACTATACACACCCACCAGGTACGAAATTTAAAGGAATATTTCACTTTTATTGTTTCACTTATTAAAATCACTGCTCCCAAAAAAACGTCGTTTTTTTAAAACTTTTTTTTGCATTGATAAATGTCCCCTGGGGCAGGACCCGGGTCCACAAACAATTTTTATGACAATAACTTGCATATTAGCTTTTAAAATTAGCACTTTTGATTTTTCACATTCGTGTCCCATAGACTTTAACGGTGTTCGAACAAATTTTTTGCCTGTTCGCATGTTCTGCTGCGAACCCAACCGGGGGGGTGTTCGGCTCATCCCTAGTCATTATACTGTATATTAGTGATGAGCCGAACACCCCCGGGTTCGGTTCGCACCAGAACCCGCGAACGGACCGAAAGTTCGAACGAACATTAGAACCCTATTAAATACAATGGATGCGAACGTTCGAATTCTAAAGTGCTAATTATAACAACTATTATGCATGTTATTGTCCTAAAAAGGGTTTGGGAACCCGGGTTCTGCACCAGGGGACATGTATCAATGCAAAAAGAAGTTTTAAAAACGGTCGTTTTTCGGGAGCAGTCATTTTAATGATGCATAAAGTGAAAAAAAAAAAGTCAAATATTCCTTTAAATATCGTACCTGGGGGGTGTCTAAAGTATGCCTGTGAAGTGCCACGTGTTTCCCGTGTTTAGAACTGTCCCTGCACAAAATGACACTTCTAAAGGAAAAAAAAGCCATTTAAAACTGCTTGCGGCTTTAATGTAATGTCTGGTCCCGGTAATATGGATGAAATTCTTTAAGAAAAATGGCATAGCTACCCCATGACCCCCCCCCTACCCCAGCCCATTACCAGCCCCTTTGGGTCTTGTATGGATATTAAGGGGAACCCCGCACATAAAATAAAAAAGGCCCTATATACTCTGAACAGCCCTATACAGGCGGTGCATACAAGACAGGGACTGTAGGTTTGTTCTTATGTAGAGTCTGTTTGTAATTTTGAACAGGTACATTGTTGAAGTGTAGCTCCAGACCAAAAATCTATTTTTAAACTTTTTGGAAAACATAGGTAAGGGTTATCACCCCTGTAACATTTGTTTTGCTGTCTGTGCCCCTGTTCAGAACATTTCACCTCACTTTCCGTCCCAATGACAACTGTTTTTGAAATGTGGTGTTTTTCTTGAAACAAGGATTGCTGATAAAGCATCAGTACAGAGGAGACACCTTTCTCCCATATTTATTCTTACAGGAGAGAATTTTCCTTCCTAGTGGTAGATTTCCTCTCACTTCCTGTTGTCTTCTTGCGTTTGCAAGTAGGAGTCGTTTGTAAGTTGGATGTTTGAAAGTAGGGACCTGCCGTATATACTCTGCAGAAATAGGCCCCTTAGTTGTTGGTGTTGGCACAACACTGTAAGCACTCACAGTTACTCTTGGTTGGTGCTGGAACGCCCTGCTGTCAACTATTATATCAGGAATTTTAATTACATATAATTGTTGAACAGTGGTAGTAAAAATTGGGCCTTTGATGGTGGTGCTGGTGCCACAACACTGTAAGCCCTGACAGTTACTCTTGGTGGGTGCAGCAATGGGCCCTGCTGTGAATTATTAGATCAAGAATTGTAATTACATGCCCCTGTTGAACAGGGGCTGAAAAATTGGGCCTTAGGCACTGGTGGCACAACACTGCAACCCCTCACAGCAACTGTACTTGGAGCACAGCAATGAGCCCTGTTGCAAAGTATTGCTTCAAAAATTGTAATGACACGCCCCTGTTAAACAGGGGCTGAAAAATTGGGCCTTAGGCACTGGTGGCACAACACTGCAACTCCTCACAGATACTGTACTTGGAGCACACCAATGAGCCCTGTTGCAAAGTATTGCTTCAAAAATTGTAATGACACGCCCCTGTTAAACAGGGGCTGAAAAATTGGGCCTTAGGCACTGGTGGCACAACACTGCAACTCCTCACAGATACTGTACTTGGAGCACAGCAATGAGCCCTGTTGCAAAGTATTGCTTCAAAAATTGTAATTACACGCCCCTGTTAAACAGGGGCTGAAAAATTGGGCGTTAGGCACTGGTGGCACAACACTGCAACTCCTCACAGATACTGTACTTGGAGCACAGCAATGAGCCCTGTTGCAAAGTATTGCTTCAAAAATTGTAATTACACGCCCCTGTTAAACAGGGGCTGAAAAATTGGGCGTTAGGCACTGGTGGCGGCACCCATAAACAAAAATGATCTTACAAGCTATCATCATCAATCGTATCATTGAGGACTCGGAGGAGGAGGATAGCCAGTCAACATAACAGCACAGGCACTCAGCATCAGCATCAGTCTTGAAGGGATGTGACATGTTAAAATCAATTAGTCTGTTATATCAGCATCAGGTGTGTGGTAGCTGGTGGTGATCCAAGACTGGTTCATCTTGATGAAAGTCAGTCGATCAACCGAGTCGGTGGACAGGCGCACCCTGTGATCCGTGACAAATCCTCCAGCAGCACTGAATGTGCGTTCCGAAAGAACGCTGGATGCAGGACAGGCCAGTAGCTCAATTGCATACTGTGCAAGCTCTGGCCAGTGATCCATCCTCAAGACCCAGTAAGCCAGAGGATTTTCGGTGGGGAAGGTGTCCAAGTCTGACCTTGCCCCTAGATATTCCTGCACCATGTTTATCAGACGCTGGCGATGGTTGCTGGAACCGATCATACTTTGGGGCTGCGGACTAAAGAATTGTCTGAACGCATCGGTCAGACGGCCACCTTCCCCACCGCTCCTTCTTTGACTGGCCGAAGCCTCAGCAACTCGTTGTCCAGGACCAGGAGTTTGCAACCTCCCAGTCTCTGGGAACGCGTTGCACAGACCTTTCTGCAAGGCCTCCCGGAGTTGTCTCATCCTCTGCTCCCTCTGCGACGGTAACATAAGGTCCGCAACCTTACCCTTGTACCGTGGATCAAGGAGAGTGGCCAGCCAGTAATGGTCCCTCTCCTTGATCCGAAGAATACGAGGATCCTTCCGCAGACTTTGCAGGATCAGGGAGGCCATGCAGCGTAGGTTTGCTGAGGCATTCGCTCCGGAGTCCTCTGGGTCACTAAGGACGACATGATCCGCAGCCACCTCCTCCCAGCCACGTACAAGTCCACTGGTTTCTTGGGACTGTAAATCATCCCTAAAAGACTGCTGCTGATGATGCTGAGTGCCAGCCTCCACCTCCATGCTGACACAATCCTCCTCCTCCTCCTCCTCCTCCTCCTCCTCCTCCTCCTCTTCCTGTGCGATGGGTGGGACAGAAGGAACACTGTCTGGGTAAAGGGGGCCTTGAGAGGCAAGGAAGTCCTCCTCTTCCTGCCTCTGTTCTGCCTCAAGTGCCCTGTCCATTATTCCACGCAGCGTGTGCTCCAACAGGTGGACAAGAGGTACAGTGTCACTGATGCATGCACTGTCACTGCTCACCATCCTCGTGGCCTCCTCAAATGGTGCCAGGACAGTGCATGCATCCCTGATCATGCCCCACTGGCGTGGAGAAAAAAAACCAAGCTCCCCTGACCCTGTCCTGGTGCCGTAGTCGCACAGGTACTCATTGATGGCCCTCTGCTGCGTGTGCAGCCGCTGCAGCATGGCCAACGTTGAGTTCCACCTGGTGGGCATGTCACATATAAGGCGGTTCTTGGGCAGGTTCAACTCCTTTTGCAGCTCAGCCAGGCGAGCACTGGCATTATAAGATCTGCGGAAATGCACACAGACTTTCCTGGCCTGCCTCAGGACATCCTGTAAGCCCGGGTACCTGCCCAAGAAGCGCTGCACCACCAGGTTAAGGACGTGAGCCACACAGGGCACATGGGTCAGTTGTCCCTGTCGGAGGGCGGAGAGGAGGTTGGTGCCATTGTCGCAAACCACCATTCCTGGCTTAAGCTGGCGTGGCGTCAACCACCTCTCGGCCTGGCCCTGCAGAGCAGACAGGACCTCTGCCCCAGTGTGGCTTCTGTCCCCCAAACACACCAGCGCAAGCACGGCATGGCATCTTTTTGCCTGCGTACTTGCGTAGCCCCGTGAACGGCTACGGAGCACCGCTGGTTCATAGGACAAACCACAGGAAGAGGCCATGGAGGAAGAAGAAGAGGAGGGGGTGGAGGAGAGAGGTGTGTCACAACCAGTAGTAGCATTTTGGAGGCGTGGCGGTGGGACAACCTCCAACACTACTGCACCTTGTCCTGAATCCTTCCCAGCTGCCAAAAGAGTGACCCAATGGGCCGTGAAAGAAAGGTAACGTCCCTGTCCATGCCTGCTGGACCATGAGTCAGCGGTAATATGCACCTTACCGCTGACCGCCCTGTCCAGCGAGGCCAAGACATTGCCTTCCACATGCCGGTAGAGAGCCGGAATAGCCTTCCGTGAGAAAAAGTGGCGTTTGGGAACCTGCCACTGAGGAACTGCACATTGCACAAACTCACGGAAGGGGGCCGAGTCTACCAACTGAAAAGGCAGCAGTTGAAGCGCTAGCAATTTAGCCAAGCTAGCATTCAACCGCTGGGCATGTGGATGGCTGGGAGTGAACTTCTTTCGACGGTCCAGCAGCTGGGGCAGGGAAATTTGCCTGCTAGAATCGGACGTCGGTGTACTGCTAGCAGAGTGGGCGCAAGTACTTGGCTGTGACACACCTAATTCTACACCTTCATTCCTCTCAGTGCATGTTTCAGAGAGGACTGAAGTTATAGTGGGGTTGGAGATCCCAGCTGATGCGGTGCAAGGAGAGGTCCGCTTTGTTCTTTGGTGTGGGTCTTTGAGGTAGGCTTGCCAACGAGCTGCATGGCAGGTCAACATATGTCTGGTCAGGCATGTGGTACCCAAGCGGCTGATGTTTTGGCCACGCGATATACGCTTGAGACATATGTTGCAAACAGCAGCTGTGCGATCTGATGCACTAGCCTCAAAAAAGGCCCACACCAAAGAACTTTTTGAATGACGGGCAGAGGCAGCGCCCTGCACAGGCGGAGCTCTGCGGTGTGATTCCGTCGGTGTACTGCCCTTACGCTGGCCACCAAAGGGCATCCTGCCTCGTTGGAGATGTGCCTCCTCCTCATCCTCCTCCTCCTCCTCTCTCCTATTAGGCACCCACGTGGAGTCAGTGACCTCATCATCCCCTCCCTCCTCATCACTGGAGCCAATCTGGCAGTATGCTGCAGCTGCTGGAACATGACTGCCAGATTGGTGTCCTTCTTGAGCATCCCCTCTGTCTGCTCTCACGCTACTGCCTTCCTCTAGCTGGGTTTCATCATCAGACCCTTCGAAACGCTGGGCATCCTCCTGGAGCATGTACCCAACACTGTGCTGAAACAGTTCGGGGGACTCCTCAGGAGGAGGACATGGTGGGTCTAGGGAAGGAGTGACTGATGATTTGTCTGACATTGATACCAGGGAAGACGACGCTTTGGCAGCTGCTTTTCCAGTACCCTGAGCCTGGGTGAGAGAGGATGAGGAGGAGGAGGAGGGCTTGGTCATCCACTCTACCAAGTCTTCGGCATGATGTGGCTCAACATGTCCAGCTGCCGAAAAGAAGGACAAGCGTGTCCCATGGCCATGTGCTGATGACAATGCACCGCGTCCACGACCAGCACTGTTGCCCCCAGACACAGAGCCTGCTTGCCCTCTTTTATTGCCTCCTGACTGTCTGCCTCTCCTTGTTTGCCTTCCAGACATTCTAATAGATGGCCTGCAGGGAGATGGGAAAAAAGCAATAAGGGCTACCTTCAGGTGTCCTTCTCTGTCCCTTGAAACAAGGACTTGCAGAGTGAAATAAACTGACACTCTCCCTACCTACAGTTTTCTGTCCCTAGAATAAATGTTTTTTTTAATCACAATATAGCACAAGGACAATTCAGTCACTGTCCTTCCAGGTCCCTGGAAACAAGGACTTGCAGAGTGAAATAAACTGACACTCTCCCTACCTACAGTTTTCTGTCCCTAGAATAAATGTTTTTTTTAAGCACAATATAGCACAAGGACAATTCAGTCACTGTCCTTCCAGGTCCCTGGAAACAAGGACTTGCAGAGTGAAATAAACTGACACTCTCCCTACCTACAGTTTTCTGTCCCTAGAATAAATGTTTTTTTTAATCACAATATAGCACAAGGACAATTCAGTCACTGTCCTTCCAGATCCCTGGAAACAAGGACTTGCAGAGTGAAATAAACTGACACTCTCCCTACCTACAGTTTTCTGTCCCTAGAATAAATGTTTTTTTTAATCACAATATAGCACAAGGACAATTCAGTCACTGTCCTTCCAGGTCCCTGGAAACAAGGACTTGCAGAGTGAAATAAACTGACACTCTCCCTACCTACAGTTTTCTGTCCCTAGAATAAATGTTTTTTTTAATCACAATATAGCACAAGGACAATTCAGTCACTGTCCTTCCAGGTCCCTGGAAACAAGGACTTGCAGAGTGAAATAAACTGACACTCTCCCTACCTACAGTTTTCTGTCCCTAGAATAAATGTTTTTTTTAATCACAATATAGCACAAGGACAATTCAGTCACTGTCCTTCCAGGTCCCTGGAAACAAGGACTTGCAGAGTGAAATAAACTGACACTCTCCCTACCTACAGTTTTCTGTCCCTAGAATAAATGTTTTTTTTAATCACAATATAGCACAAGGACAATTCAGTCACTGTCCTTCCAGGTCCCTGGAAACAAGGACTTGCAGAGTGAAATAAACTGACACTCTCCCTACCTACAGTTTTCTGTCCCTAGAATAAATGTTTTTTTTAATCACAATATAGCACAAGGACAATTCAGTCACTGTCCTTCCAGGTCCCTGGAAACAAGGACTTGCAGAGTGAAATAAAAAAAAACTCTCCCTACCTACAGTTTTCTGTCCCTAGAATAAATGTTTTTTTTAATCACAATATAGCACAAGGACAATTCAGTCACTGTCCTTCCAGGTCCCTGGAAACAAGGACTTGCAGAGTGAAATAAACTGACACTCTCCCTACCTACAGTTTTCTGTCCCTAGAATAAATGTTTTTTTTAATCACAATATAGCACAAGGACAATTCAGTCACTGTCCTTCCAGGTCCCTGGAAACAAGGACTTGCAGAGTGAAATAAACTGACACTCTCCCTACCTACAGTTTTCTGTCCCTAGAATAAATGTTTTTTTTAAGCACAATATAGCACAAGGACAATTCAGTCACTGTCCTTCCAGGTCCCTGGAAACAAGGACTTGCAGAGTGAAATAAACTGACACTCTCCCTACCTACAGTTTTCTGTCCCTAGAATAAATGTTTTTTTTAATCACAATATAGCACAAGGACAATTCAGTCACTGTCCTTCCAGGTCCCTGGAAACAAGGACTTGCAGAGTGAAATAAACTGACACTCTCCCTACCTACAGTTTTCTGTCCCTAGAATAAATGTTTTTTTTAAGCACAATATAGCACAAGGACAATTCAGTCACTGTCCTTCCAGGTCCCTGGAAACAAGGACTTGCAGAGTGAAATAAACTGACACTCTCCCTACCTACAGTTTTCTGTCCCTAGAATAAATGTTTTTTTTAATCACAATATAGCACAAGGACAATTCAGTCACTGCCCTTCCAGGTCCCTGGAAACAAGGACTTGCAGAGTGAAATAAAAAAAAACTCTCCCTACCTACAGTTTTCTGTCCCTAGAATAAATGTTTTTTTTAATCACAATATAGCACAAGGACAATTCAGTCACTGTCCTTCCAGGTCCCTGGAAACAAGGACTTGCAGAGTGAAATAAACTGACACTCTCCCTACCTACAGTTTTCTGTCCCTAGAATAAATGTTTTTTTTAATCACAATATAGCACAAGGACAATTCAGTCACTGTCCTTCCAGGTCCCTGGAAACAAGGACTTGCAGAGTGAAATAAACTGACACTCTCCCTACCTACAGTTTTCTGTCCCTAGAATAAATGTTTTTTTTAATCACAATATAGCACAAGGACAATTCAGTCACTGTCCTTCCAGGTCCCTGGAAACAAGGACTTGCAGAGTGAAATAAACTGACACTCTCCCTACCTACAGTTTTCTGTCCCTAGAATAAATGTTTTTTTTAATCACAATATAGCACAAGGACAATTCAGTCACTGTCCTTCCAGGTCCCTGGAAACAAGGACTTGCAGAGTGAAATAAACTGACACTCTCCCTACCTACAGTTTTCTGTCCCTAGAATAAATGTTTTTTTTAATCACAATATAGCACAAGGACAATTCAGTCACTGTCCTTCCAGGTCCCTGGAAACAAGGACTTGCAGAGTGAAATAAACTGACACTCTCCCTACCTACAGTTTTCTGTCCCTAGAATAAATGTTTTTTTTAAGCACAATATAGCACAAGGACAATTCAGTCACTGTCCTTCCAGGTCCCTGGAAACAAGGACTTGCAGAGTGAAATAAACTGACACTCTCCCTACCTACAGTTTTCTGTCCCTAGAATAAATGTTTTTTTTAATCACAATATAGCACAAGGACAATTCAGTCACTGTCCTTCCAGGTCCCTGGAAACAAGGACTTGCAGAGTGAAAGAAACTGACACTCTCCCTACCTACAGTTTTCTGTCCCTAGAATAAATGTTTTTTTAAGCACAATATAGCACAAGGACAATTCACTCACTGTCCTTCCAGGTCCCTGGAAACAAGGACTTGCAGAGTGAAAGAAACTGACACTGTCCCTACCTACAGTTTTCTGTCCCTAGAATAAATGTTTTTTTTAAGCACACTATAGCACAAGCACAAAACACACTGACACTCTCCCTACCTATCCTTCTCTTTCCCTAAACTAAAGGAATCCAGGTTAAGCAAGAAAGAAATAACAGTCACTGTCCCTGCCTATGCTGCTCTATCCCTGCTCCGGAACACACTACACTAGGCCGCCGTGCTGGCGGCCTTTTATAGTGTGGGGCGTGTACTAAACACCCTCAGCAATAATTGGCCACAGGCATCCTGCCTGTGGCCAATCATTGCTCTCCTCGCTGCCGGCGCTGTGATTGGCCAAGCATGCGGGGTCACAGTGCATGCTTGGCCAATCACAGCGCCTGGATGACACTGCGATGGCGTAGTGCATTGTGGGCCGTTCGCGTCACTCGAATTTGGCGCGAACGGCCCAAATCGTTCGATCTTCGTCGAACGATCGAACAGCCGATGTTCGAGTCGAACGTATGTTCGACTCGAACACGAAGCTCATCCCTACTGTATATATAAAAAAAAAAAAAAAACTTCTTTGCTGTAAATGATTAGCTGGAGTGTTAGGTAGAGTTCAGTTTCAATTTGGTGCGATTTGACATGCGATTTGACATGTCAAATCGGCGATATTTGCCGCAAATTGCCGGCAATGGCACCGTCCTAATCGGTGCGACGCCACATCTGCGGCGCTGCACCGATTTCAAAAAGTAGTTTCTGTACTACTTTTTGCGATTTCAGCCGTGATTTACATTGACATCTGTTTCAGATGTCTTTGAAATCGTGGCTGAAATCGGGACTGCCAACGGGAGTGAAATCGTGCGAGTTCAGCTGAACTCGCAGGCTTCACTCCCGCAGCCCCAGTGTGAACGTGGGCTATATCTACTAGTCTAACATTACCATCTTCCCATATGGACAATGCTGCAAAGGTGTCTACTTTACTACTTCATCCAGGATGCTAACGCCCTAACACAGGAAGTACTGTATGTTGTTAATGTCCAGATCATCAGGTGAAATAAAGGTAAAAAAGCTAAAAAAAAAAAAAAGAAAAAGAAAACATACAGTAAACTTATAGAAGAGTGATGGAAGAAAAAAAGACCAAGTAGTCAATAAATTGTTTTTTAAGAATTGGTAAGCTGCAAAATATAAAATTTTTGTTTTGGGTTTTAATACTGCCTAAATGGTAATGCTGAGTGAGCTAAAAGTGGAAGGATTTGGAAATTAAGCGGTTGATAGACAAGGTTATGCATATAAACAATAAAGAGGTGGGAAGTACAGGACCTGTTGGTGGAAGAGGAGTGAGCATTATTGGCGGGGGTTTTAAAGCTGATGATGGAAATTTAGATAAATTAAACGTGAAGTAATGCGGTAGGGAACACACTTGGGGAATACAAGAGATCCGGGGGGAGAGGGTGAACAGAAGTTTTGACACAGTAGGGATCTTAATTGCAAAGGCAGGATGGAGGAAGATCTATAGAATTGGGATACTAGGACATTGCACTCGGGAGGGAGAATAGGGCATATCACATAAAGATTGGAAGAGAAGAATTATTTGCGATGAATCACAAATTACAGAATGTAAAAGGAGGGAACAAGCTTTTGGGCCCGCCTTCATGGGCTTGCTGCAGCCCCGCCTACTTCCCGCCAAAAGATTTGTAATAATTCTGAGGTAAAATTTAGTAGTACAATTTATATGTTACTGTCCCTTTCGAGATGAGGGGTTATTTAACCAATTAGAAGCTGTGGAATCTTCTGGAAGGTATTGGTACCCCTATATAAAGGGGGGCTATGTGGAGTTTCACCTCACAGCTGGTCAAGCCTTAGGCAAAAGAGCTACCCACCCTATCCTCCCTGTTGTTGGTACTTATGTGGTTTAAGTCACCCTGGATTTCTGGGGGGGATGTTTAATGTTAATTTAATTATTTTGGCTCGAGTTCCAATAACTGAGCTTACATATTTATTGGATTTCTGATTTATGGAATTTTGATTTAATAAAAAATGTAATAATATTTGATACCAATAAAGTGCCATTATTTATGCCAAATATACTTTTTCGTGTGTTTTTTCATTATTTATTAAGGCGGTAAGGTTTTTTAGAATGATTTTCTTAATTTTGAGTTTAATCGTGAGATGTGGGCTAAATGAAATCCCATGCCAGAGGGGTTAGATTAAGTATGAGCATTGAAGAACGCGGGTATAAGAATGCAATATTTGGGACCAGATTGTGTACTGAAGGTGAGGGAGAAAAAAAACACAGGAGAGAAGAAGCAATGCAAGCACAGAAGAGGGGTGCATGAAAAACATGAGAGAGATAGAGCAGGGCAAGTGAGACAGGGAAAAAAATAAAGACACCAGGGAGCAAAGGGCATTGAAAGGAGAGGTACTCTGTAAGTGTAAACTGTAAAGTAGTATTTTCTATTTCTCTATATGATAAAGTCATTCCTGGCAGACTTTTTTCTTTGTTAGGTACCTTCCAACTTCTCTAGATGAATGCTAAAATGAATGTTAGAATTGGGACACAAAAATTATAGCTTTTGCATTTAGATGAATGTACCTGCAGAGTGTGTAAAGAGATGAAATATTCTGTGACTGTCACCAAGTCTGTTCTTGCTCAGTGTCCTGAGGAGAAACCCGACAAGCATTTGTTTAAGGCTTGAAAAGTGAATTAATGATTTAACATGCCTTAAAACTCTTCATATTGTTGCTTTTTTTTGTGTCCCTTAATAATACTTGGCTGGAGTCCCTGCAATGCTTGAATGCCAATTCTTTATAAAAATAGCTTTACCTTTTACTGCAAGCCTTTTAGATTTTTTAGACTTATGGCAACTTTAAATAGAACCATTCGGGTCAAAAGCTTTATTGACGATAACACATTAAAGCCCTGTACACACGATCGGATATCCTATGGATTCTAATCCGATGTTTTTTTCCATCGGAAATCCGATGAAACTGTCTTCCATCAGTCTTGCCCACACATCATCAGTCAAAAAACCGACCGTTTCAAACGCGGTGACGTAAAACACTCCGATGAGCGGAGAAAAATTAAGTTCAATGCTTCTGAGCATGCGTCGACTTGATTCTGAGCATGCGTCGACTTGATTCTGAGCATGCATGGGTTTTTTATCCGATGGAGTTCCCCACAGATGATAGTAATTTGCTATCGGTTTTTAAATAAATTTAAAACATGTTCTATTTTTAAACACCGATGGAAAAAAGACCGATGGGGCCCATACACGATCGGTTTGTCCGATGAAAACAGTCCATCGGACTGTTTTCATCGGTAAAACCTATCGCGTGTACACGGCTTTACTGTATAATAATATGTAAATATTATATATAATATATAAATAAAGACATTTGAAATAATACAGGAATTTGTATACTGAATGTAATAACCAATAACATTTATGAGGCTATAATAATTTTGATCCTTTAACCACTTAAGGACCGGGTCACGCACTTTTACGTCGGCAGACTGGCACGGACAGGCAAATCGACATAAATATTAGTCACTTTAAATTTGCCGCCGTGTGGAAAATTTATGTAGACGAATATGTATCGGCCTAAATTGAGGACATTTTTTTTTTTTTAATATATATAATTTTTGGGGATATTTATTATAGCAAAAAGTAAAAAAATTTCAAAATTGTCACTCTATTTTTTTGTTTAAAATATTTTTATTGGAAAGAATAAGGCAAGTACAGTTGATAACAACTAGAATACAAATCTATGCGATCGGTACAAGTAGTCATAAAATTCACATTGAAAGCAACTAAATATCATAACGTTGTGCATCAATTGCTAAAGATAAGTCAGACATATATCGAGCAATGTACAATTGTGTTGAACATAACTAAAACAGTAGGAAACGCCTAGAGGTACCATGGGTCCTCGTTTGATGACGGTAAGGGTGGCTGTCACTCTATTTTTGTTTATAGCGCAAAAAATTAAAACCGCAGAGGTGATCAAATACCACCAAAAGAAAGCTTTATTTGTGGGGAAAAAAGGACATAAATTTTGTTTGGGAGCCACGTCGCAAGACCGCGCAATTGTCAGTTAAAGCGATGCAGTGCCGAATCGCAAAAAGTGCTCTGGTCTTTGGGCAGCCAAATGGTCCGGGGCTGAAGTGGTTAAAGCTGAACTCTAAGCAGATACAAAAGGCACAAACCAATGCAGCTCTGTAATCATAAATCATCTGCGATCATCATCATTATTACATAATTAAATGCATTTTTTTACAAGCAGTGTAAGTACCTGATTTATATGTGATATAAGTACAGCATATTGCAATCTCCTGTAGAGCAGGGCTCAAAGAGGGGGAGGGAAGAGCAGCAAAATGACCCAGTCAGGTGTGCTGCAGTGCATGGATCATGCTGATAGTAGGACAGACCAAAATAATAGAGAGATTAATTTATTAGTATGATTTTTTTTCCTTTTAGGTGCTTGTGCATCTAATAGAACCAGCATTTCTAATGCACCCTCCTCGTCCTCTCCTGGTCTTCTGAGAGCAAGGCGCATGATGCATGTACATGATTACATCACTGATTTTCACAAACTTATTTTACCCCTGCATGCTTTCTCAAGAGTTGTGTCAGCAGTACCACAATAGAGACCATTTATACAAACATATTATTGCCTACTTACACTGGGTATAAATGGTCTCCAAAGAGGCAGTAATGGTGCTTGAGAATGTCCAGGTACAGGTTTACACTTTGGAGATTGTTTTCTTTTTTTTTCCCCTTCTTTTAGTGAGTCTGGAAAATTGTGGGTTATTGTGATATGGAGGAAAGAAGAGTGAAAAAAAAGTAGTGGAAAATATTTCAAGTAATATAAAGGACTCATCTACTTTTACTTACACTTCAAATACATGAAAAGTACAATCAACGCCACAAATACAATGTGTTATAAACCATAACGTAATAAAGTGGTTTATAGCACATTGCACTTTTGGAGTATATGTAAAGGTCGATGAGAGCTTAATAAGGGTAGTTCGATACTTTAGGAGCGCTACACTATTTTTGTATTCATTTACCTATTTGTGTGTTGTGGTGATTTCACAGAAGTGCTTTGAGATGCTACTTATACCTTGTACACACGACCGGTTTTCCCGTCGGAATAAAGTCTGAAGGTTTTTCCGATGGAGTTCCGACGAAATTCCGCTCAAGCTGTCTTGCATACACACTGTCACACTAAAATCCGACCATCAAGAACACAGTGACGTAAAACACTATGACGAGCCGAGAAAATTAAGTTGAAAATTAAGTTGAATTGAATTGTTTCCCAGCATGCGTGGTGTTTATTCCGTCCGAAAAGCATACAGACGATCGTAATTTCCGATCAAATTTTTTCCAACTAGAAAATTGAGAACATATTCTCTATCTAAATCCAATGGGGCATACACACAGACAGAAAATCTACGGACATGCTACAGGAGATGGTCGGTGACTGCGGACATGCTACAGGAGATGGTCGGTGACTGCGGACATGCTACAGGAGATGGTCGGTGACTGCGGACATGCTACAGGAGATGGTCAGTGACTGCGGACATGCTACAGGAGATGGTCAGTGACTGCGGACATGCTACAGGAGATGGTCGGTGACTGCGGACATGCTACAGGAGATGGTCGGTGACTGCGGACATGCTACAGGAGATGGTCAGTGACTGCGGACATGCTATTCTCATCCCTAACCTAATTCCTAATTCCAAACTAACCTTTTCTGCAGTAGTGAGAAGAACTTTCCTGTTGTGCCGAGAATGGTTCCCCCCCGCCGGATTCTGTTCCCCTGGCTCTCGGCTCCTATCGGAACTCCGCCCCCCCACTCCCAGCCCTGTACATTGCCGCTCCCTCCTCCTACGAATGCTAATGCTCCTAATACCGCCCCGCCCCACCTCTCCAGCCCTCTGCTCATTAGCATTCGTTAAACAGTAGGCGTAAGCAGAGGGCTGGAGAGGCGGGGCGGGGCGGTATTAGGAGCATTAGCATTCGTAGGAGGAGGGAGCGGCAATGTACAGGGCTGGGGGGGCGGAGTTCCAATAGTAGCCGAGAGCCAGGGGAACAGAATCCGGCGGGGGAACAGTGAGTGTATATGACGCGCCCATGTGTCTGCCCCCTCTCCTCTCTGCTTTCACGTCTCTCCTGGCGTACGTGAGACGTGAAATCAGAGAGGCGGGCCGGGCAGTCACATGAGCGCGTCATAGGAAAAAAGTAAGAAATGAGGAAACGGCTCTCCCGGGAATGAAGGGGCGGGGCTAGACATCGGGGATAATCGATTAATAGGTTTCCCTGCATCGGTGCCGCATCGGGGACGCCTGAATCGCGATGCACCGATGCAACGATTAAATTCCGCACCCCTAATGACTCGGCCCCGCCTTTAGGCGCCCACGTCATTGAATTTGATTGACAGCAGCGGCAGCCAATGGCTGCGCTGCTATCAATCTATTCAATCAATGCCAGGACTCCGCGGAGAAGAGGACGCCGGGGACGCACCGAGCAGGTGAACTGGCTCAGGTAAGTAAAACAGGGGGGACGGTGTTTGCTAGTGTTTTTTCACCTTAATGCATAGGATTCCTTAAGGTGAAAAAACACGAACCTTTACAATCCCTTTAATGAGCTGCACATGTGCACTGTCATAGTTTAGTGCACTTATTTGGACACAGAGTGGATCACTTTGGACACTACTGACTGTTATTGGTAATTACAATTTGCCCTGCTATTGATTATGCATTTTGCACTTTATTTGTTTTAAATGATTATTGTGGATCATCTTTATCTGCCTTACAATTTGTATGTAATTATTGTTTTGGGAGTTTTAACACTATTTATTAGGATATTGTTAATAATGAAGTAAATGTTTTTTACCCAATTCTTTGTTGACATTAGGCTCTAAAAGAATTTACATTAGGCACTAAATAGAATTCACATTTGGGGGTACTCCAGTGATGGGTAAGCACGTCTGTGTGAAACATGTCCACTGAGCACCTTTCTTGGATTGATGTTTGTCATGTTCGCTTGATTTTATGGACTTTTAATAAATTATTTTGATTTTACTTCCGGATGTGCCGCCATTCTTCTTTGTTTCCACTAAATAGAATTTGCATATATTCTTTTTAAGTGTAATATTGTGTGTTAAAAGTTTTATTGTATACTATCATTTTTGATATAAAAAAACCCATCTTAGGTAGAATGTGAGGTGTGCTCAGCTCAAATGATCTGGTATGTAAAACTAGATATATTCTGATTTATACAATGTGACAAGCATTCCTATGACCAGTCTAAACTAGTTTGCTATGCATTTAAAGTGGTTTTAAAGCCAAAAGTGTTTTACCGTAATGCATTCTCCTCTCTTCCTCTTCACACAGGGACTTGGGCAGCAGCAGAAGCTATGGGCTCTTGCTGCTGTTGATCAAATGCTGCAAGGAGGAAGCAGGGGGCAAGACCAAGTCAGGCTGTGTGTGTCTATGAAGTGTAGTTCCATAGACACATACAGCTTGGGAGAGATCATGCATGTGTGCCCCCATAGCCAGTGGCTATAAAGGGGAGGGGTCAGAAATGCTTGTGGGAAACATTTCTGACGTTATTACAGCGGTGCATAGAAACTATACTTATGAACGTCTCATAGCTATTAATTCTTTAAATTGTAAGTTTGACGAATGTTGGTCTATTTGGCCCAAAATTGTCTGACCAGGCACTAGTTTGTTTAATTGATTATGAAATCTTATGGAAACTGTAAATGTGTATCGGTTACTGTGTATATCTCTTATCCCAGTTTTTGCTAACTATGAAATATCACTAATAAAAATCTATTGAAGCAAAAAATAAATGCTTGTGGGAGACCATTGCACGAAGCAGATGAGTATAACATATTATTTTAATATAAAAATAAGAACTCCTGCACCCAGGAGTTCTTTAATTAAGGTCTTATTCTTTGGAATATCTATACCTACCCACAAACCCATAGTCATCCTGCTCAGTACATAAGTGTCACATCCTTCACAGAGCCCTCTTATATAACATACCCTCCTACTGCAGTTTTTAGATTCTATGGTATTTTCCTGTAAGTAAAACATAATCCTGGTGTCCCATGAGTCCTGGCTGTGTACTGGAGCCAAACACAGGAACACTTGTTCCACCATTCAGATGAGGCAGAAGGAAACACCAGTGGAGTGGGACACAGACTCTTACAAAATAGTAGTGACCACCAATGTTCCCCATTTTCCCCAATGATAAACATTGTATCCCGTTGTCCACTACTGACCACCAGTGTACTACTTCAGTTCCTACTGACCACGAATGTACACCATCAGCCCCCCACTCACCACCAATGTACTACTTAAGCCACCACTGATAACTACAACACCCCTCCAGCCCCAACTGACCACCATTGTACCCTTCCACCCCACTGTCCTCTAGAGTACATTTCCAGCCTCCACTGACCACCCTTCATCTCTTGATGATCTCCAATGTACCCTTCCAGCCCCTAATGACAACAATGTTCCCCCCACCACCAATGTATATTTTTTTCTTTTTTCCCTAATGACCTCCTCTGCCTACCAACATCAGGGAATTTTCTCCTATAGACATTTGTTGTCTCCTAAGGATGATGTTTTCTTCCCAGGGGCCATTGACCCCAGGGCATTTGTTTCTTCACTGACCACTGACACTAGGTATTTGTATGTCTCAAGTTGTTTTGTGAGGACTCAGAGCAGCACTTCAGTACACAGTAATTGTCCTCATCCTCCCTTAAACTGGCCATAGATGGATAGAAGTTTGGCCGGTTCAGCAGGGACTGGCTGAATTTTGATCTATGTATGGGCAGGCTGGTTGTACAAAAGACTCTCTCGATTCACTTCTGTACATTCAGCCTGATGGATAATTCTATACATTGATCTCTTTGTGCTTATCTTGTCAGATAAAAATAAGTAATGTGTATGCAACTGCAGCTTCCCTGGAAGTTGCTTTGGCAATCTGTTATAGTTATGTGCTGATCTATAGAGTTGGGCCAAACACCCCCTAGTTCGGTTCTCGCCAGAACTCTCGAACATCGCAAAAGTTCGAACCCGACCCGCAAACTCTATTAAAGTCTATGGGATCCAAACTTGAAAAATCAAAAGTGCCCATTTTGTATGCTTATATGCAAGTTATTGGCCATAAAAGGGGAATGGGGGCCCGGATACTGCCCTGGGGGACATGTTTCAATGCAAACAGTTATTTTAAAAAGATAATTTTTACAGGAGCAGTGATTTTCATGATGCTTAAAGTGAAACAATAAAAATGAAAAGTGAGTGCCCCCCCGAACCATACCAGGCCACATGCCCTCAATATGGGGGGTTGCTTTGGGGTGAGGGGCTCTGTTCATGGGGACAAAGGCCTCTTCCTGACAACCCTGAGTGGTGGTTGTGGGGGGTCTGCAGGCAGGGGGCTTATCGGAATCTTGAAGCCTCCTTTAACAAGGGGGCCCTCAGATCCTGGCCCCCTCCCTATGTGAATGAGTATGGGTTACATTGTACACCTACTCATTCACCAAATAAAGTGTCAAAAATAAATAAAGACAGGAGCCAGTTTTTGACAATTCCTAAAAAAATCGTGATTGACAATGGATCTACATTGGGGACATTGTTTTTATAAAATTTTAATAAAAACTACCTCCAGTCTTTATTTTTTCTCAGGGCCCCCTACTCGCAGACCCCCACAATCCAGGGTTGTCAGGAAGAGGCCATTGTCCCCCTTAACATGGGGAAAGGGTGCTTTGGGGTGGGGGGTCAGAGCCCGGCCGCACCAAAGCACCCCCCATGTTGAGGGCATGTGGTCTGGTATAGTTCAAGGGGGGCGCTCGCTCATCCCCCTTCCTGTTCTGCCAGGCTGCATGCTCCGATAAGGGTCCGGTATGGATTTGGGGGGCTCATGCCATTTGACAGCTGATGACTCATCAATTGTTAAGGACGCAGCTTCCTGGTCCGCTCCTTAACAACTAGCTGTGCACTATGCAACGTACAGTGCATTGTGGGGCACTTGGCGGGCAAACAGGCGATGTCAGGGCCAAACCTTTGCTCGGCTCAAACTGTTCACCCAACTCTACTGATCTATAAAGTTGAAAACATTTTCCCTGTACTGTTCTGTGGTGGCTTTCACCAGCATTGGACAACTATTGCAGTATGTAGGTGGTGGAGCATTTAGATGATGTCTTAATCAGATTTTTTTTTCCGGTGGAAAAAAACAGTATAAGATGCATTGGACAAAAAAAATCCCAAATCTGGCGTTCCAAGTCCTAGTGAACCTCTGGCAAATAGTCACTGAAAGTGCGATGTACATAGTTGGAGAAAGGAATCAACCTTACTGACTATGTTGATGATAACAATCATGGATTAAATTAGAGTATCAGATGACAAGAGTGCAGATCAGCCTCCCAGTTTAGCAAGAACACCAAACTGTGTGCTTGCTAGTTCATGGCAAGATAGATGTATGATTGATATGAAACATAAGGTTGACCTTTGGATATTTCATGACATTTTACCTTCGTGTAACATTCAAAGTTTCTAAAGACAAAAACTAACAACAGATTATCATGCTATGCTGCTGAACTATCAGAAGCTTTCATTGATCAGGCAGCAAATCTTTAAAGTAGAACCAAAGGCAAAACTTTTTTTTTTCATTTTGGACTGAGTAAGGTTTATTTTTGCCATCTGTGTCACATATGGGAGATTGCCCTTCACTTGTCACTGTCCCATAGCCAAAACAGCAAGTGAGAGAAAATCTCTCTCCAGTGAGAGAATCCCTGGTTGTCCACAGGGTCGCCACAACTAGTGTCTCTATTGGAAGATATCCGCACTATTCCTTTTCTAGGGACAACCCAAAACTTGGGATTTTCTTTTACCTTCACTGTGGGTGATAATAGTAAACAGGATAAAAAGAGAGGGTAAATCTCCCTAACGGGGGCACAGACAGAAATAAAAACTTGGCAGGTTTTTCTAATCCTTCTCCACTCTATACAAATCTAAAATAAATGTTTTGCCTTTAGTTATACTTTATAAATAAGGCCCATCTCCACACCTGCTTCATCATTGTTCCAGCATCTTTTTATCTTGCATTTGTTTGCAGTGTTTGCATTTACCACAGCTTACAGGGTATGATGGAAAACTTTTCCCAACCGCAGTACCAGGTACAAAACAGCCATGAGCAACCTTTGGAAACCATTGGAAAGATCATATCTTGATTAACCCCTTGTTCTAAAACTGATTAATAATTATACCTGGTTTTGCAAGAGTGTGAGCCCAGTCTACCATCCAGATACTCAATTATTCAACCCCAAGTGTCCTTAATGAAAGAGAGTTAGCTAGATTGTTGGCACCATCATTAAATGCTCAACATTACCTACTTTGAGTGTGAACATAAAAACACTTCTTAGCCACCTTCCCCAGTACTCCTGAACTGATTGTTACCATCACAAAGCAGCCATACCCGCTGCAGGCTTAACAGATAGACAGATAAAAATATTAATACTTTTGTTTAGCATTGTCTTTTATTCTTGTACCAGCTGCTACTCCTACACCGCAGACCAAATAAAAAAGAAAACATTTACTGGAACTTGGCAAAGAACATAATGATTTAGCAATGTTGTGACAAAACATATTTTTTCTGTAACACTTTCATTCATTCACTTTGTGTTCAAGTCATATTGGGAGAGATGTGTGGAAAAACCTGATACAAAATGTTGTGCCTGTTTTTATGTAAAAAAAAAAAAAAGAAATAAAAGATTAATTTGGAGTAGAAAATTGTGAAGGCTCTCATTTATCCAGATGATGACTATCTGGTGGTAGTAAGCTAAGTTCAACTGAACTTGTTGTGTAACTATGAAGACATTTCTTAGTTACCAAGCCACTTCTTCAGTTCTTAACCACTTGCCGACCGCCGCACGACGATATACGTCGACAGAATGGCACAGCTGCGCATATGGGCGTATATATACGTCCCCTTTAAGATGCGAGCCGTGGGTCGCGCAGGGCTCCGTGACCACGCCCGCGGGACCCACGGACCCGATCGTCGCCAGTGTCCCGCAATCGGGTCACAGAGCTGAAGAACGGGGAGAGGTAAGTGTAAACAAACATCTCCCCATTCTTCCTAGTCACACTGTCAGTGATCGTCTGTTCCCTGTCATCGGGAACAGTGGTCAGTGACGTGTCACGCCAAGCCACGCCCCCTAACAGTAAGAATCCCCCCCTAGGTCACACTTAACCTCTTCAGTGCCCCCTACAGGTTAACCCATTCACTGCCAGTGAAATTTTTCAGTAATCAGTGCATTTTTATAGCACTGATCGCTGTAAAAATTACAATGGTCCCAAAATGGTGTCAAAAGTGGCCGATGTGTCCGCCATAATGTCGCAGTCATGATAAAAATCGCTGATCACCGCCATTACTAGTAAAACAAATATATTAATAAAAATGCCATAATTCTATCCCCTATTTTGTAGACGTTATAACTTTTGCGCAAACCAATTAATAAACCAAAAATATGTAGAAGAATACATATCTGCCTAAACTGAGGAAAAAAAACGTTTTTTTATTTATTTTTTGGGGATATTTATTATAAGAAAAAGTAAAAAATATAGATTTTTTTTTCAAAATTGTCGCTCTATTTTTGTTTATAGCGCAACAAATAAAAACTGCAGAGGTGATCAAATACCACCAAAAGCAAGCTCTGTTTGTGGGAAAAAAAGGATGTCAATTTTGTTTGGGACCCACGTCGCACGACCGCGCAATTGTCAGTTAAAGCGACGCAGTGCAGAATCGCAAAAAGTGGCCTGGTCTTTGACCAGCGAAATGGTCCGGGGCTTAAGTGGTTAAAGTGTCAGGAAGATACACAGCTTAGGACACACTAATCACCATTGAATATGTAAATGTTATTGTCCAAGAACAGGATGGGAGGTGTGAAAGTTGTGGTGCCATCCTGTCTATACAAATCCTGATTGTTAGCATCAGGAAGCCTGCAAAGGTGTTATTCTTTCAATGAAGTAGCAAAGCAGGTAAAACATTGGTGGACTGGATTTTAAGAAGTTCTCTCATCTCTAATTAGTAGCTGTTAAACACACAAAATATATAAGTTAACAGTTACCAGTTACTGCTGACCGACCTAACTTGAGATGGAAAATAACCTACTACGTGGTCCAGTACTTGACATCCCCACAAACTATAGATCTGTTTATAATACTACAACTACATCTTACAGTGTATAAAGCATAAAACATCCTAGACACAACAGTCCAGGTGAATCAGGTTCCCCCACTATAATATAAAAGATAATTTTGTGCATTTGTTGATGAGGTTGCTGCATTTTCTAATTATAATGTTTTTATGCTAGCTGACTATTTAGGATATACGTATGCTTTATTGCGTTGATATTTAATATTTATTTATTTTTATATATATATATATATATATATATATATATATATATATATATATATATATATATATATATATATATATATATATTAATACACATGCTCTATATATATATATTTGTTGAAAAGTTATTTAATGCACTATAGCTACATGCAATATCACACAACAGCTATTAAAAATTCAATTTTCTTTTGTGAATATTTCACAAGGTGATGAAGAACAAAAGCAAAGACTTTCTTTTAAGCTACTAATTTCTTTCATCTCCTGTCACAACACTGTTCAGATCTGAGTTGTTATACTTGGATATGATTATGGAAACTTGGATTGATAGTCTGCAAGGCTACTGATGTTAATAAAGAATAAATAAAGCTTTATAGGAATAAAAAATTTGCTTCTGTGCATGAGTTGACTTGTTTATCCAACTATAATATAATTGGCGCAGGATGCGCCTTTCAGTCCATTTACTCGTCAATGCATCTAATAAGTATTACAGGCAGAATACGGAAATCGAATGTCATTTGTAGTCTTTCCAAAATTATTTAGCATTAAGTATTGCAAATGTTTCTTAGCTATGGCCTCAAATAATATTTATATAAAGTATAATGTTTTTGATCTTATTTTTATTCACAACTCCTATTTTGTGTCTCTACATTTTTTAACAGTTTATCTAAAAATATTTCACAAAAAAACCTTATGAAGCTGAACTCTGGGCACACTAAAACATTGATAGCTGTGTAACATAACAGGATTGGTATTTGTTTTGTGAAACAGCTGCAGTATTACTGGGATGCAATGTCAGCTTTCCATGCCTAACGGTCTATTTGCTCCCAATATCCATGCTCACTGACCAATCCTTCCCAATGGACCCAACATAATATCTAAAAGACGAGACTCTAAAAGGTACCAGTAATTGAAATAGCATTAACAAAAAAAAATATTTAAAACATTTACACAATTTTTATGATTCCTGTTCACTTTAAAATATTAATACAATCACATTTCAGAAGACTGCATGCCATTACAGAGTTATTTTTTTAATTCTTTATACACAGATATCACTAAATAAACATCCTACTCTCTTGAAACCTCCTGTTCAGCACAGAGGGGCAAGTTATAGTAAATGTAATTCCAATGCACAACCTGTTTGCAGGATGAAGGCACAGAATCAGATTCTTCTATCTCGTCCCCCAATAGCACTCTTGGAGACATACATCACTGTACTTGGCACATAAGAGGAGCTATAAAGATGGTGGATACTCTATGGAATACTCTAATTTTAAACAATAGCCTAAATTGACTTGAACAGTTTAATTCCAATTCTACACAGAGCAGCACAGGTGAACCATTTTCGACAGGTGGCAGGTACACACACGCATATGTTACCCAAGCACACACCATATAAGTTATTATAAATCATCCAAACTCGGATACAGGATCTGGTCACACTACATCTATTGATAAATCTAACTCTAGGGCATAATCTTACCATTCACTGACTGACAATTCACCCCATGTTTTAGTCCCCAGTAAGAAAAAGGATCCCAGAAGGAGGGAAGTATGGATGCTTATGTAATCTTGACAGCCAAGCCTCTTCCTCCACCCCTGAAGATTTGTTATCTGGGAAACATGCTAAGAAGTGGTCTAAACTCTCCACACGTATTGGCTGTAAATTGTGAGAGATATTTGAATATCTAATATATACCTTCTTTAGATGATCAGAGAGTTTTGAGGCAATAAGATTTTATTGTGTATATATACACTCACGGTCACTTTATTAGGTACAATTGTTCAATTGCTTGGTAGCACAAATTGCTAATCAGTCAAACAGATGGCAGCAACTCAATGCATTTAGGCATCTAGACATGGTGAATCTGAAGTTCAAACCGAGCATCAGAACGGGGAAGAAAGGGAATTTACGTGACTTTGAATGTGGCATGGTTGTTGGTGCCAGACAAGCTGATTTGAGTATTTCAAAAATTGCTGATCTACTGGGATTTTGACACACAACCATCTCTAGTGTTTACAGAGAATGGTCCAAAAAAAGAAAATATCCAGTGAGTGCCAGTTGTGTGGACAAAACTGTCTTATTGATGTCAGAGGCCAAATGAGAATGGGCAGACTGGTTCGAGATGATAGAAAGGCAACAGTAACTTAAAAAATAAAACACTCATTACAACCAAGGTATTGAGAATACCATCTCTGAATGCACAAAACATCAAACCTTGAAGTAGATGTGCTACAGCAGCAGAAGACCACACTGGTGCCACTCCTGTCATCTTAAAACAGGAAGCTGAGGCTACAATTCACACAGGCTCACCAAAATTGGACAATAGAAGATTGGAAAAACATTGCCTGGTCTGATGAGTCTCGATTTCAGCTGCGACGTTCAGATGGTGGGTCAGAATTTGGCATAAAAAACATGAAAGCATGTATCCATCCTGCCTTGTATCAACGATTCAGGCTGGTGGTGGTGGTGTAATGGTGTGGGAGATATTCTCCTGGCACACTGTGGGCCCCTTAGTACCAATTGAGGATAGTTTAAATGCCACGGCCTACCTGAGTATTGTTGCTGACCATATCCATCCCTTTATGACTACAGTGTACCCATCTTCTGATGGCTACTTCCAGCAGGATAATACACCATGTCACAAAGCTCAAATCATCTCAAACTGGTTTCTTGAACATGACAATGCATTCACTGTACTCCAATGGCCTCCACAGCCACCAGATCTCAATCCAATAGAGCACCTTTGTGGTGGAACAGGAGATTCGCATCATGGATGCACAGCCAACCAATCTGCAGCAACTGCTATCATGTCAATATGTTTCCAAGACCTTGTTGAATCTATGCCACGAAGAATAAAGATAGTTCTGAAGGCAAAAGGGGGTCCAACCTGGTGCTAGCATGGTGTACCTAATAAAACGACCGGTGAGTGTATATATATATATACAGTATATGTGGTTTTCATAAAAATTTTATGTGAACAGAGACAAAAAAAATGGTCTACCAAGTACATATTTGGATACTTCTTTACTACTAAGAGGTGACAAGCAAGTACTAAACTAAAGTGCCTAAACTGTTACCAAACTTGCTGACAGTCTTGCCCAAATTACCTTCCATCCCTGCCTTTAAAATGGAGCTGGCTGAATATAAACCAGGAGGCATCACTGGATGACATAAGGACTACTATTACTAGATATGTCTATGTAAAATACAGTTTAAACTCTCTGTATACTGTACATGTATTTCATATTGTATGCTTTAACTATTGCAGCCAATGTCCCTGGCATCATAATAACTCTTCTGCCACATATTCACATTCCTTAACCACTTAAGGACCGCCGCACGCCGATGTACGTCGGCAGAATGGCACGGCTGGGCACAAGGGCGTACAGGTATGTCCCCTTTAAGATTCCAGCTGTGGGTCGCAAACTCACCGCCGGCAGCGCGCTCGCGACCCGGTCCTCTTCTCCGTGACCGTCCCCGCGGGAACAGCGGACCCGAACGCCGCTGGTGTCTCGCGATCGGGTCACAGAGAGGAAGAACGGGGAGAGGTAAGTGTAAGGTAAGTGTGGAAAAAAAAGGACGCCAATTTTGTTTGGGAGCCACGTCGCACGAACGCGCAATTGTCAGTTAAAGCGACGCAGTGCCGAATCGCAAAAAGTGGCCAGGTCTTTAAGCTGCATAAGGGTCCCGTCCTTAAATGGTTAAATGAGATTTAATCCTGCTTGTGATACATATGTAAGCAAGGGTATTAAAAAAAAAAACTCAAATGAGCCAAATAAACAGAACAAATATTTGGAAAGATATTGGGTAGGGATGAGCTTCGAGTTCGAGTCAAACTCATGTTCGACTCGAACATTGCCTGTTCGCCCGTTCGCCGAACAGCGAACAAATTGGGGTGTTCGCGGCAAATTTCGAAAAGTCTATGGGAGAAATCTGAAGTGCTAATTATAAAGGCTTATATGCAAGTTATTGTCATAAAAAGTGTTTGGGGACCTGGGTCCTGCCCCAGGGGAAATGTATCAATGCAAAAAAAAGTTTTAAAAACGGCGTTTTTTCGGGAGCAGTGATTTTAATAATGCTTAAAGTGAAACAATAAAAGTGAAATATTCCTTTAAATTTCGTACCTGGGGGGTGTGTATGATATGCATGTAAAGTGGCGCATGTTTCCCGTGCTTAGAACTGTCCCTGCATAAAATGTCATTTTTGAAGGAAAAAAAGTCATTTAAAACTCACTCGCGGCTATTAATGAATTGTCGGCTCCCGGCAATACATACAAAAGTCATTGATAAAAAAAAAAAAAAAAGCGTGGGGGTCCCCCAGAATTCAATTACCAGGCCCTTTAGGTCTGGTATAGATATTAAGGGGAACTCCGCCGCAAATTTTAAAAAAAAATGTGTGCGGTTCCCCCAAATATCCATACCAGGCCCTTCAGATATGGCATGGATTTTAAGGGGAACTCCACCCCAAATTTTTTAAAAAATGTCGTGGAGTTCCCCCAAAAATCCATACCAGACCCTTATCCGAGCACGCAACCTGGCAGGCCGCAGGAAAAGAGGGGGGATGAGAGAGCGCCCCCCCTCCTGAACCGTACCAGGCCACATGCCCTCAACATGGGGAGGATGTCCCCATGTTGATGGGGACAAGGGCCTCATCCCCACAACCCTTGCCCGGCCCCCCCTATGTGAATTGGTAAGGGGTACATTGTACCCCTACCATTTCACGAAGAAAGTGTCAAAAAATGTAAAAAAAAACACACAAACACCTTGGAAAAGACCTTTATTAAAAAAAAAAAACATTCCAGCGGTGAAATCCAGTGTCCCGCGGCGATCCGATGTCCAGCACTGTCCGTCATTGGCTGAGTCTGAGCGGACCTGATGGGGAACTTCCTCCACAGTCTATTACATGTATAGACCCGCCCCTTCTAAAGTTCCCCATCAGGTCCGCTCAGCCAATGACTCAGTGTAAGGCTGAGGACCTGATGCGGAACATGAGAAGGGGCGGGTCTATACATGTATTACACAGTGAAGGAAGTTCCCCATTAGGTCCGCCCCCTCGGTATGTCAGACCCCGTCTACGTCATTGGCCTGATGGGGAACTTTAGAAGGGGTGGGTCTATACATGTAATAGACTGCGGAGGAAGTTCCCCATCAGGTCTGCTCAGGCTCAGCCAATGACGGACAGCGCTGGACATCAGATCACCGCGGGACACTGGATTTCACCGCTGGAATGTTATTTTTTTTTTTTTAATAAAGGACTTTTCCAAGGTGTTTGTGTGTTTTTTTTTTTTTTTTGACACTTTCTTTGTGAAATGGTAAGGGTACAATGTACCCCTTACCAATTCACATGGGGGGGCCAGGATCTGGGGGTCCCCTTTGTTAAAGGGGTCTTCCAGATTCCGATAAGCCCCCCGCCCGCAGACCCCCACAACCACCGGGCAAGGGTTGTGGGGATGAGGCCCTTGTCCCCATCAACATGGGGACATCCTCCCCATGTTGAGGGCATGTGGCCTGGTACGGTTCAGGAGGGGGGGGGCGCTCTCTCGTCCCCCCCTCTTTTCCTGCGGCCTGCCAGGTTGCGTGCTCGGATAAGGGTCTGGTATGGATTTTTGGGGGGACTCCACGCCATTTTTAAAAAAATTTGGGGTGGAGTTCCCCTTAAAATCCATGCCAGATCTGAAGGGCCTGGTATGGATATTTGGGGGAACCAGACGCATTTTTTTTAACTTGCGGCTGGGTTCCCCTTAATATCTATACCAGACCTGAAGTGCCTGGTAATAGAATTCTGGGGGACCCCCACGCTTTTTTTTTTATCAATGACTTTTGTATGTATTGCCGGGAGCCGACAATTTATTAATAGCCGCGAGTGAGTTTTAAATGACTTTTTTTCCTTAAAAAATGACATTTTATGCAGGGACAGTTCTAAGCACGGGAAACATGTGCCACTTTACATGCATATTATACACACCCCCCAGGTACGAAATTTAAAGCAATATTTCACTTTTATTTTTTCATTTTAAGCATTATTAAAATCACTGCTCCCGAAAAAACGGCAGTTTTTAAAACTTTTCTTTGCATTGATACATGTACCCTGGGGCAGGACCCGGGTCCCCAAACACTTTTTAGGACAATAACTTGCATATAAGCCTTTATAATTAGCACTTTAGATTTCGAATGTTCGAGTCCATTGTATTTAATAGGGTTCTAAAGTTCACGCGAACATTCTGTCTGTTCGCAGGTTCTGGTGCAAACCGAACCGGGGGGTGCTCGGCTCATCCCTGATGCTGGGTAGATCTTTTTGTGTATATTCCCTACTGCATTAGCTATTGTTAATTTGGAACCCCTTATCAGTTTTAGGATAGGAGTTGTCAATCTAAAAAATTTCCAAGACACATAGAGCAGCCTGTGACCACAAAGCATCATGGGAGAACACAAAAGGTATTTGGCAATATAATGTTTAAAAGTTGATTAGTTAATGTTAAAAAACAACAATTATACTGCAAAACCATGATATCACTGGGTCCCTGGAGTTCAGTTTAAATTTAGGACACTTAGGGGTTAATTTACTAAAACTATAGAGTACAAAATCTGTTGCAGGTCTGCATAGAAACCAATCAGCTTCCAGGTTTTTTTTTTGGTCAAAACTTAATTTAACAAGTTATTATTATTATTATTATACAGGATTTATATAGCGCCAACAGTTTGTGCAGCGCTTTAGAAGCTGATTGGCTACCATGCACAGCTGCACTAGATTTTGCACTCTCCAGTTTTAGTAAATCAAGCCCTATGATTCCAAAATCTGTTTTTTTTTTACTATGAAAGCCTAAAATTGTTGCCAAAATGAATTTTCATTTTTAGACCTGAGCATAATAAAAATATTTACAAACCATTATACAGGTCCTTTAATACATTTCAGATTTGTTGTTCTTCATGTAAGTTCTATTCTAAACTGTGATTCTCTGATGTCTCTGCTGACCTTTCTGCTGATGCGTTTATATTGTAATGCTTGTTTCTTTCTGCGCCAATAAAGTCTGAATACATTTTTGAGTTTGGTATATATTATATACTGTATGTGACACTATGACATTTTAACAGGTATCATAACGCTGATATAATTTAAATAGTCTCCATCAAAGTTGAATGGTGTTCTTCTTTGTGACCCCCTGCAGTCCTCCCCAGCACATAGGATGCCATGGTGATACTGTTTTTAAATTAGGCTTAACTATACTATGTGCATGCAAAATGTAAGTTTATTTGTTGGATAGAATTATTTTCCAAATAAGTTCCCAGAACATAGAGTCTCTAAGTCTAAACCCATTTTTGGTGGATAAATGAAGTGACAAGTGGTGGCGCCAATCTTTAATTAAAATATACAATGGGTGCAGCTGCCCCTTTTAAAGTTAAGTGAACCACTTTGAAAATGTGAAAAGGAAATAAAAGTATGGGGCTAACTCATATTCTAAATAAATAATACACAAAATAAATCATTGACATGAGTAATACAATTACATTGGAGGGGTCCTGTAAGTATAAAGTTAATAAAAATTAAATATACAAAAATTATGCAGTAATCAAAAATTCCGAAAGAGTCTTCAAACAAATCTAATCACTGTGATACCAAAGGAAAGTGCAGGTACGATAAATCCTTTCAATTGTGTTCCACCACAGATATAGTGTGAGAAATGCAAACTCACCAGCACTTCAAAATAAATAGACCTTATAACAAATATTTAAACTTTCCACCATCAATGTATATTGCAATAGTCAGATATTAAAGTTCGGGAGAAACATATTGTTGTGTGTGATCACATCTGGTTTCTTGGTTTCCTTCCCCTGTGATTTGGAACGCACGCCGCATCCTGGAGAGACAGCGAGCATAACAAACCAAGCTGTACATGTTGGTGCTGACTTACAGCACCTCTAAATGTATGTGTGCATTTTTTACTTGATTGATTTTACCTACCCTTTAATAAACATATTGCGCTATGATCACCAATAAGTTTCTCCCAAGCTTTAATATCTGACCATCACAAAGAGACACCATTGTGGTTAAAAGCCAGCGCTTCCATATACGTTGATGTCAGAAAGATTTTACAATTACTATAAAGCGTATTTATTTTTAAGTTTTGGTAAGTTTCCATTTCTCACACTATATCTGTGGTGGAGCACATTTGAAAGGATTTATCATACCTGCACTTTCCTTTAGTATCACAGTGATTGGATTTGTTTGAAGACTCTTTTGGAATTTTTGATTACTGCATCATTTTTGAATATTAAATTTTTATGAACTTTATAATTACAGGACCTCTCCAATGTGATTTTATTACTTATGTCAATGATTTATTTTGTGTATTAATTTATTTAGCGTGTGAGTTTATTACCATACTTTTCTTTCCTTTTCACAATTTTTTTTTGGTATCCAAATCAGTGAACCGTGCAAGATGTAAAGCATTTGAGTCCCCAAAATAATTTTAGTGAAGTCTTGCACTTGTCTCATACATTAGATAATGTGCTTCAGATTTATAGATAAGAAGTCTTGTGGCTTAGTAGATATCTCTATATCTAGATATTTTATAGTGTGAGTGATTTTGTTGGATTGAACAAACTTTGGAACTCATGTTGGTGTAGTATCTAATGGAAACAGGACTGATTTATCCCATTTAATACTCCATTTTTAAAATGTACCAATTATTTCTATTAACTGTATCACGAATTTCAAAGGTATCCCCATATCTACAAGAAAAAGTTTCATTGATGTAGAGGGTAACTTTACAAACTCTATTTCCTTTTTTGAGTCATTTTATCTCAACAGTCTCCTTAATTGCCACAGCTAATGATTCTATTTCCATGGCAAAGAGCAGGGTTATCATTCCTGTTGAGCAATCCTGCCCAATCAGAGTGGTTCCAACAGGAAGCCAATTTATTATGCGTCTGGATTTGTGGGAGCAGTAGAAAAGTTTTATCCATCCTATATATTTGGGTTTCTAGCCAAATCTCCCCAGTGCAGCCCATAGGTAGTTCCATTTGATGCTGTCAAAAATATTGGTGGTATCACCCTTACCATCACAAGGAATATGCAGGCTCAGATAAAAGTGTCAAATATTGATAGGTGTGGATCTATTTGGTATAAATGCAGACTGGTCTGGACAAAAAATTTTTTTATAATTTAGGAGCTGATTGGCCAAGACTTTAGATAGGACCTTTATACTGGTGGCGAGAAAGAAACAGGTCTGAAGAAGCCTGGATAAGCAGAATCCCTATGCACCTTGGAGATAATCCCCTTTTGCACAGAGGGAGTAAACTCCAACATGATGGGGGCATCCGGAGAGTTATGTTCTGATCTACACTAGAAAGCACTCTTTCTAGGTCTACCAAAAAGTTCACCTGACTGTCCCCATGTACAAAAGTGATATCAAGTTATAAACAGGAACATTCGTTTTTAAATTATGGATATCAATAAGAATGTTTGCATTGAACTGCTCTCTTTTACGTGTTTACCTAAAAAGCATGTTGAAATGATTATGCTTTACGATAACCACATACCTGAGACACATTGTACTTGCACTTTGCAAATAGCCAGGCAAACACAAAGTAAAATGATAATCACTATCTCACCTCCAAAAAAGTATTGACTTCCAGTGCGGAACTGAAGAGGACTATTTGTTTTTACAGATGTTGCTTCATCCCCATCAATAGTTATCATGGCTGAGTTCTCCTCGGCTGTAAATCTTACTTCATGCCACTGCCCATCATTAAGGCCAGAACCTGCAAATAAGAAATAAATCATATTCGTTGAAATTCATAAAAATTTTATATACTGTCTGTGGAGACTAATGCACAGAATAAGTGTTGCACCCTGCAGCTCAAATAGTCTGGAACTGAAGTGTCAGAGATGGATGGAAACTGCTGGCATACAAAAGTCATTCATTTTTAAAGGGTCGGTCCATTCAAAAAGAATAACTGCTATCAGAATGCTATCATATGCTGTGTGATTAGAGATGTTTATATAAATGACAGAGTCTGAATGATTAGAGAAAGTATAGCAAATAATTTTTGTCATCAATGTCCTACTGCCCGAAGATTTTACTTCCTGTTCTGTAATTACATAAACCCCTCTTAGGCAACAGTCACTGGAACAAATTTCGGCATTGGAAGTATTCCTGTTCTGGTGACAACTCTAGTATTTTGATTACTCCTCATTTTAGTCCCAGTAACAGTCAGCACTAGGGCAAATAGAGGGGCTAAATTTCCACAGTGGGGACACATACAGCAATAAAATCTAAAAGGGCTTCCAACCCCTCTATCCAAAAAAAAAAAAAAAAGTATGCAAAGTATTATGAAACTTATTAGATAATCTCACAGTTTTAGTTTTCCTTAATTTCTATTACATATTTGCTATTTTTACATATCTCACCTGCAGCTTTGCTTTTTTAACCATACTGTATATGGTTGGCAAACAAGTAAATTACTTTTGTATTATCCCTTCTTCATTATCACGTGTGCTACACAAGAATGTCCATTTTACTTTATCACATTTTCTACTGTATATAGAGCTGCCAAGCAAAATTATCAATGTCATCAGAACAGATGTACAGCATGCAGTTTCTGGGAATATTTTCACTACCTTCTTTGCAATTTTAAATGTAGTAATACCAACATAAAGCTTGCTGAAGGCTTAGTCTCTGATTTTCTTATGAAGATTAAAGATGCATATTCTCTGCCCAACTTATTAGCATTACATAAATGTATCTACTCCCTGTAGGGTCTTGTTTGGAATTGTTCTATTTTTTATCCAGCCTTTGAGCTGAACAGTACATTCTTACAGTAGTTTTACTCCAATTAAATTGCAGGAGATACATTCACTGATCCCAACCAAAGACTCAATATTTATTGTAACAAAAAGATGAGCAGAATAATGACAAGCCCTTTGGCACATTTATGCATTTTGCTCATTTGACATGCATGTATATATGTATTATTGTAGACATGATGACACTGACAGTAAATCAAGTATTTAAAAAGAGACATGTTTGTTGATAAATGTGCTGTAATACTTGAAATATGTTAGTAGAATTTGTCATGATTGTACATTACAAACATTTATCAGCAGTAGCACTAAATCTGGAATTTTAAGGGTAAACTTAAGCAAGAAAAATAAGAAAACAACATGGGGACCTACCAAAATACCCAAATTCATACCAGGCCCTTATCAGAGCATGCAACCTGGCTAGCTAGGAAAGGTGGGGGTACAAACATGTGACTCCCCTTCTGATCCATACTAGACACCTTTATCCCTATGTAAATGAAGAAAAGAGCCTCTTCCTCACAACCCTGGCACAATGAATAAGAAACTTCAAAAATATAAATCCATTGTCAATCACATTGTCCAGAGATGCACATCCTCATCATTTAGGCTGTTGAACAACCTGAGTGGCACCTGCCAACCTGTCAAATAAAAAAAATATTTACCAATCTGCCAAAATGCCCAATCCCAGTAACTACTCATCATGAATTACAACTGAATGTAAACAAATGTGCAGAGACAGCTGAGTTTTTTCATTGACCAAATATGGGCATGACCATATTTGGTCAGTAATTACACAGGGGCTCCGAGTGACATCATTGAACAAATATGATCAAGCCCATTTTTGGTCAAAGATGTTACCAGGTATATCTTGCCTCGTTGTTCATGTGTCAGCTAGGGAGTTGTCTTTCACAGCAAGTGAGTGACAATATCAAATGTGTCATCAAATTTATTTTTTTGACAGGTCAGTGGGCGTTGTTTATTGCGATAAGGATCTGCATTGCTGGATAGTGTGATTGACCATGTTTTTTTTTTTTTTAAAGGATTGGTCAAAAGTGTGGTGTCTTTATTCACAGTTGACTTTTTGTCCATTGGTAGGGATTCTATACCTTCCTTACTCATTCACATGGGGGAGCTGTGTCTTGGTGCCCCCTCATTTTAAATGGGGGCATACAAATTCTGATAATCCCCCAACATGCAGACCCCCACAACCACCAAGCAAGGGTTGTGGGGTAGAGGCCCTTGTCATCATCAACATGAAGACAATGTGATTTTCCAGGGGGGTCCCTTCCGACAAGGCACCCTCCTCACGTTGAGGGCATGTATTGTGCTCCCCCCCTTTCCTAACCTGCCAGACTGCATGCTCGGCTAAGGGAGGAACAAAACACTTTTTTATTTTTTATTTTGCATGGGTGGGGCTCCCTCATAAAATCCATACTAGATCTAATGTTTCTGCTTTGGAATTGAGGGGGGCTCTATGCATTTTTTTTATGTCACCCATGACATCCACACCACACCCTCAACATAGGTAAGGGTGTGGTATGTATTTTAGGGGGAACCTAAAAGCATTTTATTTTGTGCATGAGGTCACCAAAACACATCTATACTGTAACCTGAGTGGAAGTAGTTATACCAGGACCATGGCGGCAGTTTCTATGCATTTAGTCACTGATAAAGTCCACCAAGGGGCACCAGCACAGATTGGTAGTTCTTGATTATGCCACCCAGTACCCAGAAGCAATCCCTTTCGGAAACATGGCCTTCATGATTAAGAGCTGTTCTACATGTTTGCCCACTTGACATTTTTTTTCTTACAATCTTAAAAAGGTAGGATAATGCCTCCATGCCTAGGTCCACATCCTACCTGGTAGCCAGATCTCAATATAAGTCTCAGCTATCCACATGCCTTTTTATATGCAGTGGTAATTGATTCTCACGACCCTCTCATTCTCTTTCTTTCTGTTGCTCTCTCTGCTGTGGGTTTGTTTCTAGGTGGAAGGTGCTGACAGAACATTCAAAAAAGTACAAGTACAAGTGCTGCTTACCTGGTTTTGGGAAACCATTAGGAAGCATCCCATTAGTAGGGAGCTGACCTGCGTTTAGTTAGTGGCTTAGATAAGCAGATGCTTTGTTTATTTTTATGCCTGGGGCTTGTTGTACAAAGCCTTCCTACATTTTAGCTTGAGTTTGCTTACTGCCTTGCTAAAATAAAGTGCACCACTGCTGACTCTCACAGCTCTCTCTCTGCACACTTACAGCCCCATGTTTCTCTGGACCTCGGGCTTAGGCTCGTACACCTACACACACTAAGTATAAAAGAAGAAAGAGGGCACACCAGGCTAATGCATTATCTATAAACATCATATATTAAAAGGGAAAGTAGGTCATTATACTCACAAACCACTAAAAAGGACATGCTCATCAAAAATACTGTTTATCCAAATGGAGAACAGCTATGCATGTCATCTATATTGGAAAGACGTCTACAGATGCTGACACGTTTCAAGGGGAGTCCCCTATTTATCAGAGCTCTGCACACACACACACACACACACACAACCTGTTGGTGTCTGGTAAAACCAGGCCACTTGAGTTAAAGGCTTCATCCCATCGAAGACTCTTTGAAGTCTTTGTGCTTTGAACCAAATCCGGGAATTACAAAAACCAGAGAAAGCGGAAAAAATGAACTTTCTCTACTCAGAACGGACATTCTGAAGAACATCGAACAGTATCCTTGAAAACTCTGTGTAATTTTTACTTCTTACACAGTGGAAGGGCCTAGCTTTGTCACAGTATGTACAGTAGCTCACAAAAGTAAGTACACCACTTACATTTTTGTAAATATTTTCATGTGACAACACTGAAGAAATTACACTTTGCTACAATGTAAGTAGTGAGTATACAGCTTGTATAACAGTGTAAATTTGCTGTCCCCTCAAAATAACTCAACACACAGCCATTAATGTCTAAACCACTGCCAACAAAAGTGAGTACACCCCTAAGTGAAAATGTCCAAATTGGGCCCATCACAAGGTCTCAGGTGTGAATGGGGAGCAGGTGTGTTAAATTTGGATTTATCGCTCTCACTCTCTCATAATGGTCACTGGAAGTTCAACATGGCACCTCATGGCAAAGAACTCTCTAAAGATCTAAAGAGGTGAGCAGGCATTCCAGCTAGAGGTGGTGGTCACTAGGGATGGGCCGTACGACCCCTGTTCGGATTGCACCAGAACTTTCGGACATCGCAAAAGTTCGGAACCGAATAACGAACCCCATTGAAGTCTGTACAGAACTGTAAAAATCAAAAGTGCCCATTTCGGTGGCGCCTTCACACCATAACACTATAATAGGATTTTTATAACAGCTTACCTGTAAAATCCTTTTCTTGGAGTACATCACGGGACACAGAGCGACATAGTCATTACTAATGGGTTATATAGATACCTTCAGGTGCTGGCACTGGCAACTTCCAAAACCGGAAGTACCCTCCCCTATATAAGCCCCTCCCATCCGGGAGCACCTCAGTTTTGTAGCAAAGCAATAAGTGTCCCTAAAGAGGGGTGGGAGCTCTGTGTCCCGTGATGTACTCCAAGAAAAGGATTTTACAGGTAAGCTGTTATAAAAATCCTATTTTCTTTCTCGTACATCACGGGACACAGAGCGACATAGTCATTACTAATGGGATGTCCTAAAGCAATGCCCAACGAGGGGGGGGGATACACCATACATAAGCTGAGCGCTATCAGACATGAGGATCTTTTGCGGCCTGCAACACACTGCGCCCAAAGGCGACATCCTCCTGACTTCTAACGTCCACCTGGTAGACCTAGTAAACATGTGTACTGAAGACCATGTTGCGGCCTTACAGATTTGAGCCAGGGAGGCCTGGTGATGCGCTGCCCATGAAGTTCCAACTGCTCTCGTGGAGTGCGCCCTAACTTTGAACGGAGGCGGTCTCCTTCTCAAGCCATAGGCTTGCATAATGACCTGTTGAATCCACTTGGCTAAAGTAGATTTTGACGCTGCCTGACCCTTTCTGGGGCCTTCCGGCAGAATAAACAAAGTATCCGTTCTGCGAATCTGAGCAGTGGCTTTTAGATAAGCTTTAACTGCTCTTACTACATCCAAAGAATGCAATAACTTTTCCTCTACCGAACTAGGTTTGGGGAAAAAAGAAGGCAGAACCACATCTTGGTTCAAATGAAAACCTTGATACCACCTTAGGAAGAAAGGCTGGATGAGGACGTAACACTACTCTGTCCTTATGGATAACCAGATATGGCTCCCTACAGGACATAGCTGCTAATTCCGACACTCTTTTAGCCGAACAAATGGCTACTAGAAAAAACAATTTCCTGGTGAGAAGAACCAAGGAAATATGCTGTAATGGTTCAAATGGTTGTTTCTGTAGAACCGACAGAACCAGGTTTAGATCCCATGGACATATGGGAATATTAACCGGAGGACTAATACGCATCACTCCTTATCTAAAGGCTTTGACTAGTGAATGCGAATCCAAGGGCCTTTGAAAAAATATTGACAAGGCCGAAAACTGACCTTTGATAGTACTCAAGGCAAGCTTCCTATCTACAGCCCACTGTAGGAAGTCCAGACTCCTACCTATTACGTACTTATGTGGATGCCATTTCTTGGCCTCACACCTTGCGATGTACGCCTTCCAGATTCTATAGTAGATCTGCCTGGATACCGGCTTCCTGGCATTGATCATGGTAGATACCACAGGATTAGAGAGCCCTCTCTTTTTTAGAATGTGGGCTTCAATAGCCAGGCCGTCAAACCTAGGGCTGGTAAGGAAGGGTGGTATATCGGTCCTTGCGAAAGCAGGTCCGGACGACGTGGGAGAGTCCAAGGACTCCCCACTGACATTTTACAATCTCCGCGTACCACGCTCTTCGGGGCCACGCTGGAGCCACCAGAATCACTGGTTTCTTTTCTACCCTGATTCTGCGGAGTAATCGAGGTAACCATTGTGGCGGTGTGAATGCATATATCAGCTTGAACTGATCCCAAGGGAACACTAGGGCATCCGAGCCGCAAGCTAGGGGATCCCTTGTCCGAGAGACAAACCTGTCCACCTTTGCGTTGAATCTGGATGCTAGAAGATCTACATCCGATGTTCCCCACCGCTGACATATTGTCCAGAAAACCTCGGGGTGAAGGGACCATTCCTCTGGGCATAATTGCTGGCGACTTAGAAAGTCCGCCTTCCAATTCTCCACTCCTGGAATGAATACCGCAGATATGGCTGGGACATATCTTTCTGCCCATTTCAGGATGTAATTTACTTCCCTCTGGGCTGCACGACTCCTGGTGCCCCCCTGATGATTGATATATGCCACTGCTGTGGCATTGTCTGATTGAATTCTGACAGGGGACCCTTGGAGTTTGGATGTCCATGCTACTAGGGCATACCGGGCTGCTCGTATCTCTAAGAGATTGATGGGCAGGGCCTTTTCTGCATCCGACCATCTGCCCTGGAGAGACCATTGCTCCAGTACTGCTCCCCAGCCTATAAGGCTGGCATCTGTAGTGACCACCTTCCAAGAAATCGGACTGAAGGATTTCCCTTTTTCCAGATTCTGGGGAACCAACCACCAACGGAGGCTCTTGCGAACGGAAGGGGACAAGGACATTGTAAGTCTAGGGCCTGAACTTTGTTGGTCCAGGCTGACAGTATGGCCCCTTGCAAATTCCTTGAATGGAATTGACCGTAGGGTACTGCTTCGAATGATGCCACCATTTTTCCCAGCAGCCTCATGCACAGGCGTATGGACGGCTGTCTTTTTTGTACCCACTAAGTGGATCAAATCTTTCAAAGACAACACCTTTCCTCGAGGCAAGAATATTTTTCTCTGGCCTGAATCCAACCTTAGCCCCAAGTATTCCAGACTTTTGACTGGTTTTTAGGGCTGACTTGTCTCGGTTGATAATCTAACCGTGAGATTCCAGATACTTGATTGTCTTGTGAACGACCACGTCTAGTTTTTTCACTGAGTGGTCTATCAGCAACAAGTCATCTAGATATGCCTTTATCATTACACCTTGTGTTCTTAGATTGGCCAATAAAGGGCCAGAATTTTTGTAAACACTCGTGGTGCTGTGGCCAAACCGAAGGGTAAGGCTCTGAACTGAAAATGGCGCCCTTCTACTGCAAAGCGTAGAAATTTTTGGTGGACTGGAAAGATGGGAATGTGCAAATAAGCATCTTTGATGTCGATCGCGGCTAACCAATCCTCCCCTTGTAGGGCAGTGGCCACCGATCGGATCGACTCCATCGGAAAGTCCTGATATACAGGAATTTGTATAGCCCTTTTAGAATTAATATGGGCCTCCCGTTCGCGTTTGCTTCGGGACTGTAAAGAGGTTTGAGTAAAACCCGAACCCTCATTCTTCCAGGGGAACCTCCATAATTACTCCTTGGAGCAATAGTTGTTCTAGTGCCAACAGGAGGGACTCTCTCTTCCGGGGATCCCTTGGCACGTTTGACCTCAAAAATGGGAAGGAGGAGAGTCTTTTAACTCCAAACTGTATCCCAAACATACTGCGGAGAGCACCTATCTGTTTTGATCGTGTCCCGCCAGGTCTCTTGCGAACAACTGGAGTCCTCCCCCCACCCGACTGAGTGGGGGCAACCCTTCAATGAATTTAACTTTGGGGGAGGTTTTGTACCTCCCCTGACCCAGGGTTTCTCATTACCCTGCTATTGTCCCTGTTTTTTACCCCCGGGAATTGACCGAGGAGGCCGTCGGAACTGTTACACAGCCGATGCCCCAGGGACTGGAGAAGCAGACCTCTTAAAGAGGGACCTCTAACTCTGTTTTTAACCGGTAAGAGCGTATTTTTACCGCTGGAAATTTTCTGGATATTTTTGTCCAGGTTTTCCCTGAATAAGCGTTCACCATGAAATGGGACGCTAACCAGCCATTCTATACAGGGAGCTTCAGCAGACCAGTTTTTGAGCCATAGAAGCCTACGCATATGTACTATAGACAGCGTAAGGCGGGAGGCCTGATGGACTGAATCCTTTATGGCGTCAACCGCAAAGCCTAAGGCTCTAGGTAGATCAGCTAGGGCAAGGCCTGCTGATCTGTCAAGTCCCTCAAGACCTGTTTCAACTGATCCTTCACTGCTTAGCAGACCTCACTGCTGGTTGTGTCACCAAGCTTGCTGTAGAAAGAAGCAGACTTTCATAAGGACTCCAATCTTTTATCTATTGGGTTCTTGAACATTTGGACATTATCCACTGGACATGTCAGTGATTTATACATACAAGAGATGGCTGCGTCCACTGTAGGGACCTTCCATTTTTTGATGAACTTATCCTCCATGGGATAGACCACCGGAAATCTCTTGGGGGAATAAATATTTTCTCAGGACGTTCCCAATCCTGGTAAATGAGCCCTTTCAGTAAAGGGTGAAGTGGAAAAGAACAGACAGTCTGGGGGCTTCTAGCGACCCCAACGAGGATACAGTAGTGGTTGATGGTTCCGCAAGGTTCATTTTTAAATGCTGATTGGACCATGTTAGTCAGAGACGGAACCCATAATCTTTCAGCTTGAGATGCTGAGAAAAGGTTCCCCCACTGTTGATTCCTCTATAACAGAATCAACCTCATCCTGATCCCCTTCAGGCAGGTCGATCCCTGTATGGGACTGTTGCTCTGCTAACAGGCACTCTGAAGGAGGAGACGGAGATCGGGCGTGCTTTCCCTGACAGGGAGGCAGCGATCAATGTTGACAATCTCTCTCTAATCCTCCCAGAGCTGAGGAAAAAACCTCCTCTGTTACATACACAGGAGCAGGTGAACTGAGGACAGCCACAGTACCAAGTACCCCTGCGGGATCTCTACGGTCACTTACCTCTGAACTTCAGGGGAGACTGGTGCAGCAGAAGCATGCCCAAGAACCTCAGAGCCCGATGAGACCCCCTTCGCTTCCTGGAAGATTCAGTTCCGGAGCTTCTGGACGGCATATTCCTAAGCCTAAAGCTGAGGTATTCCAGCCGTAATACACCACTTTTACTGAGAATAGTCTAGCACAATTGCTGCTATATCACAGTTGGTGTCTACTAAAGTGCCTTTCTAGGGGATGCCTGCATCAACCGCCTCTGTGTGCCTTTATACTGTTGCTAGCTCTGTCTGTGCACTTCAATAGCCAGCTATAATGTGCTTTAAAACACGCTGGACGCCCGCACATGCGCAGTAGCGCCGCGGCGCACACCTGAGCGTCATCCACCCGCTCCGCCCCTTTTCCAGATCGCCTCTATATATAGAGGCGCGTGCCCGCGCACGCGCGCGGGCACGTGCGCCTTCGGCGCCTTTTTTGAAAACAATAAGGAGCTAGATGGGAGCCAGGGTCCCTTTGCCGCAGGGCCCGGGGATGGATGAGCGCAGCAACAGGGCAGAGGAGACAGCTTCCCAGCAGAGAACATACCAACTGCCTGGATTTGATTCTGGAAGAAAAAAACCCACATTACAAGAAAAAGAACCATAGCGGCCTCTAGTGTCTAACACAGGTACCGCGGTCTTACATTTTTTTTTTTTTTCTTGCCTACTATTAAAATTTTTACATTTTCTCAGTAGTAACAGGCATGCACAGAATATTAGCGGGAATACCTTAGGTAACAGGCAGAAAGACAAAATAGGCTTGGGGGTCCCTCAATAGAACCAAGTTCCCGAGGGCCCCCACTTACCTTTTCCTCGCCGCAGGACTCTGTTTGGTCCACAGAAGCCCAAACTTCACCTATCATGGCAGGCATTGTAATCAAACCTTCAGGGACCGGGTTCCCAAGGATTCCACTCCCCTGGACCTGTATAGCACCCTGCACAGAAAACATCTTGGTCGTGGGTATGACCAGAGCTCTGGATCCCAGGGTCCAGCCCTCCTAAGAGAGGCATTACAGGCAAAACCTTGCTCTTCTCTTGCAAGGCCCGGGTACCGACCGTTTAGCTATGAAGCTTTTTTGGTCGGATCCGGAATAGCTTACTGAGGCCCAAAAGAACCTGTACGCAAGCTCAGTGAAAAACACATGTTTCTTCTTGGCCAACACCTTAGACACTGGCAAAAAACTGAGGTGCTCCCGGATGGGAGGGGCTTATATAGGGGAGGGTACTTCCGGTTTTGGAAGTTGCCAGTGCCAGCACCTGAAGGTATCTATATAACCCATTAGTAATGACTATGTCGCTCTGTGTCCCGTGATGTACGAGAAAGAAAAGAAGTACTCTTGATGAAAGCAAGAATTAGCCTTGCTGTCAAAAATTGCAATGATATTGACCTGTCAAACAGGTGCAGAAAAATATATTTTTGGGTGTAGGTGGCGACTTCACACTATAACCCCATAAGAGGTACTCCTGATGAAAGCAAGAAGTGCCCTTGCTGTCAAAAATTGAAATGATATGCACCTGTCAAACAGATGGAGAAATTTTTTTATTTGGGTGTCGGTGGGGCCTTCATACTGTAACCCTATAAGATGTACTCTTGATGAAAGCAAGAATTGGCCTTGCTGTCAAAAATTGCAATGATATGCACCTGTCAAACAGTTGTGGAAATATTGGTCTTTGGGTGTTAATTGTGCCCATGAAACCTACACCAAAAACATTCTTCCAGATGAAATCAACACCCACAATGCTAGGCAGCCTAGTAGTCCTACAGAGATTTTACATCCCAAAAACACTTAATCAGCGACATCGGTATCAGGGGCTTCACAGCTGCTGGTAATCCAGGACTGATTTATTTTTATAAATTTCAGACGGTCCACAGAGTCTGTGGACGGACGCATTCTATTATCAGTAACAAAACCTCCAGCAGCACGCCGGGAAGCATGCTGGATGCAGGGCAGACCAGCAGCTCAATTGCATACTGGGAAAGTTCTGGCCAGTGGTCTATTCTCATGACCCAGTAAGCCAGTGGATCATCGACTGGAAAGCTCTCCATCTCTGTTTTTGCCCTTAGATAATCATCCACCATGTGATGCAGACACTGCCGATAGGATGTGGAAGCTGACAGCCCTGGGCGGTGAGGACTAAAAAAATTGTGAAATGCATCACTTAGGCGACCGCCTTCTCCATTGCTCCTCTCTTGATGAACAGAAGCCTCAAAACTATGTTTTCCATGACACTGTAACCTACCATAGTTGGGAAAAGCAGTTGATAAACTCCTCTTTAATGTGTCCTCAAGAAATTTAATCCTCTGCACTCTCTGTGGGGATCAGATGAGTTCTGAGACTTTCCCCTTGTAACAGTTGTCAAGGAGGGTTTGTCAACCAATAGTGATCCTTCTCCTTTACACCACATATTTTTAGGTCCTTTTGCAGGCTTTGAAGCATGAGGGAGCCCATGCACCGCAAATTTTCCGAGGCATGAGAAGCTGCCTCTGTGGGGGTCACTAAGAATTATAGTAACTGGAACTGCCTCCTCCCAGCCACGTACTACTCCCAAGTAGGGATGAGCTTCGAGTTCGAGTCGAACTCATGTTCGACTCGAACATTGCCTGTTCGCCCGTTCGCCGAACAGCGAACAAATAGGGGTGTTCGCGGCAAATTCGAAAAATCTATGGGAGAAATCTAAAGTGTTAATTATAAAGGCTTATATGCAAGTTATTGTCCTAAAAAGTGTTTGGGGACCCGGGTCCTGCCCCAGGGGACATGTATCAATGCAAAAAGAAGTTTTAAAAACGGCCGTTTTTTCGGGAGCAGTGATTTTAATAATGCTTAAAATGAAAAAATAAAAGTGAAATATTCCTTTAAATTTCGTACCTGGGGGGTGTGTATGATATGCATGTAAAGTGGCGCATGTTTCCCGTGCTTAGAACTGTCCCTGCAAAAAATGTCATTTTTGAAAGAAAAAAATGCATTTAAAACTGACTCGCGGCTATTAATGAATTGTCGGCTCCCGGCAATACATACAAAAGTCATTGATAAAAAAAAAAAAAAAAAGCGTGGGGGTTCCCCAGAATTCAATTACCAGGCCCTTCAGGTCTGGAATGGATATTAAGGGGAACCCCGCCGCAAATTTAAAAAAAATTGACGTGGGGTTCCCCCAAATATCCATTCCAGGCCCTTCAGATCTGGCATGGATTTTAAGGGGAACTCCACCCCAAATTTTAAAAAAAATGGCGTGGAGTCCCCCTAAAAATCCATACCAGACCCCTTATCCGAGCACGCAACCTGGCCGGCCGCAGGGGAAAAGGGGGGGACGAGAGAGCGGCCCCCCCTCCCTCCTGAACCGTACCAAGCCACATGCCCTCAACATGGGGAGGATGTCCCCATGTTGATGGGGACAAGGGCCTCATCCCCACAACCCTTGCCCGGTGGTTGTGGGGGTCTGCGGGCGGGGGGCTTATCGGAATCTGGAAGACCCCTTTAACAAAGGGGACCCCCAGATCCCGCCCCCCCCATGTGAATTGGTAAGGGGTACATTGTACCCCTACCATTTCACGAAGAAAGCGTAAAAAAATGTTTAAAAAAACACACAAACACCTTGAAAAAGTCCTTTATTAAAAAAATAAATAAATAAACATTCCAGCGGTGAAATCCAGTGTCCCGCGGCGATCCCGATGTCCAGCGCTGTCCGTCATTGGTTGTGCCTGAGCGGACCTGATGGGGAACTCCCTCTCAGTATTTTAAATGTATAGACCCGCCCCTTCTAATGTTCCCCATCAGGTCCGCTCAGCGGACGAGATGCAGAACATGAGAAGGGGCGGGTCTATACATGTATTACCAAAGTGAGAGCAGTTCCCCATCAGGTCCGCCCCCTCGGTATGTCGGACCCGCCTACGTCATTGGCTTGAGCGGGGAACTTCCTTCACTATGTAATTTAAATTTACATAGTGAAGGAAGTTCCCCGCTCAAGCCAATGACGTAGGCGGGTCCGACATACCGAGGGGGCGGACCTGATGGAGAACTGCTCTCACTTTAGTAATACATGTATAGACCCGCCCCTTCTCATGTTCTGCATCTCGTCCGCTGAGCGGACCTGATGGGGAACTTTAGAAGGGGCGGGTCTATACATTTAAAATACTGAGAGGGAGTTCCCCATCAGGTCCGCTCAGGCACAACCAATGACGGACAGCGCTGGACATCGGGATCGCCGCGGGACACTGGATTTCACCGCTGGAATGTTTATTTATTTTTTTTTTTAATAAAGGACTTTTTCAAGGTGTTTGTGTGTTTTTTTAAAAAAAAAAATTACGCTTTCTTTGTGAAATGGTAGGGGTACAATGTACCCCTTACCAATTCACATAGGAGGGGGGCCGGGATCTGGGGGTCCCCTTTGTTAAAGGGGTCTTCCAGATTCCGATAAGCCCCCCGCCCGCAGACCCCCACAACCACCGGGCAAGGGTTGTGGGGATGAGGCCCTTGTCCCCATCAACATGGGGACATCCTCCCCATGTTGAGGGCATGTGGCCTGGTACGGTTCAGGAGGGAGGGGGGGCCGCTCTCTCGTCCCCCCCTTTTCCCCTGCGGCCGGCCAGGTTGCGTGCTCGGATAAGGGGTCTGGTATGGATTTTTAGGGGGACTCCACGCCATTTTTTTTTTAAATTTGGGGTGGAGTTCCCCTTAAAATCCATGCCAGATCTGAAGGGCCTGGAATGGATATTTGGGGGAACCCCACGTCAATTTTTTTTTAAATTTGCGGCGGGGTTCCCCTTAATATCCATTCCAGACCTGAAGGGCCTGGTAATTGAATTCTGGGGAACCCCCACGCTTTTTTTTTTTTTTTTTATCAATGACTTTTGTATGTATTGCCGGTAGCCGACAATTCATTAATAGCCGCGAGTCAGTTTTAAATGCATTTTTTTCTTTCAAAAATGACATTTTTTGCAGGGACAGTTCTAAGCACGGGAAACATGCGCCACTTTACATGCATATCATACACACCCCCCAGGTACGAAATTTAAAGGAATATTTCACTTTTATTTTTTCATTTTAAGCATTATTAAAATCACTGCTCCCGAAAAAACGGCCGTTTTTAAAACTTCTTTTTGCATTGATACATGTCCCCTGGGACAGGACCCGGGTCCCCAAACACTTTTTAGGACAATAACTTGCATATTAGCTTTTATAATTAACACTTTAGATTTCGAACGTTCGAGTACATTGTATTTAATAGGGTTCTAAAGTTTACACGAACATTTTGTCTGTTCGCAGGTTCTGGTGCGAACCGAACAGGGGGGTGTTCGGCTCATCCCTGCTCCCAAGGGTTCTGGGGGGAAAAAATACTAATTCCGCGTACACACGTTAGGAATTTCCGTCGGAAAAACCTTGGATGGTTTTTCCGATGAAATTACGCTCAAGCTTGGCTTGCATACACACGGTCACACAAAAGTTCTCTGAACTTTCGACCATCAAGAACGCGGTGACGTACCACACTACGAGGAGCCGAGAAAATGAAGATTCAATGCTTCCGAGCATGCGTCAAATTGTTTCCGAGCATGCATAGGAATTTTGCGCGTCAGAATTGCTACACACGATCGGAAATTCCGTTGGAAAAATAGAGAACCTGCTCTCAATCTTTTGTTGGTGGAAATTCCGACAGCAAAAGTCAGATGGAGCATACACACGGTGGGAATATCCGACCAAAAGCTCACATCGGACTTTTCTTGACGGAATTTCCGATCGTTTGTATGCGGCATTACTGTTTGACGTATGCCTTCCTCTGCTTCAATGCCTCCAAAACTGCCAGAATCCTCCTCTTCCTGCTCTTCCTCCTTTCCACTTGTGTGTTCTGTGGCATAGGAACAATGATGTCTGCATAAATTGGGCCTTGAGAGGAAAGGAAGTCCTCCTCTTTCTCCCGCTGCTCTGTCTCGAGTGTCCGGTCCATAATGACACACAGAGTCTGCTCCAGCAGGAACACACCAAGGAGTGTGTCACTGATGCATGCATTGTCATGGCTCACCATCCTTGTTGCCTTCTCAAATGGTGACAGTACAGTGTATGAATCCTTTATGAGCAGCCATTGGCGTGGGAAAAAAAGCTGAGCCGGGCTGAGCCTGTCGTTGTACCATACTCACATAGATACTCGTTGATGGCCCTCTGCTGCATGTGCAGCCACTGCAGCATTGCCAAAGTTGAGTTCCACCTGGTGGGCATGTCACAAATAAGGCAATTTACAAAATGAGAGCTGCAAGAATCTCTTTTCCGGTGTGTGTTAAACTTGTAATAATGCAATAATGCAATAAGTGTTCACTAACGCACAGAAATGTACTGCGTTAAACACCACGTAATGTAACGCACTGAACTATACTGCAATAAACGGAAAGTAACGCACTGAAGTATAGGCGGTAAACTTGCACTAATGCACTGAAATATAAAGCGTTAAACTTGCAGTAACGCACTGAAATATACGGCATTAAGCTTGCAGTAACACACTGAACTATACTGCATTAAACGGAAGGTAACGCACTGAAATATACTGCGTTAAATGTGTACTAACGCACAGAAATATACTGCGTTAAATGGCACGTAACGCATTGAAATATACGGTGTAACACTTGCAGTAACGCACTAAAACATACAGCGTTAAACTTGCAGTAATGCACTGAACTATACTGCATTAAACGGAAGGTAACGCACTGAAATATACAGCATTAAACTGGCAGTAACACACTGAAATATACTGCGTTAAACATGCACTAACGCATTGAAATATACTGCATTAAACTTGCAGTACTACACTGAAATATACAGTGTTAAACTTGCAGTAATGCATTGAAATATACGGCATTAAACTTGCTGTAACACACTGAAATATACTGTGTTAAATTTGTACTAACGCACAGAAATATACTGTGTTAAATAGCACGTAACGCATTGAAATATACAGCGTTAAACTTGCAGTAACGCACTGAAATATACAGCGTTATACTTGCATTAATGCACTGAACTATACTGCATTAAACAGAAGGTAATGCACTGAAATATACAGCATTAAACTGGCAGTAACTTACTGAATTATACAGTGTTTAACTTGCATTAATGCACTGAAATATACACCATTAAACTTGCAGTATGGCACTTAAATACACTGTGTTAAACTTGCAGTAATGCACTGAACTATACTGCATTAAACGGAAGGTAACGCTCTGAAATATATGGCGATAAACTTGCAGTAATGCACTGAAATATACTGCGTTAAACATGCACAAACACACTGAAATACACGGCATTAAACTTGCAGTAATGCAATGAAATATACAGTGTTAAACGTGTAGTAACGCACTGAAATATACTGCGTTAAGCGTGCAGTAACGCACAAAAATGTATTGCGTTAAACAGTATGTAACGCACTGAAAAATACGGCTTTAAAGGAAAGGTAATGCACTGAAATATACGGAGCTATACTTGCAGTAACACACTGAAATATATGGTGTTTAGCCTGCACTAACGCACAGAAATATACTACGTTAAACAGCACAAAACACACTGAAATATACAACGTTAAACTTGCAGCAACGCACTGAAATATACTTCATTAAATGGCATGTAACGTACTGAAATATACAGCGTTAAACTTGCAGTAAATAAACTTTGTTAAATGGTCACTACACTCACACTGACTGAATTATCCCTAGATTCACACTAATGTAAAGATGAATGGTGGTCATACTACACTCACACTGATTGAACTTTCCCTAGATTCACAGTAATGTAAAGATGAATAGTAGTCACACTACACTCACCCTAACTGAACAATCATATTTATTATAGAAAAAAGTAACAAAATAAAGTCTATAAAGCTGTATATGTGAAAATGAGACTAGAACACTATCTTCTAGCTCAAAAGTTAAAACAAAATATTATTTTCTTGGTCTTAACTATAAGAAATAAAGAAGAAAACTTTGCCCAAATACAGTCCTCCCTTTCATGCCCAATGCTATCCATGTGTACTAAAAAGAAAAATACTTAAAAAAAAAAGTGATGAGTGTAATAGAATGTATAAATAATCAACTCCATTTTTAAGTAGAAATGAACTTTGACATACTTAGCTTAACTCATAGTTTGCATAGAGTCACACCCTGCTAGTCATTGTGGTTAAGCATGTAGTAGCCTGATTGTATAAGAAAAGCCCTTTGCTAAACTAAATTCAGCAGTATAATATAAGATAAGAATATACTGAGTTTGTATTATTTTTAGAAACGTATGTGTTAAGACATTGTCCCTCCTATCTTTCTTTTACATAAAAGCCACTCAAAATTCAATAAAGGCCAGAGATCTAATGAACACACTCAAATCTGTTTCCATGTGTCATTTTGATTTCTCACGGATCCGGGGGTCACTGAAAATGATCTTGCATTTACCTGAAGTACACCTGGGTGGCGATATCACCTGCTTCAGATGGTGGCAGTGGTGGAGATGAAAAAATCACCTTTGGTAAGAAGAATCTTTTTGTCTTTTAGACAGACTGTTTTCTCTTACCTTAGCTCTGATTTAAATTTCATCTAGAACTTAGAAGAGGGATACGAACCACACCTTGGTGTATAGGGGATTTTTTGGGAAGATCCGCCTTTGAAAGTACCTTTGAGAAGGTCCTAATTAATTAGAAGCGTTTTGGTAACACTGTAAAGTACCTTTGAGAAGGTCCTAATTAATTAGAAGCGTTTTGGGAACGCTGTAAAGTACCTCTCAGAAGGTCCTAATTAGAAGCGTTTTGGGAACGCTGTAGAAAAGTGTACACGACAGTCCTTTTGGCAAGGAGCTGAAATGGTAAATGAGGATTATATTTCGGTGACCCAACCTACTTTCGCTTTTCTATCTGTCGCATAGATGTAATAAGATAATTTGTTGTGTAGATACACTGACTGTAGGGGGCGGTTTGTACCATAGAAATGCAGTCCGTATGCGTTCCAGTGCGTTTTTTTTGTGCATTTTTTATGCAGTCCAGTGTTTTTTCACCCCTCCAGTGCGTTTTTTATGCATTTTTGCAGCGTTCCAGTGCAGGAAGGTTGCAGCATGCTTGAACTGAAGTGCACTGGAACTGCAAGCACTGGTGTGAACTATGCCATTGAAGACCATATAACCTGCTTTCCATGCGTTTTTTTCAGAATTTTTATTTTATTTTTTTAAAACTCACTGGACTGCATGTGGTGTGAACTGGCCCTAATGTTAAACAGTCAAAGTGGTCTACAGTATTAGAAATCTCCCTTGCTTATATCCAAATATCGTGAGAGTGGTAAGTACTTTTGTATGTATGATAAATGTTGTCGCTGTGGTGCAGATGGGACAAAGGTTTTTTTTGCTATACTATACAAGCCAAGGTTTTAAGAAGGGAAATTTGTTGTTAGTATAGGGAATTCTCTTCCATCTGCTCAGAGACAAATGCTTACATTTTATGTGTTTGTTTGTTGTTATCTTGGAATTCCAATTTAAAGTATAAGTTGTTTTTTCTTCTGAATGCAAACGGATTGTTGAGTAATTGATATGTCCTTTGATCCCGCCAAGTAGGAGAGCGTTGCTAAAGTGGGCAGGTGAGAGGGACAGAGTAGGGTACTCATCTGTGTGTGGTGCTTTATTTGAGTGATTCCTCCTATCCAAAGTATTGTTTAGCACAATACACAGAGGTATATGTCCGCTTGCATAAATCTGCTATTTCACTTCAAGTGAAAGAGGGGATCAAACAACCGACCATACCTTCGTCAACGCTTTTTGCGCAAAGCATACTGCTATATTTGCATTCCATATTCAGCGAGTCCGAGAAACTTGCTGAGGTGGAGAAAATGTTAAAGAAGGATTTGATTCAGAAAAGTTATCTATATACGGTAGATTTAAAAAAATACATGTTTATTGTTAAAATGTTGCAACTATTGTCAGTCTATTCATGAAATGTGTTGGGCCCATATTCCCATGTCAAATGCATAGTTAATTGGAAACATTAAAAGGGGAATGTGACGTCACTGATAAATTACATGTATGCGCTGGTACCAAATGTTTTTTTTTGAGGAATCTGATCAGATACAATTTTTTTTTAGAGTAGCATTTCAACTTATACATGGGGTATTTTGATTATTTCAGTTAGGTTCTGTTTCCACTATTGCAACCCCAGATTTGCGTGATTTGCAGTGCGACTTTGCAATGCGATTTTTGATGCAATGTCATGCAAAAGTGTGAGAAAAGGTTGCACCGAAGTAGGAACAAAATAGTGCAAGAACCTTTTTGCGTCGCTGCGACTTGAGTCGCACGAATTAAAACAAGGATCATTGAATTACATGGGTTTTTGACTTGTCATGCGACTTCGCATGTGTCAAGTCGCACAGCAACTCACAGTAGTGGAGACAGAGCCTTAGAGCCTTAGAGCCTGACTTTGGGGACTGTTTTAATTGTGTAATTGCCTATCCTTACTTTATTGAAGTTAAAAGGTATTGTTTTCTTTTCAGTATCGACAAATGTGATATAATTGCCCTGGGCTCCGGTGTTCAGTGAATGGTATTATGGTTTTGTTGATGTTGAGAAAAAAAAAAAAAGCGAACTTTTGCATTGTATAAGGACATTGCCTGTTACAAGACAAGGGAATGGATATTTGTGCAAATGGTTTTAATTTGTGTTTAGGCTGTATGAACAATGATTGGGGATTTAAAAATGTTTGATTTTCTTTTTTTTTGGTTAAATACAATTTTAGGGCTGGGTTCACACATATGCAGTGCGAGTTTGAGCTCTGTTTTCACAGCTAATTGAGAAAGTAGTTGTTCAGCGTTTCATGTCAGTTTTTGATCAGGATCAGGTCAGGATTGCATATCAGGTCAGGATTTTATACTGTTCACAACTGAATGACATGTGCGATTCAGAAGCGTTCCCATAGAAGTCAATGGCCCTGAATTCGCACGTAAGCCGGACCGCACTGCCTAGAAAACGCACACCTTTTTGGGCAGTGCGGAGTGCGAATGCACTGCAGGTGTGTGAGCGAGCCTCATCCAAGGAAGTTATGTATTCCAGGTGCTACGCCAGAGGAATTGTGGTTGGTAAAGAAAAAGGAAGTAACGGTAAAAGGTGCTTAAAAGATGTTCAAAGGGCAAATATGGAAAACATTTCTAAATGAAGAATGAATGGAGTGGCCAAATGGATGTGAATAAAAGGAGAAAGTGGTTGTATCATGTTTAAAATGTACACAAAGAGTCGTCTTATATTGTGTTTTCTTGTTCAGGGAGTAAAAATTATTAGGCCCATGTTCCTGATAATATATATTTCTCTAAAACTTTGGGTTAAGTAACCAGGATTTACGAAATAAATTGCTGCATATATTGAGTCCATGAGGTACTGAAATATGATGGGAAAGTTTGTTTGAATAACAGTCAGAGTGACTATTCTGGATATATTTACCTTTTGAATTCCCAGAGTTTCAATCATGAAGATATGTTAATGATGTAATGAAGTTTATCCATCAATGTTTTGTTTGTTGCTGATGATCAGATATATTTGAAAAGTTAGGAGGCTGACTTCTGAGTCAGAATATGTGTTTGGGTAAAATGTTCAGTTCTGAGTTCCTCGGGTCCACTTGGGTCCCGGGGATAGAAAAACTAAAGTTGTTTAGGTTTTATTGAAGTCCTGCTGTAATACTGGATTTGAAAAAATGTTTAGTTAAACATATTGAATCTAAATAATGAAGACTGTTGCTGAGAAACATTTTATATTTCTGCATGCTTTTCTTATGTTTGAGTTAATGAGGAATATTATGTTTAATACCTCCAATGGTTAAGGCCTTAATTGATTAGATAGATTCTGTGATTATTCATGTTGGATGAGGAATATCTGCCCCAGCCAGCCAGAAGAAATGCCCATCCCATTCCTACCCTATACCCCATTTATACCCTGCCTTATACCCTATCCGGATGAAGAGATGACTCTTCGTTGTTCATCTTTGTTGTTCATGTTTGTTGTTCAAATGCCATGGGAGATGCTGAGATGAGTAAAGGCGGACACCTGCTGAAAAATATTCCTGGAATGACACCTTGAGGGTTAGCCATGACGTACACCTACGAAATTCCAGTGAGCATCACAAGGAAGTGATCCAGATATGCCAGCCCGGAGACTCAAGTCTAGCCCAATGCATCAGTTCCCGTCTGTCTGTGGATATCGAGTTCTATCCTTACAAAGAGGCAGGGTTTTGGGGTAGAAGGATCTCTGTAAAATATGTGTAAACACAGAATTGAACCAAAAGTTTTGGGAAAAGTTTAGGAGAATGAGAATTATAATGTGGACATTTCTTTTTCCTTCCCTTTCATGAATTTATTGGACATTCAGAAGCCATACAAGAGATTTTTTTTTGTGCTTTTCTTTGGGACAATTTTTTATTTGGCCTAAAGGCTTTCATGCCCCTCCCACTTGCTTTTAAGGACTGTCACGCCCCTCCCCCTTTGTATTTCATGGACAATTGCTATGATGAGAAAGTAGTCCAGGTGCTTCAGGGTTTGTGATTATCACGTTCGTGATAAAAGAGGGGATTGTAATAGAATGTATAAATAATCAACTCCATTTTTAAGTAGAAATGAACTTTGACATACTTAGCTTAACTCATAGTTTGCATAGAGTCACACCCTGCTAGTCATTGTGGTTAAGCATGTAGTAGCCTGATTGTATAAGAAAAGCCCTTTGCTAAACTAAATTCAGCAGTATAATATAAGATAAGAATATACTGAGTTTGTATTATTTTTAGAAACGTATGTGTTAAGACATTGTCCCTCCTATCTTTCTTTTACATAAATGCCACTCAAAATTCAATAAAGGCCAGAGATCTAATGAACACACTCAAATCTCTTTCCATGTGTCATTTTGATTTCTCACGGATCCGGGGGTCACTGAAAATGATCTTGCATTTACCTGAAGTACACCTGGGTGGCGATATCACCTGCTTCAATGAGAAACAAAAAAATTTCAAACTATGAGGAAACTGTGCTTTCTCTTTAAGACAGCACAATAAGGCACCTTTCAGCTATACTTAACACAATATAAATAATGCTATTTGTTAGCGCCATGTATTGAAAGACACTTAAAGTGTTTGTTAACCCATTTATATACACGACTATGCCATCCCCTCTATTAGAGGCTGACATAGCACACTAAGTAAGTCGTTTTCAAAAACGAGCGTTCTAAATACTGAATTTGAGCTGTCTTCAGGCCGGTCACATGACTCAAGGCTGCTTTACAGCTCTGATGGATGTCTTCTGTGGGAGAAGCCATGATCTCCCTCTGCTGTCATCCGGGGAGATCACGTGGCCGCTCATCTCCTCCACAGAAGCTCTGTCTCGTAGCTCTAAAGCGGCCGTGAGTCACATGACCGGCCTGAAGACAGCTCATATTCGGTATCAAGAATAGCAGCGGGGGGGCGGGCTGAGACAGACACAGAGAGGGAGATGACAGGCAGGAAGGAAGGGGTGAGGGGGATAGAGGAAAGCAGAGGGGACAGCAGCGTATGATGCAGGAACATACTCTGACCACGGTGGTCAGGGCTGAGCAGCCCTGATTTTCATTGTGAGTATAGAGAGTGGATACAGGAAGTGCCAGGTTCAGGGAGGTTTTTTTTACAGTTTAGAGGAGGCCAGATTACACAGCACAAGCACTGTGCTGTTTATTCTGCTTTAAGGGACCAGAATCTGTATATATTTTTTGGGGGTTAACAAAAACATTAATTTTGCAAGCTGCAGAAAGAGTTGCAGTGCAGAAAATGCAATTTCAGTCTACAATCTTGTTTGCTTCATACCTTAAAGGGTAAGTTCACCTTTACAGAAAAATCTGTAAGGTGAACTTACACAGGCCCCCCTCCTTACCCCCTGCCGGTCCCGCTGACCTGGACCGCGGCAATCTCCAGTTCTAAGTCCTGGTATGTCTGCGCCAGGAGTCCGGGGCTTAGAAATCCCCTGAGCTGAATGTCCAAAATGTCCCTCATAAGGAGAGACGTTTTGAAGCATTCTAATTGGTAAGCGCCATCACATGGGTGGCACCAACCAATCAGCAGCCACATAGCCCATCCTGTCAGCTATGGAGAAGATGCGTGGATGCAGAGAGGATTTCTAAGACCTGGGCTCCTGGCGCGGATATACTGGGGCTTAGAACCGGAGACTGCCCCGGTCCAGGCCAGCTGGACCAGGCGGGAGGGTGAGGAGGGGGACCTGTGTAAGTAACCTTACAGATATTTCTGTAAAGGTGAGCTTACACTTTAAGGAAAAATATAGTAATTATTCATTTGAGTAACAATTTTTTTATTTTTTTGCATTCCTGACCTTTTTTGAACTCACAGTTATAAAGCAAATGAAACACTAAGCAATGATTAATTCAAAGTAAGCAGTATCATAAAAAATTGTTGCCATAATAAAGACTTCTATAACCTGGGATAACCTTTAACAGGTGTATGAGGTGTGTACTAACACCCAGTGAGAAGGATTGAATGCCAAAGAGGAATAGGGAAAGTTACAGAATATTATTTAACCACTTCTCTACTGGACACTTAAACCCCCTTCCTGCCCAAGCCATTTTTCAGCTTTCAGCGCTGTCACACTTTGAATGACAATTGCACGGTCGTGCGACACTGTACCCAAACAAAGTGTGCGTCCTTTTTTTCCCACAAATAGAGCTTTCTTTTGGTGGTACTTGATCACCTCTGCGGTTTTTATTTTTTGCACTATAAACAAAAGAAGAGCGACAAGTTTGAAAAAAAACACAATATTTTTTTTACTTTTTGCTAGAATAAATATCCATTTTTTTTAAAAAAATTTAAATTTTCCTCAGTTCAGGCTGATACGTGTTCTTTTACATATTTTTGGTAAAAAAATACCGCAATAAGCGTATATTGATTGGTTTGCGCAAAAGTTATAGCGTCTACAAAATAGGGGATAGATTTATAGCATTTTTATTATTATTTTTTTTTTTACTAGTAATGGCGGCGATCAGCAATTTTAATCGTGACTGCGATATTGCGGCGGGCACATAGGACACTTTTGACACATTTTTGGGACCATTCACATTTATACAGCGATCTGTGCTATAAAAATGCATTGATTACTGTATAAACATGACTGACAGGGAAGGGGTTAACACTAGGGGGCGAGGAAGGGGTTAAATGTGTTCCCTATTAGGGATTCTTACTGTGGGGGGGAGGGGATTGACTGGGGGAGGTGACCGATGGTTGTCCCTATGTACAAGGGACACACCATCGGTCTCCTCTCCCTGACAGGACGTGGATCTGTGTGTTTACACACACAGATCCACAGTCCTGCTCGGTTACTGGTCAACCGCGGGTGCTGGGGGGGCGCAGTAGGAAATGGGCAGTGAAGCTGCAAGGCTCCACTGCCTGTTTCCCTTAGTGAGGATAGCGGCGCGGAGATCTGCCGCGATCCAGGGATCGGCCTCGGGAGGGCTGACTTTGCGGGCGCCTAGGACAGGTAAGTTTCCTTATTTAAAGTCAGCAGCTACAGTGTTTGTAGCTGCTGACTTAAAAAAAAAAAATCGTGGGTGGAATCCCGCTTTAATGCATTTACATAAAATAATAAATCAACATATCAAATAAACTGTAAACGTATATACAAGATGCATGTTGAAAGAGTTGTCAACAGCTGTGCTTATTACCGCCTCATTAAAACATTCTTTTTGATTGTACTTTATTCTCTGGTATTTTTCTCTTATTACTCTTGTATAACTATATTTTTTTTTTAAATCAGATCCTTTTTTTATTTTTATATGCAAACGACATTGAGACAAATTATACAAACAAAATCACAATAAACAAAACACAAAAAAAAAAAATGGGACCCCAAACCATCCCACCTGAACAACCCCCACCCTGCTCTTGGAGTATGTATGGAAGAAAAAAAAAGAGAGAAAAAAAGGACAGAAAAAAAACAGCATCCAATATTACAAAGTATATAGCACCTATTAGTTTACATGATACCTAGGTCATGAATTGAAGCCATATTGACCAGGTAGAATCAAACTTACTCATGGAGTTCCTTAGGAAGTATGTATGTTTTTCAAAAAGAATAATCCTATTGAGATCTAAAATCCACTCAGCTACGGTCAGCGGGTAGGGAGAGGTCCACTTAAGAGCAATCTGTCTATGGGCAACAAAAAGGTGCGCGTCTTATAGTGTTACCAATAGAGGAGGTATAAATAGACGTATATCGCAGTATCCCAATAGACATAAAAGTGGTTAATATTAGTATCCAATAGCCCGTTTAGGGTACCAATCACCTCTGCCCAGTATCTTTGAAGTTTCAGACACCGCCACAGAAGATGTATTAGCGTACCTGTATTACCACATCTAGCACAGGCTGGCTCAGATTTCAATCCATACAGAAATTGGGGAGTTCTATAGACTCTATGGAGAATAAAGATCTGTGTCAGTCTGTGTGATGGAGAAAGGGACACCCGGGGCGAGGACCGAAGAATATCGTCCTAGACCTCCTCGGGGATAGAACCGATATATTTTTCCCAACCAGCCCTAGAGCGAATGGGAAAGTTCAGTAAAAACCTATCTAAAAATACCCTATATGTAGCAAAAATATAATCTTGGATTAGGAACTGCCAGACCACCCGCATTTTTTGAGTGTTATAGAATCTCCAATTTAATGCGAGGGGTTTTGTTCCACTATATTAATCGCCTAAATATGGTATTAATCTTTTTTTTTTATACGTTTTTATTGGGAAATAAAAGACAATTGTACAAGAAAATCGTCAATCGGTTATAAACAATGTTTTGCATAGACAAAGATTTAGCGAGTTGTAAAGATCAAAGAGAACGTAGACAAAAGATAAAATTCGACACTCGAAGATTGACATTGAGGGGTAGTAGAAAGTTGCATACACACTAATCTCACCTAGTGAGAATGTATAAAGTCATCCTAGATAAATATCAAGATAGTTACCAATAGTGATATACTGTATGTCCTGGAGAAATATACTGGATGGATCTTTCTACACGCCCCTATCATTAAAGTAGAAAATAGGGGAGGGGGTATTAATCTTAATAAAGATCCGTATGGGTATCCAGATCGGGGCATTGTGTAAAAAATAAAGAAGCTGAGGCATCCATATCATCTTAATTAGATTGATACGTCCTATTAACGATAAGGGGAGCTTATTCCAGGTTTTACTTTGATATTGGAATTTAGAAAGTAATGGAAGTATATTATTCACAATATATGACTGTGGGGAGTCAGACATAGTTATACCCAAATATTTTATAGAAGAAACAACCTTAAGATGAGAAAGTGTAGATGGCAAGGAATCTGGAAGGGGATCCAGAGGCATTAGCATGGATTTATCCCAGTTTATTCCTAACACGGAAAACCTGCCAAACTCCTTAATATATTTCATTACCGCCGGCAGGGATGAGCAGATATTGGTCAAGAAAAAAAGAAGATCATCTGCATATAATGATATATTTTTCTCCATATCTCCCCTAATCAAACCGGTAACATCGGAAGAGGCCCACATAAGACATGCCAAAGGCTCTATAGCCAGGGCAAAAAGCAGGGGGGACAACGGACACCCCTGCCTAGTGCCCCAGAAGAGTCTAAAACTGGGAGATTGAAGGCCATTGACCCTAACCAATGCCACCGGAGCGGAGTATAACAACAGCACCCATTGGCAGAAGCCAGAGTCAAGCCCAAATTTTTTCGAGGCTGGCCCACAGGTATGGCCATTCAACACTATCGAAGGCCTTGATTGTATCTAATGCCAAAAAGGCATGATTTGATTGGCCTGGAGCCGGAACCTGCATATTTAAATATGCGCGTCTGATATTGAATGTGGTTGGGCATGAATCCTACCTGATCTGAATGAATAATATGTTTAATAACCTTATTTAATCTAGTAGCAAGTATCTTAGCAAGAATTTTAACATCTGTGGATAGTAGAGATATTGTTCTGTACGATTCAGGATGTATCAAGTTTTTAATCCTTTTTAGGTATGACTACAAATACAGATTGATCCATAGTGTCTGGAAGCCGGCCCAGATGAAAAGCCTCATTTAATGTAGGAGGACGGGAAGCATCTCTTTATTATATTTTTTTTATAGATCTCTATAGGAAGACCGTCAATCCCTGGGGCCTTGGAGTTAGAGAAGCTAGCCACCGCTCTTTCCATTTCCAGTCAGGTGAGTGGAGAATTAAGAATTTCTCTCTCTTCTTGTGGGATAACCGGAAGATTAATACTGGCCAAATATCTAGATAGTTCTGTTGGGGTATAGTCAGCTCTAGAAGTATACAAATCCTGATAATAGGACTTAAAAATAGATATAATAGGGCTAGTCTGATTTAAAAACCTCCCCCTCTAAATTCACTAGAGCTGAGACATGTCTAGGTTTGGATTGAGACCTTACTATATGAGCCAATAGTCTACCATTCGCCTCTCCCTCAGCCCAGCTAAGTCTCTTCTGAAAGAAGAGTTTATTCCTAGCTTTAGATTCCAACAGTTCATTCAGCCTATTTTGAGATGAACGCCATGGCTGTTGGTTATCCGGATAGGGATTCTAAATGTACAGGGCTTCCGTCGCGGAGGTATCAGCCTTTGCAAGCTCAAGCTCCCTACAGGAGGCACTTTTAATAATACTTATATTCTGGATTAACATTCCCCGAAGATAGGCTTTTAAAGCATCCCATACAACTCGTATGGAAGCAGAGCCCAAGTTCAGGGACCAAAAATCCACAATTCGAGTGGAAATGGCATCCTCTTTGGGAAATAATTCTAGCAAAAAAGGGGTTCAGCCGCCATGACACATTAGACACCCGATGCCCTGATGTTAGTGTAACCAACAGAGGGGAGTGATCTGAAATCCCTTGAGGTTCGATATTTACATCTGCTATATATGTTATGAGATCAGCCGAACACAAAGCCAAATCAATTCTTGAAAATTAGTTGTGTGTTTTCGAGTAACATGTATGAGCACATTCTTTGGGATGTAGCTTCCTCCACATATCATACAGTCCCAATTCCCTGCATAGTTGTCCAAAGGGGGAGAGATGCTCATCGGTCATTGACCTTGGAGCTGGGCATCTGTCCCGTTTTGTATCAACTACACTATTAAAATCTCCAAGTACCAATATTGGCATCTGGGTTGAAACACCTGCAAAGGAAATGAGCTGATAAAATATTTCTGGGTTATATGGGGGAGGTATATATATATATATATATATATATATATATATATATAAATCAATAGAGGCCAGGATCAACTCAAGACCATCCAACTTACATTGTATAAAAATGTATTTGCCATTTTCGTCTACCATAGTCCTATTACAAGAGAATGCCACACCAGCATAAACCAGAACAGTGACTCCCCTTGAATGGGAGGTGAAGAGTGAGTGGTATGCCTCTCTGACCGATCGGCGCTTCAAAAATCTGGTCATGATGGGTGTGGCGTGTGTCTCCTGCAGACAGACGAGGGCAGGACGAAAAATATATTTAAGAAAAATGTAAAATAGAAAGTAGGGTATTTATATACTATACAATGTTAATATTATGTTGAATTATTTACTAAGATACTGTGAATTGGCAAAAATAAAAACTATTGACCCCATTATTATGGAATAGGCATAGTAATAGTTGGGGGGTTTTCTTGAAGTATCTACTATTATTCTTTATATTCATATGTCATATCTTTGTATATGGTACAGGTTGGATGACCAGTAGCAGTATTTTGTTTTGTACCTATGGTAAATCAATCAATTAGACTACTATCTTGCAATGTTAAGGGAATGAATAATGCTTTAAAAAGACAATCTGTATTTGACTATATTGCTTCTTTATGTACATGTCAGCCACATCTGTTTGTTGTACATGCTGGCTGTTTTTCTAGTTAAAGGAAAAGTATAGAGTATTTCTACTCAGCACATAAAGTATTTAAAGTAACGTATATACTCGAGTGTAAGCCGACCCGAGTATAAGCCGAGGTACCTAATGTTACCACAAAAAACTGGGAAAAGTATTGACTCGAGTATAAGCCGAGGGTGAGAATGCAGCAGCTACTGTAATCGGAAAAGAGGGTCAACAATACCCAGTTGCACGCCTCACTGTGCCCATTGCAACCTCACTGTGCCAACCTCACTGTGCCCATTGCAACCTCACCGTGCCAACCTCACTGTGCCAATCGTCACTGTGCCCATCCTCACTGTGCCCATCGTCACTGTGCCCATCCTCACTGTGCCCATTGTCACTGTGCCTGTTGTCAGTGTACCTGAAATTGAGAGGCTGCGGGCGTCCATTCATTGTTTAAAACTCGCGGTCTCCTCCTGGTCCCTTCCGTGATATGCGTTTCTCAGCAGACACAGTTCCGCCTATCACAAACGTTCTCTCATCCTCGGGCTCAATTTCCCAGCAGACACTGTGTTCAGTGTTCTGCCAATCACGGATGTCCTCTTGTCCGAGGATGAAAAGGCGTCCGTGATTAGCATAACACTGAACACAGTGTCTGCTGGGATGGGTGAGGATGAGAGAACGTTTGTGATAGGCATTTCTCAGCAGACACAGTTCCGCCTCACGGAAGGGACCAGGAGGAAACCGTGAGTTTTAAACGATGGACGCCCGCAGCCTCTCAATATTTTTAGGTACACTGACTCGAGTATAAGCCGAGGGGGGCATTTTCAGCCCAAAAAAAAGTGCTGAAAATCTCGGCTTATACGCGAGTATATACGGTAGAACATTTTTTTACATTTTTGGATAAAATAAGGGAAGGTTGTAACCCTAGTCATTGTGGAGATTTTCCTTCACTTCCTGTCCCATAGCCAAACAGGAAGTGAGAGGAAATCCATGCAAGCTAAGGAAATTCCTTGGGGACCCCCAGGTCACCAGAACTAGTGTCCCCTATTACGTTTATGGGGACAACCCAATATTAGGGATTTTCTTTTAATTTCACATTCAATGATAATGGTAAACAGGACAAATAGAGAGAATGAATCTCCTTAACTGGGGCACAGACAACAATAAAAACTGACAGGTGTTCTAATCCCTCTCCACTCCGAATTTTTCTGCCTTTACTTAGACTTTAAGTTATTATTGAAATATTTATGTTAAAGTGATGTTTGATGGTACTTCCATATTTTGCTCTTGTATTAACCACTTGCTTACTGGGCACAAATACCCCCTTCCAGCCCAGGCAAAATTTCAGCTTTTGGCACTGTCACGCTTTGAATGAAAATTGCGCGGTCGTGTGACGTGGCTCCCAAACAAAATTGACGTAATTTTTTTTACCACAAATAGAGCTTTCTTTTGGTGGTATTTTATCACCTCTGCAGGTTTTTATTTTTTGCGCAATAAACAAAAAAAGAGCGAAAATTTTGAAAAAAATACAATATTTTTTACTTTTTGCTATAATAAATATCCCAATTTTTTTTTTTAAAAACAATTTTTTTTCTCAGTTTAGGCCGATACGTATTCTTCTACATATTTTTGGTAAAAAAAATAGCAATAAACGTATAGTGATTGGTTATAGCGCCTACAAAATAGTGGATAGAATTATGACATTTTTTTTATTATTTTATTTCTTTACTAGTAATGGTGGTTATCTGCGATTTTTGTCAGGACTATGATATTACGGCAGACACATTGGACACTTTTGACACATTTTTGGGACCATTCACATTTATACAGCGAATAGTGCTATAAATATGCTCTGATTACTGTATAAATGTGACTGGCAGGGAAGGGGTTAACACTAGTTAAATGTGTTCCCTAGGAGTGATTCTTACTGTGGGGGGGAGGGGACTGACTGGGGGAGGTGACCGATCTGTGTCCCTATGTACAAGAGACACAGCATCGGTCTCCTCTCCCTGACAGGACGTGGATCTGTGTGTTTACACACACAGATCCATGTTTTTGGCTGTGTAACGGCCGATCACGAGTACCTGGCGGACATCGCGGCCGCCAGGCACGCGCGTCGGCACCTCAGTGACGCGGAGGACTAGTGGCCGGAGGATTTGTGGAGCTCCCTTGTGGCCGTTATTTGTCAATGGCCCGGCACTCAAGAAGTTAAACAGGGAAATATATCTATTAACTAATAGAGGGAACCCTGTATTTGACAATCAAGTCCCTGCCTAAAATTATTGACATAAGATTTTAGCCATGCAGTGCAATTTCAGTGAGATGGGCAACTACAGGATCAATGAAATACAACCATTGTTTAGTAATGCAAATCAAGTAGCAGACCCTGAGGATGAATATATATATATATAACCATTGAATCCATTGTGCTGAACCACTATCCGCCCCTGCTGTGTGCCCGGAGTGTTGCCCTGTGCCAAGGACTTAAACCCTGTTGTGCTGAACCACTATCTGCCCCTGCTGTGTACCCGGAGTGTTGCCCTGTGCCTAGGGCTTAATCCCTGTTGTGCTGAACCATGATCCACCCCTGCTGCTTGCCCAGAGTGCCGACCTGTACCAAGGACTTAATCCCTGTTGTACTAAACTACTTGCACCCATGTGCTACAGACTCCGCAGCCATCGTGCTCATCTGACCTGTCTCCTTGCCCATTCTTTTCCAGTTTTTAATCTTGCAATAAAGAGTTTTGTGACCCCTCTTGCTCTCTGCATGTGTTCTTTCCCACCCACACAATGATATACAAAGCTTTCTGAAAACATTTTAGCACACTGTCTCAGTACTTCACTCAAGACCACCCAGTCCTGGTGAAAGCAGTGGGCTGGATCTCGGGGGAGTTATGATAATATCAAAATGCCTCCATGGGTGGATGTCAGTCTGGAGGACTGGATGTTCTTAGGTAGGCTGCAGTTACATGCAGATCGCCATTAATAATACTCACGTGATGCTGATACTTTCATGTTTGAAAGAACAAAAATCCAAGGAATAAAATGGGTGGGCCAGGATCTAGGTAGGAAAGACCTAGATTATGCTGGATGTCCTCCAGTCCAGTCCTCCAACAGAGAGAGTTCCCTGCTAATCTTGTCTGACATACTCTGGAATAGCCATGTTGACAGATTACTGGGACAGATGTGACAGATGTGTGACAAATGTTGATCACTGGGACAGACGTGGTAGATGATCACGGACAGATGTGTGCAGATGTGCACTGGGACAGATGTGGCAAATGATCACGGACAGATGTGTTCAGATGTGCACTGTGACAGATGTGGCAGATGATCATGGACAGATGTGGCAGATGATCACGAACAGATGTGCGCAGATGATCACAGACCAATGTGGCAGCTGCTCACAGACATATGTAGCAGATGATCATGGACAGATGTGGCAGATGATCACAGACACAATGTGTGCAGATGATCACGGACAGATGTGCGCAGATGATGCGGCCGTGCGATTCCGCTCCTTCTAAGGGACGTTAAGGAACGTCCACTCAAAAGGAGGAAGCGCCCACCTGGCCATTTATATGCAGTGGCTGGGTGGGAAGAAGTTAAAGCAGTATTAAACCCAAAAGCAAATATTTATTAATTTGCAGCTTACCAATTCTTAAATATGATTGCTGCCACAGTTGACTCAGAGAAAATCAAATTTTCTTCAGAGGGGGAACACAATTCCTTCCTGATCCCATAGGATCAACTACCCCTGGTGTTACTACCAATAAATAAATGCCCCATAGTTTGCCAGTAAAATTAAAACCTCAAATTAAAACTAATTATATGGCTTATCTGTCTTCCAAAAACTAACATAAACCTCTCTTCGGCCTTTAATATTGTTGACCACCCCCTTCTTTTTAATAAACTCCACTCCCTTGGCCTCCAAGATTCTGCTCTATCCTGGTTCCCCTCCTACCTATCACATCACCCCTTCTCTCCTCTATCTACACCTCTTTCCTTGGTCACATGACAACTTCCCATGACTTCCAATACCATCTCTACACCAAAGACACACAAATCTATCTCTCTATACTCTTCACCTCTCTCCTTCAGTCTCCTCTTGCATTACTAACTTACTAACTGACATATCAGCATGAATGTCGCACCAGTTCCTTAAACTAAATCTCTCTAAAACCAAGCTGATAATATTCCCCCCGCCCGTGCCCCCCTCTGACTTTTCCATCAAGGTCAATAATGCAAACATCAGCCCCCCCCCTCTCGCCAGGGTACTCATTCACTCACCTTGACTATTGCAACGCCCTTCTCATAGACCTACCTCTCCCTAGGCTATCCCCACTTCAGTCTATCATGAATGCTGCTGCCAGACTTATCTACCTTACCAATAGGGATGAGCAGAACACCCCCCCATTCGGTTCGCACCAGAACCTGCAAACAGACCTAAAGTTTGCGTGAACTTTAGAACCCTATTAAATACAATGGACTTGAACGTTCAAAATCAAAAGTGCTAATTATCAAGGCTAATATGCAAGTTATTGTCCTAAAAATGGTTTGGGGACCCGGGTCCTGCCCCAGGGGACATGTATCAATGCAAAAAAAGGTTTTTAAAATGTCAGTTTTTTCGGGAGCAGTGATTTTAATAATGCTTAAAGTGAAACAATAAAAGTGAAATATTCCTTTAAATTTCGTACCTGGGGGGGGGGGTATATAGTATGCCTGTAAAGTAGCACTTGTTTTCCGTGCTTAGAACTGTCCCTGCACAAAGTGTCATTTCTGAAGGAAAAAAAGTCATTTAAAAGCACTCGCGGCTATAATGAATTGTCGGCTCCCGGCAATACAGAGAAAAGTCATTGATAAAAAAAAAATTAGTGGGGGTCCCCCCAAATTCAATTACCAGGCCATTCAGGTCTGGTATGGATATTAAGGGGAACCCTGCGTCAAATTAAAAAAAAATTAAGTGGGGTTCCCCCAAATATCCATACCAGACCCTTTATCCGAGCACACAACCTGGCAGGCCGCAGGAAAAGAGGGGGGGAACGAGAGAGCGCCCCCCCTCCTGAACCATACCAGGCCACATGCCCTCAACATGGGGAGGATGCTTTGGGGGTCTGTGACCCCTCAAAACACCATGTCCTCATGTTGATGGGGACAAGGGCCTCATCCCCATAACCCTTGCCCGGTGGTTGTGGGGGTCTGCGGGCGGGGGGCTTATCGGAATCTGGAAGACCCCTTTAACAAAGGGGACCCCCAGATCCCGGCCCCCCCTATGTGAATTGGTAAGGGGTACATTGTACTCCTACCATTTCACAAAGAAAGTGTAAAAAAAAAAAAAAAACACACAGACACAGTTGATGGACCTTATTAAAAAAAATAAAAATCCAGCAATGTAATCCAGTGTCCCGCGGTGATCCGATGTCCAGCGCTGCAGTCTCCACTCCACAAGAAACGTCATTGGCTGAGTGGACCTGATGGGGAACTTCCTCCGTAGTGTAATAAATTAATAGACCCCGCCCCTTCTCAAGTTCCCCATCAGGTCAGCTCAGCCAATGATGTAGGGGTCACCTTCACTGGGTGTAAGGCTGAGCAGACCTCATTGGGAACATGAGAAGGGGCAGGTCTATTAATTTATTACACTGCGGAGGAAGTTCCCCATCAGGTCCAGTCAGCCAATGACGTAGGCGGGGTCTGTGGTATGAGGGGGCGGGGTCACCCAATGAGGGACCCCCAAAGCATCCTCCCCATGTTGAGGGCATGTGGCCTGGTACGGTTCAGGAGGGGGGGGCGCTCTCTCGCCCCCCCTCTTTTCCTGTGGCCTGCCAGGTTGCGTGCTTGGATAAAGGGTCTGGTATGGATATTTTAGGGGAACCCCACTTATTTATTTTTTATTTGATGCAGGGTTCCCCTTAATATCCATACCAGACCTAAAGGGCCTGGTAATTGAATTTGGGGGGACCCCCACTAATTTGTGGCCTGGTACAGTTTAGGAGGGGGGGCGCACTCTCGTCCCCCCTATTTTCCTGCGGCCTGCCTGGTTGCGTGCTCGGATAAAGGGTCTGGTATGGATTTTTGGGGGGACCTCCATGCCATTTTTTTTTTCAATTTGGCCTGGAGTTCCCCTTAAAATCCATACCAGACCTGAAGGGTATGGCCGTTTTTAAAACTTTTTTTGCATTGATACTTTTACAGGGTGTTCCGCGGCTTTTCGAATTTGCCGCGAACACCCCAAATTGTTTGCTGTTCGGCGAACGTGCGAACAGGCAATGTTCGAGTCGAACATGAGTTCGACTCAAACTCGAAGCTCATCCCTATTTACCAACCACTCAGTGTCTGCCACATCTCTCTGGCAAATCCCTACACTGGATTTTAATTGCCCAGCAACTTAAATTCAAAACACTGTATATACTCGAGTATAAGCCGACCCGAAAATAAGCAGAGGCACCAAATTTTACCACAAAAAACTGGAAAAACTTATTGACTCGAGTATAAGCCTAGGGTGTCCATCTGCATGCCTCGCTGTTCCTCACTTTGCCTCACTGTGTCCATGTGCATGCCTCACTGTGTCCATGCCTCACTGTGCCCATGCCTCACTGTGTCCATGCCTCAGTGTGTCCATGCCTCACTGTGCCCATGCCTCACTGTTCCCATGCCTCACTGTGCCCATGCCTCACTGTGTCCATGACTAGACTGACGTTTAACATGGGAGTCTATGGAAGGGGTGCCCAGCTTTGAAAAATCGGTGCTCCCAGGCCATAGGTCCCCCAGACAACAAAATTTTGTAGAGGAGAAATGGGGCTACATGTGTGCCAAGTTTCGGGTCCAGGGGACCTACGACCGGCCGGTACCGGGTCCCCAAAGTCACCAGAGAAATTACCAATTAACATGGGAGTCTATGGAAGGGGTGCCCGGCTTTGAAAAATCGGTGCTTCCCGGCCGTAAGTCCCCCGAGCAAATTAATTTGCACACTTGTAGAGGAAGAGTGGGGCTACATGTGTGCCAAGTCTGTACCGGGTCCCCAAAGTCCGGGAGATCAGGCGCAAAAAGGTGACTCGAGTATAAGCTGAGGGGGAAATTTTCAGCACAAAAAAATGTGCTGAAAAACTCAGCTTATACTCGAGTATATACGGTACTAACCTGCCCTGAGCTACATAGCCAATCTTGACTCCAAATATCACCCAAACCATCCTCTCCGCTCATCTCAAGACCTCCTGCTCTCAAGCTCCCTTGTCTCCTCCTCCCATACTCATCTCCAGGACTTCTCTGAGGCCGCTCCCATCGTCTGAAACTCTCTACCTCAATCTGTCCGGCTATCTCCTACTCTGGCTGCCTTAAGGCGATATCTGAAAACTCATCTCTTCAGTGAAGCCTATCAAACTTCCAACTAATCTTTTTTCCATCAGCTCACCCCCCCCCCAGTTATAACCTTTTGTACCACTTGCCCCACCCTATTAAATTGTAAGCTCTTATGAGCAGGACCCTCTTAACCGTCTTGTATTTTAGCGTATTTTAACTGTACGGTCTCCCTTTTATATTGTAAAGTGCTGCGTAAACTGTTGGTGCTATATAAATCCTATATAATAATAATAATAATAATAATTAAAAAAAAAATGACATAAGGGAACACAGCAGTAAAAACAGAGATAATAAAATGTGTTCTTTTTCCCATGCACAGTAATACACATCATGCTCATGAAAAGTTTGGTCTGTAACAATGTTAACTGCCAGATTGTCTAAATAGTTCCCAACAAACGAGTTGGAAAAGTGACTGCAGAATTACACACTCTCTGTAAGCCTTGTTTTATTACACTTCATGTCAAAAGGAAAGAAGTCTCTCAAATCTCTTAAGAATGAAAGTTTCCATTTTACAAAGCCTATAGTAGTCATTGTAAAGGTATATTTGAACTAGGCAATTACTGTAATCTTGGATAAATCATGATCCATATATAGTTTATGAGGCACGCATCTGATTGAAAGAAGCAATAAAAGCAGTTCAGATTACCATTTTTAGTTCTGTCAGCTCAGATAAAGCAGATCTAGCAATGGTTATAAAAGATTTGTCATTGAAAAATGTTACACTGGCTGTTTTTCGCTGCTGCTCGTGGTTCTCAATTTAGAATTCTTCTTTTTATGACAAGCCCACTTTAATTCTTTATGACAAGCCCCTTTTAATTCTTGACCTTTTTATGCACTCTGTGGCTGGCTGCCCTTATAACTGACAAGTTAAACTATGACATGAAGTCCGTGGTGGAAGAAGAGCAAGAGTTTAGCCAAGAACTTTCAGACTGTTAAAGTCTTGGGAACACTGTGTTAGAGATTTTTGCAGAGTGAAAGAATGTATTTTATGGCATAAACTAACTGATGCATTAAGTGAATAAAATGCATTCATGCTAAGGGTACTAAAAGTGTAAAAAAGCAAAATGATATACCCCATGAAACCGAAGCACACACATATACACCCATGCAAAAAAAAAATGGAAAGAGATCCTAACCCTTCCCCACCTAGTGTTCCTGGTTGAGTGATAGATCTTTATACCTTCTGCACAAGAATACCTGCATTAAAACAAAATTATTTAAATTTAATTAAATTGAGCTCCTCAGAATTTGAGGATCATTGGATGCTACAAAGTTAGCTACAGCTATGTGCACACAGCTCTGGGTGCCTCCATGTAACATCAAATACTTTATTCAACTTTGTTCCATGTAAATGTGTAGAATTGTAATTTTATTTTCTATATTAGGCCTATAAAATACACAGGGGAATCAACCATGCCAACATTTTGTGTTTAAGAGACTTTACCTGAACAAAATGTAAATTGTAACTGATATACAGTACAACTACATAATACATAGCAATTAGGTGAATGGTTAAAATGAATACAACTAAAGGGGTACCCTTATGTTCAGAGAATAGTTTAATCTAAAATAAGCTATTTCACATAATTATACCTTTCAAGTAGTGATGAGCCGAACACCCCCGGGTTCGGTTCGCACCAGAACCCGCGAACGGACCGGAAGTTCGAACGAACATTAGAACCCTATTAAATACAATGGATGCGAACGTTCGAATTCTAAAGTGCTAATTATAACAACTATTATGCATGTTATTGTCCTAAAAAGGGTTTGGGAACCCGGGTTCTGCACCAGGGGACATGTATCAATGCAAAAAGAAGTTTTAAAAACGGTCGTTTTTCGGGAGCAGTCATTTTAATGATGCATAAAGTGAAAAAAAAAAAGTCAAATATTCCTTTAAATATCGTACCTGGGGGGTGTCTAAAGTATGCCTGTGAAGTGCCACGTGTTTCCCGTGTTTAGAACTGTCCCTGCACAAAATGACACTTCTAAAGGAAAAAAAAGCCATTTAAAACTGCTTGCGGCTTTAATGTAATGTCTGGTCCCGGTAATATGGATGAAATTCTTTAAGAAAAATGGCATAGCTACCCCATGACCCCCCCCCCCCTACCCCAGCCCATTACCAGCCCCTTTGGGTCTTGTATGGATATTAAGGGGAACCCCGCACATAAAATAAAAAAGGCCCTATATACTCTGAACAGCCGTATACAGGCGGTGCATACAAGACAGGGACTGTAGGTTTGTTCTTATGTAGAATCTGTTTGTAATTTTGAACAGGTACATTGTTGAAGTGTAGCTCCAGCCCAAAAATCTATTTTTAAACTTTTTGGAAAACATAGGTAAGGGTTATCACCCCTGTAACATTTGTTTTGCTGTCTGTGCCCCTGTTCAGAACATTTCACCTCACTTTCCGTCCCAATGACAACTGTTTTTGAAATGTGGTGTTTTTCTTGAAACAAGGATTGCTGATAAAGCATCAGTACAGAGGAGACACCTTTCTCCCATATTTATTCTTACAGGAGAGAATTTTCCTTCCTAGTGGTAGATTTCCTCTCACTTCCTGTTGTCTTCTTGCGTTTGCAAGTAGGAGTCGTTTGTAAGTTGGATGTTTGAAAGTAGGGACCTGCCGTATATACTCTGCAGAAATAGGCCCCTTAGTTGTTGGTGTTGGCACAACACTGTAAGCACTCACAGTTACTCTTGGTTGGTGCTGGAACGCCCTGCTGTCAACTATTATATCAGGAATTTTAATTACATATAATTGTTGAACAGTGGTAGTAAAAATTGGGCCTTTGATGGTGGTGCTGGTGCCACAACACTGTAAGCCCTGACAGTTACTCTTGGTGGGTGCAGCAATGGGCCCTGCTGTGAATTATTAGATCAAGAATTGTAATTACATGCCCCTGTTGAACAGGGGCTGAAAAATTGGGCCTTAGGCACTGGTGGCACAACACTGCAACCCCTCACAGATACTGTACTTGGAGCACAGCAATGAGCCCTGTTGCAAAGTATTGCTTCAAAAATTGTAATGACACGCCCCTGTTAAACAGGGGCTGAAAAATTGGGCCTTAGGCACTGGTGGCACAACACTGCAACTCCTCACAGATACTGTACTTGGAGCACAGCAATGAGCCCTGTTGCAAAGTATTGCTTCAAAAATTGTAATTACACGCCCCTGTTAAACAGGGGCTGAAAAATTGGGCGTTAGGCACTGGTGGCGGCACCCATAAACAAAAATGATCTTCCAAGCTATCATCATCAATCGTATCATTGAGGACTCGGAGGAGGAGGATAGCCAGTCAACATAACAGCACAGGCACTCAGCATCAGCATCAGTCTTGAAGGGATGTGACATTTTAAAATCAATTAGTCTGTTATATCAGCATCAGGTGTGTGGTAGCTGGTGGTGATCCAAGACTGGTTCATCTTGATGAAAGTCAGTCGATCAACCGAGTCGGTGGACAGGCGCACCCTGTGATCCGTGACAAATCCTCCAGCAGCACTGAATGTGCGTTCCGAAAGAACGCTGGATGCAGGACAGGCCAGTAGCTCAATTGCATACTGTGCAAGCTCTGGCCAGTGATCCATCCTCAAGACCCAGTAAGCCAGAGGATTTTCGGTGGGGAAGGTGTCCAAGTCTGACCTTGCCCCTAGATATTCCTGCACCATGTTTATCAGACGCTGGCGATGGTTGCTGGAACCAATCATACTTTGGGGCTGCGGACTAAAGAATTGTCTGAACGCATCGGTCAGACGGCCACCTTCCCCACCGCTCCTTCTTTGACTGGCCGAAGCCTCAGCAACTCGTTGTCCAGGACCAGGAGTTTGCAACCTCCCAGTCTCTGGGAACGCGTTGCACAGACCTTTCTGCAAGGCCTCCCGGAGTTGTCTCATCCTCTGCTCCCTCTGCGACGGTAACATAAGGTCCGCAACCTTACCCTTGTACCGTGGATCAAGGAGAGTGGCCAGCCAGTAATGGTCCCTCTCCTTGATCCGAAGAATACGAGGATCCTTCCGCAGACTTTGCAGGATCAGGGAGGCCATGCAGCGTAGGTTTGCTGAGGCATTCGCTCCGGAGTCCTCTGGGTCACTAAGGACGACATGATCCGCAGCCACCTCCTCCCAGCCACGTACAAGTCCACTGGTTTCTTGGGACTGTAAATCATCCCTAAAAGACTGCTGCTGATGATGCTGAGTGCCAGCCTCCACCTCCATGCTGACACAATCCTCCTCCTCCTCCTCCTCCTCCTCCTCTTCCTGTGCGATGGGTGGGACAGAAGGAACACTGTCTGGGTAAAGGGGGCCTTGAGAGGCAAGGAAGTCCTCCTCTTCCTGCCTCTGTTCTGCCTCAAGTGCCCTGTCCATTATTCCACGCAGCGTGTGCTCCAACAGGTGGACAAGAGGTACAGTGTCACTGATGCATGCACTGTCACTGCTCACCATCCTCGTGGCCTCCTCAAATGGTGCCAGGACAGTGCATGCATCCCTGATCATGCCCCACTGGCGTGGAGAAAAAAAACCAAGCTCCCCTGACCCTGTCCTGGTGCCGTAGTCGCACAGGTACTCATTGATGGCCCTCTGCTGCGTGTGCAGCCGCTGCAGCATGGCCAACGTTGAGTTCCACCTGGTGGGCATGTCACATATAAGGCGGTTCTTGGGCAGGTTCAACTCCTTTTGCAGCTCAGCCAGGCGAGCACTGGCATTATAAGATCTGCGGAAATGCACACAGACTTTCCTGGCCTGCCTCAGGACATCCTGTAAGCCCGGGTACCTGCCCAAGAACCGCTGCACCACCAGGTTAAGGACGTGAGCCACACAGGGCACATGGGTCAGTTGTCCCTGTCGGAGGGCGGAGAGGAGGTTGGTGCCATTGTCGCAAACCACCATTCCTGGCTTAAGCTGGCGTGGCGTCAACCACCTCTCGGCCTGGCCCTGCAGAGCAGACAGGACCTCTGCCCCAGTGTGGCTTCTGTCCCCCAAACACACCAGCGCAAGCACGGCATGGCATCTTTTTGCCTGCGTACTTGCGTAGCCCCGTGAACGGCTACGGAGCACCGCTGGTTCATAGGACAAACCACAGGAAGAGGCCATGGAGGAAGAAGAAGAGGAGGGGGTGGAGGAGAGAGGTGTGTCACAACCAGTAGTAGCATTTTGGAGGCGTGGCGGTGGGACAACCTCCAACACTACTGCACCTTGTCCTGAATCCTTCCCAGCTGCCAAAAGAGTGACCCAATGGGCCGTGAAAGAAAGGTAACGTCCCTGTCCATGCCTGCTGGACCATGAGTCAGCGGTAATATGCACCTTACCGCTGACCGCCCTGTCCAGCGAGGCCAAGACATTGCCTTCCACATGCCGGTAGAGAGCCGGAATAGCCTTCCGTGAGAAAAAGTGGCGTTTGGGAACCTGCCACTGAGGAACCGCACATTGCACAAACTCACGGAAGGGGGCCGAGTCTACCAACTGAAAAGGCAGCAGTTGAAGCGCTAGCAATTTAGCCAAGCTAGCATTCAACCGCTGGGCATGTGGATGGCTGGGAGTGAACTTCTTTCGACGGTCCAGCAGCTGGGGCAGGGAAATTTGCCTGCTAGAATCGGACGTCGGTGTACTGCTAGCAGAGTGGGCGCAAGTACTTGGCTGTGACACACCTAATTCTACACCTTCATTCCTCTCAGTGCATGTTTCAGAGAGGACTGAAGTTATAGTGGGGTTGGAGATCCCAGCTGATGCGGTGCAAGGAGAGGTCCGCTTTGTTCTTTGGTGTGGGTCTTTGAGGTAGGCTTGCCAACGAGCTGCATGGCAGGTCAACATATGTCTGGTCAGGCATGTGGTACCCAAGCGGCTGATGTTTTGGCCACGCGATATACGCTTGAGACATATGTTGCAAACAGCAGCTGTGCGATCTGATGCACTAGCCTCAAAAAAGGCCCACACCAAAGAACTTTTTGAATGACGGGCAGAGGCAGCGCCCTGCACAGGCGGAGCTCTGCGGTGTGATTCCGTCGGTGTACTGCCCTTACGCTGGCCACCAAAGGGCATCCTGCCTCGTTGGAGATGTGCCTCCTCCTCATCCTCCTCCTCCTCCTCTCTCCTATTAGGCACCCACGTGGAGTCATTGACCTCATCATCCCCTCCCTCCTCATCACTGGAGCCAATCTGGCAGTATGCTGCAGCTGCTGGAACATGACTGCCAGATTGGTGTCCTTCTTGAGCATCCCCTCTGTCTGCTCTCACGCTACTGCCTTCCTCTAGCTGGGTTTCATCATCAGACCCTTCGAAACGCTGGGCATCCTCCTGGAGCATGTACCCAACACTGTGCTGAAACAGTTCGGGGGACTCCTCAGGAGGAGGACATGGTGGGTCTAGGGAAGGAGTGACTGATGATTTGTCTGACATTGATACCAGGGAAGACGACGCTTTGGCAGCTGCTTTTCCAGTACCCTGAGCCTGGGTGAGAGAGGATGAGGAGGAGGAGGAGGGCTTGGTCATCCACTCTACCAAGTCTTCGGCATGATGTGGCTCAACATGTCCAGCTGCCGAAAAGAAGGACAAGCGTGTCCCATGGCCATGTGCTGATGACAATGCACCGCGTCCACGACCAGCACTGTTGCCCCCAGACACAGAGCCTGCTTGCCCTCTTTTATTGCCTCCTGACTGTCTGCCTCTCCTTGTTTGCCTTCCAGACATTCTAATAGATGGCCTGCAGGGAGATGGGAAAAAAGCAATAAGGGCTACCTTCAGGTGTCCTTCTCTGTCCCTGGAAACAAGGACTTGCAGAGTGAAAGAAAAAAAACACTCTCCCTACCTACAGTTTTCTGTCCCTAGAAAAAATGTTTTTTTTAATCACAATATAGCACAAGGAAAATTAACTCACTGTCCTTACAGGTCCCTGGAAACAAGGACTTGCAGAGTGAAAGAAAAAAAACACTCTCCCTACCTACAGTTTTCTGTCCCTAGAAAAAAATGTTTTTTTTAATCACAATATAGCAAAAGGACAATTCACTCACTGTCCTTCCAGGTCCCTGGAAACAAGGACTTGCAGAGTGAAAGAAACTGACACTGTCCCTACCTAGAGTTTTCTGTCCCTGGAATAAATGTTTTTTTCAGCACAATATAGCACAAGGACAATTAACTCACTGTCCTTACAGGTCCCTGGAAACAAGGACTTGCAGAGTGAAAGAAAAAAAATACTCTCCCTACCTACAGTTTTCTGTCCCTAGAAAAAAATGTTTTTTTTAATCACAATATAGCAAAAGGACAATTCACTCACTGTCCTTCCAGGTCCCTGGAAACAAGGACTTGCAGAGTGAAAGAAACTGACACTGTCCCTACCTAGAGTTTTCTGTCCCTAGAATAAATGTTTTTTTTAATCACAATATAGCAAAAGGACAATTCACTCACTGTCCTTCCAGGTCCCTGGAAACAAGGACTTGCAGAGTGAAAGAAACTGACACTGTCCCTACCTAGAGTTTTCTGTCCCTAGAATAAATGTTTTTTTAATCACAATATAGCAAAAGGACAATTCACTCACTGTCCTTCCAGGTCCCTGGAAACAAGGACTTGCAGAGTGAAAGAAACTGACACTGTCCCTACCTAGAGTTTTCTGTCCCTAGAATAAATGTTTTTTTTAATCACAATATAGCAAAAGGACAATTCACTCACTGTCCTTCCAGGTCCCTGGAAACAAGGACTTGCAGAGTGAAAGAAACTGACACTGTCCCTACCTAGAGTTTTCTGTCCCTAGAATAAATGTTTTTTTTAATCACAATATAGCAAAAGGACAATTCACTCACTGTCCTTCCAGGTCCCTGGAAACAAGGACTTGCAGAGTGAAAGAAACTGACACTGTCCCTACCTAGAGTTTTCTGTCCCTAGAATAAATGTTTTTTTTAATCACAATATAGCAAAAGGACAATTCACTCACTGTCCTTCCAGGTCCCTGGAAACAAGGACTTGCAGAGTGAAAGAAACTGACACTGTCCCTACCTAGAGTTTTCTGTCCCTAGAATAAATGTTTTTTTTAATCACAATATAGCACAAGGAAAATTAACTCACTGTCCTTACAGGTCCCTGGAAACAAGGACTTGCAGAGTGAAAGAAAAAAAACACTCTCCCTACCTACAGTTTTCTGTCCCTAGAAAAAAATGTTTTTTTTAATCACAATATAGCAAAAGGACAATTCACTCACTGTCCTTCCAGGTCCCTGGAAACAAGGACTTGCAGAGTGAAAGAAACTGACACTGTCCCTACCTAGAGTTTTCTGTCCCTGGAATAAATGTTTTTTTCAGCACAATATAGCACAAGGACAATTAACTCACTGTCCTTACAGGTCCCTGGAAACAAGGACTTGCAGAGTGAAAGAAAAAAAATACTCTCCCTACCTACAGTTTTCTGTCCCTAGAAAAAAATGTTTTTTTTAATCACAATATAGCAAAAGGACAATTCACTCACTGTCCTTCCAGGTCCCTGGAAACAAGGACTTGCAGAGTGAAAGAAACTGACACTGTCCCTACCTAGAGTTTTCTGTCCCTAGAATAAATGTTTTTTTTAATCACAATATAGCAAAAGGACAATTCACTCACTGTCCTTCCAGGTCCCTGGAAACAAGGACTTGCAGAGTGAAAGAAACTGACACTGTCCCTACCTAGAGTTTTCTGTCCCTAGAATAAATGTTTTTTTAATCACAATATAGCAAAAGGACAATTCACTCACTGTCCTTCCAGGTCCCTGGAAACAAGGACTTGCAGAGTGAAAGAAACTGACACTGTCCCTACCTAGAGTTTTCTGTCCCTAGAATAAATGTTTTTTTTAATCACAATATAGCAAAAGGACAATTCACTCACTGTCCTTCCAGGTCCCTGGAAACAAGGACTTGCAGAGTGAAAGAAACTGACACTGTCCCTACCTAGAGTTTTCTGTCCCTAGAATAAATGTTTTTTTTAATCACAATATAGCAAAAGGACAATTCACTCACTGTCCTTCCAGGTCCCTGGAAACAAGGACTTGCAGAGTGAAAGAAACTGACACTGTCCCTACCTAGAGTTTTCTGTCCCTAGAATAAATGTTTTTTTTAATCACAATATAGCAAAAGGACAATTCACTCACTGTCCTTCCAGGTCCCTGGAAACAAGGACTTGCAGAGTGAAAGAAACTGACACTGTCCCTACCTAGAGTTTTCTGTCCCTAGAATAAATGTTTTTTTTAATCACAATATAGCAAAAGGACAATTCACTCACTGTCCTTCCAGGTCCCTGGAAACAAGGACTTGCAGAGTGAAAGAAACTGACACTGTCCCTACCTAGAGTTTTCTGTCCCTAGAATAAATGTTTTTTTTAATCACAATATAGCAAAAGGACAATTCACTCACTGTCCTTCCAGGTCCCTGGAAACAAGGACTTGCAGAGTGAAAGAAACTGACACTGTCCCTACCTAGAGTTTTCTGTCCCTAGAATAAATGTTTTTTTTAATCACAATATAGCAAAAGGACAATTCACTCACTGTCCTTCCAGGTCCCTGGAAACAAGGACTTGCAGAGTGAAAGAAACTGACACTGTCCCTACCTAGAGTTTTCTGTCCCTAGAATAAATGTTTTTTTTAATCACAATATAGCAAAAGGACAATTCACTCACTGTCCTTCCAGGTCCCTGGAAACAAGGACTTGCAGAGTGAAAGAAACTGACACTGTCCCTACCTAGAGTTTTCTGTCCCTAGAATAAATGTTTTTTTTAATCACAATATAGCAAAAGGACAATTCACTCACTGTCCTTCCAGGTCCCTGGAAACAAGGACTTGCAGAGTGAAAGAAACTGACACTGTCCCTACCTAGAGTTTTCTGTCCCTAGAATAAATGTTTTTTTTTAAGCACACTATAGCAGAAGCACAAAACACACTGACACTCTCCCTACCTATCCTTCTCTTTCCCTAAACTAAAGGAATCCAGGTTAAGCAAGAAAGAAATAACAGTCACTGTCCCTGCCTATGCTACTCTATCCCTGCTCCGGAACACACTACACTAGGCCGCCGTGCTGGCGGCCTTTTATAGTGTGGGGCGTGTACTAAACACCCTCAGCAATAATTGGCCACAGGCATCCTGCCTGTGGCCAATCATTGCTCTCCTCGCTGCCGGCGCTGTGATTGGCCAAGCATGCGGGGTCACAGTGCATGCTTGGCCAATCACAGCGCCTGGATGACACTGCGATGGCGTAGTGCATTGTGGGCCGTTCGCGTCACTCGAATTTGGCGCGAACGGCCCAAATCGTTCGATCTTCGTCGAACGATCGAACAGCCAATGTTCGAGTCGAACGTATGTTCGACTCGAACACGAAGCTCATCCCTACTTTCAAGTAAAACAGCTTTAGAACAACGACACTTGAAAATACTCAGACTTGCTTTTAATTTGTAAAGCTCAATCTACAGTAGCACCACTGGTGTGGCGTAAGGTCAAAATCCCAATAAAAGGTGACTTATCATTTGAATTAAACCAATTTCCTGTAAAGGAGTTTTTTTCTTGTGGCTTCCCCATTAAAGTGTAACTGTATCTGAGCAGCACAAACCAAAACTGCTATTTAATTCATTTTAAATATTCAAGGCAAACTCCCCCATCCATCCATGTCTCCATGCTTTATTTTGTGGAGAAATCACTTAGAAAAACACCCCCTAGCATTTTTGGCTGTGGCCATCTTGAGTAAGGGCAGACGATTTGTGTGGCATTTACTTCCTGGTATCCATCTGCTCTTAGTTCAGGCACACAAACAGGAGAGTGTGCTTAGCTAAAAAAAAACTTCTCCCCTACTGAAGATTCCTGAGATGTATGACATAATTTGTCTAGGCATGGAAGCTAGGAAGTGACTGAAGAAATGTAAAAATTGTTTAAAACAAGTAAATATGATATAATTTCCTATCTATTTACTAATGCTAGCAGCATAAGTATTTAAAGGAGAAGTATGGGTTTCCAGGTTTTTTTGGATTCAAACTTACCTCTGTGGAGCATCAGACCGAACATCGCCGCTGGCTCGGTTCTCACAGATCCCTGAGAGGAAAGCCATTGACTGTTAGTCAGCGTCTTTCCTCTCTGTTTCTCTACGCTCATTGGAGAGCTGAGCAGTGGAGGGGCAGGAAGAGGCCGCCTCAGCGGCTCGCTGGTAAGCAGAGACTGCCATCAATTAGGGCAGCTGGCGGATCCAGACTTGGGAAGTCGTGATGACACGCTGCCTCGACTGATGGCAGTGACGTCAGCGGAGAGCAGACTTCAGACCGCTCTCCGCTGAAAACGGGTCAAAGAAGTGCAAAACTAATTGCACTCCTGTGACCCAGAGGAGAAGCCCAGCCTAAAAAGCTCAGGCTGGACTTCTCCTTTAAAATAGCGAATGTTGATTGAGAGAATGAGGTTCCACTTTAACATCGATATCAGACCCTTATCTAGGACACAGCTCTGGTATGGATGAAGGGAATCATTTGCCACTTTGTTTACAAAGAGAAGTAAGCAGCCCTGAGCGGTCGTTTACTAGCTACTCAAACTGTACAGGTTTTTTTTTTTCTTTTTCAAAGTCAGTTTTGCTGTAGGGGGGTTAAGGATACCCCCTGGCATATTATATAGGAGTTTTGCATTTTTAGCGGTCCACTTTAAATGTTATTAAATCTTTCCAGTCTTGGCCAATTCTAACAATCCTTTCCTACATGTAAAAAACATATCTATATCTATAGATAAACATATCTATATTTATATATTTTTGCTAGAAAACTACTACTTAGAACCCTCAAACATGATATATGTTTTTGAAGCAGAAGCCCCAGAGAATAAAATGCAGGGTGTTGCATATTTTTATGTCGCACGATAGTTTGACAGCAGTTTTTCAAATGTAAATAAAAAAAAAAAAAATGTTTTTTAACTCTGCAGGGCTAAACGGAAAAAAAAAATCTTACAGCTAAGGAGGAGCCGCTGTACTTACACTCCGGTCAGTGCCCTTAGCCATTGGCTGAGAGCGCTGATCAGGAGTCGATCAGCAGACCTTTTTTGGTAATGCCCCTTTGACAGAAGCCAGGGAATGGCCGGCTTCTGTTGGACTGGCCAATGCCACCCAACATTCGGCACATGTGTACTAGGATTAAAGTGCAGGTGCCAATCTCGAGCTGAACCCAGGTACGTTTGGCTCATCCCTGGCTAACATGAAGTCATACTTCTCTGGTACCATATCTCATGTAAATGTTGTTTGCTAGATAGTGAAAAAGAGATCCCTCTTCACTGTAAGTAGGAAGTCACACATAAATCCAAAGTATATCATCAGCACACCTTCAAAAATAGCATATTTTTATTTAAGGAAAGCAGTTATCACAAAGTGGCATACATTGGTATGACTCTGAAACAAGGCATGTATTTGTGACTTCCAATGTGCGTAAAAAAAAAAAAAAAAGATGCTTTTTACTAAAAAGTTCAAAGTTCAATCCATTGGATGATACAGATCCCTATCCACAAGGTCAGGATTGGTATAGATATATCTTGAATATTTAAATTCAGACAGGCATTATCATATACAGTATAAACTGTACACCCAGAAACTGGAAAAAAAATTGTGCTTAGTAGGGATGCGTAAGTTCGACTCGAACATTGGGTGTTCGTTTGTTCTAAAACAAACCGAACATATGGGGGGTTCGCGGGAAATCCGAGCGCCGCAGAATGCCCCATAATGCACTGCGAGATCATGCATGCTTTGGCCAATAACAACGTGCTCTGCTGAGGAAGCCATAATAGCATGGCTCAAGTCCCCCCCAACACTATATAAGGCTGCTGCTTACATGGTGGGTGTAAAGTGTAATGAATGAAGGCAGATTATATATATATACAGCCTAGTATATACTCTGAATTTAGTGTAGATTAGATATTTAGTGTAGAATCTATATTCAGGCAGTGTAGTATATATAATATAGTGTATTGAAGAGGTTAAGGGGAACCCCGTGCCAATTTCTTTTTTTAAATGTCGTGGGGGTCGGGGGGTATCGGACCACTCTCCGCTAGTACTTTGGCTGGTAACTCAACCGTCTAGCTCCCTACCTAGAGCCCCATGGAAACTGAATGCCTATTGGCTCAAACTGTTTACATCCCCAGAATGTATAGAAACCAAGATTGAAGTCTTTCTCCGGGCCCATGAGCATTACCTAGACCCACTGCTAAAATGGGAGACTTTAAAAGCCTATCTCAGAGGGGTATTTATCGAGGAAATACACATTGTCAGGAACAACTCCTCTGCCTTGGTAGAGCGGGTGGGAGACCAGGTGAGACAGCTGGAACTCGCTTATGTGACTAGCCCCACTGACTCGGCCAGGGAGGCTTGGATGTCGGCCCAGGACTCTCTGGACCGTCTGCAATCCTCAAAGGCAGAGCGGAAGAGGTTCTTTACCAAACTTGCATTTTATGAGGAAGGGGAAAAAACTGGGCAATTGCTGGCCAAGATAGCAAGGTCTCAAGCACAATCCCCGGCCATCGGTGCTATACGCGCTTCTACGGGTATAGTGGTTAATGCCCCGGAAGCCATTGTATCCGAGCTGGCATCCTTCTATGAAGGCCTTTATGGATCGAGGGATGCCTACTTGGATGAGGACCTTGAAACATACATGGCTAGTATTGATCTGCCTGCTCTTTACACATCTGCCAGAGAACAATTAGATGCACCAATTACTCTGGGCGAGCTGCAACTAGCGGCAAGCTCTTTTCCTACATGTAAAGCCCCCGGAGAGGATGGCTTGCCTATAGAAGTGTACACTCAATTTGGGGAGCACTTGTTACCTGAACTATTGAAGGTCTTTAATGCCGCACTAGAGGGTGGTCAGTTGCCTGGCTCCATGGCCAGGGCTAATATCATTTTACTGTTGAAGCCGGGGAAGGATCCGGTTGACCCTGGCTCCTATAGGCCTATATCGTTGCTGCAGAGCGATGTAAAAATCCTGGCAAAGGTCCTGGCGCGCAGGGTTAATGGGATAATCACGTCTATTATCCACCCAGACCAGGCTGGTTTCATGCCGCAGAAGTCCACCGCCACCAATTTGAGGCGCATGTTCTTGAACATGCAGGTGCAAGCAGACAATGGGGGCCGGAGGGCGCTTTTATCCCTTGATGCCAACAAGGCATTTGATAGTGTCAGTTGGAGGTTCCTCTGGGCGACGTTGGCCAAGTTTGGCTTTGGGGACAAATTCATAGAGTGGGTCAGGCTGCTGTACACGTCCCCCCAGGCGACCATTAGGATCGCGGATAGGATGTCACCGGCCTTTGCTCTGGGTAGGGGGACGAGGCAGGGATGTCCCCTGTCCCCCCTGCTCTTCGCGATCGCTATAGAGCCACTGGCAGCCCTGGTGCGGGCTAGTGCCCGCGTCCGGGGATTCCAATACGGCACGCTGCAGGAAAAAATCATGCTGTACGCGGACGACATGCTGCTGTTCCTGGAGGACCCCACGCACTCCATCCCCGGGGCTATGTCAATAATAGAACAATTCGGTCACTTCTCGGGATTGACCATTAAATGGTCGAAATCCGCCCTGATGCTGTTGGATGAGGATGGTGGGGTAGCCCTGCCGGACTCTTGTCCCATCCCAGTTGTATCTAGTTTTAAATACTTGGGGGTGCAGGTGTCGCCCAGGCTGGGGGACTACTGCTCCCTTAATGTGCACCCATTGCTGTCCCGGTTTAGGGACAAAATTAATACCTGGAACACCCTAAAAATGTCACTTGCAGGTAAAGCCAATCTGAACAAAATGATTTTAATGCCACAACTACTCTACTTTCTACATAACTCGCCTGTAGTGATACACCTGAAAATCTTCCGAATAGTGAACACTCTCTTTCGACGGTTATTATGGCATACTAGGCCCCCTCGGATTAGACTGGAACACTTGCAGCGCGCCAAGGACAGTGGGGGCTGGCGGTTCCCAACCCTTGGCTGTACTACATAGCAGCCCAGTTACAGCATTTGATCGGCTCTATGTCCCAGGACCCGGGGAGCTCGGCGGCACGACTGATGCTATCGGCCACTGGCGCTGAGACTGTCCCGATGGGGCTGGAGGCGCAAATGTTCCTAAAATCCAATAAGCAGACCCCGACGCTCGCACTTATCCAAAAAGTCTGGAATAAGGGCCGACAACTCCAGGGAGTGCAGGGATTCACGGAAGACAGCCCAATATGGGGCAATAGGTCTTATGTGGAATTGGTGAAGCTGCAGCAGGGGCCCAGATGGCGTACCCATGGTGTGGCTCTGCTGTCACACATTTTCGTTAACGGCAGGCTTCTCACTTTCCCCGAACTGCAAGCCAGATTTGACCTCCCAGCTCATATGCATTATTATTACATGCAGCTTCAACATGCAGTTGCTGCACACGGGAATGCGGTGGAATGGGTTCAGTCGCCCACCCCGGTGTTCCGTGTGCTGCACACTAGCACTGAAACGAAAGGATTTATCTCACAATGCTACCAGATGTTACTGGCAAGTTACCTACAGGCATTCCCGAGCAGGGCGGAATCCCTGTGGGAGAGGGAAGTAGGTGCACTGTCAGGGGACCAATGGGAGGAGGCGTGGCAGTCAGTCACCACCTGTTCTTTAAATGTTGCGCAGAAAGTGTCGCAGTTATATATATTATTGAGGGTACATTACACCCCGCTGAAATTATATAAGATGGGTAAGCTCGGGGACCCTGTGTGTGGTAGATGTCAGAGGCACAATGGAGATCTCATTCATCTCCTGTGGAGATGCCCTAAAACCTTTTTGATGAAAAAAAAATGTCGTGGGAGTCCCCCCCAAAACCCAAGGCCCTTTAGGTCTGGTATAGATTTTAAGGGGAATCCCGCGCCAAAATGTAAAAAAAAAATCTGAAGGGCCTGGTATGGATTTTGGGGGGGACCCCCACACCATTTTTTTTACATTGTGGAGCGGGGTTCCCCAAAGGGCCTTGTAATGGACTGGGGGGGGACCCACGCCATGTTTTTCAATGATTTTTTATGTATATTGCTGGGATCCAACAATACATTACAGGCGCGCACAGTTCTAAATTATATTTTTTCCTTTAGAAATTAAATTTAGCTGTGGCATAGTAAAACACATCACAAAGATGCGCTACTTTACATGCAGACTAAGGGGACCCCCCAGGCACGATAGTTAAAGGAATATTTAATTGTTATTTTTTCACTTTAAGCATTATTAAAATCACTGCTCCTCAAAAAACGACAGTTTTTAAAACTTTTTTTTTGCATTGATACATGTGCCCTGGGGCAGGACCCAGGTCCCAATACACTTTTTATGGCAATAACTTGCATATAAGCCTTTAAAATTAGCACTTTTGATTTTTTCACGTACGTGTCCCATAGACTTCGCGTGTTCACACAAATTTTGTGCCTGTTCGCATGTTCTGGTGCGACCCGAACCGAGGGGTGTTCGGCTTATCCCTAGTGCTTAGCTTTATGTACCCTGATGGGAACTATTTTATTTCTGTTCTGCTGCTGAGGAATAAAACAGATGTGTATAGCCCCATACACACGGTCGGACTTCACTCGGACTTTTCCCTGGATTTTTTTCCGAACGGAGTTGGCCGGGCACACCCATAGCATACACACCACAGGACTTTTCTGCAAACTTTCCCAAAACTTTTTGCAACATCACGTGGTTTTTCTGCTCTTTTCTGCTCTTTACCGCCACCCTTTGGTCAACTTCTGCTATTGTTGGTTGATTTTAACATTAGTTGTTTTGTCCATCGGACAAAAGTCCTATGGTTTTCTGTACACACGGTCGGACTTTGCTCCATCGGACTTTTGTTGGCCAAAAGTTTGTCCGTTTGCAGACCCAACTTTTGTCGGATGAAAAAAAAAAAAAAAAAAAGTTTGTCCGATGGAGCATACACACGGTCGGATTGTTGGTCAAACTTGCTCAAAATGAAGTTTGTTGGCCAAAAGTCCGACCGTGTGTACGGGGCTTAAGATTTGCCTATGCTACAAGGTTGCCTGATGCTACAATCTATTTTTGTTGTTAATTTCCACACAGTAAACATATAGCAAAACGGGCATGCTATATTTAAAAGTATGCAATGCAGAAATACAGGTGCAAGCTAATTGGTTGCTGTGGGAAAATTATTTTAGCATGCAGTATATGTCTTTATAATAGTAATCAAATATGCCTTTCATATAGGATGATTCAAACTCCATCTTCAGTTAAAACCCTTCTTTGGATACAATGAAAGAGGACCAGGACCTCTGTAAGGTACTTACTGCTGGCACATGTAGACCAGGAGCAATGGATTCCACAGCAAATGGTCCATAGTGGGGGTCGGTAAGCCATCGATCGCGATCTACCAGTTGACCGCGGGCAGACAACAGTTAGATCGGGAAGACTGACAGTCCTTCCCTCCCTCAGCTTCCACCACCCCCTCACTGCAGAGCAGAGAGCAAGACATGTCACAGTACTGGATGGAGGGCAGAAGCTTCCGGAGTTAACTGGTCACATTAACCAGCAGATGATTGGCTGACAGAAAGATGGGTGGACCTAGCAACCAATCACCAGCTTGTTCATGTGAACAGTAACTCCGTGTGTGTGTGGGGGGGTAATGGGGGACAGAGGAAACTACAGTGGGGGGTGTGTGAAGGAGACAGATGACACTGGGTTGGCAGGGGGGTAATTAAACTGCTATGGGGGGCAGAGGACACTACAGGGAGGGGTGATGGAAAGGGGGTAGAGGGCACAGAACCCTGCTATGGGGGAGGGGGCACATAACACTACAATGGGGGGGTGTCATATGAAGGAAGACAGAGGACACTGTTTTGGTTGGCACATGACACTGCTATAGGGGGAGGGACAGGCAGAGGACACTGCTTTTGGGGGCAGAGGACAATATCGGAGGTGATGTGAGGAGTGGCACAGGACATTGCTTTGGAGTGGCACAGGACACTGTTATAGGGGGAGTGAGGGGGCAGAGGACACAGGACACTACAGGGTAGGGGTGATGTGAGGGGGCAGAGGACACTTCTATGGGGGGCACAGAACACTACAGTGGGGGGGGGCTGATGTGAAGGGGCAGGAGACACTGCTATGAGTGGGGGAGCAAAGGACACTACAATTGGGTGGTTTATGTGAAGGGGCAAAGAACACTGGAATGCGGAGGAAGAAGGCACTACTGTATGAGGGGGCAGAGGGGCAGAGGACACTACTGTGGGTGGGTGGGGGGTCATGGGACACTATGCTGTGTCTTTATTGGGGGCTTAATATATATATTTTTTTTAAAGGGTGCCCCCCCCCGAAGATCTTTGATTTTCTCCATGATGTCCAGGTAGATCTCAGCCTCTGGTCTATAAAGTCAGGTAAAGAGCATGAAATATATGAAGAAAAGAGAGCCAATCCAATAATTACAAAATTCAAGTTAATTTATTAGATCCAAAACATTTGCAAGAAACAAGTGAACTGCTAATGAACAATGGTACTTGGACAAGCGAGTCCATTTTAATATATGCCAAGACAGTGATGCTAACTGTTTGCGCTATCTTGGCGCAAATAGAACCTCAGAGACCTGTGGGTAATCTAAGGAGAGTCCTCAACAAACACAATTGTCGCTGGCCTTGCCTGTAAGCTGTGTCTGAATGCCGTGTGCAAAAAAAAAACTATATGCAAAATAACATATATATATATATATATATATATATATATATATATATATATATATATATATATATACACATATATAGAGTATATTTAATATTTGTTACTTAATTGATTAAAAAGAAAGAAATATTTTATACATATCTTTACCCCCTGGCCATATTAATTAAAAAAGAAATGATGTACAAAACCACAAATTCTCCCTAAAATCTTTTTTTTTACTGCTCTATAATACCATGTAAATAATAATACATTTAAAAATTACAGCATGTTGGATGCTAATTCAGATACATAATCAACACAATTCTAAAAATCAGCCTGTACACTATTTCTACACGACGCTAATCATTTTCTCTATACTTTTACACAGTACTGACACATTTTAGACATGGAAATAGAAATATTGTTTTTAGAGGATTCACAATGCTAGCACAGAAAATTGACCTAAAATTATACAGTGCGCCTTCTAAAGTGTCTCCTTTCTGATGGTTTTGAACTCTTGCATTTAACCTGAATTTCATTACCTGCTCAGTAAAGAATTCACATCCCACATTTTATATTAGTGAAAAAAAGCTTGTATTTCTAAACTCTCCATGTGCATTTAACTTCTACATAATTAATACTATTTTAACATAAACTGTACCTTGGCAGCACTTTAATTAAATTTTGTTACTTGTGTAATTTTTTGAGCATAAATTACACTACAGCTCATTGGTTGTTAAATGACATTTGAAATCATTTATCAGATATATGAATTTTTGCTGAAAAAAATTGGGGATCTGGTGATACAAAGCATTGCAAAGAGTCTAATATGAAATAAAAAAGTTTGTCAAATGTAGAGGGCAAATTGAGTAATTGATACAAGGCTTGATACGCCATAGTGCTTGGGCTTTACTTAAAGGAGAAGTATGGGATGGAGTACATAACTAGTACATATCACATTGGTCACATATCAGCTAATCTTTTTTTCCTACCTCTTTTAATTTTTACAGCATGTGCACATGAACTTTCCTTCAGCTGGCAAAAACGGTCCACTTTCAGTTTGAAAAGTTCTCAGGAGGTGTGAACATCTCCACCAACAAACCAACACACCCCCTGCCTCTGTCCTCCCTTCCCTAAGAGACGTGTCTGTGCTGATAGATAGGGAGGGGGGGAGGGAGGAGGGAGAAGGGAGGGGGAGAAGCTACGCTCTTTGAAGTCTCAGAAACAAGCAGAGGGAGGAGAGCCGACATCAGTTAAGCAAAATGACAGGAAAGGGGGTGGATCCAGACTCTATATTCACAACATTGTCTGGATGATGCTGTATGAAAGACTGGAGAACGTCCCACAGGTATTTATCTAGATTTTAACAGAATGGGGGCACTTCTGAGAGGGCTGGGAGGGTTTATAGATATCAGCAGCTCACATAGAATAAATGTAAGCAAAAAAAAGAAAACCCATACTTCTGTTTTAATGGTACTAATTTTAAACTTACCTCTGCAATCAGGGCCGGCCCTACCATGGGACCCGATGGTACCATTGTACCAGGCGGCACTTTTAGGGGGGCGGCAAATTGCCGCCTGCCCGCCATCCCATTCCGCCCGTTCCTCTCCCCCACTCCACCTTTCACTGTGAAACAGCAGCAGCGGCATTGTAAAGAATACACTGTGCCTGCGGCTGCGGTGTGTGTTCTGGATTTAAAAAAGCTCCTTTCTGTCTCTTCCCCCTCCCTCCAGTCTCGTGCAGTGCGGGGTCCCTGTTATCTCCGACTCAACCTCCCCCCCCCAATCACCAGTGCGGAGTGTTGTGAGAACTGGGGGGCGGAGCTCACTGTCTCCTGTCAGGCTGGCCAGAGGAAGGGAGGAGGTGAGCTGATTTTTTCTGGGAGAAGTTTTCTAGGGTGGATAGTAGTTGCTTTCAAGGTGGTTTTTTCTTCAGGAGATGCAGTGAAGGGTTAACAGAAGTTGACAGAAGAATCGGAGGAGATAGTGAGTTTGAGTGTGGGGGGGGGGGGAGGGGGGTCTGCAGCAGCCCGATCACATTTGACAGATCACTTCTAAGCATGAAAAGTCTGTGCAAACATCCTCCAATCCAATTGTTCAGACTAGATAATGTGAAGTCATTTATAACCATTCATGTAACCTGTATGTATGTGGTGAGTTCACACCTCTGATTGTACAGACTCAGAGCCTGGATACCACAGGGTTACATGAATGGTCATACATTACCTTCACATTATCTGGGTATACAGAGTGCTGGGAGCTCCATTACATAGATCTGTAGTACTGTTGTATGATTTATTGTTGTATGTTTTTAGTGGATGAGTTTTTTTTTTATTATATACATCGCTATCTGACCACTTCTCAGCCCCCAACTCCCCCCAGCTTGCATCACCCCCCCAGACCACTTCATACAGACGTCACTCAGAGCTGCTTCCTACCCCCCCCCCATCATTTCATGGTCACTTTCCTTCCCCTATCTTCCCAACATCACTCCCTGGTCACCCCATAGACACAGCAAGAAATCCCTCCCCATTCTGCCACCGCCATACCCTCCGAAGTCCTCTCCTGTACCAACTGCACCCATCATACCCTCCGAACTCCTCTCCTGTACCAACTGCACCCATCATACCCCCTGAACCCCTCCCCTGTACTAACCGCACCCATCATACCCTCCGAACTCCTCCCCTGTACTAACTGCACCCATCATACCCTCCGAACTCCTCTCCTGTACTAACTGCACCTATCATACCCTTCACACTCCTCTCCTGTACATACTGCCCCCCTCATACCCTCCAAACTCCTCTCCTGTACATACCGCCCCATCATACCCTCCACACTTCTCTCCTGTACAAACCGCCCCCCTCATACCCTCTCAACGCCTCTTCTATACATACTGCTCCATCATACCCTCCACACTTCTCTCTTATGCATACTGCCCCCATTATACCCTCTGCACTCCTCTCCTGTACATACTGCCCCCATCTTACCCTCTGTACTCCTCTTCTGCAGAACCCTGTGCATTCAGATGTAAAGGGGAACTCTGCAGATTCAGATCTAAAGGAGAACTCTGTTGACTCTGATATAAAGGGGGACTCTTGTGATTAACTCCATATGATTAGAAATTTTATTTAATCACAAAAATATATGTACAGGGTATACTAAATAAAAAAAAAATAGCTGTGCATTGCTTTGTACAGAGGTAATGAATTTAATGTACTACAAAAATATATATATATTGGCGTGTGCTGCTAATGTGTTCGGGTTTGGCTTGACGAAAAGGTGGCAACCCTACTCTGCACTGTGAGGCAAATTGTCGCTAACCCGTTCCGCCCGCTCCGCTGTGAGGCAAATTGACGCCCGCCCGCCAGCCAGCCCGCTCCGCTCCCCGCGCGCTCCATTCACCTGGGCGTTGGGCCAAGGTGAATGGAGCATGCGGGCAGAACAGAGGAACAGTCAGCGGGCGGGACAGTCAGCAAGTGAGCGGGCTTGCTGGCCAAACAGCGGGCGGGGGAGCAGAGAGATGACATCATCTCTCACTGCCCGCCCTGCATCACTGCAGTTCCGCCCCCACTGTGCGGGCAGCAGAGAGATTACATTAGCTCTCTGCTGCCTGCCTTTACTCTGGGACACAGCAAGTGACAATCTGCAACGTGTGGCAGGTGACGTTGTGGCAAGTGACAATCCGCAATGTGTGGCAGGTGACGTTGTGGCAAGTGACAATCTGCAACGTGTGGCAGGTGACGTTGTGACAAGTGACAATCCACTATGTGTGGCCGGTGACATCGCGGCCGCCGGCTACGCACAGGTCCTTTTATACTCCTATATACATGTATAGAGCCATGACAGGTCCTCTTTATACTCCTACATACATGTATAGAGCCATGGCAGGTCCTCTTTATACTTCTATATACATGTATATAGCCATGACAGGTCCTCTTTATACTCCTACATACATGTATAGAGCCATGACAGGTCCTCTTTATACTCCTACATACATGTATAGAGCCATGACAGGTCCTCTTTATATTTCTATAAACCGTATTTTTCCGTGGATAAGACGCTATTTTTTCCTAAAATAATAGCCTGTAAATCGAACAGCGTCTTATACACGGTTGGTCAGCCTGGGAGACATCCGCGAAGGTGCGTCGCGGCCCATAGCTTGTCAAGTGGCTTTCTCCAATCACGAGCCGTATGTTACTGACGTCAGCTAAAGCTGGGGGTGGAGGTGGAGAGTGAGCAGATGCGATCCTGTTGGAAGTGGAGATGCACAGATGCAACAGGGACCGGAGTGTTCTGGGACCAAGATGTCAGAAAATAATTAAAGTAAGTGATTGTCTTACTCTGCCAAATCAAACCAAATGTAGCCAGCTATGCAAAAAAGAGCGTGGGAATAGAGCTGCAGAGAAACAGTTTGGACTTGCCTCCGCAGAGTGTATGATAGACAGTGGAGAAAACAGGAAGAACAACCCCTGCATAATATACTAGTATTTAAACGTTACCTGCGGTAATTACTAAATAAAAATGTGTTCTGTTTTACCTATGTGTAAAATATTGATTTCTTAATTTTGGGTTGGAAAAGTGGGGGGCGTCTTGTACATGGGGGCGTCTTATAGACGGGGAAAATACGGTACATGTATAGAGCCATGACAGGTCCTCATTATACTTCTATATACATGTATAGAGCCATGGAAGGTCCTCTTTATACTCCTATATACATGAATAGAGCCATAACAGGTCCTTTTTATAGAGCCATGACAGGTCCACTTTAGTTATCATGATATAAAATGATGGATGTGGGGGCATTTTGGTGGGCGTGATTTTTTTATTTTTTTTGGGGGGGAGGCAGCATTTCATTCTTGGTACCAGGCAGCACAATGTCTTCGGCCGGCACTGTCTGCAATGCTTCAGTGCACTGAAAATATATCAGAAGAGGTTCAGTGTATGCAGAAAGCATCGGCAAAAACTGTGTTGAACTTGTACTTATTAAAATGACTTGGAAATCTTTACCTGTCCTCAGACTGTGACATCACTAGGTGGGAAATAATGACAAAAAGCTCTCAAAGTGAACCAGAAACCAAACACACTGAGTGTGATATTCAAGGCTATAATCACCTTCACATTTTGGAGGCACTTTTCAGAATTACATATGTGAAGGAGAAAGGCAATTATTCAGATTCTATTATTTCACACTTCCTAAAGATGTTTGCAATATTCTGTTCTCTAGCCCAGTCACCCAAGAGAAAAACTGAGCTGTGCTGAAGACAGCAAAAGATCACACAAGTAAGCCTGTGTATGTTAATTTCTCCATGTGTTTTAATTCAGTGAATTACCTGCATATTTTAAAGGGAAACTAACATTTTTGATTGCAAGCTCTCAAGAGTGGGACTCCCCTTAGCTCTCTTGTCTTGCATTGCATTATAACTAAATCAATGTATCTATCTACCTTAAAAATATTAACAAAACATATTTCTTAGTTACTAGATTTAAACTGGTTTTAAACCCACAATCAAAAATGTAATATATGGCAGTTTACCAATCATTGGCTGTGGTGGCTGCATTTGTTTGTTTGTTTTTCAGGCTTTTTTCCTCTTTTTTCCTCTATTTCACCTGATGATCTGGCCAGTGACACACATCCTGTATTAGAGTACATACGCTCTGGATGAAGGAGCACAGAGGCATCCTTGGACAGCAGCATTGTACATCTGGGGGGAGGGTGCACTAGCAGATTTGGATACACTAAACAAATTCAAACCAAACTCCAGCTAACCATTTTTAGGCAGTAACAGCAACAGTTTTGTTCCTTTTGGGATAGAGCTTTTACATAAACATTATTACAAAAAGATGAAAGCCTAAAAAAAAAAATCTAGTGCAGCCATTATATCTAAGAATTGGTAAGCTGCAACACAATAAATGTTTGCTTTTGGTTTTAATACCACTTTTTTGGAAAGAAACAGTTATTAATATTTTTCTTTAGTTTTTTTTGTTTTTTGTTGTCCTGACCATTATACACAAAGAACATATGTATAAAATCAATATATATTTTCATTAACCACTTAAGGACCAGCCACTGTACATTTAAGTTGGCAGAATGGCACGGACAGGCATACGTGGCCCTTTAAATGCCTGCCGTGTGGTCGCGAGCGCGCCGCCATCCCTGTGGGTCAGACCGCGGGTCTCGCGGACTCGATCGCCGCGGGGATCACCGCGATCGTCTCACGGAGGTATAGAGCGGGGAGATGCTTGTGTAAACAAGCATCTCCCCGCTCTGACTAGTGACAATGACACTGATCTCGGCTCCGTGTACTCGGAGCGGAGATCGGTGTCATGTGACACAGAGCCCACCCCCCCTACAGTAAGAAACACTATGCAGGGAACACTTAACCCCTACAGCACCACTTATGGGTAACCCCTTCACTGCCAGTGTCATTTTCACAGTAATCAGTGCATTTTTATAGCACTGATCGCTGTGAAAATGACAATGGTCCCAAAAATGTGTCAAAAGTCTCCGATGTGTCCGCCATAATGTCGCAGTCACAAAAAAAATCACTGATCGCCGCCATTACTAGTAAAAAAAATTTTTTATAAAAATGCCATAAAACTTCCCCCTATTTTGTAAATGCTATAACTTTTGCGCAAACCAATCAATAAGCGCTTATTATGGATTTGTTTACCAAAAATATGTAGAAGAATATGTATTGGCCTAAACCACGAAAAAATATGTTTTTTTATATATTTTTTGGGGATATTTATTATAGCAAAAAGTAAAAAATATTGAATTTTTTTCAAAATTGTCGCTCTATTTTTGTTTATAGCGCAAAAAAAAAAAAAAACTGCAGAGGCGATCAAATACCACCAAAAGAAAGCTCTATTTATGGGAAAAAAAGGACATCAATTTTGTTTGGGAGCCTTGTCGCACGACCGCGCAATTGTCAGTTAATGTGACGCAGTGCCGAATCGCAAAAAGTGGCCTTGGTCCTTTAGCTGCAAAATGGTCGGGGCTTTAGACCAACATCATGTTTTAGCATTAAGTTGATGTTAGAGCTTTAAATCACATAACATTTTTTGTCTTTATTGATTACTGTCTTAGATGTCTGTGCTCAGGTTCCTTAAAGGGGTTGTAAAGGTAAAACAACCTATAATTAATTTCTGTTATTTACATATATCGAATACGTTTATCACTTATTTTCAAATTATTTAATTACCTCTTAAAATAGTATGTCTTTATCCTCCTCCTGCTTTCCTCTAGCGATTCTGTGCTCTATTTCTGGGTTTGCGGTGCGCGTGCATTAAAGCGACGTCACAGCAACAACTGAACTACATTTCCCATTAGGCAGTTTTTTGGTGTATCTCACCTAACGAGAACAAGCAACGTTCCCGTACACCCGCCGCGGCGCTACAGCATCGTAGACGCGCCCACTAACCCCCAGCCTCCGTATCTGTGAAACGTACAGAACATCTCCACGCAGGGCTGTAGTTCAAGGGAGTGGGCGAGCACGATCAACCACCAGCAGGCAAAACGGCTCGATTGACGGTGACAAGCTCCATGAACAAGAACCGGAAGTGAGGATTTCAAACAAGGATTAGTGCCATTTAGAAGGGAAATCAAAGGAACATGTAAGTGAACTAGCACTGCACTAGCTTAAAGGAAGCTAGTTAGCAAATAAAAAATGTACAGCTGTTCTGGCCATTATGGGGGGATATACAGCAACACTAGAAGCTGGAAGCCATAATGATGGAGGAGAACACTCAAAACACCTGTGTGGAAAGTGAGGAATTATAGAAAGGAGATCTAGCCATTGGGGTGTGCAAGCCATATAAGAGGTCAGCTAATTTAGCCTACCAGACTCCAATGTTGCTATTAGATTCATGTAAACTGACCATTTAATGCATACCTGTCAGATATTTTATTATCTTAAAATTAAACTCTTGAAGAGAAACCCCTTTAGGGCACTATTCTAAAATGGTGTCTGGTGAAGTCTCTAACTACACAACAGGTTTCATCTACCTTCCACCCTCCTGTCCAATGAAAAGTGACCAATATAGGTGTTTTCATTGTACAGGTGGATGTGAGGCTTATGCCCCATACACACGATAATTTTTCATGCCTTTTTTTAAACCGACGTTTTTCTTGTCGTTTTTTTTCATGTTTCCTCTCAAGCCTGTCCTGCGTACACACGATCATTAAAAAAAACGCTCGAGCAAAGCGCAGTGACGTACAGCACGTACGACGGCACTATAAAGGGGAAGTTCCGTTCGAATGGCGCCACCCTTCATGTTAGTAAAGTTTGTTGAGCGACGATTCGCGCTTTTCAGCCTCGTGCTTTTCAGTCCATTACTGTGTGATGAATGTGCTATCTCCATTACGAATGCTAGTTTTACCAGAACGAGCGCTCCCGTCTCATACTTGATTCTGAGCATGCGCGGTTTTTTTCACGTCATTAAAGCATACACACTAACTGTTTTTCACGTCGTTAAAAAAAACGACATGAAAAACGACGTGAAAAAATAGAGCATGTTCGAAATTTTTAATGGCCGTTTCTCACGTCGTTAAAAATGCTCTGGAGCATACACACGATAGGTTTTAATGCCCATTTTTAAAAATGGCATTTTTAACGGCATGAAAAACGATCGTGTGTATGGGGCATAAGCTCTACAGTTAGAAAAATGAAGTTCTTAGCAACGAAGAGAAACCAATTTCAGAGGGACACCAAGAGGAGGATTTTCTGGTTAATAAAGGTAATACTGGGTAACTTGTGTCTCCTGCACTTATGCAGTACATCTATTTTAAAGAAATGTTCTCTCTTTTAATGCCACCAAATTTTTATTTTATTTTTCACATTTGTGTGTTGGAGGAAAAAAGTCACATTTTACACTAAAAGGGTAAATGTGGAATTTGGCCAAAGTGCTTTATTACAACAGGTGCAGGCTACAAAAGAAAATGTTGGACCTTACACTAAAGAAGGAAATTGGAAAGGCACAAGAGGCCTGTTTTTGGCCTGCATTAGAAAATGAAGCATATCACAGATAGTTGGGTTAATTTAATGAAGGAGTAGGGCATGACTGGGGCTGTTTCAAAGTAAATGTTCACCACATTCACTAAATAACTGAGCTAAAAGTTCTCCTTCAATTTGACAATTACTTTCCAACTCAAATATCCCCTGTTGCTGTAAAAAATTCAACCCCACTATATTGATTCTATGGGTCTAGACAACATCCAGTCATTATACACAAGCCGCCTAGCTGCAGCACTAGAGCTGACTACACCCATTACACACAGAAGGTTAAGCTGTGCAATCCCTTTTAAATTGTCCAATTACCGTATATACTCGAGTATAAGCCAAGTTTTTCAGCACATTTTTTTGTGCTGAAAATGCCCCCCTTGGCTTATATTCGAGTCACCTTTTTGCGCCTGATCTCCCGGACTTTGGGGATTCGGTACCAGAACACATGTAGCCCCAATCTTCCTCTATAAGTGTGCAGAGTTTTTTGTCCGGGGGACCTACGGCCGGGGAGCACCGATTTTTCCAAGCCGGGCACCCCTTCCATAGACTCCCATGTTAAACGGTAATTTCTCTGGTGACTTTGGGGACCTGGTACCAGCCGGTGGTAGGTCCCCTGGACCCGAATCTTGGCACACATGTAGCCCCATTTCTCCTCTACAAGTGTGCAAAGTTTGTTGTCTGGGGGACCTAGGGCCGGGGAGCAGCGATTAATTCAAAACTGGGCACCCCTTCCATAGACTCCCATGTTAAACATCAGTCTAGTCATGGACACAGTGAGGCATGGGCACAGTGAGGCATGGGAACAGTGAGTGAGGCATGGGCACAGTGAGGCATGGACACAGTGAGGCATGGGCACAGTGAGGCATGGACACAGTGAGGCATGGATACAGTGAGGTATGGGCACAGTGAGGCATGGACACAGTGAGGCATGCACATGGACACAGTGAGGCAAAGTGAGGCCCAGTGAGGCATGCAGATGGACACCCTAGACTTATACTCGAGTCAATACGTTTTCCCAGTTTTTTGTGGTAAAATTAGGTGCCTCGGCTTATATTCAGGTCGTCTTATACACGAGTATATACGGTACTATGTGGTACAAATACCTGCTTAGCTGGATACAAATTGAATGGAATAGTTATGTAGTCCCCTCCCACTATAAAGCTTAGTAGATCCGGCTACTATATACACACCTCATTTAAAGTCCCAAACCTTTCCTTCTGTTCTACCAAAGTTAGGAATGGAGGCAGATGTGTATATGACCCCCATTTATAGTCCCTCAACTCTTCATTTTATGTCAGACTTCCTGAACAGTAGACCATACCTATGCAATGTGTATCAGCATAGCTGCTTGTAGCCAACCATATGTGCACATGACAGGGTGACAATGCATGTGCACTGTAAAAAAAAGTTTTCATCCTATACCAGGAGGTGCCTAAACAATGGCCTTCATGACAGGATCACCAACTATTTAAAAAAAAAACTGTATATTTCAGAAGAATGAAAACCACATTTGAAGTTAAGCTGTACATATACTTTAAAGCCCTGTACACACGATCGGTTTAACCGATGAAAACCGTCCGATGGATTGTTTTCATCAGACAAACCGATCGTGTATGGGACCCACCTGTCTTTTTTCCATCGGTTTTAAAAAATAGAACATGTTTTAAATTTTTCCGATGGATAAAAAACCGATCGAAAACTCTGATCGTCTATGGGCAAGTCCATCGGATAAAAAACCCACGCATGCTCAGAATCAAGTCGACGAATGCTCAGAAGCATTGAACTTCATTTTTCTCGGCTCATCGGAGTGTTTTACGTCACCGCGTTTGGAACGGTCGGTTTTTTGACTGATGGTGTGTAGGCAAGACTGATGGAAGTCAGCTTCATCGGATTTCCGATGGACAAAACCATCGGATTGGAATCCATAGGATATCCGATCGTGTGTACGAGGCTTAAGTCTGCCCCTATCAAATTATTTTAATCAAAGGAGGTGCTGTGAGGAGTTATATCCATACTTTGCAGTTGGTGATTCAGCTTACTTTCAGGAAAAGAAATATAAAGTACGGTAAGTGCATTTACTGGTGATATTTAGCATAACTGGCATTTTTTATTTTAATGCTTTCACTTTTATTTTGCTATATATTTCAGAAATTCCATTCTAAAGCATTTCTCATGAAAATACTAGATTTTGGACATAGCCGTTATGTGCTTTTTTTTTTTTTTGTTATTATTCTGGAGCTATGATTTACCTTTTTTAGAGTACTCAACTGACAATGTCATTTACTGGCAGCCGAACCTTCCTGACCTCAGCAAAATGGATGTAAACTGGGGGTCACTATGAAACTACTCATTAAATTATTAATTCACACTAGAGCATCTGTCTGCCACCTTTGTCATAGGATATACCATGATGATTCATTTGGTCCAAGGTTTGTCCTAATTTCTATTAACACATTGAATAGATGTACAATCATTTGACTCATTGGCTGTTTAACCTTCAGTACTTGGTTGAGATTTACTGCCAAGTGCCCTCCAGGAGCTGACCATGTCACAAATCACTTTTAGATTTTAGCACACAGAGCAATACATGTTTTATAGCCATCTATGAATTTATTATTGCCACAGAGTGGGATACTGGACAGAAAACAAATTGACTGAAATATTTGTATGCTGGTTGCGATACATACACATTTAGGCATCTATACTGTACAATATATGCATTTCTGTTAACAAATAAAGCCCAGTTAAACGTTTAGTTTAGGTCAGTAAAATACTTTCCAGATGCATCAAATCAAAATGCATTTAAGGTCTTAAAGTGTATTTATTTCAAAAAGCAGCCACAGTCTAAAGGTGCCTGTCCCCTGGCAGGATGCTGCAGAGAAGGACAACGTCTGTCTATGTGGAAGCAGTAGTCTCACTGCAGAGGTCCAGCATGCCCCCTGCTGAGTTGCTGCTAGAGTTTTCAAATACACAAAAATGATTTGCCCTGGGTATAATATAATTGCCTGTTTGTATAAGATTTTTACTGAAGGAGCAAAGTGAGGAAGATTTCCAACCATGACTCTTGTTCTGGGCCAACTGTCACAAAGGGATTGGTGACCAGAAATAGATTTTAATTATTCCAAAGAAAAGTACTTTGACTGCTGCTTTCAAAAAAATAAATCTGTGCTGAGTAAGCCGTCTGGCATTGTTGATCTGTCCTGAAATCACTAGCTCCAAGGCTGTCAAGATAAACCAATGACTTTCGTACTTTCAAAGTCAGTGAACAACCATGCACATAGGGAATTCTGACTTCACTCTGACTTGCCCAGATTGCATGACTGTCACCAGTCAAGCATGTACACATATAAAAACAAAATTAAATGAATAAATTGTTGGAAAAAACTCCACTTAAAGCGGTATCTTCATAAACAATAGCTACGTTTTCTTCTCAAATAAATAATTTATGGTGGAGAGGCTGTGGACATGTGGGGACCCTTAGCCATATGATATAGGCCTGCTTACACTTCCATATCTATTGGAAAGCAGTATTTCAACTACTTTCAGTAGTAACTGGGGTTTTAATGAAAGCCTCACCGGATTTGGACATTTTTGGTTTGGGTGCGGAGAAATTCCCAATGCACTTTCAGCAGATAGTGTTACCCATTTTGTTTGCAGTTAGGCTAATCCTAGCAAGGAAATGGAAAACCAACATAGTAACAAATATGGCAGACTTAATTTATGAATATATTGGAAATCAATGGCATATAATGAGTGCAAAAATGAAAAAAATCCACAAGCATTGGGACTATTGAGTGATTTATAAAATGTCTAGTAGCTAATAGTTTCCACAACATTAAGGTGATCTGTGCTCCCTGTGACAGTGATTTATTAGCATTTTCAGTGCATCATGGCACTACCTCCTAGTTTTCTTCTGCTCCTTTTCTCTCTTCTTTTTTTTCCTATTGTATGTTTATAATGAAAACGACTGTGTAAGATGATACTTGAGATGATGTTATGAAACAAATTGAGAGCCTGTTCACACAGGGGCAACACGACTTTGTGCGTGACTTTGCGAGGCGACTTGGACACGACTTAAGCGTGAACCACAGCTCGACTTGGAGCGACTTGAAGTCGCCTCCAGGAAAGGGGACTTTTCCAGTGGCCAATAAAAGAGTAATCAGCTCTGTGGGAGATAGGGGTTTGCCTGAGATAACTATTTTCTCTTCCTGGAAAGTTGCTTCAGTTAAGACAGTGATGCGACTTTGGAGGCAACTTCCATTGAAATCAATGGGTACAAGTTGCCTACAAGTTGCCTAGAAGTCACCTTGAAGTAGTACAGGAACCTTTTCTGAAGTTGGAGCGACTTCAGTAGTGTACATTAAGACGGCTCTCATTCACTTCCATTGATTTTCTCATGTTGCGCAACTTGGGGCGACTTGGGGCGACTTGAGGCGACTTGAAGTCGAATCCCAGGTCGCCCCTGTGTGAAACGGCTCTGAAGCTTCTGTTTGTCTACATAAACAGTATTTATTGACCCATTAGTAAATTTTGCATATGTAAAAGCTCAATAAAACCAATTTAAAAAAAAAGAACTTAGCAAAACATGTAAGAGTCACACTTGCAGAAATGTATTAAATCTCTAAGTAAGCAACATATTCCTGGTAGTAGATGCTGAGCCTGGATGATACCCGAACAAAGATGGTTTCAGCCTTCTTTGAGTAAAGAAATATAAAAGCTTTGTCAATAAACTTATTTGGGTTGATTTACTAAAACTGGAGAGTGCAAAGTCTGCTGCAGCTGTGCATGGTAGCCAATCGGCTTCTAACTTCAGCTCGTTCAATTAAGCTTTGACAAAAAACATGGAAGATGATTGGTTTCTTTGCAGAGCTTCACCAGATTTTGTACTCTCCAGTTTTAGTAAATAAACCCCTTGTGTAACTTGACAGCCACCTGTACCTTGGAAGTAACCTTAAATGGTTGCAGCCTTCTAAAAGTCTCTTAAATGCAGATCTGCACCAGATTTTTCACTCTCCAGTTTTAGTAATTCAAACACACTTTGCACATGTGGGTGTGGCAAAAATGTGGGTGTGACCAAATGGGTGTGGCCAAAGTGGTTGTTTCTTCCCGATCTATAGCTCGTAATATGCCACCTTTCCTCCTTTGTATAGATTAAAAAGGGCCAGGAGGTACACTGAAGAGATTGTGGAAGTAAAATAAGCTCTATTGTAGCCAACAAGTGTCAGGGCCAGTAATGGTAACTCCTAGCAAGGTGTCAGGGCCAGCCTGCCATAGCACCCCCAAGCACCTTACCTGGCACCATCCCTAGTTATATGCAATTACAGCTCAACAGCAAGCAGTGCAGGGAGCAGTATGCCAAGTGAAAAGTGCAGTACACAGAGTGGCCAATCAGTATAGGTCTAGATGTGGCCAACAGAGTGAATGAACACCACCAGTGCTAAAGTTTTGTAAACCAATGGAAAATGCATATACAAGTCATAGAACAGGAGAACTTTTTGCACCACACTTTATCTGCCCGGTTAAACTGCAAGCCTTGCTGCTCTCCTCAGATAAGGGAAATCCCCAGTGCTAAACAAAAAAAAGACAAGAAGGGTGCACCAGCCTCATGCATTACCTTAGGCACCATTTATTAGTAAAAAGATGAAAACATACTTCCAAAAGTGTGGCATTTGCATTCATATAACATCACTGAAATACGGAGAGAATTAGATCTTGTGTCTTGATCTTCCCTTCCCTTCCCATATGCATCTGGTGTTCCTGAGTGTCTGAGGACCTGTGTATCCCACTGTGAGGAGAAAGGAGTGAGGACTTGCAAGCATCTGCCAAAGCAATTATCCCTAAAGGGGAACACAGCTTGCTTTGACCTTTCTGGTAATGCAGGGGTCATGGCCATGAGATGGGCGGCCAACATATATGGAGCACTTGTATTTGGATAACAGTGGCACACTGTTGATCACACTATTTATTGATTGGACTTTTACGTTTGATTTTACACAATTTTGGAATGTGAACATAATTTTTGTTGTACACTGTATAATTTGAGTTTATTGGAATTTTCTAATTTTTGTAGTATAGCTTTTTAGTATATAGTAGATTTTGGTTGCACTACACTGCTTTTTTTTTATTTAGTTCCAAAGCTGTTCCCAGGCTGGAGCTTCGGTGATGTTATATGTTTGTAAATCCAACACTTCTGTGAGTATGTTTTCATCGTTTTACTAATAAATGGTACCTAAGGTAATACACAAAGCTGGTGTGGCCTTCTTGTCTTTTTGTCATTTAATACACGTCTAAATGAATTAAAGTGGATCCTGATTTTGGTTTGTATGGGATGCTTTATTTTGTGGTTAGTGCTTTGCTCTTTGAACTGTTTGTTGAACAGTCTGCAGCAATAGATCACAGCTTTCAATTTCCAGAAGAAGCATCAGCAAGGGCCATGTGAGTATGAAAGGGATTTTGGATGAATATGCATACCTGCTGGCCTTGTTGATGGTAGCAAGCTTTAGCTATGGCCTAGGCAGGAGTAAGAGTATCAGGCAGTATATCACAGAGAATAAGGCTACTCTATTTGCTACTCTGATCCTTCACTGGAATGTTTATTGGAGGATGAATAGTGTAAGAAATGATGTGACCAGTTAGAACTATTCTATTGAAGGATCCAATTTATGCTGGGAGACAATTCCAGTGTAGAGGCTACAGATGCTGGTGCTTTAGACAAGTTTGGTACATCCCTTGGTACAAAACCTCTATGGTAGTGGTCATCAACTCTGTCCTCAGGGCCCACTAACAGGCCAGGTTTGCAAGATAACTGAAATACATCACAGGTGATATCATTTGCTGCTCAGGGATTGCAGTATTCTAGTCTGCATCTCCCCAAGGTAATACATAAAACCTGGCCTGTTAGTGGGCCCTGAGGACAGGGTTGATGACCACTGCTCTAGAGGATACAGGAATTCAGATATTAGCAGAAAACCCAATAGAACCCCCCAAAATTTTGAGGGTTGGAGGCTTTGTATCTATATGCTGCCTCTCAGTCTGTTACTTGCCAGAAAGTGACAAGGGGCAATCAGAAAAAGGGTCATGTAAAAGTTCTGCAATGCTTCCTCCTGATCTGCAGTAGCCTCAGATTTAATCAGTCTTCCGTCAGGCTTTTCTCAGGCAGATCTTGAGAGACTTGAAAAAATTTATCTAGCACCTGTTTTTAAAGCTAAACCCATTCATTATAGTTTCCCAAAACAGTTACAGTTGAAGCACAATTTTACCCATAATAATTTGATTAAAAAAATAATGTTTTTTAGCAAGGAACATACATTCCACATTGATAATTATGCTATCAAAATGAGTGTGTGCTGTAAATTGCCCCTAGCATTGCTCCTGTTTCTTCTTGCCAGAGGTCGCCACTTTGGTGAGGCTCAAAGCCCCTGAGCAGCAGGAAATCTATAGGCTGTCAGCAGCTTTGATTTTCGGCACAGTGCCAAGAATAGAGAACAATGAGTCTGTGCAGAGCAGGATGAGGCTGCATTACTAGATTTTAAACAGTATAGGAACTTACTTTAATAAGCATGAAGTAATCTATCAGGAATTTGTTTTCTGACTAAAGTTCCACTTTAACCCCTTCCATACCGGGCCATAGCAAAATGACGCCGGCAGGAACCCTCTCTCCCTCCGGGTGGACGTCATATGACGTCCTGGGTTTGAGGGGGGATATCTGAATGATGCCTGCAGCTAGAGGCATCATTTAGATATCCTTGTTTGCAGCCGGCGATCCTGCGCACCATAAGAACGATCATAGCGGCGGTTCCGCCGCTTAATCGTTCTTATAGGCGGCGGGAGGGTGCTTCTCCGGGCTCTCCCATGCGATCAGGGACCCGGAGAGAATCGTCTGCGCCGGTGGTGGGTCACGTGACAAGCATAGAGATGACTGGTGACCAGATGGTCACCAGTCATCTCTATGATCGTCGGAGGCCTGGGCGCGATGTGATGACGTCACGCCCGGGTCCTCAAATGTAAACAAAGCGGCCATTGCGGCTGTAAGTATGAGATCGTGAAAAAAAGTTCACTGATCTCATGCTTTCCAGCCTGGAGGAGAGATGTGGCGTCTTATTGACCCTGCATCTCTCCATAAAGAGAACCTGTCACACACATTCCTATTACAAGGGATGTTTACATTCCTTGTAATAGGAATAAAAGTGATCAAAAAAAGAAAGTGTAAAAAAAAAAAAAAAAAAAGTAAAAATAAAAAAAATATATAATATATATATTTTTTTAAACGCCCGTCCCCAATAGCTCGCGCTTAGAAGCGAACACACACGTAAGTCCCGCCCGCATATGTAAACGCCGTTCAAACCACACATGTGAGGTATCGCCGCATGCGTTAGAGCGCGTGCAATAATTCTAGCACTAGACCTACTCTGTAACTCTAACCTGGTAACCTGTAAACATTTTCAAAGCGTCGCCTATGGAGATTTTTAAGTACCGAAGTTTGGCGCCATTCCATGAGTGTGCGCAATTTTAAAGCGTGACATGTTAGGTATCTTTTTACTCGGCGTAACATAAGCTTTCATATTTTACAAAAAAATTGGGCTAACTTTACTGTTTTGTTATTTTTTAATTCATGAAACCATTTTTTTCCCCCAAAAAAAGGCGTTTGAAAATGTATTGCGCAAATACCGTGCAAGATAAAAAGTTGCAACGACCATCATTTTATTCCCTAGGGTGTCTGCTAAAAAAACCATATATAATGTTTTGGGGTTCTGAGTAATTTTCTAGCAAAAGAATGATGATTTGTACATGTAGGAGAGAAGTGCCAGAATAGGCCCGGTATTGAAGTGGTATAAAAAGCCCTGTATGGAAGTGGTTAAGGCATACCGTGAGTGATAACTCTCACATTTAGCTTATGTCAAGTAATCTATCACCACTTAATTTTATGACTAAAGTTCCACCTTAAGGCTTGCCATTTGGGATGAGCTGAACACCCCCCAGTTTGGTTTGCACTAGAACATGCGAACAGGCAATAAATTTGTTTGAACATCCGAACCCCGTTAAAGTCTATGGGACACAAACATGAAAAATCAAAAATCAGTGCTAATTTTAAAGGCTTATATGTAAGTTATTGTCATTAAAAGTGTTTGGGGACTCGGGTCCTGACCCAGGGGACATGTTTCAATGCAAAAAAATAAAAAAGTTTTAAAAACTGCCGTTTTTTCGGGAGCAGTGATTTTAATAATGCTTAAAGTGAAACAATAAAAGTGAAATATTCCTTTAAATTTCGTACCTGGGGTGTGTATATAGTATGCCTGTAAAGCAGCGCTTGTTTCCCGTGCTTAGAACAGGCATACTATATACACCCCCCAGGAGCAGGACCCGGGTCCCCAAACACTTTTTATGACAATAACTTGCATATAAGCCTTTAAAATTAGCACTTTAGATTTCTCCCATAGACTTTTACAGGGTGTTCGGCTTTTCGAATTTGACGCGAACATCGCAAATTGTTCGCTGTTCACCGAACGGGCGAACAGGCAATGTTCAAGTTGACTCAAACTCGAAGCTCATCTCTAATTGCCATGAATGATACAACACAAAAAAACAAGTGGCCCGTGGGGCTTTAACGAGAGTAATACTCATACAAAAGTGCAATAGAGGTTATAATAATGCAACATTTTTATTAGAATTTGACAAATGTATATAAAAAGGTAACATAAACACCTCTACTTATAAAAGGGCGAATGATATACAAGGTAGTGAATCATTCACTAGATTAAATCCAACTTGCCCTCCTGATACAGTAAATGGCATACTGTAGCAATGCTGAAGCTGTATTCTCTATGCATTTCACTGGACAAAACCTGCTTCATCAGGAGGCAGCTCACGTTGGTATAAGTACAGATATAGGCAAAATCACAGGTAGAATTTGTCAGCAACTGCAGAACCAAGGCCCGAAATGTGATGGATAAAGATTATAAAGGGCTCTGTAAAAGATTTTACAACTAGGTCTTGGTGCTGAGTAACAGCAGCCCAAAAAAGGCTTCCCCCACAGCAGCTGAGACAGCCTGTATATGTAAATCCTCAAGAGCCCATCTAGCTTTATCACACACACCCCATGATGGGGATATAGTGTGTCCTCGAAACATCAAGCCTTTATGATCTTTATCCATCACATTTCGGGCCTTGGTTCTGCAGTTGCTGACAGAATCTACCTGTGATTTTACTGCCTATATCTGTACTTATACCAACGTGAGCCTACTCCTGATGAAGCAGGTTTTGTCCTGTGAAATGCATAGAGAATACAGCTTCAGCATTTCTACAGTATGTCATTTATCAGGTGGGAAATTTGGATGTAATCTGGTGAATGATTCACTACCTTGTATATCACTCACCCTTTCATAAGTAGAGATGTTTATGTTACCTTTTTATATACATGTTTTGTCAAATTCTAATAAAAATGTTGTATTTTTATAAACCTTGTTGCACTTTTGTATGAGCATTACTCTCGTTAAAGCCCCATGGGCCACTTGAGTTTTTGTGCTGCTACATTTTTGGGACTGAGAGATGCTCAAGTTGAAATATATGGAGGCTTCTTTTTCTTCTATTGCCATGAATGATAACTCTCATATTTGCTTGTGCTCTCAACTAAACAGTCAAACCATCAAATAGCTGGTGCCACAACTGGTCACATGCGAAGGACCAGCCTCCTTGGGTGTAAAGGATAGGAGGGTTTAGTTCTGCTTTAAATGGTAAAAGGTATCTTAAAGTGGTTTTAAGGGCAGAAGTTTTTTTTTTTTTTCTTAATGCATTCAATGCATTTCAAATAAGAAACCTTCTGTGTGCAGCAGCCCCTTCAGCCCCCCCTAATACTTACCTGAGCCCCGTCTCGATACAGCAATGTTGCACAAGAGGGGAGAGAGGGGGCGGGGCTTGCTGCGGGGCACTCGGCAGGAGGGAGGGACCAGGATCACTGGCGGGGGACCCGAGAAGAGGAGGATCTGGGCTGCTCCGTGCAAAAACACTGCACAGAGCAGGTAAGTATACCATATTTGTTATTTTTAAACAAAAAAATTAGACTTTAATGTCACTTTAAAAGTGAAAAAAATTAAAAAATATTACTGTTTATGCAGACTTGTAAAGTTACTGTCAGGTTCACTTTAATTTAATCAAGAATGTTGCTATTTTTATTACAGAGCATCTTGCCACCCTGCAGAGAAAAAGCAGACAATTTAAATATGTTTGTTTCTAACTTGGCTCTGACTTAAGACAAATGTTTTAATAAGGGAAAAACAAGCAATGATTAGTTATGTGAAGAATTCCTGGTTTTCTCTAGAAACTAGCAAGTATTGCCACTTTCTGCTGTTCTAATGGATTAGGTTTTTAAATCTCCCTTATTACACTGTGCTTTTCTGATAAAGCCACAGCACAGCACAATGCATTCCAATTTATTAGGAACCATTTATTACAAAGGATATGGCTTGTTCTAAAGGGCCCAATCAGTGGCAAGTTACCTGTGTTACATAAATTGAAAAGAGATGCTGCTCTGTTTGACTACGGGGCATTAATAGCCAGGTTTAAAATTGCATTTCCTATGCCAGACGAGGCTTGCCAACAAAAGATCATATTTCATGTGCTGCATGAATAGTACAATCATATTGTAGTGGAAGGGTGCTTAAATCAGCAGTTTTTTTGGTCTTAGTTGTACTTTGTTTAAATATATCATGCACATTGATTGATTGATGGATTGTACAAAGAAATAATTTTAAGCATCACTGTCTTTAATTTCCCTGTGTTGATTAATTGGTAGTGTTCTAATCATATTATAATGAATACAAAAACATGTGTTACCTATAACAGTCAAAGGCTAGGTTTTCAAAAAAATAACATTCTACTGCTACAGGAAAGTTGCATACTACAGTATTTCCTTTCAATAATTGCACCATGCTATTGCCATGACCATTACTAAAAATAACTTCAAATAGCTCTCTGGATTTCTGTAACCCCAAAACCCCAAATGGTGGAAAACAGGTATCTAAAACATCCAGACCCCTTTCTATTAAGGGAGGGTTCAAACGCAGCCATATTGTCAGTGTGTGTTGATTGTTAACAATTCTGTGTAGGGAGAAATATTATTTTTCTTTTTTCTTTTTCGGTAGTGATACATGTTCCCCATGGCAGTGCCTGGTTTCCCACAATATTTATTTTTTATTTTTTTACAATAGCTTACTTATTATCTCTATAAATGGACTGAATTAAATGACTCAGACTTCAATGATGTTCACCACAAAGTTTTCAAACTTCAAGCAAAATACACAATAAATACTGTTTATGAACCGAACCCAAGCAGATTTGTTCATCCCTAATAATGCCCATCATAAAAAGCAAGCTCTACATGACCACTAAAATCTAGCAGTAGGACAGCTTTCAAAGACCACTTATGTATAACCAATAGGGATGAGCTTTGAGTTTGAGTCAAACTCATGTTCGACTCGAACATTGCCTGTTCGCCCGTTCGCCGAACAGCGAACAATTTGGGGTGTTTGCGGCAAATTCGAAAAGCCGTGGAACACCCTGTAAAAGTCTATGGGAGAAATCTAAAGTGCTAATTTTAAAGGCTCATATGCAAGTTATTGTCATAAAAAGTGTTTGGGTACCCGGGTCCCTAAAGGGGTCCCTAAAGGGGTCTTCCAGATTCTGATAGGCCCCCCGCCCGCAGACCCCCACAACCTCCAGGCAAGGGTTGTGGAGATGAGGCCCTTGTCCCCATCAACATGGGGACATGGTGCTTTGAGGGGTCACAGACCCCCAAAGCATCCTCCCCATGTTGAGGGCATGTGGTCTGGTATGGTTCAGGAGGGGGGGCGCTCTCTCATCCCCCCTCTTTTCCTGCAGCCTGCCAGGTTGCGTGCTCGGATAAAGGGTCTGGTATGGATTTTTGGGGGGAACTTCATGACATTTTTTTTTTTATTTGGCATGGAGTTCCCCTTAAAATCCATACCAGACCTGAAGGGCCTGGTAATTGAATTTGGGGGGACCCCCACGCATTTTTTTTTTATCAATGACTTTTCTCTGTATTGCCGGGAGCCGACAATTCATTATAGCCGCGAGTGCTTTTAAATGACTTTTTCTCCTTCAGAAATGACACTTTGTGCAGGGACAGTTCTAAGCATGCTACTTTACAGGCATACTATAAACACCCCCCCCCCCCAGGTACGAAATTTAAAGGAATATTTCACTTTTATTGTTTCACTTTAAGCATTATTAAAATCACTGCTCCCGAAAAAACTGCAGTTTTTAAAACTTTTTTTGCATTGATACATGTCCCCTGGGGCAGGACCCGGGTCCCCAAACACTTTTTATGACAATAACTTGCATATAAGCCTTTAAAATTAGCACTTTAGATTTTTCATGTTCGAGTCCCATAGACTTTAACGGTGTTCGGATGTTCGAACAAATTTATTGCCTGTTCGCAAGTTCTGGTGTGAACCGAACTGGGGGGTGTTCGGCTAATCCCTAATAACCATTTGATCAATTTTAACATTTAAATGAATTGTGATTGAAGGATAAAAACAGTAAGCAGTGCCCAAATGCCTCCACCCATACCTAGATTTTGGTGTGTGTCTCTGTTCAGGCTTTGAAACTGTTTTTTTAACCTAAGCATGTATTTTGTATTTATATCTATTATCATTATTTTTTTTTCATAATGGACGTAAGGATCCCTCATATAGGATAGGATTGTGCTGGGAAGGGTGTTTGAGTTCTGTTTTAGTCCATACAAGAGAGATACATACAGATGCTGTACCATATACAAAGGGTGGTCATAAACAATTACACCCAATTTAAGCCTAGCTTGGAATGGACTGAGTTACTAATAGGCCATGACGTTTTTTTTTTTTTTTAGCATTTGATTTCATCATTCAAATTTGTATTTGATTTCACCATTCAATCATTTCCTTTATCCATATTCAGTATGGCTGATGAATAAAAGAGAAACAGTAATGACTTCCACAAAAAGAGGAAATCATATTGCTGCTCCTACAAAATTTACTACCAACACCAAAACTGATCTGTTTGTAATACAATGAAGTTGTTTTGCTTAAAGTGTTATTAAAGGCTATTTTTAAATAAAAAAGAGACTATATTTATCTGTTCTGTGCAATGAAATTGCACAGAATAGCTGCTTTCCTCCTCTTTTAGCAGTCCCTACCATCACTGTCAGTTTCTCCCTCCTTTGGGTGCTTCCTGTAGAAAGTCAGGTGCTAAGAAGGCACCTGTGCATGTTCAATCACAAATCACAAAGGGTCCTAAGTCAGGCCGCATGTGTCTATAGACACACGCGTTGCTGGTAAGTCACTCATCTCCCTCCTCACATGAGATTAATTAAAGGCAGCAGGAGCCTATGCTTCTCCTGTAAAAGTAGGAAGTGAAGGGAGCAATGCTGGAACTGGAGACAGTGCTGGAGTGGTGACCTGTAGCCAGGTATGTGTTTAGGGACAGAGTGGGTAAGACAGGCAGTCGGTAATTTTTTACCTTAATGCGGAGAATGCATTAGGTAAAAAACATTTAGACTTTTGTACCACTTTAGGGGGAAGAAAATGACCCCCTAGCAAAAGTAAAGGCCAAACTTTATTATACGTTTGGGATACAGTGGTGAGACGTTTTAACCTCTGTCAGGTTTTTATTGATATCTGTGTTCCTTCTTATGAGAAGCATTTCCTCTATTTGTCCTTTTTGTCCTGATGACTATTTTCACTAGGTCTGAAAGTGATGAGAAATCCAAAATTACAGTATAGGTTGTTACCAGAACAAGCATTTATTTTAGAAGGGAAGTCCTCAATATAGTGAGGGATTTACCACACTTGGGAGAGATTACCTCTCATTTCCTGCTGTGTCTACAGAATTTGCCTTGCACATGTTTAGATGAACATAGTTTCCTTGTTTTCAATCAGCTACATGAACAATCTCTACTCCTTTAGTAAAACAACTCCATTGAGAATAAAGTGGTTGTAAAGTCAAAAGGTTTTATTTACCTTACTGCATTCTGTGCAGTAAGGGAAAAAACTTTTGGCATGCAGCTCCCCCCCCTCCCTTATACTTACATGAGTCTGATCTTGATCCAGCAATGTACACAAGAGCAGAGGCTCTCTCGACTCTCTTCCCCCTCATTGGCTCAGATACAGCAACAAGACGCATTAGCTCTCACTGCTGTGATACACAGCCAGTGGTGAATAAGTGGGAGGGGGGGGAGCCACATGGACACACAGAGTGGGGCTCAAAAGCAAGCACAAATGAGTGTCCCCAGAGAAAGAAGCTTGTTATGGGGGCCCTCGGCTGGGGGAAGGAGCCAGGAGTGCTAGAGGAAGAGCCAAGAAGTGGATCAAGTCTGCTCTGTGCAAAACCATTGCACGGAGCTGGTAACATGTTTGTTATTTAAAAAAAAAAAAGAAATGAGCCTTTACAATTATTTTAAAAGAAGCATCTCAAACACATCTATTATGTTTTTATGTTAAAAATGTATGAAGGCAAAGCAAACAAATGGCCCTGTTTTGTATCCAATATAATTTTAACATAAGTAAATGAAAAGGTGGAACAATAGTCTGGCTCAAGTCGAGCTGGCAGAGCTACTATCAGACTTTTGCTTTGCTTTACATTTTTTACTTTTGTATCAGATTAATTCTGTTCTGATTGTGCATTTTAAATTTCTGTATGATACAAAACATATTGTAAACTAAAATGGAACTGCAAGGCTTTGTTTAGTGCACTATGTTATAATTTAGTTCAGTTGTTTAGCTTTTTCCATTACAATAAAAGAAAAACTTGGGTTTTATGAGACTCTTCAAGTTGGCACGGAGAGGACTGCAATTACACATGTCAGAACCTGTGCTTTTATGATGCATTTTTAAAGACTACATTTGTAAAGGTCGCATTTCAAAATGTTAAAATATAACTTATGTTGGAATTAAAAGTTACCCGGTTACCCATAAAATGTAGAAAATGATGGCAAGAGAACAGTGAAGGCTAGATTCTAAACTATTCACTTTCAGGTAGCAGTGAGTGAATTGTTGCATGTACACTTTAATGATTGCTGATGTGGACAAGATTAAATGTTTCTTCCTTTGGCTTCAGCTTTTTCCATTAAAAATAATCTACTGTGCCCTTTTTTCTCTGGTCTTTCTTCTTCCAGAATATTAATCCCCAGAAGGAAAAAAAATACAAATCAAAACAATTCAGATTACAGATGTGAGCATAGGCACTTGTAACAACATATCAGGACATCACATCAATATATCACAGATATGACGTGTAATATATAACATTATATCATTGTGTATTAGGCTACAAAATCCCATATTAAATCCTGTACTGCACTAACAACCTTCTGTACAAATCTTCAGAAGCAAGAAAGAAATATAGCTGTCTACTTCGAAATACAGCAGAGCATCCACGGCATTTTAACGGTGCAGACAAAGGCTGCATACTAAATAATGACACATGCACAGAATAATAATAAAAATATCAAGGGTGCAGATACCTGTCCCAGAATGCTCTCTTACCTTCAAAGTTACAACATGCTAAATAAAAGTTACAACCTATGACAATTTTCATCAACCTCAAATAATGAGCATATTGGATTCAAGGCACATTTTTCTTTTATAATAACAAATTACATATCAAAAAATAAGTCCCGGGAATCGTTTATTATACCCATTCCAGTAGTATTATGTAATGGGACATATGTATGTTACGTATAATAATGCAACATACATGTATGAGGTGGTGGAAAAATGTATAATTTCTAACTTTAAAAAATAACTATGATACAGTAATAATACATGTTAATTTATATCAGTACACATTATTTCCAATAATATGATAACTACTTACGCTCCTTAAATAAATTTCCACCTAAGCAAACTCTGACAGAAAGAGAACCACATCTCATCCATCTCTGCTTCACCAACTATTGTCAGATGTCACCTGTAGCCCCTGCCCAGACAAATGCAAACCTCTTTGCAGGGCCGCCATCAGGGTGGTACATGCAGTACACCTGTAAGGGGCCCGGATGGCAACCACCCCTTTTTTTTTTGGAAGGGGCCCAGAGGTCCCCAGGGGCCCGGAGGTCCCAGGGCCCCAGATGGTAACCCCCTTGTTTATGTATTTTTTATTAAAAAAAATAATAATATTTTTTTTTTACATTTTACATGGGCCCCGGATGGCAACCCCCCTTTTTTTTTCTAAAAATATATATTTTTTTAAATATTTTTTTTTGTAAGGGGCCCAGAGGTCCCCAGAGGCCCAGAGGTATTCAGGGCCCCGGATAGCAACCCCCCATTTTTTTTGTTCTTTTTTTGTTCGTCAGCACCCAACCCCCCCGACAATTCACGGCGGGGCAACCCCCCTGCTCCTCAATTTGTTTCTCAATTGGCGGCTGCCCCCCCGCTTCTCAATTTGCGGCGGCAGCACCCCCCTCCCCCGGTTCTCCTCTGCTCCAGGGGGCCCATGTCTGAAGCTGTGTAAGGGGCCCCAAAATTCCTGCCTCTTTTTAACTGACAACTACCACCTGATCTCTGCAATTGACTGAAGGCCAGTTGCAGCCTAAGAAATCATAGCTACTTCCTCTGATATTTCCTACACCAAATTATCCTGACTTGTGACCATGTCTTACTGCCTCCTTCCCTGCATTATTACCAATCTGCATTCTCTAGGTTCAAAAATGGATGCCACTCTTTCACCCAAAACCCACTGCACACCTGCAAAAATGACTCTGTGGCCTCATTATAAAGCAGTAGTATGGTCACATTTCGGCAGTGTGCGTTATACATGTAGAAAAAAAAGGGGGGGGGGAGAAACTGCGCTAAGATAAAATAAACAATTCCATGTTACCACGGAATAACGGAAAAAGTGCTAATAAAAGCTGGTGCAAAGCTGCAATTTTCTGTGCAACATCAAACAGTGATCAGAATAAGAACAAATATAAAGTCGCGCTAAACCATATGAAAAACCCACTGAATATAAACAGTGCATAAACAAATTTGCAAATGATGAATGGTGAAATTAAAAAATACATATACACAATGATCCAAGAATAAAGTGAATAATCCTTAAACTGTCCACAGAGGTGATTTGATTGATATGCGTCCACCCGTGCATAAATCCTTAAGTAATAGAGTCCATGCTCTTCAGCAATGGAAATTGAAACCAAATATGTGATATTCACCACCAATAAGCCAAAGGATCTGCTTACCAGAGCCCCGTGGTCCCTTGTCACAGGGGACCCAGGGAGGCGTTAGAGTAGGAACACTGCTGGGCTAAATGATATATATTGCACTTACAATTTTGCAGTGACAGAAATGCCTTAAGCCTTCCGTCGGAATTCCGATGAAGCTGACTTTCATCAGTCTTGCCTACACACCATCAGACAAAATTCCGACCGTCCAAAACGCGGTGACGTTAAAACACTCCGACGTGCCGAGAAAAATTAAGTTCAATGCTTCTGAGCATGCGTCGACTTGATTCTGAGCATGCGTGGGTTTTTTCTCCGATAGAATTCCACACAGACGATTGGAATTTCCTATCAATTTTTTTCCGATGGAAAAAAGTCAGATGGGGCCCACACACGATCGTTTTTTCCGATGAAAAAAATCCATCAGACTTTTTTCATCGGAAAAAACGATCGTGTGTACAGGGCATTAAAGTCTATAGGACTCGAACGTGAGAAACCAAAAGTGCAAACTTTATAGGCTAATATGCAAATTATTGTCCTAAAAAGGGTTTGGGGACCCGGGTCCTGCCCCAGGGGACATGTATCAATGCAAAAAAAGTTTTAAAAACTGACGTTTTTTCGGGAGCAGTGATTTTAATAATGTTTAAAGTAAAAAAAAAAGTGAAATATTCCTTTAAATATCGTACCTGGGGGTGTCTATAGTATGCCTGTGAAGTGGCGAGTGTTTCCCGTGTTTAGAACATTCCCTGCACAAAATTACATTTCTAAAGGAATAAAAGTCATTTAAAACTGCTTTTGGCTTTAATGTAATGTTGGGTCCCGGCAATATAGATGAAAATATTGAGAAAAACGGCATGGGTACCCCCCCTCCCACCCACCCCATTACCAGGCCCTTTGGGTCTTGTATGGATATTAAGGGGAACCCCCCACCCAAATGAAAAAAATAAAAGGTGTGGGGCCCCCAGGCTCTATATACTCTGAACAGCAGTATACAGGCGGTCCCAAGAAAGACAGGGACTGTAGGTTTGTTCTTAAGTTGAATCTGTTCGTAATTTGGAACAGGTACATTTTGTAAGTGTAGCTCCAGCCAAAAAATCTATTTTTAAGCTTTTTGGATATCAAAGGGAAGGGTTATCACCCCTGTAACATTTGTTTTACTGTCTGTGCCCCTGTTCAGAAGAATTTGTTTTTTTAGGGAAACAAGGATTGGTGATAAAGCATCAGTAGAGACACCTTTTTCCCATATTAACTCTTACAGGAGAGAATTTCCCTTCCCAGCGGTAGATTTCCTCTCACTTCCTGTTGTCTCCCTCCCTTTGTAAGTAGGAGTCGTTTGTAAGTGGGATGTTGGAAAGTAGGGGACCGCCTGTATATATATATACTATACGGCCTGCCCTATATACTCTGCAGAAAATTGGGCCTTAGGTGTTGGTGGTACCAGAACACACAGTTACTCTCTGTGGGTGCAGGAACAGGCCCTGCTGTGAAATATTAGATCAAAAATTTTATTTGCGTGCTCCTGTTAAACAGGGGCAGAAAAATTGGGCCTTAGGCGGCGGTGGTGGTGGTGGTGACACAACACTGTAAAGCCTCACATATACTCTTGTTGAGTGCAGGAATGGGCCCTACTGCAAAATATTACAGCAAAAATTTTAATTACATGCCCCTGTTAAACAGGGGAAGAAAAATTGGGCCTTAGGCACTGGTGCCACAACACTGCAACCCCTCACAGATACTCTAGTTGAGCGCAGGAACGAGCCCTGCTGTAAAATATTACAGCAAAAATTGTAATTACACGCCCCTGGTAAACAGAGGCAGAAAAATTGGGCTTTAGGCACTGGTGCTGGTGCCCAGAACCAAAAATATTCTGCTTGCAGATGCCTGTCTGTGTTACACAACAGAAAAACACCAGCAATACGGGGTATCTTCAGGTGTATACTGTGCAGGAGGCACCTACACCCACTGTAACTGTTGCAGATGCCTGCCTGCGTTACACAACAGGAAAACACAGCAATAAGGGGTAGCTTCAGGTGTATACTGTGCAGGAGGCACCTACACCCACTGTAACTGCTTGCAGATGCCTGTCTGTGTTACACAACAGAAAAACACAGCAATAAGGGGTAGCTTCAGGTGTATACTGTGCAGGAGGCACCTACACCCACTGTAACTACTTGCAGATGCCTGTCTGTGTTACACAACAGAACAACACCACGAGCAATAAGGGGTAGCCTATACTGTGCAGGAGGCACCTACACCCACTGTAACTGCTTGCAGATGCCTGTCTGTGTTACACAACAGAACAACACCACGAGCAATAAGGGGTAGCGTATACTGTGCAGGAGGCACCTACACCCACTGTAACTGCTTGCAGATGCCTGTTAGTGTTACACAAAAGAAAAAAAAACAGCAATACGGGGTAGCTTCAGGTGTATACTGTGCAGGAGGCAGACTACACCCACTGTAACTACTTGCAGATGCCTGTCTGTGTTACACGACAGAACAACACCACGAGCAATAAGGGGTAGCTTCAGGTGTATACTGTGCAGGAGGCACCTACACCCACTGTAACTACTTGCAGATGCCTGTCTGTGTTACACAACAGAACACCACCACGAGCAATAAGGGGTAGCGTATACTGTGCAGGAGGCACCAACACCCACTGTAACTGCTTGCAGATGCCTGTTAGTGTTACACAAAAGAAAAACACCAGCAATACGGGGTAGCTTCAGGTGTATACTGTGCATGAGGCACCTACACCCACTGTAACTGCTTGCAGATGCCTGTCTGTGTTACACAACAGAACAACACCACGAGCAATAAGGGGTAGCGTATACTGTGCAGGAGGCACCTACACCCACTGTAACTGCTTGCAGATGCCTGTCTGTGTTACACAACAGAACAACACCACGAGCAATAAGGGGTAGCTTCAGGTGTATACTGTGCAGGAGGTTTAGCAAAAATGACAGTGACACTGTCCCTGCCTATCCTGCTCTCTCCCTGCACGCCAACACACTGTAACTGCGCAAGGTTTAGCAAAGAATAAAACTGACACTGTCCCTGCCTATCCTGCTCTCTCCCTGCATGCCAACACACTGTAACTGCACAAGGTTTAGCAAATAATAACACTGACACTGTCCCTCCCTATCCTGCTCTCTCCCTGTATGCCAACACACTGTAACTGCACAAGGTTTAGCAAAGAATATCACTGACACTGTCCCTGCCTATCCTTCTCTCTCCCTGCATGCCAACACACTACACATGGCCGCCGCGCTGGCGGCCTTATATAGTGTGGGGCATGTACTAAACCCCCCTGAGCTATAATTGGCCACAGGCATCCTGCCTGTGGCCAATTATGGCTCTCCTCACTGCCGGCGCTGTGATTGGCCAAGCATGCGGGGTCACAGTGCATGCTTGGCCAATCACAGTGTCGGCAATGCACTGCGATGGCGCAGTGCATTGTGGGCCGTTCGCGTCACATGCGTTCGACTCGAACACCGAGCTCATCCCTAGTTCTGAGGTAGTTGAACAAAGTTGATCAGGTAATTTCAAAGTCACCTTTATAGTCACCTTTATATACTGAACTAGCTGTCAGGAAGGGCACGCCAACATAGAATAGATTGTAAAAAGTATGTGAAATCCTGCATTCGAAAAAAAATAGCAAAACCAAGGCATGGGGTCTGCTGAAACCTCTATCTTTCCCAGATAGACCCTGGAAGAATATCTTGATAGATTTCATTGTGGAACTGTCTCCATCAGAAGGGTTCACTACTATCTTTGTGGTGGTGGATCGGCTGTCTAAAATGGCACATTTTCTACCAATGAAGGGTACACCATCTGCCCTTGAGACAGTGCAAATGTTTGTTAAGGAAATTGTAAGGCTCCATGGAATTCCAGCAAACATTGTGTCGGATTGAGGGGTACAGTTCACCTCTAGGTTCTGGAAAGCGTTATGTGAAACCCTAAGGATTGAACTATCCTTCTCTTCAGCATATCACCCACATATCACCCACAAACGAATAGGCAGATGGAGAGAACCAGACTCTTGAACAATAATTACGCTGCTTCTCCTCATTCCCTCAAGACGACTGGGCTTTACTACTACCTATAGCGGAGTTTGCCTATAATAATTCTACTCACTCTGCCACAAAACAATCCCTGTTCTTTGCCAATTATGGCTTTCACCCATCGTTCCTGTCCAATACTATTCCGGAATGTTCAGTACGGGCTGTTCTTGAAACAATGAACTTCTTTAACACCAACAACAAGCTATTAGAAGAAACGATGACTAAAACACAGGAGTAGAACAAGAAGGTCTTTGATAAAAGGAGACAAGGAGAATTAAATCTGGAACCTGACAATCAGGTATGGCTTTACACAGTAAATCTGAAATTAGCATGTCCTTCTAAGAAATTGGGTCCCAAGTTTGTGGGGCCCTTTCCGGTGAAGAGAATGATCAACAATGTGGCCTACGAACTGGAGCTGCCGGACTCTTTTCGGATACATCCCGTCTTCCATGTAACCTTGCTAAAACCTGTAATCCCTGATTCCTTTCCTGGGCAGAATACGGGCACACCTGAACCTGTATTATTTGATGGGAATTTGAGGTTGAAGCGATTCTGGATTGCAGGAAGAGGAGTAATCAAGTTCAGTACTTGATCAAATGGAAAGAGTATGGGCCAGGGAAAAGTATTGGAAAACTGAAGGTAATATTCATGCCAAAAGGCTTATCCAAGCATTTAAGAGATCCCATTCTGTGAAGTTGGCCCGATTGGACTTTGAATTGAAGCGTGCAGCCAGGAAATTATTATTGTTATTATTATTTCAACATTAATACAACATTACTTATTTAGCTACCACTGCACCTATTATATTAGTGGATGAAATGCTACATTTTTTAACCCATAAATAATCACTATGCCATGCACCATCTATTATATTATAATTCCTATATTGATCCCTACATTTATTTACTATTAATACTATTATATTATAATTTTTTCAGATGGTATACACCCTTATGTCCTTTTCACAACCCATGAGGCAGCTACCCTCGGAATGTTCTTCCCCTGGTTGGTTTTTCCATCTTGATGCTTTTGGGGTTAGCCGCCTCAGGTTCGGGGCGGACTGACATTCCAGCCTACCTCCAGTTCCCTCAGTCCATGTCCAGACTCTGATTTGACTTGCAAGTATGAGTGACCAATTTTTACTATTTTTATTTTTCTATAGTCTTTATTACATTTTTAAATGATCACTTATCTACTTTCAAACATCCTTAGACAATATCTCTGCATCTGCTCCTGAAGAGTAGCGCTAAAGCTACGAAACACGTTGAGCTAATAGATGCCTTCCCTGCTGTTTCTTTTTATTCAAGATACCATGATTACGGTTCACTGGAATATACCTATATATTACTTACTGTGGGAATACGTTGCAACTAGTCTGGTGTGTCATCATTATGTCATTACTGTGGCTCTAGGCCAATATGCTATCAGTGTGTCATTATTCTATTCTGTTAATTTATTACTATGTATCATGTCATGGAATAAAAGTTTTTTTACTTTACTATGATGGTTACTACATGTCTATGCATTTACTATATGGCACTATAGATGGCTCCACCACCAGACAGCATTATAGTACCATGCAATGCTATTTTCCTCACTGCACGCTTCAATTCAAAGTCCCAAATTTTTTTAGCTCTTCTATATCAACCTATCGGGGATGGAGGTACATCTAGCTGGCCTCACCTAAAAGTCCCAACCTCTTAGTTTCAATTCAATACTCCTGCCGTCTGCCTGCATCGACCCTGGCTTGTCTCTGCACCTGCCTGCTCCTCTGTTTACCACACTGGCTTGTACCTTGACCTTGCTCCAGCATCTGAATCTGTTCCTGATTTTTCCGCCTGCCTGCTGTCCCTAGCCTTCCACCATGCAGGTGTTCTTCCACGGTTCCATTGGGAGTTCTGGTCCAACTCCACTGCTAGCGATCCTGCCAGGCACTCCTGCTACTCTGCACTCCCGTGCCTCATGTCTGCTCTATCAGGGGCCTTGAGTCAAGGGTGTAAGAGAGGTCTTCCTCTGCATATCGGGCTCATCTATCAGGTACGTGACACTGGCACTTCAAATCTCCCAAGTAAAATGTTGGTGAAATAGGGTGGGGGTCCATAAATGGCAGCAACAATCTAAGGCTCCTCATAAATAGAGCTATCACGATTTACAATGTTTACTATTTATCCTGATCAGTTAATTAGGAATTTTCAGGAGGTACACTAATTGTGCATACATTCCACAACTCTCAACATTCACAGGCACAAAGACAATGGATTCTGTGGTGTAGCTAATTGTCCCATTTCATTCAAGGTCAAATTTCAATAATATAGCCTAGAGCAGTGTTTCTCAACTCCAGTCCTCAAGGCGCACCAACAGGTCATGTTTTCAGGATTTCCCTCAGATGAAACAGCTGTGGTAATTACTAAGGCAGTGAAACTGATTACATCCCCTGTGCAAAATAATGGAAAGCCTGAAAACATGACCTGTTGGGGCGCCTTGAGGACTGGAGTTGAGAAACCCTGGCCTAGAGGCACTCAACTTTTGGCACTCAAAGTACCATCCCTCTGTTAGGATCACAGCTGTTACAAATAAACAGTTTCTTGTTTTACTGATGCTTACCTGGCTGTGTGCATAAAATCTCTGAGATAACTGTGGTCAAAAATATATATATACTGTATTTATATATATATATATATATATATATATATATACACATACAGTAACTATACAAGGAGTTGCATCCTCTGTGCCTCTGCCATTTGAAGGCACAGGCCCCCACTGATAAAGCTGACAAATGACTATGCTCAAATCATCATGCTAACATAGATGATAAAATAAATGAGGGGGGTTAATGGTAACCCCCCTCATTTATTTAATCATATATGTTAGCATGATGATTTGAGCATAGTCATTTGTCAGCTTTATCAGTTCAGGAGCTACTTAATTGGCAGCCATGAAGAACAGTGATCAGACTACCTGTTTTAACATCAGTGGATCTTAGGATAGTATCATTTATATTGTTTACTTTAACATTTTAAAATTATTTCAAGTATTTTTTAAGCATCTATTCTTTAGTTTTTTTTATGATGTATTTTTCAAGGTCAGTCATTACTATGCAAAAATATATATATAACTGTAAATTAACATTTATAGGTAATAACAAAAAAGATTGTTAATCTAGTTAATTTCAAATTGTCTCCTGGGGGGTCAAGAAGGATTTTTTCCCCAACTGGAGCAAATTGAATCAAATTGAAATGCTTTTTTTTTTACCTACCTCTGGATCAATTGTGGATATTAGATTGTGTATATGAAGGTTTTCTATTTGCTTTGTTTTTCTAATGGTTGAACTAACTGGATTTATGTCTTTTTTGATGTAACAAACTGGTCTAAAAAAAAAAAAACTATTTATCATCTGCCAAAGTTCCAGCAAAAAACAATTACAACAGTTTTTAATGTTGAATGAAAACATTTGACAAACGCAGTTTATGAGCTGTAAAGCCCTGTACACACGATCGGATAACCTATGGATTTTCATCCGATGGATTTGACCATCGGAAATCCGATGAAACTGTTTTTCATCAGTCTTGGCCACACACCATCAGTCAAAAAACCGACGGCAAGAAAACGACGGCACTTTCAAAACGTACGACGCGCTATAAAAGGGCCGAACAAATCTAATGGCGCCACCCCTTGGGCTGCTTTTGCTGATTTCGTGTTACCGCGTGTTAGTAAAAGTTTGGTGAGAGCCGATTCGCGCTTTTCAGTCTCCGTGCTTTGCAGATCGTTTCCTGGTGTTCAGTTTGTGCTTGTGGGTTTGTATTTGTGATTCAGTGCGTGCAGTCAGGTCGTTACTGCCTTGCAGTGCCTTCTTGGCCGTTAGTTTACTGTTTTTCAGATCGTTCTTTTCAGGCCTTGCTGTTCCACGTTGCGTTCTGTTTGAGTGCGTTCTGACCAGCCGACCGGTTTAAAACCATGTTTGAAGTGCGTTCTCATTCTCGAGATCGTGCTGGCTTTGGGCTTGGTGTTGCAGTTAACACTAGACATGTGCACACTGAAATATTTCGTTTCGGAATTTCGTTTTCGTCCGAAAAATCTATTTATTTAGTTACTCCCGAAATTCGTTTTTATTTATTTTGTTTTTCGTTAGAAATTGCATTCGTCCGAAAATCTGAATTAATTAGGGTTGAATCTGTCATTGAAGGCTTATGGTGTCTGTCGAATGTTCAAAGAAGATTCGACGGAGCAGTGAAACTGTACGACGCTGCAATCATACATTTCCGGTCGAATGTTCCGCCCACAAGCTATAGAAGAATTCTAATGTTGTATGACTAGTAATAATTATATTTATTCATTACTATTACTAGTCAACCAACATTAGAATTCTTCTATAGCCTATGGGAGGATGCATTTGACCGGAAATGTACGATTGCAGCGTCGTACAGTTTTGCTGCACCGTCGAATCTTCTAACTTTCGATGCTTTGTCGAATCTTCGTCATTCTAGCTATTTTACTGCTCCTCCTCTTTGGTTACAATCAGCCAATAACATTCATCATCAACTTTATTTTTATTTTACTTCCCCCACCCAATTCCAGCAGTGATCTTTTCTCTCCTATGTCGAATCTTTTCTCTCTATAATAACAAATCTTTTCTCTCCTATGTCGAATCTTTTCTCTCCTATGTCGAATCTTTTCTCTCCTATGTCGAATCTTTTCTCTCCTATGTCGAATCTTTCTCTCCTATGTCGAATCTTTTCTCTCTATAATGTCGAATCTTTTCTCTCCTATGTAGAATAATCTTGGACTAATAGAGTTAAGGTTAGGCACATTCGACCACAGGTTCGATAGACACAGATTGTTATTGTCAGCGTCACGTCGAATCTCCTATCTATATCGAACTGTTGTAGCAACGAAAACGAAAATAAAGCATTTGTTTATGTCGGATCTTTCGGTTTTCGGATTCTGTGCTTTCGTTTTCGTTTGTTAAAACGATAACGAAAATAGCTGAAATTCGGACGAAAATGCAATCGGACGAAAACGAATGCACATGTCTAGTTAACACTGTAACCCGAGTTCAGTCTGTGAACAGGGTGAGGAGTAGTGATGAGCCGAACACCCCCGGGTTCGGTTCGCACCAGAACCCGCGAACGGACCGAAAGTTCGTACGAACATTAGAACCCTATTAAATACAATGGATGCAAACGTTCGAATTCTAAAGTGCTAATTATAACAACTATTATGCATGTTATTGTCCTAAAAAGGGTTTGGGAACCCGGGTTGTGCACCAGGGGACATGTATCAATGCAAAAATAAGTTTTAAAAACGGTCGTTTTTCGGGAGCAGTCATTTTAATGATGCATAAAGTGAAAAAAAAAAGTCAAATATTCCTTTAAATATCGTACCTGGGGGGTGTCTAAAGTATGCCTGTGAAGTGCCATGTGTTTCCCGTGTTTAGAACTGTCCCTGCACAAAATGACACTTCTAAAGGAAAAAAAAGCCATTTAAAACTGCTTGCGGCTTTAATGTAATGTCTGGTCCCGGTAATATGGATGAAAATCTTTAAGAAAAATGGCATAGCTACCCCATGACCCCCCCCCCCTACCCCAGCCCATTACCAGCCCCTTTGGGTCTTGTATGGATATTAAGGGGAACCCCGCACATAAAATAAAAAAGGCCCTATATACTCTGAACAGCCGTATACAGGCGGTGCATACAAGACAGGGACTGTAGGTTTGTTCTTATGTAGAATCTGTTTTTAATTTTGAACAGGTACATTGTTGAAGTGTAGCTCCAGCCCAAAAATCTATTTTTAAACTTTTTGGAAAACATAGGTAAGGGTTATCACCCCTGTAACATTTGTTTTGCTGTCTGTGCCCCTGTTCAGAACATTTCACCTCACTTTCCGTCCCAATGACAACTGTTTTTGAAATGTGGTGTTTTTCTTGAAACAAGGATTGCTGATAAAGCATCAGTACAGAGGAGACACCTTTCTCCCATATTTATTCTTACAGGAGAGAATTTTCCTTCCTAGTGGTAGATTTCCTCTCACTTCCTGTTGTCTTCTTGCGTTTGCAAGTAGGAGTCATTTGTAAGTTGGATGTTTGAAAGTAGGGACCTGCCGTATATACTCTGCAGAAATAGGCCCCTTAGTTGTTGGTGTTGGCACAACACTGTAAGCACTCACAGTTACTCTTGGTTGGTGCTGGAACGCCCTGCTGTCAACTATTATATCAGGAATTTTAATTACATATAATTGTTGAACAGTGGTAGTAAAAATTGGGCCTTTGATGGTGGTGCTGGTGCCACAACACTGTAAGCCCTGACAGTTACTCTTGGTGGATGCAGCAATGGGCCCTGCTGTGAATTATTAGATCAAGAATTGTAATTACATGCCCCTTTTGAACAGGGGCTGAAAAATTGGGCCTTTCGTGGTGGTGGTGGTGGTGGCGTTGCCACAACACTGTAAGCCCTCAGAGTTACTCTTGGTGGGTGCAGCAATGGGCCCTGCTGTGAATTATTAGATCAAGAATTGTAATTACATGCCCCTTTTGAACAGGGGCTGAAAAATTGGGCCTTTCGTGGTGGTGGTGGTGGTGGTGGCATTGCCACAACACTGTAAGCCCTCAGAGTTACTCTTGGTGGGTGCAGCAATGGGCCCTGCTGTGAATTATTAGATCAAGAATTGTAATTGCATGTCCCTGTTGAACAGGGGCTGAAAAATTGGGCCTTTCGTGGTGGTGGTGGTGGTGGTGGTGTTGCCACAACACTGTAAGCCCTCAGAGTTACTCTTGGTGGGTGCAGCAATGGGCCCTGCTGTGAATTATTAGATCAAGAATTGTAATTACATGCCCCTTTTGAACAGGGGCTGAAAAATTGGGCCTTTCGTGGTGGTGGTGGTGGTGGCATTGCCACAACACTGTAAGCCCTCAGAGTTACTCTTGGTGGGTGCAGCAATGGGCCCTGCTGTGAATTATTAGATCAAGAATTGTAATTGCATGCCCCTGTTGAACAGGGGCTGAAAAATTGGGCCTTTCGTGGTGGTGGTGGTGTTGCCACAACACTGTAAGCCCTCAGAGTTACTCTTGGTGGGTGCAGCAATGGGCCCTGCTGTGAATTATTAGATCAAGAATTGTAATTACATGCCCCTTTTGAACAGGGGCTGAAAAATTGGGCCTTTCGTGGTGGTGGTGGTGGTGGCGTTGCCACAACACTGTAAGCCCTCAGAGTTACTCTTGGTGGGTGCAGCAATGGGCCCTGCTGTGAATTATTAGATCAAGAATTGTAATTGCATGCCCCTGTTGAACAGGGGCTGAAAAATTGGGCCTTTCGTGGTGGTGGTGGTGGTGGTGGCGTTGCCACAACACTGTAAGCCCTCAGAGTTACTCTTGGTGGGTGCAGCAATGGGCCCTGCTGTGAATTATTAGATCAAGAATTGTAATTGCATGCCCCTGTTGAACAGGGGCTGAAAAATTGGGCCTTAGGCACTGGTGGCACAACACTACAACCCCTCACAGATACTGTACTTGGAGCACAGCAATGAGCCCTGTTGCAAAGTATTGCTTCAAAAGTTGTAATGACACGCCCCTGTTAAACAGGGGCTGAAAAATTGGGCCTTAGGCACTGGTGCCACAACACTCCAACCCCTCACAGATACTGTACTTGGAGCACAGCAATGAGCCCTATGGCAAATTATTGCATCAAAAATTGTAATTACACGCCCCTGTAAAACAGGGGCTGAAAAATTGGGCCTTAGCCACTGGTGGCGGCACCCATAAACAAAAATGATCTTCCAAGCTATCATCATCAATCGTATCATTGAGGACTCGGAGGAGGAGGATAGCCAGTCAACATAACAGCACAGGCACTCAGCATCAGCATCAGTCTTGAAGGGATGTGACATGTTAAAATCAATTAGTCTGTTATATCAGCATCAGGTGTGTGGTAGCTGGTGGTGATCCAAGACTGGTTCATCTTGATGAAAGTCAGTCGATCAACCGAGTCGGTGGACAGGCGCACCCTGTGATCCGTGACAAATCCTCCAGCAGCACTGAATGTGCGTTCCGAAAGAACGCTGGATGCAGGACAGGCCAGTAGCTCAATTGCATACTGTGCAAGCTCTGGCCAGTGATCCATCCTCAAGACCCAGTAAGCCAGAGGATTTTCGGTGGGGAAGGTGTCCAAGTCTGACCTTGCCCCTAGATATTCCTGCACCATGTTTATCAGACGCTGGCGATGGTTGCTGGAACCGATCATACTTTGGGGCTGCGGACTAAAGAATTGTCTGAACGCATCGGTCAGACGGCCACCTTCCCCACCGCTCCTTCTTTGACTGGCCGAAGCCTCAGCAACTCGTTGTCCAGGACCAGGAGTTTGTAACCTCCCAGTCTCTGGGAACGCGTTGCACAGACCTTTCTGCAAGGCCTCCCGGAGTTGTCTCATCCTCTGCTCCCTCTGCGACGGTAACATAAGGTCCGCAACCTTACCCTTGTACCGTGGATCAAGGAGAGTGGCCAGCCAGTAATGATCCCTCTCCTTGATCCGAAGAATACGAGGATCCTTCCGCAGACTTTGCAGGATCAGGGAGGCCATGCAGCGTAGGTTTGCTGAGGCATTCGCTCCGGAGTCCTCTGGGTCACTAAGGACGACATGATCCGCAGCCACCTCCTCCCAGCCACGTACAAGTCCACTGGTTTCTTGGGACTGTAAATCATCCCTAAAAGACTGCTGCTGATGATGCTGAGTGCCAGCCTCCACCTCCATGCTGACACAATCCTCCTCCTCCTCCTCCTCCTCCTCTTCCTGTGCGATGGGTGGGACAGAAGGAACACTGTCTGGGTAAAGGGGGCCTTGAGAGGCAAGGAAGTCCTCCTCTTCCTGCCTCTGTTCTGCCTCAAGTGCCCTGTCCATTATTCCACACAGCGTGTGCTCCAACAGGTGGACAAGAGGTACAGTGTCACTGATGCATGCACTGTCACTGCTCACCATCCTCGTGGCCTCCTCAAATGGTGCCAGGACAGTGCATGCATCCCTGATCATGCCCCACTGGCGTGGAGAAAAAAAACCAAGCTCCCCTGACCCTGTCCTGGTGCCGTAGTCGCACAGGTACTCATTGATGGCCCTCTGCTGCGTGTGCAGCCGCTGCAGCATGGCCAACGTTGAGTTCCACCTGGTGGGCATGTCACATATAAGGCGGTTCTTGGGCAGGTTCAACTCCTTTTGCAGCTCAGCCAGGCGAGCACTGGCATTATAAGATCTGCGGAAATGCACACAGACTTTCCTGGCCTGCCTCAGGACATCCTGTAAGCCCGGGTACCTGCCCAAGAACCGCTGCACCACCAGGTTAAGGACGTGAGCCACACAGGGCACATGGGTCAGTTGTCCCTGTCGGAGGGCGGAGAGGAAGTTGGTGCCATTGTCGCAAACCACCATTCCTGGCTTAAGCTGGCGTGGCGTCAACCACCTCTCGGCCTGGCCCTGCAGAGCAGACAGGACCTCTGCCCCAGTGTGGCTTCTGTCCCCCAAACACACCAGCGCAAGCACGGCATGGCATCTTTTTGCCTGCGTACTTGCGTAGCCCCTTGAACGCCTACGGAGCACCGCTGGTTCCGAGGACAAACCACAGGAAGAGGCCATGGAGGAAGAAGAAGAGGAGGGGGTGGAGGAGAGAGGTGTGTCACAACCAGTAGTAGCATTTTGGAGGCGTGGCGGTGGAACAACCTCCAACACTACTGCACCTTGTCCTGCATCCTTCCCAGCTGCCAAAAGAGTGACCCAATGGGCCGTGAAAGAAAGGTAACGTCCCTGTCCATGCCTGCTGGACCATGAGTCAGCGGTAATATGCACCTTACCGCTGACTGCCCTGTCCAGCGAGGCCAAGACATTGCCTTCCACATGCCGGTAGAGAGCCGGAATAGCCTTCCGTGAGAAAAAGTGGCGTTTGGGAACCTGCCACTGAGGAACCGCACATTGCACAAACTCACGGTAGGGGGCCGAGTCTACCAACTGAAAAGGCAGCAGTTGAAGCGCTAGCAATTTAGCCAAGCTAGCATTCAACCGCTGGGCATGTGGATGGCTGGGAGTGAACTTCTTTCGACGGTCCAGCAGCTGGGGCAGGGAAATTTGCCTGCTAGAATCGGACGTCGGTGTACTGCTAGCAGAGTGGCCGCAAGTACTTGGCTGTGACACACCTAATTCTACACCTTCATTCCTCTCAGTGCATGTTTCAGAGAGGACTGAAGTTATAGTGGGGTTGGAGATCCCAGCTGATGCGGTGCAAGGAGAGGTCTGCTTTGTTCTTTGGTGTGGGTCTTTGAGGTAGGCTTGCCAACGAGCTGCATGGCAGGTCAACATATGTCTGGTCAGGCATGTGGTACCCAAGCGGCTGATGTTTTGGCCACGCGATATACGCTTGAGACATATGTTGCAAACAGCAGCTGTGCGATCTGATGCACTAGCCTCAAAAAAGGCCCACACCAAAGAACTTTTTGAATGACGGGCAGAGGCAGCGCCCTGCACAGGCGGAGCTCTGCGGTGTGATTCCGTCGGTGTACTGCCCTTACGCTGGCCACCAAAGGGCATCCTGCCTCGTTGGAGATGTGCCTCCTCCTCATCCTCCTCCTCCTCCTCTCTCCTATTAGGCACCCACGTGGAGTCAGTGACCTCATCATCCCCTCCCTCCTCATCACTGGAGCCAATCTGGCAGTATGCTGCAGCTGCTGGAACATGACTGCCAGATTGGTGTCCTTCTTGAGCATCCCCTCTGTCTGCTCTCACGCTACTGCCTTCCTGTAGCTGGGTTTCATCATCAGACCCTTCGAAACGCTGGGCATCCTCCTGGAGCATGTACCCAACACTGTGCTCAAACAGTTCGGGGGACTCCTCAGGAGGAGGACATGGTGGGTCTAGGGAAGGAGTGACTGATGATGAGTCTGACATTGATACCAGGGAAGAGGACGCTTTGGCAGCTGCTTTTCCAGTACCCTGAGCCTGGGTGAGAGAGGATGAGGAGGAGGAGGGCTTGGTCATCCACTCTACCAAGTCTTCGGCATGATGTGGCTCAACATGTCCAGCTGCCGAAAAGAAGGACAAGCGTGTCCCATGGCCATGTGCTGATGACAATGCACCGCGTCCACGACCAGCACTGTTGCCCCCAGACACAGAGCCTGCTTGCCCTCTTTTATTGCCTCCTGACTGTCTGCCTCTCCTTGTTTGCCTTCCAGACATTCTAATAGATGGCCTGCAGGGAGATGGGAAAAAAGCAATAAGGGCTACCTTCAGGTGTCCTTCTCTGTCCCTTTACTTAAGGATTTCTAAATATGGTTGAGGATGATTGCTTTTGCACAGAATATCACAACGACAATTTCCCTGACTGTCCAAAAAAACAAGGATTTCAAAGATGGTTGATTAGGAATGCTTTAGCACACTATAGCACAAGGAGAATTTCCCTCACTGTCCTTCCCTGTCCCTAGAAACAAGGATTATCACAGTGAAAGAAACTGACACTCTTCCTACCTATAGTTTTCTGTCCCTAGAAAAAATGTTTTTTTAAAGCACACTATAGCACAAGGAGAATTCCCTCACTGTCCTTCCCTGTCCCTAGAAACAAGGATTCGCACAGTAAAACACACTGACACTCTCCCTACCTATAGTTTTCTGTCCCTAGAAAAAATGTTTTTTTAAAGCACACTATAGCACAAGGAGAATTCCCTCACTGTCCTTCCCTGTCCCTAGAAACAAGGATTCGCACAGTAAAAGACACTGACACTCTCCCTACCTATAGTTTTCTGTCCCTAGAAAAAATGTTTTTTTAAAGCACACTATAGCACAAGGAGAATTTCCCTCACTTTCCTTCTTTGTCCCTAGAAACAAGGATTATCACAGTGAAAGAAACTGACACTCTTCCTACCTATAGTTTTCTGTCCCTAGAAAAAATGTTTTTTTAAAGCACACTATAGCACAAGGAGAATTCCCTCACTGTCCTTCCCTGTCCCTAGAAACAAGGATTCGCACAGTAAAACACACTGACACTCTCCCTACCTATAGTTTTCTGTCCCTAGAAAAAATGTTTTTTTAAAGCACACTATAGCACAAGGAGAATTCCCTCACTGTCCTTCCCTGTCCCTAGAAACAAGGATTCGCACAGTAAAAGACACTGACACTCTCCCTACCTATAGTTTTCTGTCCCTAGAAAAAATGTTTTTTTAAAGCACACTATAGCACAAGGAGAATTTCCCTCACTTTCCTTCTTTGTCCCTAGAAACAAGGATTATCACAGTGAAAGAAACTGACACTCTTCCTACCTATAGTTTTCTGTCCCTAGAAAAAATGTTTTTTTAAAGCACACTATAGCACAAGGAGAATTTCCCTCACTTTCCTTCTTTGTCCCTAGAAACAAGGATTATCACAGTGAAAGAAACTGACACTCTTCCTTCCTATAGTTTTCTGTCCCTAGAAAAAATGTTTTTTTAAAGCACACTATAGCACAAGGAGAATTCCCTCACTGTCCTTCCCTGTCCCTAGAAACAAGGATTCGCACAGTAAAAGACACTGACACTCTCCCTACCTATAGTTTTCTGTCCCTAGAAAAAATGTTTTTTTAAAGCACACTATAGCACAAGGAGAATTTCCCTCACTTTCCTTCTTTGTCCCTAGAAACAAGGATTATCACAGTGAAAGAAACTGACACTCTTCCTACCTATAGTTTTCTGTCCCTAGAAAAAATGTTTTTTTAAAGCACACTATAGCACAAGGAGAATTCCCTCACTGTCCTTCCCTGTCCCTAGAAACAAGGATTATCACAGTGAAAGAAAATGACACTCTTCCTACCTATAGTTTTCTGTCCCTAGAAAAAATGTTTTTTTAAAGCACACTATAGCACAAGGAGAATTTCCCTCACTTTCCTTCTTTGTCCCTAGAAACAAGGATTATCACAGTGAAAGAAACTGACACTCTTCCTTCCTATAGTTTTCTGTCCCTAGAAAAAATGTTTTTTTAAAGCACACTATAGCACAAGGAGAATTCCCTCACTGTCCTTCCCTGTCCCTAGAAACAAGGATTCGCACAGTAAAAGACACTGACACTCTCCCTACCTATAGTTTTCTGTCCCTAGAAAAAATGTTTTTTTAAAGCACACTATAGCACAAGGAGAATTTCCCTCACTTTCCTTCTTTGTCCCTAGAAACAAGGATTATCACAGTGAAAGAAACTGACACTCTTCCTACCTATAGTTTTCTGTCCCTAGAAAAAATGTTTTTTTAAAGCACACTATAGCACAAGGAGAATTTCCCTCACTTTCCTTCTTTGTCCCTAGAAACAAGGATTATCACAGTGAAAGAAACTGACACTCTTCCTTCCTATAGTTTTCTGTCCCTAGAAAAAATGTTTTTTTAAAGCACACTATAGCACAAGGAGAATTCCCTCACTGTCCTTCCCTGTCCCTAGAAACAAGGATTCACACAGTAAAAGACACTGACACTCTCCCTACCTATAGTTTTCTGTCCCTAGAAAAAATGTTTTTTTAAAGCACACTATAGCACAAGGAGAATTTCCCTCACTTTCCTTCTTTGTCCCTAGAAACAAGGATTATCACAGTGAAAGAAACTGACACTCTCCCTACCTATAGTTTTCTGTCCCTAGAAAAAATGTTTTTTTAAAGCACACTATAGCACAAGGAGAATTCCCTCACTGTCCTTCCCTGTCCCTAGAAACAAGGATTCGCACAGTAAAACACACTGACACTCTCCCTACCTATAGTTTTCTGTCCCTAGAAAAAATGTTTTTTTAAAGCACACTATAGCACAAGGAGAATTTCCCTCACTTTCCTTCTTTGTCCCTAGAAACAAGGATTATCACAGTGAAAGAAACTGACACTCTTCCTACCTATAGTTTTCTGTCCCTAGAAAAAATGTTTTTTTAAAGCACACTATAGCACAAGGAGAATTCCCTCACTGTCCTTCCCTGTCCCTAGAAACAAGGATTCGCACAGTAAAACACACTGACACTCTCCCTACCTATAGTTTTCTGTCCCTAGAAAAAATGTTTTTTTAAAGCACACTATAGCACAAGGAGAATTCCCTCACTGTCCTTCCCTGTCCCTAGAAACAAGGATTCGCACAGTAAAACACACTGACACTCTCCCTACCTATAGTTTTCTGTCCCTAGAAAAAATGTTTTTTTAAAGCACACTATAGCACAAGGAGAATTTCCCTCACTTTCCTTCTTTGTCCCTAGAAACAAGGATTATCACAGTGAAAGAAACTGACACTCTTCCTACCTATAGTTTTCTGTCCCTAGAAAAAATGTTTTTTTAAAGCACACTATAGCACAAGGAGAATTCCCTCACTGTCCTTCCCTGTCCCTAGAAACAAGGATTCGCACAGTAAAACACATTGACACTCTCCCTACCTATAGTTTTCTGTCCCTAGAAAAAAATGTTTTTTTAAAGCACACTATAGCACAAGGAGAATTCCCTCACTGTCCTTCCCTGTCCCAAGAAACAAGGATTCGCACAGTAAAACACACTGACACTCTACCTACCTATCCTTCTCTTTCCCTAAACTAAAGGAATCCAGGTTAAGCAAGAAAAAAATAAATGTCACTGTCCCTGCCTATGCTTCTCTTTCCCTGCTCCGGAACACACTACACTAGGCCGCCGTGCTGGCGGCCTTTTATAGTGTGGGGCGTGTACTAAACACCCTCAGCAATAATTGGCCACAGGCATCCTGCCTGTGGCCAATCATTGCTCTCCTCGCTGCCCGCGCTGTGATTGGCCAAGCATGCGGGGTCACAGTGCATGCTTGGCCAATCACAGCGCCTGGATGACACTGCGATGGCGTAGTGCATTGTGGGCCGTTCGCGTCACTCGAATTTGGCGCGAACGGCCCAAATCGTTCGATCTTCATCGAACAGCCGATGTTCGAGTCGAACGTATGTTCGACTCGAACACGAAGCTCATCCCTAGTGAGGAGGAGTTCATGGACTAAGAATTGGTTGCTCCAGCGGGACCAATTCTCTCATATGCCTCTGCTGCGGGAAATCCATGAGAATAACCCTGATGATTTCAGGAATTATCTCAGGATGACGGACCCCGTATTTCACCGTCTGTTGCATTTGCTGTCCCCCTATATCACGAGGCAGGACACTGTGATGCGCCAGGCCATCACTGCTGAGCAGAGGCTTATTGCCACGTTGAGATACCTGGCGACTGGGAGAAGCTTGCAGGACCTCAAGTTCTCAACAGGCATCTCCCCCCAGGCTCTCGGGATCATTATCCTTGAGACGTGTTCGGCCATCATTCAGGTCCTGCAGAAGGACTATATGAAGGTAATTTTGCTCCTTTAACCCCACATTATATGTTTTGATTGTTTTTGAATCTTCTTTTTTTTTTTCCTCCTAACACAAATATGCCTGTTTGTAATATCCTGGTAATGTCCCCATTTTCCCCATGCCTTTTTTTACCTGTAAAGCCCTTTTTACATGCCTATTTCCCTTCACTAACCTCTCCAGCATGCTATCGTGGGCGCAAACCCAGCTAGCCTTCTATTTTCCTTTTCATTTTTGGGGGGTCATAGCCCTCGTAGTTTGACAAACCTCCCTCCCCCCCCTAAAGATGTTAAACAATTTTTAGTTCTCAATCAAGCTCAGCAGAGTGGTAGAGCGTTTTTTTTGATCCCCCACAATCACCTTAGCCCCCCCCCCCTTAGATTATTTTAGAATGTCCACTCAGCGGGGGTGAGGCATCTGCTAAGTGGGCCTTTGTTTATTGGTCAGAAAAACTCCCTTAAATAATAATGTTAGAATGATGTTGGTCACAAATGTTTTTGTGTGTAATCTGCTTGCACTGTAAACCTAAACCGTACTAATGTCTTCTTTTTGTTTGACTCCACAGTTCCCTAGCACACCACAGGAATGGCTGACTGTGGCCTCCCAATTTGCCCAGTGGTGGGATTTCCCCAACTGCGGAGGGGCAATTGATGGGAAGCACGTCCACATAGTGCTGCCACCCCGTTCGGGGTCATACTATTTCAACTATAAAGGTTTTAATAGCATAGTGTTAATGGCGGTGGTGTCGGCACGGTACGAGTTCCTATATGTGAACGTGGGGAAGAACGGCCGGATGTCCGATGGCGGATCATTCGCGGAGACGGAGTTCGCTCACCGTCTGCAGGCTGGGGGTCTTGCACTGCCTCCAGATGCAGAGAACGTTGAAGGGCTCCCGTTCGTTTTCATTGCGGATGAGGCTTTTGGACTAGGACCACACCTGATGCGGCCGTTTCCCCAACGCACCCTCACCCCGGAGAGGAGGGTTTTTAATTACCGGCTGGCCAGAGCCCGGAGAGTTGTGGAGAATGCCTTCGGGATAATGGCCAGCCGGTTCCGCCTGTTCCAGACAGCGATACATTTGGCGGATTATAAACTGAACCACATCGTCTACTGCTGCTGCTTGTTGCACAATTTTCTACGCAAATTTGCAACAAATTATGTCTCATCGTTTGGGCCTAAGGCCGGTCCATCAGAACTGATTAATCTGACCGGCCTCAGCACTGCCCGTACTGGCTTGGCCCCCCAAAGTGCCCGTGAAGTACGCCAGAAATACGTAGAGTACTTCACGAGTAGGGGGGCCATCGCAATGCCAGACCACATCTGACCGAGGATTTTACCTTTTTAAAATAAAGCAAAAAATTTGAATTGCTACAAACTTGTGTTGTCATTCTTGTATTTTGGGTTTATGTGTCTCCCAGGTTCTAGTAGTGCCAAGTGTATTTGTCCTTAGTAAATAGCCTCAAAACTCAGAGGGAAAAACACTGTTTTGGCATCTTCAGAACTGCTCTTGAGCATAGAAAGAACAAGGCACACCTTTTTTACACTTCCCAAATCTCTTTATTGATTGCACCACATTTTTTTATTCTTTGCGAAATAATAGCCTTTTTTTGTGGTGCGGCTTTATTTGCAGAAACATGCATGGGTCGAAAGCCATTTTTTTTTGCAAAAAAAGGAAGAAAATAACACAGTGAAAAATACAAACAGGAGATGGGGTGATGTTACCCCTGATCCATCCCAAATGTGAAGAACCACACTTTATTTTTGGGGCTCAAATGGGTATCTTCAACATGATCCCATGGCTAAGGTAAACATGTGCTATCTGCCATCATGGGGGATCAATGGACGTGCTTTGGGGGTGAAAACCCTTCCTCTCACCTACTTGAGGAGGGAGGAAGAGGTTGCACCCCCAAAACAGGGACATAGATATCCTGTGACGGCAGATAGCACATGTTGAGTCAGTGTGTGCATCTTCACATTTGGGCTGGTGGAAATCCCAGAGATAATTTCAGACGCATAACAAAACACACAAAAGGGGGGGGGGGTTCACACTATTCTCTCCAAAATATCTATCATGTTTTTATATTTTTGCTCAATCACAATCATTCTCTTTCTCATAATGTCCATTTCGCTACTGCATTCCATGATTTCCTGAATGATTATTTTGGCGCTGGCACTCGAGAATGGCGGATTTGGACTTCCTGACACACCCCCACGTTCAGTCCCTAAAAAGAAACCAACATTTTTAAACTAGGCAGGCCTACATCTGTATTTACCTTGAAGTTGTGGTGACAGACACTGACCTGTTGTGCTGATAAGCTCCACCTCTCCTTCCTCCACCTCCCCTTCCTCCACCTCCGCTTCCTGAACCTGCTGATCTTGGTCTGCTTTGGGATCTTCGGGGAGTTTCTGTGGTGTTGGGTTCCTCGTCTCATGAGCATGGTGTCCTCCCAGTCTCCTCTCCCCTATAGGAATTTAAAAAATAATGTATACTTTAGCACACAGACTTTTTAAAGGCCTGAAAAGGGATTCTCAATGTTTGGAAGTGGGGTACAATTGATATTTGGCCCTGAGTTCCAACATGAACATATGTGATCTTGCAAACTCAACAAAGCAACATGTTATTTTTGAGGACACTCACAAATACACTTGGATAACCACCAAGGTATCCACTGGACCACCTGTGTGTGACACCGTTAAGAAATTTGGTCATGTGGCCCAGAGTATAGTATCTTGATGAAGAACAAAAAAGAGTACACAACTGCTGGAGTGTCATCTCCTTTACCCAGAATACAGATTATTCTTTCATTCACATTCTAGTTTTCCTTACAACACATCATCTAGCCAACAATGTGTAGATAAACATTGTTGAAGTAAAATGAGGCATGCCCACATGTAGTTTACGTGCATATGTGCCAAACATGTTTGGGGGAAGAGCAGCAAGTTTTTGGTCAACACATTTTGCAAATAAGTGGACTCTCCACTTAACATAAAAGATGAGATTTAAAAATGTGAACCCAGTCAAGCCAAGCACATGTTGCAAAACATGGAAGAATACATATTACAATGTGAAAGAACACAGTAAAATAAACTTACTTTTTTCTATGCTTTTTAAAAGCTTCTTATACTGCTCCGGCTCCCTGATCTTGAGGTCTGACCACCTTTTACGGAGTTGTTCCTTGGATCTCCTGACCCCATATTTTTTATAGAGACTCTTCGCCACTTTGTCCATAATTTGTGACTTCCGGAGATTAGGGGTGTCGTATGGGCCATGCTTGCTGTCGTAATCCTTCCTCTGCAGAATGTCCACCATCTCCGCCATCTCGGAAAAAGACATATTAGTCGCCTTGTATCTTTTTTTACAGGATCGGGACGTTTCCGCCTCCGGGCTTTCCTCGTCGGTAATTTCTACTAAAGAAGCCACCTGTGTCTGCGACATGTCGCCATCTCACACTGTGCGCCGATCGTTAAGGGGCGGGGAAATGCGGAAAAATTCCGTCATGGGCGGGCGACGAGGGCGGAGTTACACGCATGCGCAGGATATAAAAAGGGGAAAGAAGTTATTAGGGATGCACGGAGTAAGGACGACCGGAAGTGAACCAACGAAGTGAACTAAGGTAAGAAGGGAACTTGGGCCTGCAGTGGCATATTAATGGGTCATGATTGTAAAGGGCAATATTGTGATAAGTTGAGGAGAAACAATTCTGATCCTTTTATTCATTTTTTACTTTTTTGTACTTGCTGATCCAAATAGATGCATAAACTAAGAGAGCCGGAGGTGATGCTTATTTTTATCGAAAAGTATAAGGAACAGCGCAACCTGTGGGAGCTCAAACACCCTGCATATCACAAAAGTGATGTACGACGGGCAACTATTACCAAATTAGCAGAGGATATGAAGCCATGGATCCCAGATGCAGACTACACAATGATCAATAATAAAATCAACAACCTGCGCAATACTTATAAAAAAAAAATACAAGGAAGTGCGCCAGTCCAAGAGATCAGGAGCAGCAGCCGACGATGTAGTAAAGCCCAAGCTGTGGTACTACAGACATCTCCAATTCCTGGATGACCAGATCGAGGCCAGGGAATTTATTTCCAGCCTTCCCTCAACCCTTCCTTCCACCCTACCCTCCAGCGTTCCTTCCACCCTTCCCTCCACCCCTGCAGAGGCGGAGGAGGAGCCTCCCGAGCTAGAAGAGCCAGATCTTCACATCTTCAGCCCGGTATAGTATTTTTGATCATAATTATTGTCCACTAAGTAATATTGAGTTGAACTGTTTGATTAGCCATAAAGGATCCCACCCCCCCCCCCCATAAAAAAAAACAGTACTGAGTTCAAAATTGTGTGTGACCGATTCCTCAAATAATAGAATTTTTCATTTTATTTTATAAACAGGATGAGGCAAGCCAGGAGGAAGAGGGTCAGGAGTGTGACAGGCAGGAGGAGGCAGGGCCCAGTGGTACTCAGCAGGTCCCCAGGCCTAGTGGCAGCACCGTCTCCCAAGTGGCTCCCCTCCACGTCAGACCGCCAAAACAACGACGGATGACACAAGTGGAGGAGGAGTCACTAAAGATGATTCAGGAGGCTGCTGCCATTATGAGGGCCCCCCGTAACCCTACGGAGGGGTTTAGCACCTATCTGGCGGATAAGCTGCTCAGAATGGAGGCGGGACAACGGGCCCTCTGTGAGCATCTCATCTATATGGCCGTACACATGGGGGCGAGGGGACAGCTGACTGAGGCCACCCATATCTCACATCAGCCCAATCCCTCTCCTCCTTCTCCTCCTCCTCCTGCCACATCACCACCCACAGTGGCCCAGCCTGCAAGGGTGCGTGGACGGGGCCGTGGAGAGAACGCTGCAGAGAGGCGTGGAAGGAAGGCTACAAGGAAGAGCAGGAGGTGATTCCCTGGCCTCGAGCTGCTCATCCAGAAATTGAAGGTTGATGGAGTACCACAGCTTGGGATGATGTATGTCTTTGGCTGCTGCTCCTGATTTCATGCTGTTGTTGATTTTATTATTGATCATAGTCAGGTCTGCATTTGGGATCTAATGACTTTATATTCTCTGCTAATTTGGGAATAGTTGCCCTTCGGTTTTTGTTTTGTTTATTTCCGAAATAAAGGGAAATTTGATTTCAGAAAACCTACATGCCTGATGTGTTTTTTTGGAGAAGTAGCAATAAGATTGCATAAATACAATGTGTAATTAATAACAAGGGACACCAACCTCCATGATTTGTGAAAAATAAAATATTATGTTGTTCTGAGAAATTGACACACCCAAAAATGCACAACAAAATTAAAGACCAAAAAAAAAAGGGGGAATTTGTGAGGTCGGCCTTGAAGAATTTTAATAATTATTCCTCAAATCACAAGATAAAAGAAAGACATACGTTTGTCAGAACTCATGAGAAAGTTCTGCTGCCAAAATGACATTTAAAAGACCGTTCGAAAGCAACAAAACATGCGCTGCATTAAACGAAGCAATAACTTGCAGAATGACGAATGTGCTCTCTCCATTAGGAACGCTAGTTTTACCAGAACGAGCGCTCCCGTCTCCTAATTCAGTCTGAGCATGTGTGGGTTTTTGAACCGATGGACTTGCCCATAGACGATCGGAAATTCCCATCGGTTTTTTATCCATCGGAAAATTTTAAAACAAGTTCTATTTTTTCCAACCGATGGAAAAAAGACCGATGGGTACCATACACGATCGGTTTGTCTGATGAAAACCATCCATCGGACGTTTTTCATCAGTTAAACCGATCGTGTGTACGGGGCTTAAGTGGCATAGGCATTTTTAAGCGCCAAAAAACCCCAGGACCAGTGCGTTCTGAGGCTCCAGCACTAGAGCTGTAAAAACGGCAGACGCCGGCAAAATCTTTTAAAGGCCTTTAACGCATTTAAAGGCATTTAACGCATTTCTCTGCCTCTATTCAAAATCAATGGTTCCCTATGGGATCCCATTGATTTGAATAGAAGTCGCACCAGAAGTCGGATCATGATGATCCGACTTGCAGCACGACTTGTGTGCTGAGGATCTTGAAGGGGAACCCCGCCGAAACAAAAAAAAATTGTCGTGGGTTCCCCCTAGGACAATACCAGACCCTTCAGTCTTGTATGGATCTTAAGGGGAACCTCCTACGCCAAAAAAATGGCATGGGGGTCCCCCAAAGATCCATACCAGACCCTTATCCAAGCATGCAGCCCAGTAGGTCAGGAAAGGCAGGAAGAAAGAACAAGTACCCCCCCTCCTGGACCATACCAGGCCACATGCCCTCAACATGAGGGGTGGGTGCTTTGGGGCAGGTGATGCCCTGCGCCCCCCCACCAGAAAGCACCTTGTCCCCATGTTGATGAGGACAAGGGTCTCTTCCAGACAACCCTGGCCATTGGTTGTCAGGGTCTGCTGACGGGGTTTATCGAAATCTGGAAGCCCCCTTTAACAAAGGGGCCCCCAGATCCAGGCCTCCCACCCTATGCGAATGAGTATGGGGTACATTGTAAAAAGAGTGTCAAAAATAAACACAATACACAGGTTTTTAAAGTATTTTATTAAGGCAGCTCCGGCATCTCTTCCGATTTCTTCTCCCCTCTCCGGCGATGTCTTCTCCCTCTTCTGGTGACGTCTTCTTTCTCCACTGTCTTCTTGCTCCGCTTTCTTCTTGCTCCTCTGTCTTTTGCCGGATCTTCTCCACTGTCCTCTCGCTCTTTTGCCGGGTCTTCTCCCCTCTGCTCTTCTTCCAATGTTGACCCAACATGATCTCCCGGTGTAATGCTGGGTCCGCCGTGTGCAATGACTTATATTGGCATGGGGCATGGCCACCTGCTGACGTCATCCGGAGCACCTGCCCCCTTGTGACATCATTGTCCGGTGCATGATCATTGCACATGGTGGACCCAGCATTACACTTGGAGATCGCGTTGAGTCAACATCGAAAAAAGAGCAGAGGGAGAAGACCGGGCAAAAAAGCGAGAAGACAGCGGAGATGACCTGGAAAAAGAGCAAGAAGACAGCGCAGAGAGAAGACAGTGCAGAGAGAAGACAGCGGAGCGAGAAGAATTGAAGAGGATGAAGGACCGGCAGAGGAAGAAGATGTCACCAGAAGAGGGAGAAGACATTGCCGGAGAGGGGAGAAGAAATGTGAAGAGATGCTGGAGCTGCCTCAATAAAACACTTTAAAAATCTGTGTTTATTTTTGACACTTTTGTTAGATGAATGGGTAGGGGTTCCAGATTCCGATAAGCCCCCGCCCGCAGACCCCGACAACAAACAGCCAGGGTTGTCGGGAAGAGACCCTTGTCCTCATCAACATGGAGACCAGGTATTTTGGGTTAGGGGGCACAGGGCCCCCCCTGCCCAAAAGCACCTACCCCCCCATGTTGAGGGCATGTGTCCTGGTATGGTCCAGGAGGGGGTGCTCTCTTGTCATTGTCCCCTTTCCTGACCTACCTGGCTGCATGCTCAAGTAAGGGTCTGGTATGGCTCTTGAGGGGGACCCCTACGCCATTTTTTGGGCGTAAGGGGGTTCCCCTTACCCCGCACCAATTTTTTTTTTTTTCATTTTGGCGGGGGTTCCTCTTTAAGATCCTCAGCACACAAGTCGCACCACAAGTCGGATCATCATGATCCGACTTGTGGTGCGACTTCTATTCAAATCAATGGGATCCCATAGGGAACCATTGATTTTGAACAGAGGCAGAGAAACACAGCTGAAAGCTAGGGTGACTAAATGTGCATTGACGTCAATGCAAAACGCTGATAAAATCGCGTTTTTAATGCTGCTTTTTTCCTGGCGTCGGTACTAGCTTTACAGCCCGTTTTTTATAACGCCCGTGGGCATGAGGCCTTAGTAATAGACTGAGATTGAATTTTATAGGCATTGTTTTTTGTTTGTGTTGGAAGAACAACAGCAATCTGCTTATATACAGTATATACTGTGAACTACTGTATGTACTGTGTGTATTATACCCGTAGTGTGTATCTATGGTAATGTATTTAGAGGAAGTGTCTATCCAAGTGTATGTTTTGGAATTCTCCTGTTTCCTGTAAAGACATGTTCTGATATTTCTCCATGACATTAAAGTATTCTGCTGTATACAAGAAGCTACCAGCCACAATTTCAATACCCTGGTAATAGTCTGTATATCTAGTGCATTATCTTTTTCCTTTTCATCTCTCTTAAAAAAAAAACAAAAAAAAAACAAGTTGGTCATATTTTTCTTGATTTACACAAACCTTCAACTGATATTTTTCTGGAGGGAACCATAGAGTCATAAATGTGGATGGTCAGCCAGCCACACACAATACATTTATCTACATGATAAATAAATCAGAACATGTGGAAATATTTAAAGAAAAGAGTAGAATTGTGTTGTAAATATGGAACTGAAAAAATGTTGTTTAAACTAAAAGTATTGCCAAAGCTCTTTTGGCCATACTTCTTTTGTGGGTTACAAGCGTGCACTTACATGTACTCTCCTGTGATCCAAAATCAGCTGACAGCAAACTAAAGCCCATTGTCAGTTAAGGGCACTGAGCCGCTCTGGACTTAGGAGGGATCTTAACAATAATGTCAGGATCCACCCAAATGCCTTACAGACAGCTGGCTAAGCCTCTCAGCATGCCACTGAGAGCATAGGCCAGCCGCTCCCACCCCCTCTCCTGCCCAAGGATCCAGTGAGCGCTGGAAGGGCAGATCAGACATTGGTGACTGACAGTCACTGCTCTCTTCTCAGAACAGGCCCAGGACCTATGCGATCAGTGATCACGTGATCACTCAGTTTTCAGTCTTAAGCCTCGTACACACGATTTCCATCGGAATTTTGTCCAAAGGGCATTGGCCGTGAACTTGTTCTGCATACAAACGGCAAAACTTTTGTCGGCTAACAAACAGAAACTATGTGGTTTTTCTGCTGTTTAGCGCCACCCTTTGGGCAACTTCTGCTAATGTTGTGCTATGGTTAGCATTGCTTCTGAGCATGCGTGTTTGTACTTTGGATTTTTTTCCGACGGACTTGTGTACACACGATCTGATAATCTGACAACACACATTTGTTGTCGGACAATTTTAAAGCATGTTATACAATATTTGTTGTCGAAAAATCCGACAACAATTGTCCGATGGAGCATACAAATGGTCGGATCTTCCGAAAAAACCCTGCCATCACACATTTTTTGCCGAAAAATCCGATCGTGTGTATGAGGCTTTAGAGTGGGGGACACCTTGCAGCATCGGACTGATGCTGCAGCAGGTAGGTAAGTATGTACAGTATGTTTATTTTTTCATATTGCCACACTTCTCCTTTAAATGTGATGATGCTGTGCCCTTTGAGTACTGCATACCTAGCAATTTAATTTTGTCTATTGGTAAAATAATGAAGGTATTCATAATATGGTTTTTGAATGAAATTACCAGTCTAAAAACACTTATTTTTTTATCCTGCTACGATGCAAAAGAATTTACAATTTTCCATTTCCATAATGAATTACAATAAATATTGCAGCATGTTAGCAAATTGAAGTATTGATTTTTACCCATTCAGCTGTAATAGCATATGAGCAGTAGACTGGTATTGCAAATCTAGATTTGGTAATATATTACAAGGATCTTCCTTGGTTCCTTACAACCTTTCTATAACATATGCTCCATAAAATTGACCTTTGACCAAGTCTATTGAGTTGTTCGTTTAGTGCTATGACTCAGCATCTTAAGAACCATGCTTCAACTAAATGGGATTTGTGCTATGCTTGCGCTGCAATCAGGCACATTGGTAGGAATTGCTTTCCACCTTCACAGAAAAAATGGGTGTGCAATATTCTAACTGAAATCTTGCTTTCCTTTGATTTTGTAAACACTACTTATGAATATAAGGAAATGTTGTATATACAGTGGCAATGACGTTGAGAAGCCATTTGCATTATAACTGCATTGCAGTTTTTCTTGATGGTACCCCATTTGCCTTAACATTTTTGAAAACCCACTTATTTTCTATTACTGATTGAAGCAAAGGTGACATTCAGCTGTATATACCAGTAAATACCAACATTTATTGTGGAGAAATGCATTTGATTTGCGTGGTTATATGGCATCCAGAAATTCTATGGAAATGTTAACAGGCAACTATTGCAATACAGAACTTGAAGTATGAGTTATCTAAACTAGAGTCTTTTAGGTGGCCCAAGAGACTCCAGTTTAGATAATTCAAAGTTTATTGAATGTGATGAAGCTCTGCTGACTTCAGCTTTAATTTGTTATTCCAGTTCATTTAAATCTGCTAGAGTATTTAACATTACCCTCTCCCCAGATTGACAATTCTGCTTTCCAACTATGGTGTCATAGTTGCACCTCCATCTAGAGTGCAGACACCCTAATACTGGAAGTTTGATACTGCCTGGGTCACCAAGTGAAATAAAATAAATCGTCCTAAAAAATAAAACACACAAAGCGACACTGTGCCCGGCACAACGCGGGTGGGTAGACCAACGGGGAGTTGGCAATCAGGAATGGATAGGTAAAACTCATTAACTTTAACTATCCATTGCTGAATGCCGACCCCCCAGTCTATGTGGTGAGGGGCACGTTGTTGGCCGCTGGGTGGCTAGGTGCGCTCTCCTGCCCTGTAGAGAGCTTGCGGTGTGACAGCCTTTGTGAATGCAGGTCTATGGTGCAGCCGACCATAGAGCTGACAGCTGAGCCGTCCCTTGCCCGATGAGAGGAAGGAGAGGTCTTCACAGCGTAATGTTTATGCATCTGATGACATGCCTGACATGTGCCTATAATTGTGAGTGCAACTTTACTTGTATTTTATTCTCTTAGTAAAGGTTACTGCACTAAAAGCCGGTGCACTCTTTTTTTTTTGTGTATTTTCAATATTCAGTGTCCCGCTGATTGAAAGAGCAGCAAGGCTTCCCTGGATTCAGTTTCCTAAGTGCTATTAACTGTTCATTCAGAGACTTTTGGACTTGTTCGAGCAGGTCATTTTTGGCAGTTAGCATTATCACACTATGTTTAAAAAAGAAATCACATGCAGTCACCACATTTAATGATGCCTAAGCTGTAACATATTATTTTTTTGAGTTGTTGAATCAGAGAAAAAAAAAGGATAGTGATAATGACTGGCAGAGGAAATCATGAAATGTGTTCCTGGATTCTGTTATAGTGATTTTGCTGGATAGATTATCACATTGGGCATAATATTTCTCCTTCAAAGTATAAGTTAAAGTGCATATTAGCTTCCTATAGCTGCCACAAATGTGTACTAATATGTTCATCTCTATATGACAGCTAGGCAGAGAATAGTGAACATCTCCAATTCAGAAGTTGTCTTATTTCTAAAAATGTATTTTAATATATTTGGTATATACTGTACATACAGTATATATGAAAATCTGAAATAAACTAGTCAGTTTTTATTTCTCTCTGGGAATTTATCATTTGCTCTTTTCCAAATTACTTGTCTTGTCTCTCTCATTACTAACCATTTTTTCTTTTGTCCTTAGCTTACAATAAATCACTTATTGCTAATCACTCTCCAATAGGGATAAGCTTCGAGTTCGAGTCGAACTCATGTTCGACTCGAACATTGCCTGTTCGCCCGTTCGCCGAACAACAAACAATTTGGAGTGTTCGCGGCAAATTCGAAAAGTCTATGGGAGAAATCTAAAGTGCTAATTATAAAGGCTTATATGCAAGTTATTGTCCTAAAAAGTGTTTGGGGACCTGGGTCCTGCCCCAGGGCACATGTATCAATGCAAAAAAAAGTTTTAAAAACGGCCGTTTTTTTAGAAGCAGTGATTTTAATAATGCTTAAAGTGAAACAATAAAAGTGAAATATTCCTTTAAATTTCGTACCTGGGGGGTGTTGTATGATATGCATGTAAAGTGGCACATGTTTCCCGTGCTTAGAACTGTCCCTGCACAAAGTGTAATTTTTGAAGGAAAAAAAGTCATTTAAAACTCACTCGCGGCTATAATGAATTGTCGGCTTTTATCAATACATAGAAAAGTCATTGATAAAAAAAAAAAAAAAAAAAAGCGTGGGGGTTCCCCCAAATTCAATTACCAGGCCCTTCAGGTCTGGAATGGATATTAAGGGGAACCCTGCCGCAAATTTAAAAAAAAATGGCGTGGGGTTCCCCCTAAATATCCATACCAGGCCCTTGAAATCTGGCATGGATTTTAAGGGGAACTCCATCCCAAATAAAAAAAAAATGGCGTGGAGTCCCCCCAAAAATCCATACCAGACCCTTATCCGAGCACGCAACCTGGCCGGCCGCAGGGGAAGAGGGGGGGCGAGAGAGCGGCCCCCCTCCCTCCTGAACCGTACCAGGCCACATGCCCTCAACATGGGGAGGATGTCCCCATGTTGATGGGGACAAGGGCCTCATCCCCACAACCCTTGCCCGGTGGTTGTGGGGGTCTGCGGGCGGGGGGGCTTATCGGAATCTGGAAGACCCCTTTAACAAAGGGGACCCCCAGATCCCGCCCCCCCCATGTGAATTGGTAAAGGGTACATTGTACCCCTACCATTTCACAAAGAAAGTGTCAAAAATGTAAATAAAAACACACACACCTTGGAAAAGTCCTTTATTAAAAAAAAATTAAAAAAAAAAACATTCCAGCGATGAAATCCAGTGTCCCGCGGCGATCCCGATGTCCAGCGCTGTCTGTCATTGGTTGTGCCTGTGCGGACCTGATGGGGAACTTCCTCCGCTGTGTTTTAAATGTATAGACCCGCCCCTTCTAAAGTTCCCCATCAGGTCCGCTCAGCGGACCAGTTACGGAACGCGAGAAGGGGCGGGTCTATTCATGTATTACACAGCGAACAAAGTTCCCCATCAGGTCCGCCCCCTCGGTATGTCCGACCCCGCCTACGTCATTGGCCTGAGCGGGAAACTTCCTTCACTGTGTAAATTTAAATTACACAGTGAAGGAAGTTCCCCACTCAGGCCAATGACGTAGGCGGGGTCGGACATACCGAGGGGGCGGACCTGATGGGGAACTTTGTTTGTTGTGTAATACATGAATAGACCCGCCCCTTCTCGCGTTCCGCATCTGGTCCGCTGAGCGGACCTGATGGGGAACTTTAGAAGGGGCGGGTCTATACATTTAAAACACAGCGGAGGAAGTTCCCCATCAGGTCTGCACAGGCACAACCAATGACGGACAGCGCTGGCCATCAGGATCGCAGCGGGACACTGGATTTTATCGCTGGAATGTTTTTTTTTTTTTTAATAAAGGACTTTTCCAAGGTGTTTGTGTGTTTTTATTTAAATTTTTTGACACTTTCTTCGTGAAATGGTAGGGGTACAATGTACCCCTTACCAATTCACATAGGGGGGGCCGGGATCTGGGGGTCCCCTTTGTTAAAGGGGTCTTCCAGATTCCGATAAGCCCCCCGCCCGCAGACCCCCACAACCACCGGGAAAGGGTTGTGGGGATGAGGCTCTTGTCCCCATCAACATGGGGACATCCTCCCCATGTTGAGGGCATGTGGCCTGGTACGGTTCAGGAGGGAGGGGGGGGCACTCTCTCGTCCCCCCCTCTTCCCCTGCGGCCGGCCAGGTTGCGTGCTCGGATAAGGGTCTGGTATGGATTTTTGGGGGGACTCCACGCCATTTTTTTTTTAATTTGGGGTGGAGTTCCCCTTAAAATCCATGCCAGATCTCAAGGGCCTGGTATGGATATTTAGGGGGAACCCCACGCCATTTTTTTTTTACATTTGCGGCGGGGTTCCCCTTAATATCCATTCCAGACCTGAAGGGCCTGGTAATTGAATTTGGGGGAACCCCCACGCTTTTTTTTTTTTTTTTTTTGCAATGACTTTTCTATGTATTGATAAAAGCCGACAATTCATTATAGCCGCGAGTGAGTTTTTCCTTGTCAAAATATTTTATTAAGGCATACAGAGGGTATCGTACATACAATCTTGATTATGCATGTATTAACAAACGTTATAATTCATTTATACTCCAAAAGCTAGATTTTTGTTAATTTTAAAGGAGGTTGCTTAACAAACTCAACATGCAATGTATCAATCTTTTAGTTCCTTTAAGTGGTTTGCAAGTAGTATATGATTCCTTAAAACATTCTAAATGTCATTAAATTCATAACGTCTATAAGATTTAAGTTATGATGAAGATATGGAATATAAATTCAAACAATGTTCTTATGCATACCCGATGAAATATTTATAAAAAGGAAGGAAAGTGAAACGAATATATACATAATAAAGAGAGAGAAAAAAAAAAGTGGTGAAAGAAAGATAGAAAAGGAGAAGAGAGGAGAGTAGAATAGTGTAGGAGTCCGTGGGGTTAGACCCAGAGCCGCCGCCGCTACCACAGATAATTCATTTAAATCCCTTGTATCAGTTACCATGGTAAGAGAACTTTGGTGTCAAAGGTTGATGGACTAATGTAATTGATCCAGGGTTGCCACAATTTTTCAAATTTGGGGATCGTGTCCATATCTATCGCAGTCATTTTAGCATATGTCATCGCACCATTCATTCTGGTCTTTGATTCGTGTATATTTAATTGGGTTGATTTCCATGCTTTTGCTAATGTTTGTTTAGCTGCTGTAAAAAGTTGTACTAATAATTTGAATTGCATATGTGTTATGCTTTCTGGTTTCAGGTTAAGTAAAGCTATTCCCGGGTCAAATGGGATTGTCTTATTAAGCATTTCAGATGCCATTCTAAAGAGTTCTTTCCAGAATTTTTGTGCTGTTGGACATGACCACCAAACATGAAACTGTGTCCCTGTCTCTGTGCATCCCTGAAAACATTGTGCTGAATAATTTGGAACATATTTCGCTATTCTTGCAGGCACAAGGTACCATCTAGTTAGTAGTTTATAATTAGCCTCAACCGCTAATATATTAGGGGAGGCCGATTTAGTTGTTATCCATATTTGATTCCATTCTGAGATTTCTAATTCTCTTTGTAAGTCTCCTTCCCATTTTCGAGCGTATTGTGGTTTGCCCCCATCTGCTTGTATTAGTAATTGAGAATATAAGGCAGATATAGCACCCTTCGCATGTGGATCTTTCTTACATAATGTTTCAAATTTAGTCATTTGGGATGTTTGAGTAGAAGAATTTAAAAATGGTGTGAAGAAGTTTTTTATTTGAAGATATCTGAATAGTTCTGATTGTGGTAAGCCGTAAGTTTTACATAGGGTCGGAAATGGGATAAACGATGATGTTGACACAAAATTATACATATAAAGAATGTCTCTAGATGTCCATTCTCTAAAAGTTTTGGGGTAGACCCATGCTGGATAGAACGCAGGATTTTTGTAAAATGAGAGTAGCGGATTATGTAAAGATTGTAGTTGATATTTAATTTTCGACCTATCCCAAAGGGAGATAAAATGTTTGGTGATAGGATTTTGTATATTTTTGCGGTGTTTTGGGGGGATCCAAAGTAAGTTTGAGACTGAAATTGGATCACTCTCAGCAGCTTCTATTAATATCCATAATGGGATTTCTTTTGTTGCATGGTATTTACTGAGGCTAGCGACATGTGCTGCCTTATAATAACTTGCAAAGTTGGGACAGCCTAAACCCCCATGTAGTTTGGGTAAGAAAAGTGTGCTTTGTTGTATTCTCGGTTTGGTAGAACCCCAAATGAACTTTGATACTATTTTCTGTAGTATCCTTAGATAATATGCTGGTATCGGGATTGGCAGGACTCTGAATAAGTATAGAATTTTCGGCAGTATCGTCATTTTTACCGCATTTATCCTCCCCATCCATGATATTGGGAGGTGTGACCAAGAGTTCATTAAGTTTGTTAGGTGTTTCAATATCTGTGGATAGTTATGAGAGAATAAATCCGAGAAAGATGCTGTCAGTTTAATACCTAGATATGATAATGCTCCCTCAGTCCATACATATGGGAGACCTATTTTGGCGGCCGACAATTCAATACTTGATAGAGATATGTTCATTATTGAACTCTTCTTGGAATTGATAACTAGGCCTGAAAGAGTGGCAAAGTTATTAAGAATTGGGGTTAGGTTAGGACCAGATATTTGTGGGGATGAAAGAAATAGGAGGATATCATCTGCAAATAAGCATAGTTTGTGCTGATAACCTCCTACCTCTATTCCTGTTATTGTGGGTTCTATTCTAATTAGTTGTGCAAGTGGTTCTATAAGTAAAGCGAATAGTAATGGTGAGAGTGGACAGCCTTGTCTTGTACCCCTCTCAATATCAAATGGTTCCGATCTATATCCCGCATATCTTACGTACGCTTTTGGCTTATCATAAAGTGCTCTGATCCAAGTCATAAAATTCGGGCCAAAACCCCATTTTTGTAAAGTATAGGTCATGTAAGTCCAGGATACTGAATCAAAGGCCCTTCTGATATCGAGAGAGAGAAAGCAGGCAGGAATTTTACGTTTTTTCGCTATTTGTACTAAGAGAACTGCTCTTCTAACATTATCTCCTGCTTGGCGTGAGGGCATGAATCCTACCTGATCACGATGTACTAGTGTTCCTATAATTAAGTTTAAACGTGTTGCTAGTATTTTTGTCAATATTTTAATATCAACATTTAACATTGAAATGGGACGGTAGTTACTGCTGTGTGTATCATCCGTGTGTAGTTTTGGAATCATACATATAATTGCTGTCAATGATTCTTGCCTAAATGATTTGTTTCTCAATATTTCATTGTAAGCTTCTACCAGCATGGGGGAAAGAATATCCCTGTATGTTTTATAGTATAATGATGAGTAACCATCTGGCCCAGGTCTTTTATTTACTTTTAATTCCTTTATGGCTGCGATGACTTCATCCTTTGAAACTGTTTTTTCTAGCAATGTTTTTTGAGATTCTGTCATTTGTGGGAGGTTAATTCGTGAGAAAAATGAATCCGCTTCAGATGTGCTAAATGAATTTGTTTCCTTGTATTGAGTTTTTAGATATGTGCTGAATTTTTTTACTATTTTTTGTGGATTGCAAGTGTATATATTATTGGCTATTTTGAGCTTGATAGGTTTATAAGATCTATTGATGGATTTTAGAGCTTTCGCTAGGAGTGTACCTGGTTTATTAGATTTCATATAAAATGAATGATTAGTTTTACGTAACATTTTTTTGCCGAATCTGTGAGGAAGAGGTCATATTCTAAGCGAGTTTTCTCGAGATGTGTTTTTGCAGTGGGGGTAGGATTATTCTGAAAGGCCATAAATGCAGTGTTAAATTCTTTTTCTAATTTATGTGCGAGTGTTTTACGTTCTCTTTTCAGGATCCCTAATTGTTGTTGACAAATCCCCCTGAGTACTGGTTTATGTGCTTCCCAAAGTGTGAGTGAAGAGATTTCTGGGCTAGTGTTATGCTTCAAGTAAGTTATTAGCTCACGTTCTATATGTGTGCGGTAAGAAGGGTGTTTAAGTAGCACACCTGGAAGGTACCATGATGGATCATGCGATTTTGGCAGAATAGAGGCTATGGTAGTATATACCGCATCATGGTCTGACCATGGGATGGGGAGAATGGTTGAGGATCTTATCTCTGGGGCCATTCCTATTGTTGTGAAAATATGGTCTATTCTGCTGAATGTTTGATGAGGATTAGAGTAGTAGGAATAGTTCCTTTTCGTTGGGTTAGATTCTCTCCAAGTGTCAATCAAATTGTACTTAGACAGAAGCTGAGAGAGTGACCATTTGGATTGGTGATTTGTTGGGGTATAATGTGATCTATCGAGAAATGGTAGAAGGACAGTATTTGAATCCCCACATACAAAAAGTGTTCCTATCTTATGTGTGTTAATAACTTGAAAAAGATGGGATAAAAATGGTAAGGGTTTAAGGTTAGGAGCGTAGTAGGAGACAATAGTTACTGCTGTGTCCATGATATGTCCCGTTAGGATAAGATAACGACCTTCTGGGTCTTTTATTTCAGATTGCAACGTAAATGGAGTGGTGTGATGAAATGCTATAAGCGTACCTCTCTGTTTTGTGTTGGCTGAGGCTGTGTATACTTGTGGGTAGGAGTTACTGAAAAATTTAGGAATAAGGGTTGGTGTAAAATGTGTTTCTTGCAAGCACACAATGTGAGCTTTCTTACATTGGAATGACCTAAAGGCTTTAGTGCGTTTTTGTGGCACATTAAGACCTTGGACGTTCAATGAGATAATATTTAATGGGGCCATGGCAAGTGATACAACAAGCTAATCTTACCTGTAGCCTTACTGCAACGGTCTCCGGGTCCAACCCACACGGATAAGAGAGAAAGAAAGTAAAGAGAGGATCTCGAGTGATCCGACTTAAATGAAAAATAAGAATTAGATATAATTATATAACATATAAACATTTTAAATATGTTAATGCATTCAATGTTTGCCCGTGAACGGGGGTAAAGCCCCCCCTCAGGGGACAAGGAGCTTTCGTCGAATCCCCGCATATTAGTGCGAGGACCCGAGGAAAGCTTGGTGGGGCACATGTGGTTTCCGTGCTATGGGGTGCCGCCCTATATATAATTAAATATAGACTAAAATGAAAAAATAAAAATTGTATATATATATACATCGTAGTGATGTATGATTCTAAGCCCTAATTATACTTGTATAAGTTGTCTAAAACTAGTACTTAGTCAAACGGATGGGGAGAAAAATTAAAACCTATGATAGTTTACCTAGGAGTTACAACCTATTAATTTTAACTAAGCTGATTCTAAAAGATTACCTTAGTGTGTAAATGCATATCTATATGAAGAGAATCTGTTTGTTAAATAAGAACTATTTTCCTATTCACTTCAATCTTTAACAATTAAGTAGTTACTCAGAACCAATAATTTATAACTAATGAATTTTCTATTCATATTGAGACCTGTATTGCGTAGTAACTATAAATGAAATATAATTGAAGATGCTAACAAAAAAAAAAAAAAAAAAAATACTTTTAAGTAGAGATAAGAGAGATGTCTCTATAAAATGTCTCAAATTAGGTTTTCAAAGTTCTTCAGTCAAAAAAAAAAAAATGTACTTTTAAGTAGAGATAAGAGAGATGTCTCTATAAAATGTCTCAAATTAGGTTTTCAGAGTTCTTCAGTCTTATGGTTTGGCTTGTATGTGTTGAAGCAGGGTTTTTTGAGTAATCAAGGTGTTTCTAATACTGGTGTTCTTTGGTGGATTTGTCACTTTCATATATTATATTTCTTTCAGTCCATTGTGTCTTCTTGGCCTTGGGAAGAGGGTGTGAAGCGTCCTCTTTTGTGCACTTGGGTGCTTCCATTTTGGGATTCTAAGTGGGATGCTTTGTGCTTGGAGGGGCTTGAGGCTAATCTTCTCTGTGATGCCGGTGATGTGTGTCTTTCACTCAAATTAAGGTCCTGGAGTGCTTGTTGCAGTTCTTCTGGTGTTCTACATGTGATTTTAGTACCTTGGTGAAACGTAGGGCAAAAGGAAAGCTCCATTGGTATTTCACATTGTGACGCTGTAGTTCCTGAATTTGCGGTTTCATTGCCCTTCTTTTGGATATTGTCACTTGAGATAAATCTGCAAATATTTGGTAATTGTGTCCTTGAAAGACTAAATTATTTAGTTCCCTTGCAGCATTCATTATGTGTTCTTTAGTTTTATAATAATGAAATTTTGCTATCACATCTCGCGGTGGTCCTTCAGATTTTTTGGGCATCAGAGCTCTGTGCACTCTATCCAATTCCATTCTTTCTAATGGTATGCTTGGCATTAATTCTTGGCATAGTGCTGTTATTGTTGATTGCAAGTCTATTATAGATTCTGGTAATCCTCTAAAGCGCAGGTTAGACCTTCTTGCACGGTTCTCAAAATCCTCCAGCTTATTTTGGAGAGTAATATTATCTTCCTTCAAATTCTTTATTTCAGTTTGGTGGTCTATTATAGCATTTTCCATCTCCTCAGCTTTAATTTCTAGTGCTGCAGTGTGGTGTCCCAATTCTCTGATTTCTTTAGTTAAGTTGTTGGTAATTTGTTCTGATGTCTGCCTCAGTGCTTTGTGAAGCATTTTTTCAAATTGTTTTAAAATATTCGGGGGAGTAGTAATTTCTTTTGTTAATGGTTGTGACTGATAAACTTCAGCCTCTGAGTCAGAGTCACCTGAGAAAATATGCTGTGCCTTTGTAAGCTTGCCTTTCTTCACTGAGGTAAGCGTATCTGAGGTGATAGGCGCCTTTTTCTGTGAGGAATTCCTCGCTAGTGCTCCGCTAATGGGGTTCATTTTTGTCTTATTGCGGGCTCCTCCATAAACCATTCTCCTTCCAAAATGTACCCCTCACCTCTGTGAATCTTTAGACAGTTTTTCCAGTTATTTAGGAATGTCGGGCTGTTTCTATCTTGCGGCTTTATCCCCCTCACGGAGCGGAGCTCTAGTCAGGCATTACCGTCCCGCTAGCCTCCGCGCATGCGCCTCAGCCGCGAGTGAGTTTTAAATGACTTTTTTTTCCTTCAAAAATGACACTTTGTGCAGGGACAGTTCTAAGCACGGGAAACATGCGCGACTTTACATGCATATCATACACACCCCCCAGGTACGAAATTTAAGAAATATTTCACTTTTATTTTTTCATTTTAAGCATTATTAAAATCACCGCTCCCATAAAAACGTCTATTTTTTAAACTTTTTTTGCATTGATACATGTCCCCTGGGGCAGGACCCGGGTCCCCAAACACTTTTTAGGACAATAAATTGCATATTAGCCTTTATAATTAGCACTTTAGATTTCGAACGTTCGAGTCCATTGTATTTAATAGGGTTCTAAAGTTCACACGAACATTCTGTCTGTTCGCAGGTCCTGGTGCGAACCGAACAGGGGGGTTTTCGACTCATCCCTGCTCTCCAAGTGTTTGTCCCTAATTCATCCAGTAATAAAGTTGGCCATACAATGATCAAAACTTGGCCAATTCAGCAGGGAATGGGCAAACTTCAATCAGTGTGTAGCTGTGCCCACTCCACAGACTCATTTGACCTTTATCTATTTTCCTGAATCAGCGGCTGCAGTGCTGTAGCCAGTAAGGTGCAGCCAATGATGAGTATATTCTGACAGTGGTAGGTGCCACTGTCAGAATACAATGCCCTGGTTGGCCCGGGGGGAGGGGGGGTAATGCCCTCATTTACCTCATTTATGTGGCTTGAGAAACCAGTTAGATTTATTTTGTTCACCCTGCTGTGTATGGCCAGTTGTAGAAAACCTGTGCTGCTAAAAATATAAAGGCTGACCTTGTGAAAAGCACAAGCCTAAAAAAAACAAAGACAAAACAAAAACACATACACTGAGAAGGACTACAACAGAAAATCCAAGACAGTAAATCATCCAAGTTTATAAAATGCTTGTTCTCTGGTTATCCCTAGCTCCAATACTTTCTAATGTCGCGTACACACGACCGTTTTTCATGACGAGAAAAATTCCATTTTTTAATTTGTTCATTAAAAACGATCGTGTAGGCTCCAGAGCATTTTTCGCGACGTGAAAAATGGGCATTAAAAATTTGGAACATGCTCTATTCACGTTGTTAAAAACGGCCGTGTGTAGGCTTTAACGACGTGAAAAAAACGCACATGCTCAGAAGCAAGTTATGAGACGGGAGCGTTCGTTCTGGTAAAACTAGCGCTCAGAATGGAGATAGCACATTTGTCACGCTGTAACGGACTGAAGAGCACGAGGCTGAAAAGCGCAAATCCTCTCTCACCAAACTTTACTAACACGATGATCAGCAAAAGCAGCCCAAAGGGTGGCGCCATCCGAATGGAACTTCCCCTTTATAGTGCCGTTGTACGTTTCGTACGTCACCGCGATTTTTCACGATAGTGTGTAGGCAAGGCAGGCTTGAGAAGAATCACATCGAGAAAAACTTTGTTATTTTTCAATGACATTAAAAACGGTCGTGTGTACGCGGCATAAGTCCCGGACCCAGAAGCACAAAGCCAATGAAGTTGGAAGTAAAAGCTACAGTGTATTATTACATTTATTTAAAGCCTAGCCTCCAGACAGATAAAAAAGATACAAAGTGATGTAGCTATTAATATATCAATAAATGTATTTTTAATATGTTAGCAGTGTTAATAATATCTGAACATGACTTGATAGCAGTCTCTTTACAGCAGAGCTCACAGAAAATAGGAAGAAGCAGCTTAGGAGCTAATCAAGTGTACTGCATTGTAAGGAGCATGCTGATAGGAAGCAGAGTTTCAAAGAGATAAGCTCATTAGTGCGCTGCTTCTGTTTTTACTGCCCAGTAACAGGGTGTGGGTGGGAAGCAGTGTTGTTCATCTTACGTTAAAAAAGTAATTAGTTACACTTACAAATTACTTCTTCCGAAAAGTAATTGAGTTAGTAACTCAGTTACTACATTGAAAAAGTAATTAGTTACTCAGCAAAGTAACTATATTGGTTATATTATATATACACAGGCAGGGGGCCGGGCGGTAGAAGGATGATATATATGTAATTTTTTCAGTGTCTAAAAATAAAAGGAGGGATAACAATAAATAATATTGGTTATGTGCCCATGCCTCAATGTGGCCATGCCTCACTGTGCCCATGCTTCACTGTGTCCATGCTTCACTGTGCCCATGCTTCACTGTGCCCATGCCTCACTGTGCCCATGCTTCACTGTGCCCATGCCTCACTGTGCCCATGCTTCACTGTGCCCAATGCCTCACTGTGCCTGTGTCTCACTGTGCCCATGCTTCACTGTGCCCAATGCCTCACTGTGCCCATGTCTCACTGTGCCCGTGTGCCGTGTCTCACTGTGCCCGTGTCTCACTGTGCCCAAGTCTCACTGTGCCCAAGTCTCACTGTGCCCAATGCCTCACTGTGCCCAATGCCTCACTGTGCCCGTGTCTCACTGTGCCCGTGTCTCACTGTGCCCGTGCTTCACTGTGCCCATGTCTCACTGTGCCCAAGTCTCACTGTGCCCAAGTCTCACTGTGCCCAAGTCTCATTGTGCCCGTGCTTCACTGTGCCCAATGCCTCACTGTGCCCATGTATCACTGTGCCCGTGTCTCACTGTGCCCGTGCATCACTGTGCCCAATGCCTCACTGTGCCCAATGCCTCACTGTGCCCGTGTTTCACTGTGCCCAATGCCTCACTGTGCCCGTGTCTCACTGTGCCCGTGCTTCACTGTGCCCAATGCCTCACTGTACCCAATGCCTCACTGTGCCCGTAGCCCCGTACCTGATTGGCGGCATCCCGGCGGCCATTCCAGTATTCAAAAGTCACACCTCCTCCTCGTCTGTGATAGGCGGATCACTCAATTTTCCTGCATTCAGTGTTCCACCTATCACGGACATCCGCTCATCCTCAAAACACAGATGAGGATGAGCGGATGTCCGTGATAGGCTGAACACTACCTGCTGTGAAATTGAGTGTTCCGCCTATCACAGATGACGAGGACTCGGGAGGCGTGGCATTTGAACACTGCAATGGCCGCCATCTGGTAAAACTAGCGCTCAGAATGGAGATAGCACATTCGTCACGCTGTAACGGACTGAAGAGCACGAGGCTGAAAAGCGCAAATCGTCTCTCACCAAACTTTACTAACACGATGAACAGCAAAAGCAGCCCAAAGGGTGGCGCCATCCGAATGGAACTTCCCCTTTATAGTACCGTCGTATGCTTCGTACGTCACCGCGATTTTTCACGATAGTGTGTAGGCAAGGCAGGCTTGAGAAGAATCACGTCGAGAAAAACGTCGTTTTTTTTCAATGACATCAAAAACGGTCGTGTGTACGCGGCATAAGTCCCGGACCCAGAAGCACAAAGCCAATGAAGTTGGAGGTAAAAGCTACAGTGTATTATTACATTTATTTAAAGCCTAGCCTCCAGACAGATAAAAAAGATACAAAGTGATGTAGCTATTAATATATCAATAAATGTATTTTTAATATGTTAGCAGTGTGAATAATATCTGAACATGACTTGATAGCAGTCTCTTTACAGCAGAGCTCACAGAAAATAGGAAGAAGCAGCTTAGGAGCTAATCAAGTGTACTGCATTGTAAGGAGCATGCTGATAGGAAGCAGAGTTTCAAAGAGATAAGCTCATTAGTGCGCTGCTTCTGTTTTTACTGCCCAGTAACAGGGTGTGGGTGGGAAGCAGTGTTGTTCATCTTACGTTAAAAAAGTAATTAGTTACACTTACAAATTACTTCTTCCGAAAAGTAATTGAGTTAGTAACTCAGTTACTACATTGAAAAAGTAATTAGTTACTCAGCAAAGTAACTATATTGGTTATATTATATATACACAGGCAGGGGGCCGGGCGGTAGAAGGATGATATATATGTAATTTTTTCAGTGTCTAAAAATAAAAGGAGGGATAACAATAAATAATATTGGTTATATGCCCATGCCTCAATGTGGCCATGCCTCACTGTGCCCATGCTTCACTGTGTCCATGCTTCACTGTGCCCATGCTTCACTGTGCCCATGCCTCACTGTGCCCATGCCTCACTGTGCCCATGCTTCACTGTGCCCATGCTTCACTGTGCCCAATGCCTCACTGTGCCCGTAGCCCCGTACCTGATTGGCGGCGTCCCGGCGGCCATTCCAGTATTCAAAAGTCACACCTCCTCCTCGTCTGTGATAGGCGGATCACTCAATTTTCCTGCATTCAGTGTTCCACCTATCACGGACATCCGCTCATCCTCAAAACACAGACGAGGATGAGCGGATGTCCGTGATAGGCTGAACACTGCCTGCTGTGAAATTGAGTGTTCCGCCTATCACAGATGACGAGGACTCAGGAGGCGTGGCATTTGAACACTGCAATGGCCGCCATCTGTCTGCATGACACGCTGATCAGGTAGGCAGACTGCGGCTTGCGGTTAGTTAGTGTTACATTACATCTACTCGCGGCGGCTGCGGCGAGTAGATGTAATTGGGGTAACGCCGCCCAAGTAATGGGAACGGCGTTGCCATGAGGGGAAGAGTAATCCGTTAGATTACTCGTTACCCCAAAAAGTGGCTACGTTACCTAACGCCGTTTATTTAAACTGCGTTAGTTACAACACTGGTGGGAAGGAACCCTGGCAGTTAACGCGAGAATGCTGCAAGTAAAGATTATGTTCCTTCCCCCGCCAGACAGGATCAGGGTTTGTGGCAGAGCTGTGTAAATCTCGGGACTAGATACAGTACAAATGATTTTGCAGGTAGAACAGGTTGTATATACTGTATGTGTTTAGCTGTTTGTCTGGAATGCAGCTTTAAAGAAAACCTATAAACCTAAAAAAAACTATTGCTGAAATACTGTCTCTGTCTACAGTAATTTATTTGACCTGGAACAAGCATGCAGAATAGCAGATCAGAGTGAAGTCAGAACTCTTGGCCTAAATTGTTGTTCTGCTTCGAGGTTAAGGAAGTACTGAAGCTATTGGTTCAGCATGACTGTCTGTCAGATATTATCATTGTTTTTTTTATATATATAAAGCAATTAGAGTGAACATATTTCTGCACAGGTTTTCTTCAATGCCTGCTACCCAAAATTCTCTTGTTATTGCTTCTCCATTATTGAACTTTTGCACACCACACATTATCTACCATGATTTACTACCTATTACTTATCACACGGTGCTTGTTGGTTATTCTTACATTTGTGTTCATAATCACTTAATATTTGTCCTTTTTAATTCTGATGGATGATTTTTCTAATTGTATTTTTATTAGAATTTTTACAACACATTTTTACAACACATAAAAAAAAGGAGGTTATGTCCAGTACATGCAAAAGGCATGTGATACAACAGGTACAGTGACGAACCGTAGAAGGGGGGTTATCACAAATGTTAAAGGCACATCTCAAATCATGGTGTAACACATACAACAATAAACAACAAAGTAAACCCACAATGAATAAGCAGCAAGGTTATGGATCGGGATGGGTATACCCCTGGTCCCCCCACGGAGCCCATATATTATTAAATTGTTCCAAGATGTCATTAATTTTAGCCATGAGATGTTCCTTCTAATGTAAGCAATAATGTTCAAAAGCTCAGAGTGTGATGGCGCTCTGGTTAAAAGCCAGTATAAGGGGTCGCTGTTCTGGATGCATCTAGAACATAAGTTACCAGTTTTTTTGATGGCTTAGAAATACCAGTAAAAGGCAAAAAATGAATAGGGTCTAAAGGAAATTACATGCCAAAAAGTGTTAAAAATACCAGTAAAAGGCAAAGAATGAATAGGGTCTAAAGAAAATGACATGCCAAAAAGTGTTAAAAAGTTTTATACCAGATTATTAAGATTTTATGGACATTCGTCCTATGCACCACACAGCGAGAAGATTTGGAAGCTAAATCTCAGATTTTTTTCCTAGCATTTAAGAGAAATGGTTCTTTGAAGAACTTGTGCCCATTTATGCATATATAGGTGATAATCATCACTTAGCAGAGGGACCTTCTGGATGATTTTATAGATGGGTGGATTACATATAATTGATCAGGACCTTGGACACATACCGTTTCAAATTTAGTAGAATGCTCAAGAGTCAGAGAAGGTATTATGGATGCAAAATAATGTCTATATTGAAGGTAATAGTAAAAAAAGGCGAGCAGGGATTTGTTTGTTAATCAGTGGTGTATTTAGGTTTTGTGCTGCCCTAGGCTTGACTAAACTCATGCAACCCCTAATTTAAATATGATCCACCCCTACCTGTCAAGGTCACATCCCTTCCTGTTTAAGACCTGCCCTGAAATTTTCCAGTGGGGAAACTAGTTCTGAGGGCCTTGGGGGGGGGGGTTCACTTAATCTGCACAGATTTCCTCTCACTTCCTGTTTGGCCATGGGGCAGTGTTGCCTATAGTTCTACTTTAAGCACAAATTTCTGCTAAATTTATGGAGGACTTATGCCCTGTACGCACGATCGTATTTCCGAATATGGGGGTTCTTTGTGTATTTCAAAGAGAATTTTGAGGCGCCTTCAAGGGAAATCTTTTGTTATGTACAGCTCAGACATTTCTCCCTATCTATCACTTCTTGTGCACAAACCTGCCTCGCTAACACTTACCTGGTTTGAAAGTAAGTGCTGCACTGACCCACACTCACATCTCATGTCATTGTTGTACGCCTCTCTGAATTCTACCCTGTCAGGGTCACCTGTGGCCAGGTGACAGATGCACACCGTAGGGGGACAGGAGTGCACCGCGAGGTAGTGAACCCTATGGCTGGCTTCTGTGGATAGGAAACTGGGTGGTTGTGGAAAGCGGGACCAGAGGAGCACAACCGGGATCCCAACGGAAGCGAGAGCCAAGATTCCCCAGGGCGCGGAGTCTAAGACCCAGCTGGTCTTCTCCAGGGCCTCTAGTGGTGAGGATGTTACGCTGCAGGCTGGGACCAGGTCGCGGCCCCTGGAGTTTCCTAGCTCACGCCCCGTAGGATAAGGGGAAGCAGCAGCACACGATAGAGAGAACCGAATAACAAGCCGAAGGTCAGGGGCCACAAGCAGACAAGGATAACGAAGAACGAGCCGAAGGTCAAGGGTCACGAGCAGACAGGGATGGTCAGGGACAAGCCAATAACGTAACAGAGAGACAGACGTAGCACACGGCAGGCAGGAACCCAAACACACAATGCCTAACAAACACGTTGATCAGCAAAGCAGGCTTGCAGTGCACAGGTTAATATAGTGTTCTGTGATAGGGCCTGGGGTGGAGTCAGGCTGGGAGGAGATTATAAAGGAAGCCAGGTGAAAGGGCTCAGGCCTCTAAGATGAACACATGGGAAGGAAGGTAAGCTGACAGACAAACACTGCTGCATATCCATGACAGTACCCTCCCTCTTATGGGCCCTCCCCCGCCTGGACCCAGGCTTAAAGGGAAATCTCTGATGAAACCTTCTCAACAGATGAGGTGCAGCGACATCAGATGCAGCAATCCAAGACGCCTCCTCAGGACCAAAACCTCTCCAATGCACAAGGTACTGAAGAATGCCTCTGCAGAGCCGAGAATCCAGAACTTGTCTAACCTCATACTTAAGATTATCCTCAGAGACCGAAAATGAGGTAGGGAGATGACAAGAAGATCTATTGAGGACCAAAGGCTCTCTAGGAATAAGCAAGGGCATGAGAGGATCAACAGGAATCTGAGGGGGGTCCCCTAGACCCTTAAAGGGGAACTGGTCATCTTGCACAGGACCATCAGACTGGGCAGATGTCAGTGGAACCCTGAAGTCAGGTTGGTTAGAAGGTGACATGTCGCAGGAGTCAAGCTGAATAGCTGAAGGACAAGCAGAATGTCCCGAACAAGAAAAAGTAGGAGGCTCACTGGGCATGGGCTGGACTGGCATAACTAGTACAGAGGCAGAGTGAATAGCTGAGTCAGGTGTAGCGACTACCTGAATCGCATCGCAAGACGTAGCGACTGCAGGACTTGTAGACAAGCTAGCCTGGCTGTGCGTCCAAGGGTGGTTAGGGACAGAGAAATGTAAATGGTTATGCAACCTGGAATGAATGACCGGCTCAGATTCACAGGGGGCAACCTTGGGTAGGCAGGACGAGGAACAGGAGGGACCCCAAGCCAGGATCTGTCCAGTAGTCCAGTCCACATGAGGAGAATGGAGCTGTAACCATGGGAGACCCAAAATTATAGGCGTTGAGGCCTTGGGTAAGATAAGGAAGGATATCCACTCCTGGTGGAGTGTCCCTACCGACATCTTAACAGGGAGGGTCTGGAAGCGGATAGGTCCCCCTGGGAGAACAGTACCATCAATCGCCAAGACCACCAATGGCGTGGTGAGGGGCAAAAGAGTAAGTCTCATGGACGATGCGATTTCCCAGTCCATGAAATTACCAGCGGCTCCGGAATCCAGATATGCTGAGACCGAATGAGAAGAAGCACCAACATGAAGGAACACAGAAAGCAGAAGACGAGAAGGGGAAGGTGATATTTCTGGGTCCAATACTCCACTTTCCAGATGAAGTGGACCCAAACGTTTTTCTGGACAAAGAGAGCAAGTGTCACGAAAATGACCTTTGCCCCCACAGTAGAGACACAGGCCTAGATTTCTGCGCCTAGCACGTTCCTCTGGGGATAGCCTGGTCCTGCCCAGCTGCATGGGTTCCTCAGCTGGCAGGAGATGCTCCACGGGTCGAGGAGAGGGGAGCTCAGGCTGACTAAGGACCAAGGAGTGCTGGCGCCGCTTTTCTAGGGTCCTTTCCTGAAAGCGAATATCGATCTGGTTACACAAGGAGATAACTCCGTCCAGATCAGTGGGGATGGTTCTTCCTGCTAATTCATCCTTCACTCTATCAGAAAGGCCATGCAAAAAGGTTGCGACTAAGGCCTCATTGTTCCAGCTCAACTCAGCCGACAGTATGCGGAAATTAAGGGCGTACTGTCCCACTGAAGCAGACTCTTGGCGGAGACGTAGAAGGGCGCTGGCCGCTGAAGAGACACGAGCCGGTTCTTCAAAGATATTCCGAAAAAGTTTCAAGAAGCCAGACAGGCTAGAAACCACTGGATCATTCAGTTCCCACAGAGGGGCTGCCCAGGCTAAAGCTTCACCGGAGAGGAGGGAAATGATATAGGCTACCTTTGCCCTATCAGACAGAAAGTTTTGAGGCTGAAGCTCAAAATGAATCGTGCATTGGCTAAGAAACCCTCTGCAGGCCTTGGAGTCCCCAGAGAAACGGAACGGAGCTGGCAGTATTAGTGAGTGTGTGGCTGCGACTGGTGCGATAGGTACCACCGCTGGTTGTACTTGAGGTTGCGGATTCGGGGTTCCCAAGGAGGCCTGAAGCTGCTCGAAGCGAGAAGCCAGATCCTGGAGGAATCGCATCACCTGAGTCTGATTCGATTCCTGGGTTTCAAGTCTGCAAACTATGCCCTGCAATGGATCATCCGCGGGTAGCGGGATGTCAGCCGGGTTCATGGCTGATCAAACTGTCAGGGTCACCTGTGGCCAGGTGACAGATGCACACCGTAGGGGGACAGGAGTGCACCGCGAGGTAGTGAACCCTATGGCTGGCTTCTGTGGATAGGAAACTGGGTGGTTGTGGAAAGCGGGACCAGAGGAGCACAACCGGGATCCCAACGGAAGCGAGAGCCAAGATTCCCCAGGGCGCGGAGTCTAAGACCCAGCTGGTCTTCTCCAGGGCCTCTAGTGGTGAGGATGTTACGCTGCAGGCTGGGACCAGGTCGCGGCCCCTGGAGTTTCCTAGCTCACGCCCCGTAGGATAAGGGGAAGCAGCAGCACACGATAGAGAGAACCGAATAACAAGCCGAAGGTCAGGGGCCACAAGCAGACAAGGATAACGAAGAACGAGCCGAAGGTCAAGGGTCACGAGCAGACAGGGATGGTCAGGGACAAGCCAATAACGTAACAGAGAGACAGACGTAGCACACGGCAGGCAGGAACCCAAACACACAATGCCTAACAAACACGTTGATCAGCAAAGCAGGCTTGCAGTGCACAGGTTAATATAGTGTTCTGTGATAGGGCCTGGGGTGGAGTCAGGCTGGGAGGAGATTATAAAGGAAGCCAGGTGAAAGGGCTCAGGCCTCTAAGATGAACACATGGGAAGGAAGGTAAGCTGACAGACAAACACTGCTGCATATCCATGACATACCCTCTCTCTAAAAACAGCGTACATGGTGTGCTGGGAGGAGGATCTGGGCATATTAATCCTGGAGGAAAACTGGAAGGAAATTTGGTCATCTACAGACACTAGTTCCCTTGGAGAAGTCCTCATGCACTGGTACCTGACTCAGGTTTGTATGGCTAAGTTTGTTTCTGGACATTCTTGTCACTGTTTCCAGAGCTGTGGGCAGAGAGGCATGATGGCTCATATATGGTGGACCTGCCCGGGGATCCGTAGGCTGTGGATTAGGGTGTACTCACTGATCCACATTCTTCTTAATTGCAATTTACAGAGAGACCCAGTTGAGGCCTTGTTGAATAAACCCATTCAGGCAGTATGTCACAAACAGTCCACACATATTGCCTTATACGTTTGGTCTGTTTGTCAGCTATTGCAAGCTCCTGGAAATGTCCTATGCTTAATTTCCAGGAAGTTAAATCCTGCCCGAATGGCATATTGGTTAATGAGAAATCAACAGTCATATTGGAAGATAAGCATGACAGATTCCTAAAAATCTGGACCCCGTGGATAGATTACTCCCAGCCTAACCACTGGGTGTTTCACCTTTGATTTTAACCCCTTTTCCTGGGCTTGAGATAGGGGAACTAGGCTCGTTGTGGAATTCCTAGGCTCCTCTTCTTACTCCACCCCTTTTCCTTCCCCCTCCTTCCAGCTCTCTCTTCTTCTCTGGTACCCCTCTCCTTTTTTCCCTCTTCTTTTTCATTCCCTTTTCTACCCCTTCATTCTGATTGGGTAGATATGTGATGGCATGCATCCACACTGTCATTTTTGTTGACTTTGGAAGCATTTTTTTTCCTTCCTGTGGCTTTTCCACTGGCTTCCAATTGCTAGACTGTGTGCCTGGCTTTCTTCCTGGTGTGACACCTTCCTCAATGGTTACTGTTTATGACTGGTAATGGGAATGGAGGCTAGGCAAGCCTCTCAGGCTCTAGCTGGCACACAGTCTTTGTTTTAGAGCTACCCAGCCTTGGTTGTACCGTGTATTTCCTGTTTGTATTCATGTTATGTGATGTTGTACTCGTGTAAAATATCAATAAACAATTTTTGAACCAGAAATGAGGTGGTTCGTCAAAGTCAATAAAATATCATCTGCAAAAAGGGGTGGTTTCATTCCTTATATCAGATTTTTACCCCATGAATGTCTGAGCCAAACCGTATAGCTTCAGCCAGGGGTTCTAAACATAAGGTAAATATTAGGGTGGACAGTGGGCATCCCTGGCGAGTGTCATTACTCATTGGGAATGTATGTGGTAAGGGAGGAGATTTTTTAACTTGAGGGGATGGAGAGAAGTATAGAGTCTGTTTTGCTGTAAGGAAGGGGCCTTTAAAACCAAGACGTGATAGAGTGTAAAACATACAGGGCCATTCTAAAGGCTTTTTGAGCATTTAAGATCAACAAGGCTGGGGTCCTGTTAAGCCTGATGGATGATTTTAGTAAATATGATGGAAATTGTTAGATAGTGCTTTACTCCAAAGAACAGTTATGTCATTTATACAATAATAGCTGTTATTCCACAATTATTATCACAAAATGTTTAGTCTATTTAAATAATCAAATAAGGAAAGTGAATGGAACGGCTTCAAGGACAGTAGACAAAATGGTTTTAGATTATAGAAAATCTTTGTCATAAAAACACTTACCAAAAGAGAAAAGACTGAGGCTAGACACTAAACACCCTGATTATTTTCTCAGTAACTTGAATAAACACGTAGTACAGAATAATGCTGTCTTCTCTTATGAGAAATAGTGCAATTTGAAAAAGTCATTAAAGAGCATATCCAAACTTATTCCAATCACAAACTCAAGAGTTTGCAATTTAATCACGACTATGTATCATTAAAAAAGCATCTGCAAGAACAACTGATGATGCTGTATGAGAAAAATCATTTATATTCATTTATATTCCACTTGTACTTGAAACTTTTCCTTCTGTACTTCAGGGTAAACTCATTAACCTACATTTTACTGCAACACAGTCCTATTCTTTTAATGAAACAACATTTTTTTTTCAATTTGTAGATTTAACATAATAAAAACAATACATTTTTTAAATTGAATTGTCCCTGCCAACTAGTGATGCTGTTTCTTGATTGGTCTTTTGCACTTTTTGAGATGTTTAAGCTTTTCCGGATCGCCCACCAACAATGTACTGTGGACGGGCGGCCCATATAGGCACAGCGACGTACCTGTACATCGCTGGCCTCTTTCAGGTTTACAGCGAGCTCATGTGTATTCCCATGCCGACACCCACTGTGATTATGTCAGCAGGTCCTTGTCAATGATTCATGGTTGGGACCTGCTGATGGGCTGTGTTTATTTACAGCCCAGAAACCTGTGTGGATAAATAACATAGGGCATGGATATGCAATTAGCGGACCTCCAGCTGTTGCAAAACTACAAGTCCCATCATGCCTCTGCCTCTGGGTGTCATGCTTGCTGCTGTCAGAGTCTCGCTATGCCTCATGGGACTTGTAGTTTGGCAACAGCTGGAGGTCCGCTAATTGCATATCCCTGACATAGGGCTTTGTACAGAAGGAACAATCTCTTTTTTCTTATCCTTGCAAAGCAGGGATAAGAAACAAAGAGATATTTAGGAAAAATCAGCATGCATTACACACATTAACACTTGTTAGACACACAGTTAACTCTTTGATCATCCTAGATGTTTTTTTTTTCTTTTTTATAGAATTTAATGAAATAATTAAAAAATACAGAAGATAAAGAGTGTGACCCCCTAAGGAAGTCACCAAAGTCTCTAATTTTACAAATTACTAGCAACGAGATATGAGGAAATAATGAACATAGTATTAACTATACATATATAGCAGATTGAATGTCTAACAGAAAATATCCTAGCAATAAGTGAACTATGATATTAGCAAATAAAGTTTCACAAACAACAATAACACACTGGTGAGAAAAAGAAACAACAGGCCTAGCAATAACTGGGTGGATCAGTGCTAGCAAATCAAGAAGAAGGAAGGGACCTGGGAGAGGTGGACGAGAGATGGGGAGGTAAAGGAGTACTGCACATCTGTATATGTTGGAAAAGGGGAGATTTGTATTATCATTATGTATATGTATTATGTATCACTTTCTCTCAGTAAAGCAGTAGAGTTAGTTCCCGTTTAACTAATTCGATGTTTGGAGGAGATGTGGACGTCCAATTTTTTAGTATAGATCTATGAGCTACTAAAAGACACAAAAATGGCCTGGTTGTGAAGGGGGTAAAACCTTGTGAAGCTGAGGTGGTTAGAGGGTCTATGTTTTTTTGTTTCAACTTGTATTCTGGCAATGCAATATTGGCAATTGGGATGTTCAGTTATCAAATGCAAACTAGGATACTTTCTAATGCCCCGCCTTACAAATAACAAAACTTAGCTCAATGGCAAGATTGAACCCCAAGCCACCATTTGTTTCTAGTTTGGACTGATGGTGTATCAGGATTTGAGATGTATGTCTCTTTGTGTTGCAAGTGTAGCACCCTAGAGTGTGCAACTAGTGTAGGTACATTTATTTTATTGACTCATGGTAGCTGTGTGAGTCTGTAATTAGGTCAGGTTACTGCAGGTTAGGCTGGATGGCTCTACAGGGCAGGTCTCTGGTACCTCCCCCTGGATCTAGAAGCTATGAGAAACTTCTGGAAGTTAGTGGGCAGAGGTCAGGAGGCCCTGATCTGCATATTTGAGGGAATCTGACCAATCCCAAGGCAGAGGGCATGGCAGGGTGGCTGGGTCAGCCCTTAAATATGGTGGAGCCTGGCCAGCAGGGGAGTCGGGTGGAATATGTAATGCTGAGGTTGCTGTTGTGTTGCCTGGGAGGGTACCCCAGGCTGGGGGCTCAGTTTCCAGGCTGAAGCTGAGGAAAGGAAGGAGAGGAAGACTTAGATAGGGATCTCCATTACTGTTTGGTCTTGTGCAGAAGACATCATGGCTGGCATGGGAAGATCTGATCAGTTGGATGCCTGAACAGGATTCTTGCCCAGTGCAGCGGGGAGCAAACGGCATCACTCCCATGGCATACAAGTCCTCAGCACACCCAGGGGCATACAAGGGGAGGGACTGCCATACGTACCATACTTTCCAAGGACAGCATTGTGCTAAATCCCAATTCCTTGTCTTGGATCATTCTTCAGAAGAAGTTAGGTGGGCTAGTAGTCAAGCAGTCAGGAGGGCTGGTAGTATCTACAAGCATCATAACTGTGTGATGTTCTACTGATAATACTCTATACTCCTGCATACAGTTTGGTACTTTGTGCTATTTCACTAAAGGAAACTGAGAGCTCCCAGTTTGTGAAGAACTTTGCCACTGATCCATAGAGATGGCGTTAGTTCAAGAGGGAGTGCAGTCCAGGATCCTTATCTCTTTTTGTACATGGAGAAGGAAGTTTGTCCTCATCTGTTGTTCTCCAAGTCAATTTGGGAATTCCATAATCCCTATACCCTATACAAGTTGTTTTCCCCAATAAAACACCAAAAACAAGCCAATAGACTGATTTCTTGTGTCTGGATGCAAGTTGGAAATGTGTGTTGCCTGGTCGTGCAGTAATAGGGAGAACCAATAACCAGCGGCTCCTGCGAGGGTAGCGATACACGTGCAATGTGATTTAATTTACGTAAAATCTGCTTTAGGGTTTTTATTTCTTATGCGATAATAAAGCATGCTTTAATATAAAATATGCTATTTGCATCTGTCTCACATATCACACTTGTTAAAAAGTAAACCACCTATTTAAAAGGTATTTATAAATTGGGGTAAAATACATTTTTATTTATCTTGCTGGATATGGCATGGGAACACATTAGATGCTTTCAGCTGCTCTTGTGCTCTGCTGGGCTTCTGGTGTGCCCATGCCCTTATTTTATCTGTTTCACTTTATGCCCCATCATGGAGACTCTCATAGACTACAGTTAGGACTTCACTATACAGAGGGACCTTGCTGAAGCAGCATGGTTTCCACATATGATTGCAAATGTGCAACGAAAAAAAATGAAATTAATTTGATTTGGGATTGTTGCCCTTTAAAATCTATATTTAAGATTTAATATCTCAAAGATATTAAAGGGGTTAAATAAGAGTTCTTTTGACCAAAAGTGAAAGCTTCAACATAATAAACATTTATAAGAGAATTGTTAAAGTCTAATCTAATACACAGAAACTATCTATCTATAGTCTTATGCCGCGTACACACGATCATTATTCACGGCGGTTAAAAAAACGCTGTGAATAATGACAGGAAAAACGAGGGAACCGCTTGGTTCCCTACACACGGTCGTTTTTCCCGTCATTTTTTCTCTTGACGAGAAAAACGACCATCTGTGGGCTCCGCGGCAGTGTTTCCCTATGGGAAAACTGCCGCGGAAAAAAATGCTGGAAAAAACGATGAGAAAATTTAGAACATGTTCTAAATTTTCTCGTCGTTTTTTATGCCGTTTTTCTAGACGAGAAAAACGACATAAAGCCCACAGACGATCGTTTTTCTCGGCGAAAAAAAAAATGCAGTTTTTCTCGTCGAGAAAAGCGGTCGTGTGTACGCGGCATTACACAAGCAGGAAGTAGTTTCAGGTGTATATTTTGCAAGAAGCACAATACGCCTGCTGTAAGTGCTGCAGATGCCTGTTAGTGTAACACAAAAGAAAAAAAACGAGCTATCAGTTTATCTATCTATCTATCTATCTATCTATCTATCTAAAACATAAACATTTACATGGAATACAGAGCATATTCCTCTAAAACATTAAAGTACAAGCGTGTGCAGTTACATGTAAGACAAACCTTTCCCATCGTTACCCTTTAGAACCATCCTTCAGGCTGGCCTTCCATAAAAAGAGCTTCCTCCCATCTCTCCTATGAGTATATCCCTCTATGCTGATGCCCCATAGTTTGGCCTAGCTTGGATCATGATTGGAGGGCTCACTACCTAAGTCAGCCCCCTTTCATGCAAATCCTGGTGTCTGTATCTGGCCAGGAGATTTAATTGAATTTTTCCAGGAGGTTAGGTATTAATTACAGGTTGGGCTCCCTTCATTGCATATCCCAGCATGGGATCCTATGAAGGGAGTGGGTGTAAAACAATGAACAATTGTTTCTCCATGTCTCATCTCCGCAATGTCTGCTCTACCAGGCACTTCTGTGACACCATATTGCCCACCTTTCATAGATGCAAGCTAAATTAAATATATTCATAATTACAATATTTTACAGCTATTAATGGAGATTTCACATAAACCCATAAGGCAACAGGATGCCGTGACTGTATGTAAGCCAACTTAATTGTAAAATGAATAAAATCTATTTCACAAAAAATTTGCACTGGCAGTTTATGTGGTTGCTGTCCATGAAAAGTGCAGTGTTCTGTTATACCACATACAACTTTAGGGCATCCCCAAACATGTTATTAAAAGGATTCCTGCATTTTCAATGTTGCATATAAAGCCTCATAAAACAACCCTCTTCCTGTTGTACAAAATTAAAAAATAAAATGTTTGGCATTGATAGATGTTCTCTGCGACAGTGCCCAGCCTCACATGCCATTTTCTTACAGGAATTTTGCCAATTAGCTCTAAAAATAGCCATAATCAAAAACAAGATTTTACCCCCCCCCTATCAATCACTTGATGACACCTGACTCTCCTAATATATGCCCTAACACCTGTGTGTGTATATGCATATGAAGTGTAACTTTAATGGTATGGAATGCCATAAGTATGTAGCGCCCATCCCCTTTTAGGGGATGCTATATATCCAAATTTAGGGGCTGGTCTGAGATAGTAGTTAGGCTCAGACCGTTCTCAGGCACGTGCATCGGTTCCCGAGTGATGCGGTGGGCGCGTGCATGCCCCTAGTGGCCGGGAAGCTGAGGACAGAGCCACCTTGCGACCGTTATATGACTATACGCAGGATGGGAAGTGGTTAAAGGTCAATGTAGAGAAATCTGAAACATTATACAATCGCTGTCCCCCAAGGGAGCTCAGGGCCCTTAGAAGCCGATATACTATCTGCATCAGTAACGGATTTATATCAGGATAATTATCTACCGCTTCTCAATAAAAGGGCATGGCAGGGTGGCTGGGTCAGCCCTTAAATATGGTGGAGCCTGGCCAGCAGGGGAGTCGGGTGGAATATGTAATGCTGAGGTTGCTGTTGTGTTGCCTGGGAGGGTACCCCAGGCTGGGGGCTCAGTTTCCAGGCTGAAGCTGAGGAAAGGAAGGAGAGGAAGACTTAGATAGGGATCTCCATTACTGTTTGGTCTTGTGCAGAAGACATCATGGCTGGCATGGGAAGATCTGATCAGTTGGATGCCTGAACAGGATTCTTGCCCAGTGCAGCGGGGAGCAAACGGCATCACTCCCATGGCATACAAGTCCTCAGCACACCCAGGGGCATACAAGGGGAGGGACTGCCATACGTACCATACTTTCCAAGGACAGCATTGTGCTAAATCCCAATTCCTTGTCTTGGATCATTCTTCAGAAGAAGTTAGGTGGGCTAGTAGTCAAGCAGTCAGGAGGGCTGGTAGTATCTACAAGCATCATAACTGTGTGATGTTCTACTGATAATACTCTATACTCCTGCATACAGTTTGGTACTTTGTGCTATTTCACTAAAGGAAACTGAGAGCTCCCAGTTTGTGAAGAACTTTGCCACTGATCCATAGAGATGGCGTTAGTTCAAGAGGGAGTGCAGTCCAGGATCCTTATCTCTTTTTGTACATGGAGAAGGAAGTTTGTCCTCATCTGTTGTTCTCCAAGTCAATTTGGGAATTCCATAATCCCTATACCCTATACAAGTTGTTTTCCCCAATAAAACACCAAAAACAAGCCAATAGACTGATTTCTTGTGTCTGGATGCAAGTTGGAAATGTGTGTTGCCTGGTCGTGCAGTAATAGGGAGAACCAATAACCAGCGGCTCCTGCGAGGGTAGCGATACACGTGCAATGTGATTTAATTTACGTAAAATCTGCTTTAGGGTTTTTATTTCTTATGCGATAATAAAGCATGCTTTAATATAAAATATGCTATTTGCATCTGTCTCACATATCACACTTGTTAAAAAGTAAACCACCTATTTAAAAGGTATTTATAAATTGGGGTAAAATACATTTTTATTTATCTTGCTGGATATGGCATGGGAACACATTAGATGCTTTCAGCTGCTCTTGTGCTCTGCTGGGCTTCTGGTGTGCCCATGCCCTTATTTTATCTGTTTCACTTTATGCCCCATCATGGAGACTCTCATAGACTACAGTTAGGACTTCACTATACAGAGGGACCTTGCTGAAGCAGCATGGTTTCCACATATGATTGCAAATGTGCAACGAAAAAAAATGAAATTAATTTGATTTGGGATTGTTGCCCTTTAAAATCTATATTTAAGATTTAATATCTCAAAGATATTAAAGGGGTTAAATAAGAGTTCTTTTGACCAAAAGTGAAAGCTTCAACATAATAAACATTTATAAGAGAATTGTTAAAGTCTAATCTAATACACAGAAACTATCTATCTATAGTCTTATGCCGCGTACACACGATCATTATTCACGGCGGTTAAAAAAATGCTGTGAATAATGACAGGAAAAACGAGGGAACCGCTTGGTTCCCTACACACGGTCGTTTTTCCCGTCATTTTTTCTCTTGACGAGAAAAACGACCATCTGTGGGCTCCGCGGCAGTGTTTCCCTATGGGAAAACTGCCGCGGAAAAAAATGCTGGAAAAAACGATGAGAAAATTTAGAACATGTTCTAAATTTTCTCGTCGTTTTTTATGCCGTTTTTCTAGACGAGAAAAACGACATAAAGCCCACAGACGATCGTTTTTCTCGGCGAAAAAAAAAATGCAGTTTTTCTCGTCGAGAAAAGCGGTCGTGTGTACGCGGCATTACACAAGCAGGAAGTAGTTTCAGGTGTATATTTTGCAAGAAGCACAATACGCCTGCTGTAAGTGCTGCAGATGCCTGTTAGTGTAACACAAAAGAAAAAAAACGAGCTATCAGTTTATCTATCTATCTATCTATCTATCTATCTATCTAAAACATAAACATTTACATGGAATACAGAGCATATTCCTCTAAAACATTAAAGTACAAGCGTGTGCAGTTACATGTAAGACAAACCTTTCCCATCGTTACCCTTTAGAACCATCCTTCAGGCTGGCCTTCCATAAAAAGAGCTTCCTCCCATCTCTCCTATGAGTATATCCCTCTATGCTGATGCCCCATAGTTTGGCCTAGCTTGGATCATGATTGGAGGGCTCACTACCTAAGTCAGCCCCCTTTCATGCAAATCCTGGTGTCTGTATCTGGCCAGGAGATTTAATTGAATTTTTCCAGGAGGTTAGGTATTAATTACAGGTTGGGCTCCCTTCATTGCATATCCCAGCATGGGATCCTATGAAGGGAGTGGGTGTAAAACAATGAACAATTGTTTCTCCATGTCTCATCTCCGCAATGTCTGCTCTACCAGGCACTTCTGTGACACCATATTGCCCACCTTTCATAGATGCAAGCTAAATTAAATATATTCATAATTACAATATTTTACAGCTATTAATGGAGATTTCACATAAACCCATAAGGCAACAGGATGCCGTGACTGTATGTAAGCCAACTTAATTGTAAAATGAATAAAATCTATTTCACAAAAAATTTGCACTGGCAGTTTATGTGGTTGCTGTCCATGAAAAGTGCAGTGTTCTGTTATACCACATACAACTTTAGGGCATCCCCAAACATGTTATTAAAAGGATTCCTGCATTTTCAATGTTGCATATAAAGCCTCATAAAACAACCCTCTTCCTGTTGTACAAAATTAAAAAATAAAATGTTTGGCATTGATAGATGTTCTCTGCGACAGTGCCCAGCCTCACATGCCATTTTCTTACAGGAATTTTGCCAATTAGCTCTAAAAATAGCCATAATCAAAAACAAGATTTTACCCCCCCCTATCAATCACTTGATGACACCTGACTCTCCTAATATATGCCCTAACACCTGTGTGTGTATATGCATATGAAGTGTAACTTTAATGGTATGGAATGCCATAAGTATGTAGCGCCCATCCCCTTTTAGGGGATGCTATATATCCAAATTTAGGGGCTGGTCTGAGATAGTAGTTAGGCTCAGACCGTTCTCATTGATAGGTTGTGCTACTTTATTTCTCCAGGTGGTATACTGGTGTGCAGTTCCTTGTGGCCTGTAGGTGGTGCTGCAATGACAGGTCAGGGTTGAACCATCAGTAATAGTGCTGTGCCTTAGGGTGTCCTCTCTCGGCAGCGGTACAGTGGGCGTGGTTGGCTTGCTGTGCATGCTGGGAGAGGATACATAAGGGGCAGACGCTGCCTGAGACGGGGGTTCCGGAGTCGTGAGGAGGAGAGAGGAGTCGGGAGTCCGAGTCCAAGTGCGCAGCGCTCGGCCCTCCAGGCCATGGGGCCGCGTGCGCATCAGTCCCAGGCACCTTTAGCCCTGGGGCTGCAACTTCAGCACTGGGCCCAGCACCTTTAGCTGGAGCCCGCTCTGGGAAGAGGAATCCCAGTGTGTCCCTTGCGAGGGAGCCCGCTTCTAAGAAGAGGAGGCCGGGGGAGGACCTTTCTGAGGGACCGGTGAGAGTTCACGGTGATGGAAGGGGCCGGTAACTTTCTGGAGGGATTCATCTATCTACCAAGGGCCTACTAATGTGCTGTCGCTGGCACCTGTCCTTGTATTGCAAAAGCTGAGAAGTTCGGGACATGATAGATTCTGTGGCAGAGGGTCTCCCGATCTTATCTAGGAAAATAACCTAATTACGCGTCCGACCATCAGTGCGGCTGCTAGGATCCACTTTTACAGGAGACTATCCGGGTGAGCTGAACCCACTTTGAGATAGAGTGGTGAGTGAAAAATTTACTTGTGCCTTGACCTACCTCCCAAAACATTGCTGTACTGTCTCTTATCCACTCTTTCCTATCTGCTGAACATTGAAGAAAAATAAACTCAACGTTGGAGTTTAGAGTGGTGTGGACATTGGAATTACTTGGGGGGAAAACAGAGACTTGTCCCTATATCCTAGGAGATGAGAACTAACTGATGGAGAACCTAGCTGTGGGACCCAAATACATGACACCGCTCAACCTCCTCAAACAGGAGGGTACGGGCATATAGTACGGTGTGCCCTTTTCTTGCAAGTGAGCCAAAGGTAGGAAAAAGGGTCCGTGTGCTACAAGTACAGAAGAGGAAGAGTTTTAATATTACACATTTTAAAAACAATAAAACCTTCATTACTGAAAAACATAAGGACAGTGTCTATCATTCTTCTCCCAACAACTGCAGGACATTGTTTTACATAAAATGATAGGTGCAATATAATGGGTAAATTTATGTCTTTTGTCACTTGCTGCTCAATATATATACTTTACACCATGGCTTTCTTACAATTATTTTTCTGATTGTATATTTATATCCATGGCAAGAGATTATCATCATAAGTGAATAAGTGGTGACAATGTTACTTCAAAAGGAAAATATGTCTAACTTCTGATAATTTATTTCATACATTTATTTTAATATAATAATGGCATTCCAGAGATGTATGTGTGTCCTATATTTGCCACATGTATAGATCAAATATATTCAGAAAGTGCAATAACCACAATGACAGTGTAGTAAGGACAATAGAAAATATGTAGTCTGCTGTTCTTGTTCCCTAACAAAGAGGCACAAACTTCTGCACCATCTATTACATGTGTCTTCTGTCATTTTATTCCAACCATAAATAATACAGCACATTTACTTAAACGTCCTTGTACATGTCTGTTAGCAATAATGAAATTGTTAGAAAGCTTCACAGCTACTCTCAAACATATACTTTCAAAGACACGTGCTCTTAGAGAAGTAGCTGAAACCACCAAGAAGAGCATTAGGTATACAAAGCAGACAGTAAATACGACTACTTCAAGCAGTAGAACTTACTGTAATTGTATACGGCAACAGAAACATAATATAAGACTAGCAGAGTACTACAAAGAATTGTCAAATTCAAACCAATTTCTTGCAGAAAGAATTTGGAAGCGTTTCACATTGTCGAAGGAACAAATGTGCAGAGAGGAAAAGCATTTTTCAAAAGCCTGCAAACTGTAACAGTTTTTTTTGCACTTTGTGCAAAGTACTATTTAAGAATAAGATGTCTTTAGGCAGATTAAAAATAAAATGCATATTTGAATAAAAAGGAAAAATTCAGCAACTGCATTGTCTAAACATGCAAAATTACTACATTGCTAAAAGCTATACTGCTTAAAGTCATTAGCTCTCAAATCTTTGAAGGCTTGATGTACGAAATATGTCAGACTAGTAGTCTTTTTTTATGTTCACTCCAATGTTAAGAAGACCGTGTCACCAGGCTGTTAATTTCAGTAAAAATCTTCCATAAGATTAGCAGGGAATTCAATAAGTCTCTTCTGACATGTTTCTGGTTCTATGGCCTTGTTTAAATGTTTTACATCAGATTTAATATTCCTGTTTTGGTAACTTTACAGATGAGTGCATCAGATTCAGATAGTTCTTAATAGTGGCATTTTTACAAGAAGCTGGGCAGCTATGTTTGCCATAATTAAGCCTGTCTGTATTGTGTAGGCAGATCTTCATTATCAGTTGTAACTAGTTTTGAACACTGTCTGTTTTAACAAAGAGATAATGATTTAGTAGCTGGACTACTTGCATCATGTATCAATGAGAGGGAGATTTAAAAAAAAAAAGCTTTTCTTTGTTTCTGTCATAACATTTTGCAAATAAGTGGCACTGATAAGGAGGCACTGATGACGCTGCACTGATATGGGGCACTGATAGGTGGCACTAATGAGCACTGATAGGCAGCCCTTATGGACACTGATAGGCACTGAAAGGCGGCTCTGATGGGCACTGATAGGCGGCACTAATGAGGTGGCACTGATAGGTGGCACTTATGGGTACTGATAGGTGGCACTGATGGGCACTGATAGGCAGCACTGATGAGGAGGTACTGATAGGTGGCACTGATAGGCAGCTCTGATTGGCACTGATGTGACTACACTGATAATCAGGGCACTGATCATCAGTGACTTAATTATCTGTGTAAATGTCCCCTGTCACACTTGCCAGCTACCTGCTCTCCTCTTGCTGTGACAGAGCGTAAGGAAATGATAGCCCATGCTGTGATTGGCCATTTACCACGATAACAGAGCACGTTGCATGCATTCCCCAGGGGGCTTGGGGTGCAGTTTAGAACAAGAGAACAGAGCTGTACAGTAGCTGTCTTCCGGCTACAGCGTGCTCAGGAAGTGGTTAAAGTACACCTGCTGTTAGGCCAACCCATATATAGCAGTATTATGATGCAGGTACGCAAAATGTACTCTAAAGCCTTGTACACACAGCCAGTTTTCTCGGCAAGACACGACAAGAAAACTGCTTGCAGAGCTTTCTTGCTGAGAAAAACTGGCCGTGTGTACGAGGCTTTCAGGTTTCTTGTCAGGAAAACTGACCAGAATCTCGACGAAAAAAAAGAAGACCTGCTTTCTTTTTTCTCGTCGGGATTCTCGTCGGCCTGTTTCCCGACGAGAAACCCGAGGGTGTGTACACTAACCTGTCGCCGTGGAAACCCGCGCATGCTCGAAATGACTTTGACGCATGCGCAGTAGCTTCCTAGGCATAGGTAGGGTGTAGCAAGATGACGGCATCGAATGTGACGAACGCACGCTCGTCGTAGTCGATGATGTCACCGCGTTCGTGCCATTCAAAAGAACATCGGTTCTTTTGAAAGGTACGTGTGTACACTCGGCTGGGACAAGATTCTTGTCAAGAATCTCGTCAGGAAAAACGATGGGTTTTTTCCTGCCGAGATTCTCGGACGTGTGTACAGGGCTTAAGAAACCCCCCATACACACACACATACTGAAATATGTAGACCTGTTTTATGTCAAAATGTGATAATTAATAATTCATTTTAAAAAATTCAGGTGTTTGAAGTCACAGAAAGTCTATTGTATTGTTGACCAAATCTGTCTGGGAGACGTGCATTGTGACAAGAGGATGAGCAAGGCACAACCATGATATTTTTATATAATTGTGAACTATATGGTAGCTTTCTGAGTAACCTGTTGCAAATTAGAGCAGCGTGTTGCTTTATTGTTTTCCTCCCTAGTAGCAGATACTCACATTTCCCCACTCCCCCATTGCTCAATTCAGCCTCTTGGAGCCAAGAAAAGACTTAGTACTTTGGGTATGAAGGAGCAAAATAACTCCCTTTATTCCCATGTGACATTGCTGGTGCTTGGTGATTGGTTAAGCAGTGTAATATGGGATGGAGAGACATTTCCCATTCCTACTGGTGGGGGGAGCAAAGTAAAGGTAAGTATGTGCTGCCAGGGAAGGGGGTTATAAGCTAACCTGTTCCTTTGTCCTGCAAACACAGGTTTAAGCAAAAAAAAAAAAAAAAGTAAACTCAGCATAACTGAATTGAAAAAAATAAATGTATTTATTGAAAATAGTTTTCCTGTAAAGCTGAAATAAATATATTTTAGTATTTTCATTATGTATCTAGTTTATTCCTTTGAGACTTTACCTTCACCCAAGCTATGATATGTATGAAAACTGATTTGCCTATGACAATATGACACTCAAGAAAGTTTCCCAAGGGCTCTTTGCTGCCTTGTGGCAGCAGGTAGATTTATCTGATGCAGATTTATGTGACAAATAGATATCCATATCTCACATTTCTAATATGCTTGCAGTTGACAGGACATATAGAAAGACAGGGCCTTGTGCCACAGCATTAACAATGAGATGTTAACTAAGAGGAGAAAAAGAAGCTCAAGGCAAAGGAAATTCAATTCCAGATTTGAGAAAATTTCATGAGAAAGAGCTAAAGGCCCAGAAATTGTGTCAAAGCAGAGCTGCAAATCTACCTTTCTGATTTGCACAACAAAACCTTTGTAGAGCCCATGGGATAGCTTTGTTCAGGAGCGAATAGATTCGTTTAAAAAATAGAACTGAGCAAATATGTACTTTAAATACATGAGATAATACAGGAAAATCACTGTTTTTCACATACATTTTTCCATAAACACTCTTGTGATTTTTTTTTTTTTTTTTACTTATTTGCTTATTTATAGAAATCCCTAAATATTCACTAAGAGGTTTAGGATATTATGTTCATTTATTCATTATATACCGTTTCTGGTATGTTCAGCTGAAGACTTGTATGCATACAATTATAGATTTCCAGGACCACAGTTATAAAGCAGCAACATGGCTTTACTACAGTCATAGTGCTGCTTAAAAAGTATTTATGAAGCACAGCAATATGCATTACAAAATGCCCACTGTGCTCCGTGTGATTTAGGGCCACAAAGCCAGCAGATTTCTATTCAAATTAAGCACTAAGTAGGAAAGGGCAGGGATGGGAATCTTCCATTTCAAGGTCATGTGACCAGCCTCTCCACGAATTACATTACTAATTATGAGTTCTCTCTGCAACATTAAAGTGGTACTAAACGCAGGACCCTGCATTCACTATATCTGGTCTCCCACAATACACAGAACATTGAAATGCAATCCTTTTAGTAAATATAAACGGCTAAATACCTTTTCTAATCAGCAGTGTATAGCAGTCTTGTGACTTCTATCAGTGCCTGGTTAAAGCTTGAAGGAGGAGTTCTCATACTGCACTGGCTGTCCTATCAGGATGCAGGATCCCTGACCCTCTGTCTGGACAGTGCTGATTGACCCTGTGCTGATCACATGCCCTCTCTCAAGAAAAAAAAAAAAAACTCTCTAGCAATACACACTGAACTCAGCAGGTGCAGCCTGACTCCATTTACTCTGTCCTATCCGGACATGTTTTTGGGGTAATGCAAGAAAGGTCAGGATCTGTGCATACAGGATCTAACAGTTTTTTTTCACAATGCAGAGGATTTACCCTTAGGTTCCACAGTGAGTATAACAAGCATACTTTACTACATATGCAGACTGATTTTACTGTTGTGGGTTTAGTAACATTTTAAATGCTACAGGCTGCATATGGCTGCCTGTTTTTTATAAATAGGACATAAAATTCAGCTCATGATGACAGTTTATAAAAACCTAGAAATATATGCACCAAAGTTTACCAAGCATTGAAAAACAGAAACAATTAATGGTGTAACTAGAAATCACAGGGCACCATACCAAGTTTTTTAAGGAGCTCTCTCACCACACAGAAAAGAAGAAAAAATTACCATTAAACAACACCTTATTTACCACTGTCATATGGCACAGGTCCCGTGTTACAATATATATATTTTTTTCTATCCTGACCAATTTGGTTTTAATGACCCCTTAGAGACTAATGCTCAGTAAAATGAAAGTATGAATAATGGAAGAATGTCCCCTATGTTGGTGTTTAATAGTATGGAAGACGGTTCCCTTACATTGCTGGTCAGTGGAAGGAAGACAGTCCCCTTTTATTGGTGGTCAATAAGTGGAAAAATGCCCCCTTATATTGGTGGTCAGTGGGTAAAACCATGCCCACTTACATTGGTGGTAAGTAAGAGGAAAAATACACCCTGATATTAGTGCTCAGGAGGTAGAAGACAGCCCACCTACATAGTAGCCAATAGAAGTAAAAATGCAGAAAAGGCATTTTTCTTTCCATTGAACTTTTTCAAGTGGTATCCTTGGTTATGAAGGACTTGCTGGTGCCTTCACCTGCTAGCATTCTTAACAACTATCAACAGTGGAAAGCTGTCATGTATAATATCAAATGCATCATAATATTAGAAGCTTTTGCACCAAACAGATATATGTTTGGGTATTCATCTGTATATCCAAACAATGTTCAGCCCAAAACCTTAAGTTCATCCCTACTTGCAAGAGGAGAAAGATTTAATAAGGTATTTATTATGGCTAATGTTTTGGTGGAACATACTCAAATCCATGGTTTCATTCCAGACTTGCTCCTTTCAATAAGCATGGATGACCCAGGTGCAGGCTACCGCAACCTGTCTCCACTCTCAGTAAAATTAAGTCACACTCAAAAACTTGCTCTTCTCTATTTATTTTGTCAAAAGACGAAAAACTGCATACATTAACGTCTCCACCCAAAACCACTTTCCTTTAAAAATTTTCACCATTGCTGGCTTGCTGACAAGGATAGGGGATAGGGGAAGGCTTTTGACAGGGTGGACTGAGATTATATGCGTTTCAACCTTACAACATCTTGGGTTGGGCCCGCATTTGTATAAATGGATAGAGGTATTATATTCCAGACTAGCCAATCAAGTATGAGTAAATGGGACCCTGCCGCCCCCATTTGCTCTCTGTAATGGAAAGTGACAAGAATGCCCACTCTCTCCATTGTTATTTGTGCTATCTCTAGAACCCCTCCTACCGATGATCCAGACAAATAAAGATATACAGGACATAGAAATAGCTGGGCAAGAACATAAGGTAACTGCATTTGCAGATGACATTATGTTCTATGTATCTAATCCAAGACAGACTCTGCCTAACATTTGAATTGAAAAGATATGGGGAAATCTCAAACTTAACCACTTCAATACAGGGCATTTTCACCCCCTTCCTGCCCAGGTAAATTTTCAGCTTTCAGCGCTGTCACATTTTGACAATTGCACAGTCATGCAACACTGTACCCATAAGAAATCGTGATCATGTTTTCCCCACAAATAGAGCTTTGTTTTGGTGGTATTTGATCACCTCTGCGGTTTTTATTTTTTGCACTATAAACAATATCCAAATAAAAAAAATAAAATAAAAATATTTCTCAGCTTAGGCTGATATGTATTCTTCTACATATTTTTGGTAAAAAAAATCACAATAAGCGTATATTGATTGGTTTGCGCAAAAGTTATCGCATCTACAAAATAGGGGATAGATTTATGGCATTTTTATTATTATTATTTTTTTTTACTAGTAATGGCGGCGAACTGTGATTTTTATCAGGACTGAGATATTGCGGCGGACAGAGCAGACACTTTTGACACATTTTTGGGACCATTGAAAAGTATACAGCGATCGGTGCTCTAAAAATGCACTGATTACTGTATAAATGTCACTGGCAGGGAAGGGGTTAACACTAGGGGCGATCAAGGGGTTAAATGTGTTATCTAGGGAGTGATTCTAACTGTGGGGGGAGGATACTGACTGGGGGAGGTGACCGATCGGTGTTCCTATATACAAGGAACACACGATCGGTCTCCTCTCCCCTGACAGGACGTGGATCTGTGTGTTTACACACACAGACCCACGTCCCTGTTCTGTGACCGGCAATCACAGGTGCCTGGCGGACATCGCGGCCGCCAGGCACGTGCATCGGTTCCCGAGTGATGCGGTGGGCGCGTGCATGCCCCTAGTGGCCGGGAAGCTGAGGACAGAGCCACCTTGCGACCGTTATATGACTATACGCAGGATGGGAAGTGGTTAAAGGTCAATGTAGAGAAATCTGAAACATTATACAATCGCTGTCCCCCAAGGGAGCTCAGGGCCCTTAGAAGCCGATATTCTATCTGCATCAGTAACGGATTTATATCAGGATAATTATCTACCGCTTCTCAATAAAATTAAGCAGGAATAAAAGCATTATCCTGCTGGAAGGCTTTCTTGGCTGGGCAGGATAAATGTGATTAAAATGATAACCCTTCTGAAGGCTTATTTATATTTTTCAGGTGCTCCCAATAAATATACCGTGGGCCTACTTTAAAACTCTTAGATTATTGCTAAAGAGATGCATCTGGAAACATAGAGGCCCTGTGTTGTGTATAAAATGCTTGTTAGTGCTAAGTTGACTGGGGGATTGTCTTTACCAGACCTTGAGAATTATCATGAAGCAGTAGTTCTGGTGAGAGTAATTGACTGGACACATAGTGCCCCTTTTAAAAACTGGGTACAACATGAGGAAATCACAAATGAAACACCCTTAGGCCAGACTATCTGGTTGCCAAGGCAGCACAGAGGTTTATCTAATGACTTAGCCGCTATTAAAGCAGAAACCTTAAGAGTTTGGGAAAACTTCTATAAAAATATGAAATGGCAATTTCCCACCGGGGAAAAAGAATAAGTCCTATTTAAACTGGACAGCTTTAAAGTGTTTGAGATTAAGGGATGTTTGGAACAGGAATGTTCTCTGTTTTTTGTCAGAACTAAGAAGTAGGTACGACTCTTCACCATGGGATGCCTGGAGATTTCTGCAACTGCAGCATTTCATGGACTCTCTGCCAAAACGTCTCCATTCAACTCTTGATCTCACTCCATTGGAGAGAGCTATAGACCAGGGGGGATAACTAGACATGAAATCTCAAATTTTTATAAGATGCTGATGTCTTTCCTGGACCCCGGGCCCTCATGTCTCTTGAATAGATGGGAGCATGAATTGAACCTACATTTTCCTGAAGCACTAAAGTGTAAAATTATAGATTATGTATAGTGTTGAGCGAACCCGAACTGTAAAGTTCGGTTCCGTACCGAACTTTAGCTTTTTCCCGAACCCGGACTTTGCGCAAAAGTCCGGGTTCGGGTTTGGGTTCGGCAATCTAATTACGCAGTTAGAAATGCTTCAGGGGCCAGCCAATCACCTTTTGATTAGCTGGTGTGCCCTTAGAAGCCATCATAGCCATGCCTACTAATGGCATGGCTGTGATTGGTCAGTGCAACATGTGACCCAGCTTCTATATAAGCTAGAGGCACACAGCACACACGTCACTCTGCTTCAGAACAGATAGGGAGAGGATCTTGGCTGCTGCTGTTGCTAATAGGGAGAGATTGTAAAATACATGAGGTAGTCCTTATTCTGCAATCTGAGGGAAAATATAGAGAGATAGTGTAGTGTAGGGCCAGGTTCCTGTTGGTGCTTTCAGGGAGAGAGATTTATTATATAGGAGTCCAGATTCAGAGATTAAAATCAGCGATCTGCATAGGTTTACCTGTTTGTGTTGCAGTGCACAGTCTTTTTACACTGCCATGAGCCCAGTGTCAGAGAAAATCTAACTTTTATCTGCAAGCTCAGTGCACCAGCACTGCATATATTACGTTGAGAGATACACCGTTTCCATACTGTGGGTGTATTCTGCTCTTTGAAAAAGATCCATTTAGGGGAAAAAAAAATAAGGCACTTTATTGTGCTCGTGCAAAAATAGACCCGTTTAGGGCAAAAAAAAAAAAAAATTTGCACTTTAATGTACGCTTGCAAAAAGAGCCATTCAGGGCCACAAAAAATATTTTGCAGTGTGTTATACATATGTGGAGGTGTGTGAAATAAACAATTTCTATATAGTTTTCTTCTACTGTGCTATACTAAAAAAACAACATTTTTTTTTAATAGCATTTTGTGCAGTTCTGTAGCTGTGCGATTCAGCGGTTACGTACTGTGGGTGTGTTGTGGTCTTCCAAAAAACGCCATTTAGGGCCACCAAAAATATTTTGCAGTGTGTTATACATATGTGGAGGTGTGTGAAATAAACAATTTCTATATAGTTTTCTCCTACTGTGCTATACTAAAAAAACAACATTTTTTTTGAATAGCATTTTCTGCAGTTCTGTAGCTGTGCGATTCAGCGGTTACGTACTGTGGGTGTGTTCTGCTCTTCCAAAAAATGCCATTTAGGGGCACAAAAAATAGTTTGCAGTGTGTTATACATATGTGGAGGTGTGTGAAATAAACAATTTCTATATAGTTTTCTCCTACTGTGCTATACTAAAAAAACAACATTTTTTTTTAATAGCATTTTCTGCAGTTCTGTAGCTGTGCGATTCAGCGGTTACGTACTGCGGGTGTGTTCTGCTCTTCCAAAAAACGCCATTTAGGGGCACAAAAAATAGTTTGCAGTGTGTTATACATATGTGGAGGTGTGTGAAATAAACAATTTCTATATAGTTTTCTCCTACTGTGCTATACTAAAAAAACAAAATTTTTTTTGAATAGCATTTTCTGCAGTTCTGTAGCTGTGCGATTCAGCGGTTACGTACTGTGGGTGTGTTCTGCTCTTCCAAAAAACGCCATTTAGGGGCACAAAAAATAGTTTGCAGTGTGTTATACATATGTGGAGGTGTGTGAAATAAACAATTTCTATATAGTTTTCTCCTACTGTGCTATACTAAAAAAAAAACATTTTTTTTGAATAGCATTTTCTGCAGTTCTGTAGCTGTGCGATTCAGCGGTTACGTACTGTGGGTGTGTTCTGCTCTTCCAAAAAACGCCATTTAGGGGCACAAAAAATAGTTTGCAGTGTGTTATACATATGTGGAGGTGTGTGAAATAAACAATTTCTATATAGTTTTCTCCTACTGTGCTATACTAAAAAAACAAATTTTTTTTGAATAGCATTTTCTGCAGTTCTGTAGCTGTGCGATTCAGCGGTTACGTACTGTGGGTGTGTTCTGCTCTTCCAAAAAACGCCATTTAGGGGCACAAAAAATAGTTTGCAGTGTGTTATACATATGTGGAGGTGTGTGAAATAAACTATTTCTATATAGTTTTCTCCTACTGTGCTATACTAAAAAAACATTTTTTTTTTAATAGCATTTTCTGCAGTTCTGTAGCTGTGCGATTCAGCGGTTACGTACTGTGGGTGTGTTCTGCTCTTCCAAAAAACGCCATTATGGGGCACAAAAAAAAGTTTGCAGTGTGTTATACATATGTGGAGGTGTGTGAAATAAACAATTTCTATATAGTTTTCTCCTACTGTGCTATACTAAAAAACAAAATTTTTTTTGAATAGCATTTTCTGCAGTTCTGTAGCTGTGCGATTCAGCGGTTACGTACTGTGGGTGTGTTCTACTCTTCCAAAAAACGCCATTTAGGGGCACAAAAAATAGTTTGCAGTGTGTTATACATATGTGGAGGTGTGTGAAATAAACAATTTCTATATAGTTTTCTCCTACTGTGCTATACTAAAAAAAAACATTTTTTTGAATAGCATTTTGTGCAGTTCTGTAGCTGTGCGATTCAGCGGTTACGTACTGTGGGTGTGTTCTGCTCTTCCAAAAAACGCCATTTAGGGGCACAAAAAATAGTTTGCAGTGTGTTATACATATGTGGAGGTGTGTGAAATAAACAATTTCTATATAGTTTTCTCCTACTGTGCTATACTAAAAAAACAACATTTTTTTGGAATAGCATTTTCTGCAGTTCTGTAGCTGTGCGATTCACCGGTTACGTACTGTGGGTGTGTTCTGCTCTTCCAAAAACACCCATTTAGGGCAAGATCCTAAATTTGGAAAATATGAGGAGAAGGTCAAAGGGACGTGGTGGCCCCAGTCGTGGTGCTGCTGGTGGAGCTCCTGTTGCAGGGAGAGGACGTGGTGGATCTGTGCCAGATACACGCACAAGTGAAACACCTTCCTCAGGTGCGAGTAGGCAACCGAGCCTGCGGCGGTATTTTGTCGCGCCTAATGAGGCTGTACGAATGTTTAGGCCAGGACAAGTACAGGCGATAGTAGATTGGGTTGCTGACAGTGCCTCGGGTTCCTTCACATTGTCTCCCACCCACTCTTCTGATGAAAGATCAGAGTTGGCACCTGAAACCCATGTCCATCAGTCTTTCACCTCACCCCCTTGCAAATCAGCCAAGCAGTCTGAGCCCCAAATCCTGCAGCAGTCTCTTCTGCTTTTCGATGACTCTGTTAGCAGGGTTTCCCAGGGCCATCCACCTAGCCCTGCCCCAGAAGTGGAAGAGATTGAGTGCACCGATGCCCAACCACTTATGTTTCATGATGAGTACATGGGAGGACCATCGCAGTATGTCGCGGATGATGACGAAACACAGGTGCCAACTGCTGCTGCTTTCGCAATTGTGCAGACAGACAAGGAGGGCAGGAGTGAAGACTGGGTGGAAGATGATGTGGAGGACGATGAGGTCCTCGACCCCACATGGAATCAACGTTATGTAGGTGACCAGTGTAGTTTGGAGGAAGAGGCAGTGGTCGCACAGAGCCACCAGCACAGCAGAAGAGGGAGCAGGGTGCAAAAGCGGAGCGTCCGTCCCCTAGACAGTATGTCTGCTACTGCCCAACGCAGCAAGGGACCGAGCACACCAAAGCCAGGTCCAAGGAGTTCCCTAGCGTGGCAGTTCTTCACACAATGTGCTGATGACAAGACACAAGTGGTTTGCACGCTGTGCAATCAGAGCCTGAAGCGAGGCATAAACGTTCTCAACCTGAGCACAACCTGCATGACCAGGCATCTAAGTGCAAAGCACGAGCTGCAGTGGAGTAGACACCTCAAAAACCAAGAAAGGTCTCTGGCTCCTCCTGCTTCCTCTTCTGCTGCAGTCTCGGCCTCTTCATCCACCTCTGTAGTGACAGTGGCACCTGCCACCCCGCAAACAGAGGATCTGCCAGCAACACTACCACCTGGGTCACCAACCATCTCCACAATGTCCCATGGAAGCGTTCAGCTCTCTATCTCCCAAACATTGGAGCGGAAGAGGAAGTACCCCCCTAGCCACCCGCGATCCCTGGCCCTGAATGCCAGCATTTCAAAACTCCTGGCCTTTGAAATTCTGTCATTCCGTCTGGTGGAGACGCAGAGTTTTAAAAGCCTGATGGCATTGGCTGTCCCACAGTACGTCGTGCCCAGCCGCCACTACTTTTCCAGGCGAGCCATCCCTTCCCTGCACAACCAAGTGGGGGACAAAATCAGGTGTGCACTGCGCAACGCCATCTGTGGCAAGGTCCACCTAACTATGGATGCGTGGACCAGTAAGCATGGTCAGGGACGTTATATCTCCCTAACAGCACACTGGGTAAATGCAGTGGCGGCTGGGCCTGAGGCAGATAGCAGTTTGGCGCATGCCCTTCCACCACCGAGGATTGCAGGGCGCTTCAGTTTGCCTCCTGTTGCTAACTCCTTCTACTCTGCTTCCTCATCCTCTACCGCCTCCTCATCCGGTCAGCGTAACACCTTCACCACCAACTTCAGCCCAGCCAGGGGTAAACGACAGCAGGCAGTTTTAAAACTTTCCTGTTTCGGGGAAAAACCCCACACCGCGCAGGAGTTGTGGAGGGACATGGAACAACAGACCAATAAGTGGTTGCTGTCAGTGAGCCTCAAGCCCGGCCTGGTGGTGTGCGATAATGGGCGAAATCTCATAGCAGCTCTGGGCCTAGCCGGTTTGACGCACATCCCTTGCCTGGCGCATGTGCTGAACTGCAGCGCCTGTCAGCGTAACTTCGGCCTTCCCGCTCACCGCCTCATATGTGACGTGCCCACAAGGTGGAACTCCACCTTGCACATGCTGGCCAGACTGTGCGAGCAGCAGCAGGCGATAGTGGAGTTTCAGCTGCAGCAATCACGCGTGAGTCGCTCTGCGGAACAGCACCACTTCACCACCAATAACTGGGCCTCCATGTGAGACCTGTGTGCCTTGTTGCGCTGTTTTGAGTACTCCACCAACATGTCCAGTGCCAATGACGCCGTTATCATCGTTACTATCCCAGTTCTATGCCTCCTTGAAAAAACGCTTCGGGCGATGATGGAAGAGGATGTGGCACAGAAGGATGAGGAGGAGGAGGAGGAAGCGGGATCATTTCAAAGGCTTTCAGGGCAGTCTTTCACAAGTGGCTACGAGGGTGGGTTCCTGCACCCACAAACGCCAGGTACACAATTGTCCGGCAGAAAGGGCACAGTTCTGGAGGATGACGAGGTGGAGGAGGAGATGGAAGAGGAGAAGGAGGAGGAGGAGCCATTTTCACAGCAGGGTGGCACCCAGACCAGCTCGTGGCCATCACTGGTGCGTGGCTGGGGGGATACAGAGGACACAGACGATACACCTCCCACAGAGGACAGCTTTTCTTTGCCTCTGGGCAGCCTGGCACACATGAGCGATTACATGCTGCAGTGTTTCCACAATGACCGCCGAGTTGCCCACATTTTAACTGGTGCTGATTACTGGGTGGCCACCCTGCTGGATCCCCGTTACAAGGACAACGTACCGTCCTTAATTCCCTCACTGGAGCGGGATCGTAAGATGCGCGAGTACAAGCGCACGCTGGTAGACACGCTGCTGGTGGCATTCCCACCTGACAGTGGGCGTACGGTGGAAGCACAAGGCGAAGGCAGAGGAGGAGGAAGAGGTCGCCAATGCAGTCAGGGCACCGGCAGCACCTCAAAAGGCAGGGTTAGCATGGCTGAAATGTGGAAAAGCTTTGTCAGCATGCCACAACAACCAGCACCACCAGCTGAGATGGAACGTCTTAGCAGGAGGCAGCATTTCACCAACATGGTTGAGCAGTATGTGTCCACAGGCCTACACGTACTGGATGACGGGTCTGCCCCCTTTAACTTCTGGGTCTCCAAATTGGGCACATGGCCTGAGCTTGCCCTTTATGCCTTGGAGGTGCTGGCCTGCCCTGCAGCCAATGTATTATCTGAAAATGTATTTAGCACGGCAGGGGGCGTTATCACAGACAAGCGCAGCCGCCTGTCCAGAGCCAATGTGGACAAGCTCACGTTCATTAAAATGAACCAGGCATGGATCCCACAGGACTTGTCCGTACCTTCTGCAGAATAGACATGTATACCGGTGTTGTGACAAAAACTGTCCAGCCATCGGATTGTGCCCGGCCCATACTGCGAAGGCGCAGCGCTTGCGCAGTACAGAGGACAAGGAGATTCACAAAATCTCCGAAGATGAACGGCGCCTGCGCCGTGAGTGCAGGTTCAAGCCCCACCATCCAAGTGGACATACAGTAGCACATAGTAACAGGGCCCCTCACGGGCTCGGTTCGATCGCCACGCTTCGGGCACGGCCTCACTTGGCTCGGCTTGAACCACGGATGGTGTGGCCTTCACCTGAACTCACCATGCAGGCGCCGTTCATCTTGGGAGATTTTCGAAATCCCCTTGTCCTACATACTGAGCAAGCACAGTACAGGGTGGACACTATTTGACGGGGGACAGAATTCGACACATCACCGGCCTTACCCAGCGATTGTTGTATTTTTGAACCAGTGTTGGCTACCTCGTCCTCCTCCACCGCCGCTTCCACCTACACAGCCACATCCACCGCCACCTCAACCTCCTACTCCATATGGACCTCGTCCTCCTAGGTCAAGATTATAATTTTTATTTTATTTTTTTGTAGCGCACAGATCCTTTCCCCCTTACCTGCCTTTATGTTGTTGGCTCCTCGCAGGAGGGAGAAAGGCACACCACACTACCAGCCCGTACCCTCCTATATAAAGAGGTTGAGCTGTGTACTTGACGGGCCGTGTCCACAGCCGGAGTCAAAACTCCTCCAGAGGATGATTCTCACCTCTACTGTAGGTAAAGGCAAGTCCTTTAATTCCCAGTAAAGTCAATGTCCACACCAGCTGAATTTACAACTCTTATTCTCTCATGGCAAAATAAACTCTACTCGGATAGAAAAGGTTAGAGCAAAGAAACAGGACAGCTTAAGGTGTGGAGGAGGTCCAGGCACAAACGTAGCACATTCACTTCACTGCTTAGGTTTCTCAAACAGTTTTAGGTGCACGGTCTCTGCCACAGACCTTGAGGTTGGTCTCTGCCACAGACCGGGTGTACAAGGCCCCTGCCACGGACCTGGAGAACTTTGGTCTCTGCCACAGACCAGGGTGTATAAGGCCCCTGCCACGGGCCGGGTGAATAAGGCCTCTGATACAGTCAAGATGACCTTGAGCTTCCCCATTTCTACGAACCTAGCCCATATCAAGGGGAAGACATCTCTCCAGGTAGTCAACAGACCCTTCCTTCACCGTGACTCCCACATCGGTCCATCAGAATGATCCTCCCTTCCCTGGAACATGGTCCCCTACACGAGGCGGCACCCTAAGACTCCTCGACCCTTAGCGGACTCCAGACGAAGGCTCTGGACTCCAGGCTTTACTCCCGCACCTAGGCCTCCATACCCAGGGCAGCAGGAACTCCAGGATAGTACCTCACCCCGGGCTAAAGGTACCCGAGATGGAACAGGAACACATGCACCCAGGCCGAAGGCACCTGGGCGTGGACCCCACTGGACATCAGCCCCCAGGCCAAAGGTCTGCCCCTTTTATATGCTCTCCCGGCATGCACAGCAGGTTCCCCGCCCCGCTGTACTACTGCCAAGAGGGGACACAAAAGGCACAGCACTGTATCGGCGGTTCAACCCTAGCCTACCATGGCAGCGCCACCTGTAGGCCGCAGGGAACCTCACACCAATACTGTCCCCCGAGGACAAAATGGTCCATGAATCCTACAGAATTAGGGTGTTTGAGCCTATTTACCACTCAAACACTTCCCTTAAATTTAGCACCCCGCTACATTTTTATTTCAAAGTATTTTATTTTCCCACTAGCTTATCCATTAAATTGAATAATTTATTCCAGAAAGGGCGTATTCTGGGGCATTCCCACCATATGTATGGCATCGTGCCGTTGAGTTTCTGAGGTTCTTAATGACTTCCCGTACCTCTTCTGCTGAAAAGGGGGCCTCCAGCATATTTTTTTATTTTTTTATTTTTTTTATGTTATTTTAAGTTATTTCCCTATCCACATTTTTTTGCAGAGCACTTGCCATGCTCTTAACAACATTTTGCTGCCATTTGCAGCCCTCTAGCCCTTTCCATTACTTTTTAGAGCCTTTTTAGTCCTTAGAAGTCCGGGTCCCCATTGACTTCAATGGGGTTCGGGTTCGGGGTTAAAGTTCGGTCCCGAACCCGAACTTTTTTCCGAAGTTCGGCCGAACCCGTCGAACCCGAACATCCAGGTGTCCGCTCAACTCTAATTATGTACATTCAACCTCAATAGACATGAGGATAAAAGAAATGAACTATAAACTGTTGACTAGGTGATATTATGTTCCATCCAAACTGCACAAGATCAATTCAGCACTGTCATATGAGTGTTGGAGAGAGTGGGGGTAAGGAAACTCATGCCCACATCTGGTGGCATTGCCCAAGGCTTCAGCTATACTGGGAGAAAGTTTTAAATATAAATAAGATGATTAGCAATTCCGAAATTGGGCATGATCCCTGGCAATGCTTATTTCATGCTACAAGTGAGACAAGGAAAAAATACAAAATGTCTATTATTAATTATTTGTTGAATGCAGCAAAAGTATTGATTAGGTAGGGAAGCCTGGTAACATCTAGAGTTCTTCTGGGGGAAGACCTTTCTGTGTTTTTTTTCTTTTGCATTTAGATGCTGGGTGTCTCCACCTCTCATGTTGCCTTTCGCCTCCTCTTCAGGCAAATATTTCAATATATATGGTTGTTACGATGAGGTTTTAGGAGATACACCTTTTATATATTGTATAGTTGTTATTGTATGTATGTCATGCTGTGTTTGAGATTTAAATGCCTTTCGTATTTTATGTCAATGTAATTTGTTTTGTAACTTTTTGCTAGAATGAATAAAAATAATTTAAACAAGCCATCAGTGGTGAAACGCTTCATGGAAGTTGCAGGAATTTTGGAGTGCGGCCTATATTTACTTTTGAGTAATGTTTTGGTGGGGTGCAACTCACCTTTCTTAAGAGAAAGGCAGGCTGAGCCCTGCTGGAACATTGATCAAATTTGTGTTCTGTTGCAGGCAAGAAAGCTATTATATATTTATCCATTCTCTTGGAATTCATTTTCAAAAAAGGCTTACATTGAGACAGTTATGTAGACCTCTGTTGCTTACATCTCCTCCTCAAAATGCAAGTTCTGATTTCCCTCTGACTTTCTCGTCTGCATGTCATTTATAAGCCAGCGACAATTAATTAAGCAAAAGCTAGCCAGGTATCTAGCATTTTCAGTAGGTCAAATATAGCAGGCTAAATGTTTCAGTAAAACATATAAACATATATTTCTTGTACAGTATATAAAACATATACCGTATATACTCAAGTATAAGCCAAGTTTTTCAGCACATTTTTTTGTGCTGAAAATGCCCCCTTGGCTTATACTCGAGTCTGTGTCCATCTTCACCTCTGTGCGCCTGATCCCGGCCAGCCGTAGGTCCCCTGGACCCTGGACTTGGCACACATGTAGCCCCACTCTTCCTCTACAAGTGTGCAACGTTTGTTGTCCGGGGAACCTACGGCCGGGTAGCACCGATTTTTCAAAGCCGGGCACCCCTTTCATAGACTCCCATGTTAGATGTCAGTCTAGTCACACAGCGCCGTGGATCAGGTAGGGAGATTGGGCACAGTGAGGCATGGACACAGTGAGGCATGGGCACAGTGACAGTGAGCCATGGGTACAGTGAGGCATGGACACAGTGAGGCATGGACACAGTGAGGCATGGGCACAGTAAGGCACAGTGAGGCATGCACATGGACACAGTGAGGAAAAGTGAGGCACAGTGAGGCATGCAGATGGACACCCTAGGCTTATTCTCGAGTCAATACGTTTTCCCAGTTTTTTGTGGTAAAATTAGGTGCCTCGGCTTATATTCGGGTCGGCTTATACTCAAGTATATACGGTACTTCTTGACATAAGCTTAATAGCTCATATTTCCTCTCCCTGTCACATTGAAAAGACATAATTCATTGTATAACGATGTAATTCAGGAATAGAAGTTACATTTATCATATGAATAAAAGATTAATGAACTCTAGCAGTATCTGAAGTTTGCAGCTAGTATCCTACCTGAAGAAATATCAATACGGTTTTTCTTGGACTTTGTCATATTGATATGGACGCTGACTTTGCCATCTGTTAAGTCTATTTCCACACTTCCAACCTCATCAGCAAATGTAGTGAAGAGAAGAAGTCCATTTAAATTCCAGGTGCGAAAGTGAAAATTCACAGAAAAAACATCCTCAGCTGCCCGTCCAAGCACTTCCAGGTAACTAGTCGCATTAAAGAAGACAGGGACCGCATGTGATTCAACGCAGGTAAAACTTAAATTATCCTACAATGAAAGGAGAAAAGATTACACCATGTTAACATTATAAAGTTTTTGTTAACAAAACAAAACGGGTCTGAATATGATAAAGTGGACTCAAGTAACTAAAGACTTCCAGGTTCGAATAAGGTTTAATAAAATTATTTATACTTCATAAATGTTTTTTCTCTATTGTTTTCTATGTTAAAATACTCAGACTTTTCTATATATCCACAGGCAAACAGCGATGTAAATACTGATCCCTTGTGTGTTCTTGGGTTGAGGAAATCATGCTGTTCCTCTAGAGTTGTCCCTCCACTTGCACATGGGGGACCCACTGCCACAGTCCCCATCCAATTTTGGTGTCCAGTCTAAATCAGGGTAAACTCGGCACATTGTATCTGTCCCACTTGTCTCCTAAGGATGCAGGCTTTAGACCCTGAGAAATGCGTACAGACATCCAGTTCATACAAAGCCACCTTTAAAGAATTTCAAGTATCTGTAATTATCAGCTGTATGCGTGTAGCCCCATTTCAAGTATATAGCCTTGTACACAATAGAAGTTTTTATTTGTTCAACCCAGCAGGGCTGAACAAAAAAAAAAACTGACAGCTCAGGAGGAGCCACTGTACTGACTATCCAACGTTAGTACTGCAATCTCCCCTGCTGTTCTATTGTGTTCTGACAGGGGAGTGGTCCTCCGCCAGAACACTCCAGTCAGTGCTTTCAGCCGAGAGCTCTCGCTGATCGGGAGTCAACTGGCAGACCTTTCTCGGTCATGTCCCTTCGACAGAAGCCGTCCGACTCCAGTACACATGGGCCAAATATCGATGGGTTTCTATTGAATCGGCTTAAGTCACCCGACATTCAGGTCAGTTGTACTAGGCTTTACAGGGGTAACATCTTCATATGAAACTTCTGATTATGTAACTACTTTATGGCCTATTTCACATTGGCGGCACTTTACCGCTAATTTTGCGGCACTATTCGGCCGCTAGCGGGGCAGTTTGATTGATTTCAATTGGCAGGAGAGTATACACACCGCTCCAAAGATGCGGCTAGCAGGACTTTTTTTACCGTCCTGCTAGCGCACCTTGGGGCTTTCACACTGGAGACACAGCAGCGGCTGTTTCAGGTCGGTTTGCAGGTGCTATTTTTAGCGCAGTAGCACCTGCAAAACGACCAAGTGTGAAAGGGGTCTTATGTATAGAGAGATACGAGTCTGCAGAGGTGTTTAATTTTTTTTGTGACACAAGGTTTAACTGAGTCATTTTGTGTTTTTTATGAATTGTACTAATAAAATCTGTAGAAGGAACTTTCTTGTTTTTTAACCTTACAACGTGGTTGTATTCTATGCGCACATCTAAAGTTCATTTAACAAATTTCATGTGATAGATTTTGGATGTGGTGCTCGATAAGGGCTTTCCAACTACTCTTTTGCATCAAAAAATTTGAGTTGTCATGAGGGCAAGAGGTGAAATTAAAGTGTAGCTAAACCCAAAAACAAACATTTCACATAATACAGTTTACCAATCCTTGAATGTCAAGGCTACAAGAGTTTTCTGTTTTTTATTTTTTTCTTCCATTATTTTTACCTAGTGATTTGGCCATTAACACACTTCCTGTCTTGGGGTGGCTTGTCTATCTATAGAAGACCAACAGAGACACCCTTGGATAGCAGCAGTGTCTGGGGAGGGTTGTGTTAGATGAACTAGTAGAGTTAGCTAGATGTTACATAAGTTACTAACACATTTTGGTTCCTTTTGTGATATATGTTTTAACTAAATGAATAAGAGCTGACTATTGTATACAAATCTGTGATTGTTAAATGGTTTGTCTCAACCCTCTGTCTTCAAATTTTGCTACACAGGTTGGTCTGTTAATGGAAGTTGAAAAATAATGGCAGGATCAGTGGGTATAAAAACTAAGTTACAGGAAAAACTCAGAAAAACAAAGACAGTCTTATTAATGCTAGAGCCAGATTGCATCATACTGTATATGTAATTTTAAAGTTTTGGTGTTAGTGCCACCTTAAATCTTCCAATGGGGACAGATGTTCCCATGATAATTGTCTAAGATGGGAATTTTCTCTACATTTGGTAGATTTCCTCTCAATTTCTGTTGCATCTTCATAAAAAGAAATGAAGGAAAATGCCACCAGCAGTATACAGACAACAAAACATAAATAGAAAAAAGTTTTCTTGGAGATTTAAAGCAGCATGTATAAATTTGATGCAATTGTCAAAATTGTCCTTTTCAGCCCAAAAAGTAGCCCATAAAATAAGTAGCACTTACAGCATTTATGACTTAGTCACAGATATATACGGTACTATTTTTCTAGCCAATTCAGCACTGTCTGCCTTTGACTCAACTAAAAATAAAATGAGCTTTGTTCTGCATTGTGCACCAAAATTTCAGACAAAACATCTCTCTTGCTTTGTTTGAAAAGTCCTGATTGCATGCGTCTTTTATATTTTAACTAAATTATTTCATAAATATTGCTGAGTCTCTGAGACTCAAGTTGAAAGAAATATTCAAATTTGAGATTAAAGCAATCCTGTATTAAAGTGTATGTAGGACTTCCGGTTCCGGCGCCACATGAGACAGCGGTAGCTAGTCACAGCTCCCGCCGCCCTCCTCCCAAATTCAGCTTTAAAGCCCGGCCAGAGCTTCGGAGTGTCCCCCCATCTGCTCCCGCTGCAAGGCACCGCTTTGTGGAGCGTTCCAACGCCCGAATAGTGTCCTCGGCACCCCCCGCGGGAGACGCGGCTCCAGGATCAGCCAAAATGGCGGCCGCTCCCTGCATAGGGGAATCCCCGCAGCCACACGCTGCTACAGGGACACAGGCAATTGATCCTGCATCACCAGCGGGCATTGCACAGGAGGTAGTCGCCCTGCTGGGACCCACTCTGGCTGCCACAGTAGATGCTGCTGTACACAGGGGGCTAGAACAGCTCCACCTTGAAGTACAGGCACAAGCCCAGAGGATTTCACAAGCGGAGGACAGAATATCATCCCTGGAAGATGACACCACTGCTCAGTCAGCAGTAATGGCACGCATAACTGCTGAAAACAGAGAACTTTGGGACAAGTTGGACAATCTCGAGAATCGTTCCAGAAGAAACAATTTGCGCATAATAGGACTGCCGGAATCAATAGCTAACAATCAGCTTGTGAACATATGCGCTAAAGTTATTCCTGAACAACTGGGACTCCGCATACCCTGCACTGTTGAGCGCGCCCATCGCATCGGTCAATACATGGAAAGTCGCGCCAATCCCAGACATGTCATCGTTAAGTATCTGAACTACGCTGACAAAAACGCCATTATGCAGGCATTCCGCCGCACGCGCTCCCTATCACTGGACGGGACGAAACTGTTACTCTTTGCAGACTACTTAATCGAGGTGATGAAACAACGTAAAGCGTTCTCCACAATCTGCTCAACCTTATACCGCAATCAAGTGAAATTCTCCCTGGCGTATCCGGCCACCCTGCGTATCCAAAAGCAGTCAGGGGAACACCTAATTTTCACTTCGCCTGATGAAGTAGATCAATACCTTGCAGCAGCTGGCACTGAAATGGAACACACCAACTCAGCGGAAGGATCCTCCTCATCTCCGGCTACCTCCTCTTCTACATCCTACAAACAACACGGCAGCCCGACCAAACCGCCATACAAAAGAAGTCGCTCTACACCTCAGGCGGATCGTTCTGGCAGTCGTTGACAACAAATCTCAAGGACTGCCTTTCGGCAGAGGCCCATGGGAAACGGGTAGTACCATCATCCCTCTTTCTCCCTCCTTGAGATGACCCTTAACATATACAGCAACCTCCCAGAACCTAAACCATCCACTCATCTCTGCCTTTCCCTTCCCCTTTTTCCCCTCCACCTTTTCTCCCCTCTCCCCTCCCCTTGCCTTTCCTCCTCTGAAGCTCGCACTTCACCCGTAGGAAAGGAACAGGCGTATGGCGGGGGCTCTGCCATGCGTTTTAGCCTCATGTGGAAAAAAGTGAAGTCCTTGCTGTTTGATAGGTGCTTCTTGCACCGGACTTATGTTATGTTTTTTTTTTATTGTTTTAGTTTAAGGTTTGTAATGTTTCTAATTACCCGTTTTATGCCTATAACCTCAGGAAACCTGCAATACTTGGGTGACCTTCGGATTGATGATGCAATGCCTGAAGGGAGACTTAATTCCACACTTCAAGCTCAATACGTATCTCCAGACCGGATATGGCCTCCTCAACCGATGGGAATCACCTAAAGATTGTATCGTGGAACGTTAAGGGGCTTCGCTCTCCAAGTAAGCGCATGTCCATTCTTAGACACTTGAAGCGTCTCCGAACGGATGTGGCCCTGCTTCAGGAGACACATCTCTCCGCAGACGATTTGGCCCGTTTGCGCAAACTGTGGGTAGGAACTGTATATGGCTCACCGGCCGTAGGGCGCAAAGCTGGAGTTGCCATCTTACTACACAAACACCTGAGACATACTATTAAGGACGTAAAGACTGACCTGACAGGCCGCAAAATAACGATACACATGACCTTAGCTAACAAGGAAGTAGCTATCACTAATATATATGCCCCTAACTCGCCAGACACCTCATTCTTCCAAGACATGGTGGCTTGGATATTGGCTGCCCCAGGGACTCTACATTTAGTGGGAGGGGACTTTAATTCAGTTATGTCCACAACAGCTGACCGAGGAGGTGACACGACGCGCAGGAGGACCAGAAATACCACGCCACCTTCGGCCCCGACACTCCTAACACAAGCCATAGATTCCATGCACTTGATAGATGTATGGCGATTAGCACACCCGACTGACCGGGACTATACCTTCTACTCTCCCTCCCACAATTCCTTCTCTCGCATCGACTATTTTTTTGCCTCCCCCGCACTTATCCCAATGCTAGGAAACTCAGAAATCAACGACGCCAGAATCTCAGACCACAGCCCCATTGCAATACAATTGATCAATGCCCAACCCTCTTCTCCCTCGCACATATGGCGCTTCCCCTCTTACCTAGCAGATAATGAAGACTACCGCCACACGCTCTATGGAGCATGGACGGAATATGCCTCAACTAATGCGACACACCTTACCGACCCAAACCTCTTCTGGGAGGCTGGAAAAGCCTTCATGAGAGGAAAAATTATTTCTTACACCGCCCAATTCAAGAGGAATGCCAAACAACACTACATGCGAGCTAGTGAAGCCCTACGTTCGGCGCACGAACTACTTACACTTAACCGTACACCTGACAATATACACACCTGGAAAAAAGCCAAATGAGAATTCGATCTATAGGCTGAGCAGCAAGAAATGACTAAAACCTCCTATTCTAAGTTACACTTTCATAGGTTTGGTAACAAGGCGGGCAAACTATTGGCGAAACTCTGCATGGGCCAAAGACGACCTACCCATATCTCTGCACTGAAAAATACTGCTGGCACACTGGTTACCACACCTACCGAAATTAGTAAACTACTAGCTGACTATTACACTACTCTATACTCGGCGGACCCAAATGACCAACCTACTGCCGAAGCCCTTCTAGCTAAAATCCGCTTGCCCAAACTTCAGGAGGACCATTTAGCTGCTCTTAACGCGCCCATCACAGTCGAGGATATTCAACTGACGATCACATCTTTGGCGTCTGCTAAAGCCCCAGGCCCGGATGGCTACACGGCCGAATTTTATAAGCTAACTAAGGACTTTATTCCCGACACCCTTAAACATGTGTATGCAGCCATGTGGGAGGGGGGCCCCTATCTCCCTACAGGAACACAGGCACATATTAGACTAATCGCCAAAAAAGGTAAGGACCCCTCACTTCCAGGATCATACCGCCCAATCTCATTAATCAATGTGGATGTCAAAATACTATCTAAGATAATTGCGTCACGCTTAGCCCATCTACTCCCCTCTTTGTTACACCCGGCACAATCAGGGTTTGTTCAGGGACACTCGGCCACCCTGAACATACGCAAGGTTCTAATGGCGTTAGAATATGCTAGATCGAACCCTGAACAAGACATAGCTATAATATCACTAGACGCCGAAAAGGCTTTTGACAATATCAGTTGGTCCTGGCTATTTGGAGTGATGGCGGACTTTGGTTTTTCGGGTCCAATTATGCGTTTTTTACAGCGAATGTACGAATCCCCAACTGCGCGTCTGGTCACCCCCGACTTTATCTCGGGTACGATCCCCCTGACAAAAGGAACTAGACAGGGATGCCCCCTCTCCCCTCTACTTTTCAACATCGCTATCGAACCTTTATCTAGAATACTCAACTCACCTGACGGGGTCAGTGGCATCGCAATAGGCAACCAAACTCTCCGTTCCGCCCTATTTGCGGACGACATATTATTATTCTCCACCCAACCCCTCACGGACTTTGACAGACTCCGGCAACTCTTTCATACTTTCCGACTGTGCTCAGGGTTTCGAATTAACTTTGACAAAAGCGAAGTTCTATCACTTCACCCCAAGGTGTCTGACAAATGGCGACACCAATCTCCTTTTGCCATAGCAACGCGACAAATTACGTATCTGGGCATTAACATTGGCCGAGAACCTTCCACTTTATATACACTTAACTTCCCACCGCTAATATCAAAAGTTGTAAAGGAGCTGGAAGCATGGGCGGCCCTCCCCCTCTCGCTCTTTGGGAGATGTCACCTTTTTAAAATGGTGTCGTTTGCACGCCTACTTTACCCTATGCAGACCATACCTCTTTTATTAAAACACTCTGATGTAAAAAAAATCCATGGGGCATTGTCTGCCTTTATATGGTCTCGCAAAAAATCACGCATTGCTCTACAAAAACTGTGTCTCCCGAAGTCTGAAGGGGGGGCGGGCCTGCCCAGTATACGTTTTTACAATCTCGCTTGCCTACTCAGGCAGGGCCTTGACTGGTTATCTGGCAGCTCTAGATACTCCAATACCATACTCGAGGGTGCCTCAACCTTTCCATATGCCTTACCAGCCATTCTCCACTCAAATCCTAACAAACTACCAATACACCTTAGATCGAGTATACTCATCAAAGACACAATTATAGCCTGGAGAGAGGTGCGGAGACTACTGGGGTTACCCTCCAGTATTTCTTGCTTTCTGCCAATCCTAGGCAACCCTATGTTTCTCCCTTCCACCCTACACAAAGCCTTTGAACAATGGAGCGCTAAGGGTCTTACCAGCGTTACCTCTATGTACCTCAATACCCTTGGCGACTTCAAATCCTTCCAAACCTTATCAAGGGAATTCTCTCTACCAGCGACACACGTTTTCTTCTACCACCAATTGGTCAGTTATTTACGCTCATGCTACGGACCTGGAACGGATCCCCTCCGAAAGTCCTTCATTGATACTGTACTACGCAGAGACGATTACTCCATTTCCAGCCTATACTCTCACCTTATTGACCATCAGACTGCCAAATTCCATCTTAAACCATTCCAGAAATGGTCCCAAATATTTGAGGACGAAGGCCTTTCGGAGAAAATCCTTGAGGGATACAGACAAGTTCACAAACTTACCATATCCGAAACATGGCGTGAGACGCAATTCAAAATTATTCACAGAGCATACTATCCTTTCCGTATCAACAAGGCAGAACCAGCTCAAGATCGGTGCCCCTGGTGTTCCACACCGCATCCTACACTGCTTCACCGCCTCTGGGAGTGCCAACCCATCATTGCATACTGGGACTCTGTTCTAAACTTTATCTACAAAATCACTAAAATACGGATCCCAAGACATTACCTTATATGTTTATTTGGCAGTGAACCATCCCTATCCACGCCACCAACACAGACTCCGCTTCACATCTCCCACTGGACGCATATCTGCCTCCTGGTGGCCCGCAGGACTATCATGTCTCACTGGATCAACTCAACACCGCCAAACCTACCGGCGTTAAAAAAAGCCCTCTTATCGCTTTTCTATCTGGAAAGGTTGGACAGTATTGTGTTGAACTTTCGCTCCACCTCACGATTCTTTACGAGATGGCGGAAATTCATGGAACACACGTTCGCCCAAGAGGATCTACAAAAACTCATGCAACCATTCCGCTATACAGATTGGTATCTCAAACGAGACCTTACAAACTCCCTAGGCAACCTTAAATTATCAAATCTGTCTGACCCCTCTGCATTTATGCCGCCCTGAACCATGAAAACATGTCTTCATGGCTCCTTGACGTTCTTGATTCTTTCGGACCCTCATCTGTTTTCTCCACACGCCGCTGATTCTACTGCCAGTTCCATATCCGAGGTTATAACATTTTTATTTTTATTTTATTTTTTGATACCCCAAACGTTGCTTCCGCTCCTAAAGGCACTAGGCTTTGTACTGCCCCATCATCCTGTTGCTGTAATATTGTTTTAAACGGGTAATCACTGTGCTATTGTTTTTTTTTTTTTCCCCCTCTTTGTTTCCTGTTTCCTTTTCATTTGTATTTTACATGACTGTATGTGAGTCGAAATTCATTTACCAAGCACTGATATAATGTAAAAAACCCAATAAACATTTTTTTCAAAAAAAGTGTATGTAAATCCTAACAATGAACCTCTCTTATTTGCTCCCCTTAATTAATGGTGATGAGGAAAGGGGAGTGTTTTGTAGCTCTGTCCTGGGTTGACAATGCTGCCCTTTCTATACATATAGTATGGGAAGTGGGCATTGTCACTCAAGGACATAAATGTATTATTAGCAGTTGGGGTTGCGCCGTTGCCGAGCATTTGCATGAGTACTTATACTCGTGCAAATGCTCCAATGCCTAATCCCATACCTGGTCAATCAGGGGATGATTGGTGCGGCAGTGGCGGCCATTGCGATCGCCGATCTCCCTGTGTGGATTTCAATGAAGCAGCTTACAGTCGTTTCTTCTCCTCTCCCTCCTGTGGCTTTCGCCTGCTTTGCTGAGATCTGTACAGGGAGATCAGTGATTGTAGCTCCTCCCCAGCACTGCACCGATCACCCCTAACTGTCCCCTGTGTCCTCCTGCATGTTCTTTAGGTCCTCCACCATGTTCTCCTCCGTGTCCTCCTCCGCTCCCCCTCCATGTCCTCATCAGCTTCTTCTCCGCTCCCCCTCTGTGTCCTCCTCAGCTCACTTTCCGGCTCCTCCTCCAGTCACCCCTGGAGCCAAGGAGCCAGTAAATCTGTCATTTGCCGGCTCCTTCCTTTTCCGAATGCACAGAGTCAGTGATCACTGACTCTATCCATTCATAACTGAGCATAGTAAACTATGTTTATGATGCTTCAGTTTATGAATGAACAGGAGCTGCTGTCTCCTGTCCATTCATCTTTAGTGCAGCTGAGGCTGCAGAGAAAAGGACTGGGGAATCTCTATCCTCAGTCCCTTTCCCTGTCTCAAAGTGGAGATGTCAGGGGTCTGTTCAGACCCCTGATATCTCATCAAAGCCCTCTTCCTCCAACAGGGTTGATTAAAAAAAAAAGGAAACATTTTAATAAATATTTAAAAGTAAAATTGTAAAAATAATAATGAAAAAAAAAACACTGACACTGTCCCCCCCAAAAAAAAGCATTGTAAAAAATAAAAATAAATAAATTGTAAAAAAAATTAAAAATAAATTGTAAAATATAAAATTATAAAAAAATAAATAAATAAAAATAAAATAAAAAACTAATGACAAAGTCCACTCCTCATCAGTGCCACCTATCAGTGCCCATCAGTGCTGCATATTAGTGCTACTGTCACATGACATTAAAAATAAATATCGGTAATCGGTATCAGCAAGTGCTTTAAAAGAAGTATCAGTACTTGTACTCGGTCTTAAAAAAGTGGTATCGGTGCAACCCTACTAGCACTATCACCATGTGAAAATAAAGGTGGTATCTCCTATTTACTATACTTTCCCACTATTCACAGCAATGTTCAGCCACTTTCTATATCAAGGGAAGTAGCTAGGCTAGCGGATGCCTGTGGAAAAATAGTGGGAAAGATGGAGCAGTAAGACATGTGTCAAGGGGACAAGGGGGTAGGCCTTAGACCAGGAGTCTGGGAAAAGAAAGCAGATGTTGTCAGGAAAATCACCAAATTGTGAGCACCACAGCACCCCTCTACACCTGACAAATGGGAAAAAAATTGTTTTTATTTTTATTTTTTATAGTGTATTTTTTGTGTGAATTCTGCTATATTTTTTTACCTATTTAATCTTTTTTTTTTTTACTTATAAAAAAAGTAATTTTCTGTTTGGTCTATAACGTTGATGGTTTTCATTAAAAAAGTATAAAAAAAATAAATAAAAAAAAAATCAGAAATAAAAAAAAGAAAAGAAAAAAGTTTTCGATATACAGTACATACACTTTAAATATAGTTATATCTTACACTGCACTGGCTATACAGTCCTAAGCATATACCACTGACGCAGCTCTGTCAGCAATTGTGGACACTTTCTTTTCAATGAATTTCCTCATCATAATATATAATACATACTGTATATACTATTTTTTTTATATTTATTGTACACAAATTAAAACATGTTTTGTGATGTTAGCTGGAATTGCATACTTTCTATAAACATAATACTTTTTTTAAATTAAATTGCACTGTAGAAACGCAGCCAAAGCCCTGCAGTATCCAGGTCATACTTTAAGATCACTTTGTCGTACTAATATATCTTGCTTAATAAACAATGCATTGTGCATTATGCTGTATGCACTCAGGGCAAGGACATTAACATCCCAACTCACCACATTGTATGAGTTCATCTTCCTTCTCCTGGCAAGGTCAGTGATGTTAAGTGCATTGTATTTAATGCTTTCCATACAACCCTTGAAATTTTTTCCACCATTGGAACTTGGCTTTCCACTTGAAGGCATACCTCCGAAGGTTAACTGTTACAAAAGATCAAATATGATAAGTAGTATGTTCAGATTTTTTCCTCATTAAATTAACTTCTTTGGTTGTATTTGATTATTATACATTTTAATGTGAATATATTGTACATACATACTTTAAAGTAATTCATGGATTTCCTAAACACAGAAAAGGCTTTGCACATAGTAACCAATCAGATAGCGTTTCAGCTCCCTACAGTGGACTTAGAGAAGGAAATAGGAAACCTAATTAAATACTATGGACTATGAACAAGAGGTTTTTTTTTTCTTTAATTTCAAGCATTAGCTATAAAACATTATTAGCCAAAGACACAAAAATATCCATTAAAAAATTGCAGGCATCATAATGTCAGTTACAGCATTTATATGTTTTACATGTTCAGTTAAAATGATAACCATAGTCCATAAAGCTTGTTAAAATATGTTACAGTTTGATTATACAATCTCTGTACATTGTCTTTGAAAATGGGCAAAATCCTAACAGTCTGATTATACAAAGTGTTTTCTAAATCTAAGGGCTTGTTTACATTTGTTGTCATTACCATCCTTTTGAAAAGCGATCCACGGAGACAGGTGGCTTAGAGGCAATTTGTTTCTTTTCACTGCCTGTGTTAACCAATGAAAGCCCACTGCTCTGCAGCTGCACCTGCAACCACCTGCAGCCAAATTGCACTGCTCCTATGATACCACGGGGCTGCCATTGATTCTGAATGACACCGCCACGCATGTCAGCCCGCAGGGCGACAGCGCGGGTTCTGTGACCGCAAGGAAACCGCATGATCAAAAAGACCATGCAGTTTACCTGCAGCCGCGTTTTCAAAAAGGTGCATGCACCTTTGTTCTGCAGTTCACGGGGCACAGCAGCTCATTTGAATGCATGAGCTGCCATGATTGAGAAAACGTTAGCCACACGGCCCACATTAGTGTGGACCTAGCTTGACACTTAAGGTCTTATTTAAAATCGTATACAGCTATTCTCGGGGCATCAAAGAGTTTACCGTCAACTGCACCTGCATTTTATTTGTCATTTATAAAGTGCCGGCCATGGTGTAGAGCTTGCAGTGCCCTACAGAGTGTTCTTTGCATAATGCTGCAGAGAACACACTGTAATAGCAGGAGAGCCTGGTTCGTTGACTTGGCAGGTCATATGACCAAGCTTGGCACTTTTTTCTTTAATGGGACTTCACTTGATTTTGAATTCAAAAGCAAGAGAAGTAGACAACACATTTGAAAAGAACAATGCTTTGCTTTAATAATGTGCTGATTTTTTTTTTTATAAATTAAAGATAACTTTAAGACTATATCATTGCTTCATAAATGGGCAAACCTTACATCAGATGCTTTTTTTACCGCAGATGCAGTTGGCAGTAAGTTCTGGCTTTGTTTAGAAGTCTGAGCTTGTAGCAGTAGTGCTTAACACAAGAGAGCTGCAAGGACTTCAGTGGCTGAGTGTTTATTAACTAATGGGTGGATAAACATACAGTTTATTAATGTCTATGCAGCTGCCTCACAGTTGCAAAGTACAGCAAACACCACTCAACAGGGTTGAACACCTCAACGCTCTTCACAAATCCTTTTTTCAGCTGCTTCTTCATTTCCTTTCATGTTACAGTAAAAAGTGAGAATTGTCCTACAAAGAAGTCAGCAGTTGTACAGTATCTAGCAGGAATATGAGATCAACGTGCCACCATTTTGGATTGCTATCATCAAAGAAAATTTCACCTCTGCCATCTAGATCTCAAGAGGAAACATTTTGTATAATATTAAGAACTGATATTTTCCAATGCATTTTGAGGTGGTAATCAGAGGAGCATTAAGGGATGTATCTGTTTGCTGTGAACTTGTGACCTAGCCACCTTAGCAGGTGAGCAGTTTTAAGCTTCTGATGCCTTGTACACACGACCGTGTTTCCCGGCGGTAAAAATTCCGCCGGGAAACCCGAGGGGAAAACCGAGAACCTGCTCGGTAACTTTTTCCCCTACACACGACCGGGTATCCCAACAGGAAAACTGCCATGAGAGCTTTGGTTGGGAATCCTGGCCATGTGTATGCTCCATTGCAGTGTTTCCCCATAGGAAAACTGCCGGGTTAAAAACCGCCGGGAATCCCGGCGGGAAAAAAGAAAACATGTTCTCATTTTTCCCGGCGGTTTTCCTGTCGGGAAAACTGCGATGGAGCATACACACGGCCAGGATTCCTGGCCAAAAGCTCTCATGGCAGTTTTCCTGCCGGGAAAACCGGCCGTGTGTACGAGGCATCAGAGTTGAAATCTCTGATAGTGTACAACAAAAAAAAACTTTTTACCTTGCATGTGATTGAGTGTTCTTTGTAAAGTGAAGTTTCACCACATTCGCTAAGCTAAGGGAAAATTCCCTTGCAAAGTGAACAACATTTTTGCCTTTTTTTAAATGATCGCTCTGTCTCTGTTAAAAACTTTCTACACAACTGTCTAAGCAGAGCATCAGAGAATAATACAATGTTTCTCACAGAGACAGAGAGATAATTAAAAAAAAGGCAAAAATGTTGTTCACTTTGCAAGGGAATCTTCCCTTAGCTTAGTGAATGTAGTGAAAATTCACTTTACATAAAACACTCAATCACATGCAAGATAAAAAGTTTTTTTTTTGTTGTACATGAATGGATGATGAAAGGGAGCAGAGCTTCGTCTCACTCACTAAGATAATGGAAAATGCAAAGTAAATAGCTTTTTTTGCCTTTAGTAAATCAATCCAAGAGAGTCTGAAGGCAAACAGTTTCTGCTATGTTTTTCCTTTAGGAAATTCATGGAGCTCTTTAAATCTTGTGTCAGGGGTGCTATATTAAATGTTTATTTGTAGATTGTATATACATAGTAAAGAAAAAAAAAGTATTGTAACCTTAAAGTGGAAGTCCATGCAAAAACTAAAATCCTTGCATCTATAGCCACCAACATTCTTTTGCCGCGTACACACGTTCGGAATTTCCGATGGAAAAAGTCTGGCGGAATTTTTTCATCGGATATTCCGAACGTGTGTATGCCCCATCTGACTTTTTTCCTTCGGAAATTTCAGACGGACTTAGAAAGAGTCCGTTCGTCTGGATGCAATTCCGATGGATTAAAAACCACGCATGCTCAGAATCAAGTCGACGCATGCTCGGAAACAATGAACTTCATTTTTCTCGGCTCGTCGTAGTGTTGTAGGTCACCGCGTTCTTGATGGTCGGAATTTGGTGTGATAGTGTGTATGCAAGACAGCTTGAATGGAATTCCGTCTGAAAATCCGACCGTATGTACAAGGCATTACACTAACCTCTCTAGCCCTGTAAAGAAAAAACAAGTATACATACCTTTTCTGCAGGCGATCCAACCCAATCTCCAGCGGTGAAAGCTCTGCTGAGTACACATCCAACAACAGCTATGAAATGAATAGGAAGTTGCGTCAACCATAGATCTATTATGGGGCTTCTGTTGATGGATGTGTCTTCTGCACCCGCCCATGCAGCAAAGCCACGGCTGACAGCTCAGCGTGGGATCAGAGCTTACGCCGCTAGAGATCAGGTTGGATCACCTGTAGAAAAGGTATGTATACTAGTTTTTCTTTTCAGGGCTAGAGAGGTTAGTGTTAGAATGTGGGTGGCTATAGATGCACGGATTTTAGTTTTTGCATGGACTTCCACTTTAAATTAAAGGAAATTAAATTTGCCCATTATAAAGAAAAGTTTTCCCATGGTTCCCACCATGGTGAGGATGTGTTTCCATAGTAGGTCACATGTTTCCTTTCTTCTCATTTTTTTTTTTAACTATATAACTATACTTTCAACAGGCAATGCATATCATCAAATAGGATCCCCTATTGCTATTGGAAATTGCTTCATGTTTACAATTCTACATATGCTTTCAGTTTCTTACCTCAAAATCCAGGTCTAATTTAACAAATTCTCCATTTGTTTTAAAATGCTGCACATGGTTATCAAGTGTCAGGTTAATTTGCTTCTTATAGCGATCAATTATAACAGAATGCCAGTGATGATCATCAAGAAGGCTTCCTGTAGTTACTATGGTGTTACCATTAATATTTCCATATTGGTTACTGCCTAAAAATGGACAGAAAATATAATTAGAATTTAAAACAAAATGTAATTAGTTCAAATTGAACTTCAGTCAAATAGCTGGAAAAACATACATGTCAGCCATAGAGAAATCCACATCACCACCGAATCTTTTTTTTTTATTTTCAGTAAGTTTTATACCACAGTGTTCAGTGCATTGCACATGACATAAAATGCCACCTGTCAGACCCTGTTCCCCCTTCTCTCAGAGATAGAGAATGCTTTAACAATTACAAAGAGCACAACTGACCTACTGTATATGTCCTTTTAAGTACTTAAATCATTTTTAGCAGTGTGACCTAGGATGAATTCATGCCACATGCATTGTGTTCAGCACGTGTTGAGCCAAGTTCAATAAACTTGCATAATTGTATATTTTTTTTAATGTATTGTGTTTCTTTTTTTCGCAACAAGTGTCAAAGTCCTTGTTTTTGGAATAACTTAATATGCATTGTGATGTATTTAAATGCATCATGTTCTAATTTTTCCAAGTGCACAGGTGGAACTGGACCTCTCGAAAACAATGTATTTTTATTTGTTTTTACATTGAGCTTGCGTTGACTAACACTGCTCATTGTAGCCTAACACACATGGTGTGAATAAATGACAAAGGTGTGGAAAAGCTGCTATGAGTCTATTGCCTAATTTAATCAAATTAGTATTCAAAGCTGTTGGATTGCAGCACTCCCAAGCTCGTGTCAGCTAAAACTGCAATTAAAATTGACATGCCTTTAATTCCCAGCCCTCCAGATCCAAGATCCATAAAAATCCCATACAGGCCACAGAAGACTGATTAGATACCATGTTCCTTTTTATGCAAGACTTAGAGGAAAAAGGGAGAAATATTATTTCAAGATTTGATGATTGTATTAAAAGAGATGTTAAAAACAGTGAGGCCACAAATATTTCTAATCATGGGCCTCATGGGGTAACGACTTAACAAATTTGCATTTTGTATCGACTAATAAGGACACTGATATATGCATTACTAAAATTTGAACCTATTGCCTTGTGGAAGCGACCAACTCTTATGCCGCGTACACATGACCGTTTTTCATGATGAGAAAAATGCCATTTTTTTTATTTAGTCATTAAAAACGATCGTGTGTGGGCTCCAGAGCACGTTAAAAATGGGCATTAAAAATTTGGAACATGCTCTAATTTTTCTCGTCGTTTTTCACGTCGTCGTTTTTCTCGTCATGAACATTGGCCGTTTGAAAAAAGCGCTCCAAAGCAAGTGATGAGACGGGAGATAACACATTCGTCACGCTGTAACGGACTGAAGAGCACGAACCTGAAAAGTGCGAATCGTCTCTCACCAAACTTTACTAACACAAGGATCAGCAAAAGCAGCCCAAAGGGTGGCGCGATCCGAATGGAACTTCCCCTTTATAGTGCCGTCATACATTTCGTACGTCACCGCGCTTTGCTCTAGCATTTTTTTTTCATGATCGTGTGTAGGCAAGGCAGGCTTGAGAAGAATTACGTCAAGAAAAACTTTGTTTTTTTCAATGACATTAAAAACGGTCGTGTGTACGCGGCATCACAAGTTGACTTTCATGTCAGTACTGCATCCTGTAATAGCTGAAGCTCAGCAGAAAGAACCAGTGAGAGCTGCAGGGACCCAGGAGATCAACACTTCTGGAAGTGTTGATTGCCCAGAAGACTTCATTAGATTTCTCAGGATCAGAGAAACATTTGGAGGTATGGACAGAAGGAAAGGTGAGTATGTTATGTCTTCTGTTACAGGTATTGCTTGCTTTAAAACATTTTCTATAGCCAAAGGGTAATTTAAACAAACATAATAGTTAAATTGCTATATTACAATAGCATTACTGAAACGGAAAACTGTACTAGTTGCTGCCTAGAATGGCATTAAATTATTATATACTCCTTACATTCAAAGCTCTCAACTATTATAGTCTTAAGTATTATTTCAAACACACTTTATTTTGCTTTGACATAGTATTCTTGTGTTAATTAACAAGAAGGTCATATTCTACGTTGCTCTGCAATACAATAACACATAGCAATTGACATTTGCTTTTCCTGTCTAATTTGCAAAGAATTTGTGAAAGCTAATTATAAATTGGTTACTATGGGTTACTGAACTTTTGCACTTTGTTAGTAAATAGTTATTAGTGAATACAAAGTCACAGACTTTCAGAGATTCAGAAAAAAATCTTTATAATAATTTATTGTTTAATGAATATGTACTATTTTTTTTTTTTTTTTTTACTATTCCTAAAAAATTATTGCATGTTTATGGCAAAAACAACCATAATCAAATTAATAATGATCACAGTCAGGTTAAAGTTGACATTTTCTCAGGGTGATTAGTGTTGTCAATCTCTTGTAGAACACCTCTTATAAAAGCTACATTTTCTTTATGAAAACATTTTGATACATTTAGTGTGTGTATTTACAGTGTATGCTAATTGCAAATATCTCTCTGGAAATATTCCAATGCATATAACCGTATTAGCATTGCTATTTAAGCTTTATTGCTTTAAATGTTTCTCAACTAATTTTTTAATGAGTAAAAGATGGCTAGAGTCCATCAAAAGTTTTTGTTGCTGTTTCTGTGCTGGAGAGATTCACAGTCCAGTTTTTCAAGGTGACTAGTGTCTTCATTTAAAAAATGCGTGGTTGTTGCCAGAACAGGAAATAGGAGAAAATATAAATTATGTTTCAGTGACAGCTATCAATGAAGGAATTTACCTTCACATTGGATACATTTCCATTAATTTCCTGTTGTGTCTTCAGACAGAAAAATCTATTTTAACTATTTCTTCCTTCATCTAAGCTACAAAATAAGCTTCCAAGGATAAGTGCACTAGAGCTGGCCATACATGGATAAAAATTCAGCCAGATCAGCAGGGACTGGCTGAGTTTCAATCCATGTATGGACAGGATATTTGTACAGATGTTGATCTACCAAGTGACTTGTACAACTGCCCTGTTGCTAAGGCTGGCAGTGCTGATCAGTATATTCTGATAGTGGGGAAGTCTCCTCATGGTCAAAATACAATAGCCCAGTGGGGAGGATTCCCCATTCACCTCAAGCGTATGGATGGGGGAATCAGGTCAGGTTGAAAAAAAAAAGGATTTATGTATGGGCTACTTAAGTTTGAACTTCCCAGTCCTTGACTCTGAAACTATACATTTTGAAGCTACAGCCCAGAACATTCTCAATGGTAAAGATAAGGATTGTCATTGAGAACAATGGAGGTTTTTGTTCCACTGTGCATGTAATAAAGAACTGTCATTGAGAGGAAGAGTGGTTGACCACACACCAGGTAATTACAGCCCTGACTTCATTATTTCACAGGTAGAAATGAGACAAAAGAACAGTGCACAGGGAATATGGTTAACATGTTTCAAATCACAGATGCATGACTAAGCATCTGTGATGTAAAACATGTTAACCATGTTCCCTGTGTACTGTGTTTGTGACTGAATTCTACCTGTGAAATAAAGAAGTTGGACCTGTAATTGTCAGGTGTGCGGTCAACTCTTCTTCCTCTCAGCGATTATGGGACAAACCAGACCTGCACCCCACATAATGTAGTTACAGGGCACTTCTAGTGGTGGCTTGACCTGGGGCAGTATATTTTTCTCTCAAGTAAAGAACTGTCATTATTCTCTTTGGCAGGTCCTAAATTCATGCTGTCTCGTGTGTCAGACTCTAGCCTTAACATTTAGCCTGAAATGCATTCTAGAAAATGCAATAAGGAGCTGCAGTAAAGTATTTCACAAACTCTAAAGTAGGGATGAGCCAAACACCCCCCCCGTTCGGTTCGCACCGGAACCTTCGAACGGACCGAAAATTCTCACGAGTTTTAGAACCCTATTAAGTACAATAGACGCGAACGTTCAAAATCTAAAGTGCTAATTATAACGGCTAATATGCATGTTATTGTCCTAAAAAGTGTTTGGGGACCCGGGTCCTGCCCCAAGGGACATGTATCAATGTAAAAATAATTTTTTAAAACGGTCCTTTTTACGGGAGCAGTGATTTTAATGATGCATAAAGTGGAAAAAAAAGTGAAATATTCCTTTAAATATCGTACCTGGGGGGTGTCTAAAGTACGCCTGTGAAGTGGCACGTGTTTCCTGTGTTTAGAACTGTCCCTGCACAAAATTACATTTCTAAAGGAAAAAAAAAACATTTAAAACTGCTTGCGGCTTTAATGTAATGTCTGGTCCCGGCAATATGGATGAAAATCATTGAGAAAAATGGCATGGCTACCCCATCACCCCACCCCCCACCCAGCCCATTACCAGCCCCTTTGGGTCTTGTATGGATATTAAGGGGAACCCCGCACCCAAAAAAAAAAGGCCCTATATACTCTGAACAGCAGTATACAGGCGGTGCAAACAAGACAGGGACTGTAGATTTTTTCTTAAGTACAATCTGTTTGTAATTTGGAACAGGTAAATTTTTTAAGTGTAGCTCTAGCCAAAAAATCAATTTTTAAGCTTTTTGGAGAACATAGGGAAGGGTTATCACCCCTGTAACATTTGTTTTGCTGTCTGTGCACCTGTTCAGAACATTTCACCTCACTTTCCATTCCAATGACAAATGTTTTTGGAAAATTTGGGGTTTTTATTGAAACAAGGATTGGTGATAAAGCATCAGTGGAGAGTAGACACCTTTTTCCCATATTAACTCTTACAGGAGAGAATTTGCCTTCCTAGGGGTAGATTTCTTCTCACTTCCTGTTGTCTCCTTCCGTTTGCAAGTTGGAGTCGTTTGTAAGTTGGATGTTTGAAAGTAGGGGCCTGCCATATATACTCTGCAGAAATTTGCCCCTTAGGTGTTGCCACAACACTGTAAGCCCTCACAGTTACTCTTGGTGGGCGCTGGAACGCCCTGCTGTCAACTATTATATCAGGAATTGTATTTACATGCCACTGTTGAACAGTGGTAGGAAAAATTGGGCCTTTGGTGGTGGTGCCGGTGCCACAACACTGTAAGTCCTCACAGTTACTCTTGGTGGGCTCAGGAATGGGCCCAGCTGTGAAATATTAGATCAAGAATTGTAATTACATGCCCCTGTTGAACAGGGGCAGAAAAATTGGGCCTTTCGTGGTAGTGGTGGTGTTGGCACAACACTGTAAGCCCTCACAGTTACTCTTGGTGGGTGCAGGAATGGGCCCTGCTGTGAATTATTAGATCAAGAATTGTAATTACATGCCCCTGTTGAACAGGGGCAGAAAAATTGGGCCTTAGGCACTGGTGCTGGTGCCACAACACTGCAACCCCTCACAGATACTGTACTTAGAGCGCAGCAATGAGCCCTGTTGCAAATTATTGCATCAAAAATTGTAATTACACGCCCCTGTTAAACAGGGGCTGAAAAATTGGGCCTTAGCCACTGGTGGCGGTGCCCAGAACCAAAAATGTTCTTTCAAGCTATCAGCATGATTATTGAGGAGGAAGAGGATAGTCACTCAGCATAACAGTATAGTCACTCTGCATCAGCATAGGCAGCCTTGAAGGGATCTGACATTTCAAAGAAAATTATTCTGTTACATCAGCATCAGGTGCCTGGTAGCTGCTGGTGATCCAAGACTGATTCATTTTTATGAAGGTCAGTTGATCGACCGAGTCGGTTGACAGGCGCACCCTGTGATCGGTTACAAAGCCTCCAGCAGCACTGTATGTGCGTTCCGAAAGAACGCTGGATGCAGGACAGGCCAGTAGCTCAATTGCATACTGTGCAAGCTCTGGCCAGTGATCCATCCTCAAGACCCAGTAACCCAGAGGATTTTCGGTGGGAAAGGTGTCCAAGTCTGATCTTGCCCCTAGGTATTCCTGCACCATGTAAACCAGACGCTGGTGATGGTTGCTGGAACCGATCATACCTTGGGGCTGCAGACTAAAAAATTGTCTGAATGCATCGGTCAGACGGCCACCTTCTCCACCGCTCCTTCTTTGATTGACTGAAGCCTCAGCAACACGTTGTCCAGGACCAGGAACTTGTAACCTCCCAGTCTCTGGGAACGCGTTGCACAGACCTTTCTGCAAGGCCTCCCGAAGATGCCTCATCCTCTGCTCCCTCTGCGATGGCAAGATAAGGTCCACAACCTTACCCTTGTAACGTGGATCAAGGAGGGTTGCCAGCCAGTAATGATCGCTCTCCTTGATCGCACGAATACGAGGATCCTTACGCAGAGTTTGCAGGATCAGGGAGGCCATGCAGCGTAGGTTTGCTGAGGCATTTGGTGCCGAGTCTTCTGGGTCACTGAGGACAACATGATCCGCAGCCACCTCCTCCCAGCCACGTACAAGTCCATGGGTGTCTTGGGACTGTAATTCATCCCTTGAAGACTGCTGCTGATGCTGAGTGCTAGTCTCCACCTCTTCCTTTGTGATAGCCGGGCCAGCAGGAACACTGTCTGGATAAAGGGGGCCTTGAGAGGTAAGGAAGTCCTCCTCTTCCTGCCTCTGTTCTGCCTCAAGTGCCCTGTCCATTATTCCATGCAGCGTGTGCTCCAACAGGTGGACAAGAGGGACAGTGTCACAGATGCATGCACTGACACTGCTTACCATCCTAGTGGCCTCCTCAAATGGTGCCAGGACAGTGCATGCTCCCTGATCATGGCCCACTGGCGTGGGGAAAAAAATCCAAGCTCCCCTGACCCTGTCCTGGTGCCATATTGCAACAGATACTCACTGATGGCCCTCTGCTGCGTGTGCAGCCGCTGCAGCATGGCCAATGTAGAGTTCCACCTGGTGGGCATGTCACAGATTAGGCGGTTCTTGGGCAGGTTGTATTCCTTTTGCAGCTCAGCCAGCCAAGCACTGGCATTATATGACCGGCGGAAATACCCACAGAGTTTCCTGGCCTGCTTCAGGACCTCCTGTAAGCCCGGGTACCTGCCCAAGAACCGCTGCACCACCAAGTTAAGGACATGAGCCAAACAGGGCACATGGGTCAGTTGTCCCTGTCGGAGGGCGGAGAGGAGATTGGTGCCATTGTCCGAAACCACCTTTCCTGGCTTAAGCTGGCATGGCGTCAACCACCTCTGAGCCTGCCCCTGCAGAGCTGACAGAATCTCTGCCCCAGTGTGGCTCCTGTCCCCCAAACACACCAGCTCCAGCACCGCATGGCATCTTTTTGCCTGCATACTGGCGTAGCCCCTTGAACGCCTACGGAGCACTGCTGGTTACGAGGACAAATCAGCACAGGAAGAGGCCATGGAGGAAGAAGAAGAGGAGGGGGTGGAGGAGAGAGGTGTGTCAGAATCACCAGTAGTAACATTTTGGAGGAGTGGTGGCGGAACAACCTCCAACACTATAGCACCTTGTCCTGCATCCTTCCCAGCTGCTAGCAGAGTCACCCAATGCGCCGTGAAAGATAGGTAACGTCCCTGTCCATGCCTGCTGGACCATGAGTCAGCGGTATAATGCACCTTACCGCTGACCGCTCTGTCCAGCGGGGCCAAGACATTGCCTTCCACATGCCGGTAGAGAGCGGGAATCGCCTTCCGTGAGAAAAAGTGGCGTTTGGGAACCTGCCACTGAGGAACCGCACATTCCACAAACTCACGGAAGGGGACAGAGTCTACCAACTGAAAAGGCAGCAGTTGAAATGCTAGCAATTTAGCCAAGCTAGCATTCAACCGCTGGGCATGTGGATGGCTGGGAGCGAACTTCTTGCGGCGGTGCAGCAGCTGGGGCAGGGAAATTTGCCTGGTACAATCGGACGTCGGTGTAGCAATAGCAGATTGCCCGCAAGTATTTGGCTGTAACACACCTAATTCTACACCTTCATTCCTCTCAGTGCAGGTTTCAGAGAGGACTGAAGGTATAGTGGGGTTGAAGAACCCAGCTGATGAGGAGCAAGGAGAGGTCCGCCTTGTTCTTTGGTGTGGGTCTTTTAGGTGTGCTTGCCAATGGAGTGCATGGCAGGTCGACATATGTCTGGTCAAGCACGTGGTGCCCAAGCGGCTGATGTTTTGGGCACGCGAGATACACTTTAGACATATGTTGAAAATGGCAATGGTGCGATCTCTTGCACACGTCTGAAAAAAGGCCCACACCAAAGAACTTTTGGAATAATGCACAGAGACAGCAGCGCCCTGCACATGCGGAGCTCTGCGGCGTGATGCAGTTGGTGTACTGCCCTTAAGCTGGCCCCTGGAGGGCATCCTGCCTCGTTGGAGATGTGCCTCCTCCTCCTCCTCCTCCTCTTCCTCCTCCTCTCTCCTATCAGGCACCCACGTTGAGTCAGTGACCTCATCATCCCCTCCCTCCTCATCACTGGAGCCAATCTGGCAGTATGCTGCAGCTGGGGGAACATGACTGCCAGATAGCTGACCTTGTTGGGCACCCCCTCTCTCTGGGCTCACGTTACTACCCCCTCTCTCTGAGCTCACGTTACTGCCTTCCTCCAGCTGGGTTCCATCATCGAAGCCTTCAAAACGCTGGGCATCCTCCTGGAGCATGTACCCAACACTGTGGTCAAACAGTTCGGGGGACTCCTCAGGAGGACATGGTGGGGCTAGGGAAGGAGTGACTGATGCAATTGAGCCGAGGCAAGAGGCCGCTTTGGCAGCTGCTTTGCCAGACAAAGTACCCTGAGCCTGGGTGAGAGAGGATGAGGAGGAGGAGGACGGCTTGGTCATCCACTCTACCAAGTCTTCGGCATGTTGCGGCTCAACATGGCCAGCTGCCGAAAAAAAGGACAAGCGTTTCCCGCGGCCACGTGCTGATGAGAATGCACGGTGTCCACGACCAGCAACACTGTTGCCTCTAGACACAGAGCCTGCTTGCCCTCTTTTATTGCCTAGTGACTGTCTGCCTCTCATTGTTTGCCTTCCAGACATACTAATGGCCTGCTGTGGTGTTAGAATGGGAAAAGCAGCAATTGTTTTCAGTTCGTTTTAGGTGAAAACTGTGCAGAGGACACAGTACACTGAAAATACTTGCAGCTCTCTGCTTGTGGTTTTATTATGAGAACACCACTATAATAGTATTAGTCACTAACTGTATTCAGGTGAGCTTTAGGTGAATGCTATGCAAAGCACACTGTAGTACACTAAGTGAAACACTGACTGTCTGCAGCTAGCACAATCACCGGCCTGCCTGTCACAGTATAGAGAATAACTGTATCCAGGTGAGCTTTAGGTGAATGCTATGCAAAGCACACAGTAGTACACTAAGTGAAACACTGACTGTCTGCAGCTAGCACAATCACCGGCCTGCCTGTCACAGTATAGAGAATAACTGTATCCAGGTGAGCTTTAGGTGAATGCTATGCAAAGCACACAGTAGTACACTAAGTGAAACACTGACTGTCTGCAGCTAGCACAATCACTGGCCTGCCTGTCACAGTATAGAGAATAACTGTATCCAGGTGAGCTTTAGGTGAATGCTATGCAAAGCACACAGTAGTACACTAAGGGAAACACTGACTGTCTGCAGCTAGCACAATCACCGGCCTGCCTGTCACAGTATAGAGAATAACTGTATCCAGGTGAGCTTTAGGTGAATGCTATGCAAAGCACACAGTAGTACACTAAGTGAAACACTGACTGTCTGCAGCTAGCACAATCACAGGCCTGCCTGTCACAGTATAGAGACTAACAGGAACGGATCTAGCTAAACTCAATACAGTGCATAAATATATATACAACACCTAGGATGCATATATATCCTCTATACACTGTAACAGCAGCTAATTGACTTGCCTGCCTGCTCTATCTAACTCAATATAAATGACACTGTCTCTCTCTCTGTAACTGTCTCTTTCACAAACGCCAACACACTACACAAGGCCGACTTCCAGGCAGCCTTATATAGTGTGGGGCGTGTACCTACTCCTCTGAGCCATGATTGGCCAAAGCCACCCTGGCTTTGGCCAATTACAGCTCTCTGTACAGACGGCGCTGTGATTGGCCAATCATCAGCCAGCAATGCACTGCGATGCCGCAGTGAATTATGGGCCGTGATGCGCCACCCATAATGTTTGAAATTCGACGAACGGTCGAACAGCCGATGTTCGAGTCGAACATGCCGCAGTGAATTATGGGCCGTGACGCGCCACCCATAATGTTTGAAATTCGACGAACGGTCGAACAGCCGATGTTCGAGTCGAACATGCCGCAGTGAATTATGGGCCGTGACGCGCCACTCGAATTTGGCGCAAACGGACCATAACGTTCGATCTTCGTCGAACGATCGAACAGCCGATGTTCGAGTCGAAACTGTGTTCGACTCGAACACGAAGCTCATCCCTACTCTAAAGTATAGGCTTGGGTAATACATTTATTGTTGCAGATGCCAGGGGAAAGGTTCTACATCTTACACACTCCTCAACACTAAAACAAAAGATTACATCATGTGAAAGAGGTACTAATAACAATAACAAACAGTGTGTAGATGATTTCATATATGTGCAAGTATGGCATGTTTCTTACTTTTGTTATATTATTGTTCTGTTTAATGGGTAGGCATTATGTGTGCCTCAGTGGGGTGCTTGCAGCATTCTTATGTGGAAAAACTGGCCTTGAAGTTAACTGGGTATAAGTTCCCTCATTATAGCACTTTTTAGCTTTTATTATTTTCAGGTCTAATAAGCTTCAGAACATTTTACACATGTTTATTTATGGATGCTATTAAGGACTGTTTTGTATAAATTAACTTGTAATTTATGTAGTCTTTTAACATTTAATGACACCACAAACATATCAGAGATAGATGAAATAGATTATTATTTTTTTATTACAGTGAGTCATATATATAAGTTAATATAAAAAAAAAGTGTAGCACTCCTAAAGTATCTAACCACAATTATTAAATTGTCATATACCCTTACATACAATTCAAATACATAAAACGTGGAATTAACTGTATTTGAATTGTACAGTATGTAAAGGTATATGATATCTTAATAAAAGTGGGTTAGATATTTTAGGAGCACTACACTATATTTTGTATTTTAACATATACTGTGTATATATAAATATATATATTGTGAGGGGGTTAGCTGGGCTCCCCACACAAAAACAGGCCCAGCAAACGGAGGTTGTGGTTTTCAAAATCAAAAAGGTGCGGTTTATTTTCTATTTACAGTGACAAAACACAGCAAAGCAAAAGAAACATAAACAAAATAAATCCTGGTCAACTTGACCTCTGACTAAACATACAGGTTTCCTAACTAACAACTGGGATCAGCCTAGTGCTGTCCTAGTCCCTAAGTCCCTGGTTTTAAATGTCCAAGCAAATAGCCACACAGGCTTTGTCTCACCGCACAGGGGTTCACTCTCCCTAGACAGTCCACACAGGTCTGGTTCCAGGCATGAGCTAACATCTAATGAAGCTGGGAGTTCTTATAGAGGCCTAAATGAGCTGACAAGCTTCAGCTGGTCTCATCAACTCCCTGTCTGTATGACGCCCCACACTCTCCCTAGAGGTATGAGTCATCCATGAGCCCACTAGCCTTATACAACTCTCCACCTAGTTGTATAAGTCGGCGTAAAGCCTGAATCTGGGCGAAATATATCTACCCCCCTGGATGCAACCAGGTGACTTTACCTTCCTGCTGTCACATACCCCCCCCTCTTTTTTTAACCTCGGGGTTGGAACACCAGCAATCAGGCATTCGTGTACTCGAGACAAAGCATCCACATTCCCCATTTGAACGCCAGGGCGATGCTTTACTGTGAAGTTGAATTCCTGGAGGGCCAGGAACCACCTATTCACTCTTCTATTTGTTTCCTTGTTTTGAGCCATCCACTTTAACGGAGCGTGATCCGTAACCATGTCAAAGTGCCTACCTAGCAGGTAGTACCGAAGGGAATCTAGAGCCCACTTCACCGCTAAACACTCCTTTTCAACGGTGGCGTAATTTACCTCATGGGACTTCAACTTCCTGCTGAGGTAAATGACTGGGTGCTCTTCCCCGTTCCAGACCTGGGACAATACTGCTCCTAACCCCACATCTGACGCATCACTTTGTACGACAAAGTCTTTAGAGAAGTCGGGTGAGTACAACACTGGCTGGCTACATAAGGCTTGTTTCAAGAATTGGAATGCTGCCTCAGCCTCGGGGGTCCATTTAATCATGACCGACCCTTTCCCCTTCGTCAGGTTGGTTAGGGGCACAGCCTTAGAAGCAAAGTGGGGAATGAATCGCCGATAATACCCAGCGATTCCCAGAAAGGCTCGTACCTGCTTCTTGCTGTTGGGACGTGGCCAACTCTGGATGGCCTCGACTTTGTTGAGTTGGGGTTTTATTACTCCCCTCCCAATGGTGTACCCAAGATATTTGGCCTCCTCCTGCCCAATGGTACACTTCTTGGGGTTAGCCGTAAACCCCGCTTCCCGAACAGAGTCCAGGACTGCTTGCACTTTTGGCAGATGTGAGGCCCAATCTGTGCTATGGACAATTATGTCATCCAGGTAAGCCGCAGCATACTTCCGATGGGGCCTCAGCATCTGGTCCATTTTCCGCTGGAATGTGGCCGGCGCATTCTGTAACCCGAACGGCATTCTTTTATATTGGAACGCCCCGTCTGGGGTTACAAATGCGGTTTTCTCTTTGGCCGACTTGGCCAGGGGGATTTGCCAATACCCTTTTGTGAGGTCAAGAGTCGTCATGTATCGGGCTGTTCCCAGCCGGTCGATCAACTCATCTATACGTGGCATGGGGTAGGTGTCAAATTTTGTAACTTTGTTCAACTGTCGAAAATCGTTACAAAATCGCCAGCTCCCATCCGGTTTAGGCACCAACACAATGGGACTAGACCAATCACTTTGGGACTCCTCTATCACCCCTAAGTTCAGCATTTTCTGTACTTCCTCCCGTATTGCCTCCCGTCGGGCCTCTGGGATCCGATAGGGTTTTAACTTCACCCTTTCACCGGGCGGGGTAATGATGTCATGCTCTACCCCAGATGTTTGTCCCGGCAGCTCAGAGAATACCTCCTTGTTGCGAAGCACAAACTCCTTAACCTCCTGTTGTTGGGGTTGTGACAAGGTGGCTGCTATTCCAACCTCCGGAATCACGCAACCAGTTTGAGCTGGTGACCAAGTGTCTGCGACTAGGGACTCTCTATCCCTCCAGGCTTTCAACAGATTAACGTGATAGATCTGTTTGGGCTTTCGCCTTCCTGGTTGTCTGACCTTGTAATTCACTTCGCTCACTTTTTCCATTATCTCGTAGGGGCCTTGCCATTTGGCAAGGAATTTACTTTCAACCGTAGGGACAAGTACCAGTATCCTATCCCCCGGGGAAAAGGTACGGGTCTTGGCTGCATGGTTGTACACTCTCTGCTGTGCTAACTGCGCTTGGGCCAAATGTTCCTTCACGATGGGCATTACCTGTGCAATTCGGTCTTGCATCAGGGCGACATGCTCAATCACACTCCTGTGGGGAGAACTCTCACTTTCCCAAGTTTCCTTGGCAATATCCAACAGCCCTCTTGGGTGTCTCCCATACAGTAACTCAAAGGGGGAGAATCCCGTAGAGGATTGGGGCACCTCCCTAATAGCAAACATCAGATAAGGAAGTAGACAGTCCCAATCCTTTCCATCTCTATCCACCACTTTCTTCAACATTTGTTTTAGGGTTTTGTTGAACCTTTCAACCAGCCCATCGGTTTGGGGGTGATACACAGATGTACGTAATTGCGTCACTTTGAACAATTTACACAGCTCCTTCATAACCCGGGACATAAAGGGTGTACCTTGGTCCGTAAGCAGTTCTTTACAAATACCCACCCGGCTAAACACAAGAGATAGCTCTTTGGCTATGGTTTTGGCCGAGGTATTTCGGAGAGGGATCGCTTCTGGATAACGGGTGGCATAGTCCATTATAACTAATATGTACTGGTGCCCCCTAGCGGACTTGATTATAGGACCTACCAAATCCATGGCGATCCTCTCAAACGGGACCTCAATGATGGGTAGAGGGACCAGCGGGCTACGGAAATGTGGCATCGGGGCCGACCTCTGACACACAGGGCAGGAGGAACAATAATTTTCTATGTCCTTCATCACCCCCGGCCAATAGAATCTCTGTAATACCCTCTCTCGGGTTTTCTCTGTCCCCAGATGACCTCCAAGAATGTGCCCATGGGCCAACTCCAACACCAACTTCCTGTAAGGTTTGGGCACCACAAGCTGCTCAACGGTTTCTTCTGCCCTTTTTGCCACCCGATACAGTAGGTCCTTCTCTACGCTGAAGTATGGGTAAGTGCAGGTATTATCTGGGTTCACTAACTCGCCATCTATTTTTACTACGTTTTCCCGTGCCTTTATTAGGGCGGGGTCTTTCAACTGTTCTGTGGCAAAGTTTTCCCTGTGAACCTCAAGATCAGAAAACTCCACAGACGGTAGGTTTTCGTCTGAGGAGGTGGGCTCCTCTCCAGTTTCTTGAGTCTCCCCTGCCAATACTGATAAGGGAAATTCCGGAGAGTCCTCACCACTCTCAGGGGAGTTCTGGCTATCACATTCCTGGTACATAGGGGCACCAGTGGGGGGCTCAGGATCATCCCACAGTTCCCAGAACTTCGGAAAATCCCTTCCCACAATGGCGTCATGCGGTAACTGAGATACTAAGCCCACTGGATGAGAGAGGGTACCTTTGGGGGTCTCGAAACACACTGTAGTCACTGGATACTCTCGGGTGTCCCCATGCACACAAATAACAGCTACCTTGCTATTCCCAGAGACCTCTGTTTTAACTAACTCAGCCTTTATCAGGGTCACAAGGCTACCTGAATCCAGCAATACCACAACATTTCTACCATTAACACACATTTTGCATAAATGTTTCTCAGTTCCTCGAATGGCAGTGCATGCGACTGTCGCACACAGCGACTGACGTCTGCCCGTCAGAAAGTCACACTGCATGGGTTCCTCCACAACCGGGCAATTGGCTGCAATATGTCCCGCTTGCCGGCAGCGGTAGCAAACGATCCTTCTTGCGGCCTCTTGAGCCGCTGATTTCCCAGGCTGTTCTCGCCAAACTTGGGGTAGAGCTCCCACCCTCTCACTCTCTCCACCCTCACCCCTTGGAATCCTCTTATCTGCCCCTGGGGATGGTCTGGTCTTAGGGTGGAAAGTCCGAGTGTCTCTGGAAGAGGCCGTCAGGTTCTCTGTAGCCAAGTATTTCTCCACACGATCCACAAGACCATCGGCCGTCTCTGGGTCTCCATGGCTTACCCACTTTTGGATGGCAGTAGGAAGAGCTCTCAAAAACCGATCCATTACAACACGTTCCACAATCTTTGGTGCGGACAAAGTCTCTGGCTGTAGCCACTTTCTGCTCAGGTGAATGAGATCATACATTTGAGACCTGGGGGGTTTTCCAAGCTGGAAAGTCCAGTTATGCACACGCTGAGCCCGGACAGCCTGGGTGACACCCAGCCTTGCCAATATTTCAGCTTTTAGCATCGCATAGTCTTTTGCTTGGTTAGGCTCTAGGTCATAGTAAGCTTTCTGCGATTCACCAGTTAACAGAGGAGCCACCAGTCCAGCCCACTGCTCCTCAGGCCACTTTTCTCTTTCAGCGGTCCTTTCAAATGTGGTCAAAAATACCTCTGGATCATCCTCTCCAGTCATTTTTGTCAATAAACGAATCACCCCAAAGGACGGGACGGCTTTCCTCACTGGTCTGCGGACGTTGCTGCATTGCTGCTTCCATCTGTTGTTGTAGTCTCTGCTCTTGCTTCTGTAACAGGTCTATGAAGCGGGCCTCAGATTGCTGCTGGGCTTGTTGCTGAGCCTCCAGACTCTGTTGCAAAGTTGCGTTTGTCTGCTGCTGGGCTGCAAGGCTCTGTTGATGAGCTTGCTGCTGGGCTGAAAGGCTCTGTTGATGAGCTTGCTGCTGGGCTGCGAAGTTCTGTTGTTGAGCTGCAAGGCTCTTTTGCAAACCTGCATTTGTCTGCTGTTGATTGGCATTTGCTAGAGCCAGCTGCTTCAGTATCTCCTCCATGCTGGCTTAAAAAAAAACTGCCACTGGTTCTCCACCAACTGTGAGGGGGTTAGCTCGGCAGCGGGTGTGTGTGACCCCCGAGATGGGCTCCCCACACAAAAACAGGCCCAGCAAACGGAGGTTGTGGTTTTCAAAATCAAAAAGGTGCGGTTTATTTTCTATTTACAGTGACAAAACACAGCAAAGCAAAAGAAACATAAACAAAATAAATCCTGGTCAACTTGACCTCTGACTAAACATACAGGTTTCCTAACTAACAACTGGGATCAGCCTAGTGCTGTCCTAGTCCCTAAGTCCCTGGTTTTAAATGTCCAAGCAAATAGCCACACAGGCTTTGTCTCACCGCACAGGGGTTCACTCTCCCTAGACAGTCCACACAGGTCTGGTTCCAGGCATGAGCTAACATCTAATGAAGCTGGGAGTTCTTATAGAGGCCTAAATGAGCTGACAAGCTTCAGCTGGTCTCATCAACTCCCTGTCTGTACGACGCCCCACACTCTCCCTAGAGGTATGAGTCATCCATGAGCCCACTAGCCTTATACAACTCTCCACCTAGTTGTATAAGTCGGCGTAAAGCCTGAATCTGGGCGAAATATATCTACCCCCCTGGATGCAACCAGGTGACTTTACCTTCCTGCTGTCACAATATATATATATATACAGATCTATATCTATCTATCTATCTATATATATATATATATATATATATATATATGTATACATATATATATATATATATATATATATATATATATATATATATATAGATAGATAGATAGATAGATCTATATCTATATGTATATATATATATATTTAAATATAGATATCTATATACAGTATCTATAGATATCTATATATATATACGGCACTAAGTCACACATTAAGTGTTAAAAGTGCACATCCTTGCAGTATGCATCCTACTCTTGCCATTCATCTGTCATTGCATGCCTGCATAAATTTCAGAGTTTACCTTTCAAAAGACCATGTCTGTCTGAAATTTTCAAGCTTGACCGAACAATTTTTTTAAACAATGTACACAGACTAAGTTCAGTTATGACTGTTCATGCAGCATTAATATGCAAATGCTTGAGCAATTTAATCTAATTCACCTGTATCTGGAGACATATATTTTACATCTGCTGCTATTTTATGTTTGCTGCTTAGCAACTGCTGTCAAGTTAATATTCCGTGTGGAGAGTTTAATACTGGTTCTAATAAAGCTCTGTGAAGATACTGTTTTCTTTGAGTCTATCCAAGTTTTATCCTGTGTTGAGCCCTGATGAAGGGGGAGTGGTGTTTTCCCTGAAACATGTTAGATGTTTTGTTTTTTTACCAGCAATTAAAATTTTCTTGAACTCTTTGGATCCTGGTTTGGTCTGGTGCTCCTTTCTGCATTTATATGGTTTCATTTTTTTTAAACAATGTACACATGGTTAAAGTCACTTATGATTGTCCATGCATCATTAATATACAAATGCTTGGGCACATTAATCTAATTCACCTTTATCTAGAGCCATGTTTTTTTTTATGTTTATGACCAAGTAAAGAGTCTCTGAACATGCAGCAGTTCACAGACTGTATAAAATGACTTTGTTTTTCTCTTACTCAGTATCTGAATTGAAACATAAGCAATATATATATATATATATATATATATATATATATATATATATATATATATATATATGTGTATTTTTTTTTTATTTGTAGTCTTTTTTACAACATTTTGATCTTGTTTAACATGAGGCAGATTTATCTTTTTTTTCCCCTTAAAAACATATAATGTGTAATTACCTAAGTTTAATTTCAACACCAGCTTTGATTTCACCAGCTCCAGAGTAATATAGTCCCCTTGTTGTCCTTCTCCATGAAAGAGAACACCATTACTTAAAATACTTTTGAATTTGAGGGAGATGACATCTTTTTCTGTTGCCATTTTCCTGTCTTTGAACTGATAGGATAACACAGTATTGCCATCAAAATTGATTACATCCGCCCCTATAGAAAAATAATTTTTTTTATTAGTGCACAATGTATAATGAAACATTTTACATATTATTATTTTTTTTAAGCATAGAGCATTTGAGGAACTACAAATACAGAGATGTACCTTAGATGCAAAGTCCAATGACTGTATCAAAAATACAAAGCCCGTTGTATAGAAATGAGGTAAAGAGAGTAGTAGTTGTTGTCTCTTACAACTTATACAGTAAGGTCGTCTAGTTTTGAGACATTTTACATATTATTTTATAACAACTGCTCAAAATGCATGTTTTGACCTGCTTGCATCAATATTGAGTGCCCAATTTATCAAAAGAGAGTGTTAAATCCTCTTTACTATTCACAGGACATTGCTACAAAAATACCACACTGTGCCTGCATTTTACATTTTCTTAAAGAGGAAGTAAACCCTCCTATCATTTTCAGGCAAGGAAGCTGCCATCTTGGCCTCTGTTTAATCTTTAACTGCCATAATGCTGCACATGTGATCAGTTATGACACCAGCCATTGGATGGTTTGACAGTTTGGTTGAGAGCACAACCAATGTGACAGTTGGCATTCCCGGCATGCCGGGAATGTAACTGCTTTTTGAAACTGTTAAATCGATGGGTTTACTTCCGCTTTAATGAAAAGCATGATGCAGGATGAAGTTTCTAATGTCCAATGGTGTGTATTCAGGGAACCTTTAAATATGGTAAATGATATAGCTAGCCAAGTGAAGGATATTATCTTTTCAATAGATACAATGTATAATATGTGTACAAAAAATAAATTGCATTGTATCCTATAAATCCCTAAAAGGGTAGCAGCTCTATTGTGAGATACACACAAAGGATAAAGCAGTAAAATATAGGAGCTGCGCTCTTAAAAACCAAACCTAATAAAGTGACAATATGAGCTATTGCATTGATAACAAGAAAGTGTGACTGTGTGTAAATCAACAATGTAGGTTAATCAGTCCCAAGAGATTAATGAAAAACGTGGACAGATAAATCCTTCACAGGTGGTACTGATGAACAGTACATCACACAAGCTAATACCAAGTGTTTAATTGCTTGTGGCTAATACCCAGTCAGGGCCTTTATCTCCGGGGATGGCAAGTGGATAGCAAATCTGACCAGAACAGCCTCCAAACACCACTTTTAAGCGGGTGGTCTTTCTATTTCACAAGGGCTCAAAGGATCCAGAGTCCTCACTCAGTTCTCGTGTTCATGACAACCCAAAAAAGGAAAGGCTCGCCATAGGTTATCCAGACTAGTATTTAACCACTTAAGCCCCGGACCATTTGGTAGCTAAAGGACCAGAGGTGAATTCAGAATTTTGCACTGTGCTGCTTTAACTGTAAATTGTGCGGACATGCAATGTTGTACCCAAAGGAAATTTGCGTCCTTTTCTTCCCACAAATAGAGCTTTCTTTTAATGGTATTTGATTGCCTCTGCGATTTTTATTTTTTGCGATATAAACGGAAAAAGACCGAAAATTTTGAAAAAAAATGATATTTTCTACTTTTTGTTATAAGAAAAATCGAATAAACTCAATTGTAGTCATACATTTAGGCCAAAATGTATTCAGCCACATGTTTTTAGTAAAACAAATGTCAATAAGCGTATATTTATTGGTTTGCGCAAAAGTTATAGAGTTTACAAACTAGGGTACATTTTCTGAAATTTACACAGCTTTAAATTTATGACTGCCTATCTCATTTCTTGAGGTTCTAAAATGACAGGGCAGTACAAAACCCCCCAAATGACCCAATTTTGGAAAGTAGACACCCCAAGGAAATTGCTGAGAGGCATGTTGAGCCCATTGAATTTTTATTTTTTTTTGTCCCAAGTGATTGAACAATGACTAAAAAAAATAAAAAATTACAAAAAGTTGTCACTAAATGATATATTGCTCACACATGCCATGGTTATATGTGGAATTTCACCACAAAATACATTTTGCTGCTTCTCCTGAGTACGGGGATACCACATGTGTGGGACTTTTTGGGAGCCTAGCCGCGTACGGGACCCCGGAAACCAAGCACCGCCTTCAGGATTTCTAAGGGCGCAAATTTTTGATTTCACTCCTCACTACCTATCACAGTTTCGAAGGCCATAAAATGCCAAAATAGCACAAAACCCCCCCAAATGACCCCATTTTAGAAAGTAGACACCCCAAGGAAATTGCTGAGAGGCCTGTTGAGCCCATTGAATATATTTTTTTTGTCCCAAGTGATTGAATAATGACAAAAAAAAAAAATTACAAAAAGTTGTCACTAAATGATATATTGCTCACACATGCCATGGTTATATGTGGAATTACACCCCAAAATACATTTTTCTGCTTCTCCTGAGTACGGGGATACCACATGTGTGGGACTTTTTAGGAGCCTAGCCGCGTACGGGACCCCAAAACCAAGCACCGCCTTCAGGATTTCTAGGCACAAATTTTTGATTTCACTCCTCACTACCTATCACAGTTTCGAAGGCCATAAAATGCCAAAATCGCACAAAACCCCCCCAAATTACCCCATTTTGGAATATAGACACCCCAAGCTATTTGCTGAGAGGAATGGCGAGTATTTTACAGCTCTCATTTGTTTTTGAAAATGAAGAAAGTAAATATATATATATATATATTTTTTTTTTCAATTTTCAAAACTTTGTGACAAAAAGCGAGATCTGCAAAATACTCACAATACCTCTCAGCAAATAGCTTGGGGTGTCTACTTTCCAAAATGGGGTAATTTGGGGGGGTTTTGTGCTATCTTGGCATTCCATGGCCTCCGAAACTGTGATAGACAGTGAGAAGTGAAATCAAAAATTTACACCCTTAGAAAGCCTGAAGGCGGTGCTTGGTTTTTGGGGTCCCGTACGTGGCTAGGCTCCCAAAAAGTCTCACACATGTGATATCCCCGTACTCAGGAGAAGCAACAGAATGTATTTTGGGGTGTAATTCCACATATGCCCATGGCATGTTTGAGCAATATATCATTTAGTGACAACTTTGTGCAAAAAAAAAAAAAAAAATTGTCGTTTTTTCGCAACTTGTGTCAACATATAAAATGTTCCATGGACTCGACATGCCTCTCAGTATATAGCTTGGGGTGTCTACTTTCCAAAATGGGGTCATTTGGGGGGGTTTTGAACTGTTCTGGCATTTTATACACAACATTAGGAAGCTTACATCCACTCTTCTAACCACTTGAAGACAAAGCCCTTTTTGACACTTTTTGTTTACATGAAAACATTTTTTTTTTGCAAGAAAATTATGTTGAACCCCCAAACATTATATATATTTTTAAAGCAAAGGCCCTACAGATTAAAATGGTGGGTGTTGCATTTTTTTTTCTACACAGTATTTGCGCAGCGATTTTTCAAACACATTTTTTGGGTTAAAAAATACACTTTTTTTAATTTTAATGCACTAAAACACACTATATTGCCCAAATGTTTGATGAAATAAAAAAGATGATCTTGGGCCGAGTACATAGATACCAAACACGACATGCTTCAAAATTTCGCACAAACGCGCATTGGCGACAAACTACATACATTTTTAAAAGCCTTTAAAAGCCTTTACAGGTTACCCCAGTAGATTTACAGAGGAGGTCTACTGCTAAAATGATTGCCCTCGATCTGACCTTCGCGGTGATACCTCACATGCATGGTGCAATTGCTGTTTAAATATGACGCCAGACCGACGCTCGCGTTCGCCATTGGGCAAGAGCAGGGCAGGACAGGGGTGCTTTTTTTTTCTTTTTTTTTTTATTATTAATTTTGCTTTTTTATTTCATTTTTAAATTGTTCCTTCCAAGTATTTTTTTTTTAATCATTTTTATTGTTATCTCAGGGAATGTATATATCCCCTATGATAGCAATAGGTAGTGACAGGTACTCTTTTTTTGAAAAAACTGGGGTCTTCTAGACCCTAGATTTTTCCTCTGCCCTCAAAGCATCTGACCACACCAAGATCGGTGTGATAAAATGCTTTCCCAATTTCCCAATGGTGCTTTTTATATCCGGGGGGGGTCATTCCCTCCCACTGCTTGTAAAAGCAGTCCAGAGGCTAATTAGCCGCTAGGATTGCTTTTACATGAAAGCCGGCCGCAGGCTGAAAAGAATGATACCAAGATGATACCTAAACCCACAGGCATCATTCTGGTATAAACATTCAAAGTCCAGCAACATACCAGTACGTTGCTGGTCCTTGTTGGACATGTATTGTAATCTTTTTTTTTTCATGCAGCCAGGTGGCTGAACGAAAAAAAAACATTGATCGGTGGGTATGCCCACCATTAGAATACCGCCCTTCATCCACCCACTTCCAATGATGGGCATACACGCACCATTTATATATGCCGAAGCATGGGGGCATCCTCCCGCAAAAAAGTTATGCCGCACACACATGGTCGGACTTTTCCACGGGCAAGCCTCCGTCGGAATTTCGACCGTATGTACGCGGCATTAGGAGCAAAATCGCTCCTCCGCCCCTGCTGCCCCAATGCTTCGGCATATTTGCTTTTTTTTTTAAACTGTGGTGGTGAAATCACCTCCTACAGCACTGGAGTCGCAGGGATCAGGCCTGTCTCTGCGAATGCTGCAGTTATGTGTGTTGTGTTTTGCAAGTGACAGTGATCGATCGATACTGCACTTGGGTGGCCTGGGCTGGACGGAGGAGCAAAACGCAGGTGCTAGCAGGTATCTGGGCTGATCCCGCTAACACTGCGTTTTTGGGAACCCTAAACTGCTGGGGACGCTAGTATAGATCTGATCAGATCAGATATTGATCTGTTCAGATACTATACCACTAAGGGGGGTGTATGCTTCACACGTGGGTGTTAGCGTTACTGGCACTAACCTGACGCTGCCTGGGGTGTGACTCAGACCCTCTCTGACGCTAAAACCTAATTTATATCACCCGCCGGGCGATCAGGGGGTTAAACCTTTATTGTGTTATATACACGGCGGGTGCCCTGACACTATAAAAAGCAAACTAACTAACCAGCGTCACCCGTAACACTTATATGGTGATCACTGGTGAAAGGGTTAACTAGGGGCAATCAGGGGGTTAAAACCTTTATCAGATAATATATGGGGGTACCTGACGCTATAAAAACCTGCGGCGAACCTAAAAAAAATTACCAGCTACCGATCTGCATCACCGACACTAAGACAGCGTTTAGAAAAACGATCGCTTAGCGACAGTGGTGATGGGGGTGAAAGGGTTACCTGGGGGGCGATCAAGGGGGTTAAACCTTTATTAGATAATATATTGGGGTACCTGACGCTATAAAAACATGCGGCGAACCTAAAAAAAATTACTGGCTACGATCTGCATCACCGACACTAAGACAGCGTTTAGAAAAACGATCGCTTAGCGACAGTGGTGATGGGGGTGAAAGGGTTACCTGGGGGGCGATCAAGGGGGTTAAACCTTTATTAGATAATATATTGGGGTACCTGACGCTATAAAAACATGCGGCGAACCTAAAAAAAATTACTGGCTACCGATCTGCATCACCGACACTAAGACAGCGTTTAGAAAAACAATTGCTTAGCGACAGTGGTGATAGGGGGTGAAAGGGTTACCTGGGGGGCAATCAAGGGGGTTAAACCTTTATTAGATAATATATTGGGGTACCTGACGCTATAAAAACCTGCGGCGAACCTAAAAAAAATTACCGGCTACCGATCTGCATCACAGACACTAAGACAGCGTTTAGAAAAACGATCGCTTAGTGACAGTGGTGATAGGGGGTGAAAGGGTTACCTGGGGGGCGATCAAGGGGGTTAAACCTTTATTAGATAATATATTGGGGTACCTGACGCTATAAAAACATGCGGCGAACCTAAAAAAAATTACTGGCTGCCGATCGGCATCACTGACGCTAAGACAGCGATCAGAAAAATGATCGCTTAGCGACAGTGGTGATAGGGGGTGAAAGGGTTATCTGGGGGGTGATCAGGGGGTTAAACCTTTATTAGGGGGGGTTAGGGGGCTACACTGGACCTAAGACTAAACTTTGGTGACACTTTTACAGTCACAAATGTCACTGATTGCAGTGATCACTAAATAAATCGTCACTGCAATCAGTGACACTGTGACTGGGGGCTGGGGGGGGGTGATCTGGGGTGTCTGGGGGGGCCTGGGGGGGGCGATTTATGTCCCTATGTGTCCTGGTGTCAGTGTAGTGTTGTGTGCACTGACCTGATGTCTTCTCTTGTACGGCGCTCGGTATATGTGAGCGCCGCACCAGAGATGACATCACTTCCTCCTGCTTCCTCTGTCTGACACAGACAGAGGGGGCATTTCCATTCGCCGGGAGCGATCGCGAGGGGGTGGCCAGAAACGAATGGCTGCCCCCTCATCCCGGAACGCTCCCGGACACTTAGCCACCACTCACTGTATAGGAGGGGGGTCCGATTGGACCCCCCAACTATACAAAGGCAATCACGTATGCTCTACGTGATTGTGCCTGTCGGTGCCATTCTGCCGACGTATATATACAGTGAGCGGTCGTTAAGTGGTTAATGTATAAAAACAGTATCACTTACAGCTATGTAGTGTACATTGAGAATGGATAATAGATCCGGCCAGCTGCGATACAAACGCCCAGCCTTTCGTGAAGTTGAACAGCACGGTGATGTCAGAACGTTGCTCATGCTGACACGTTTTGTCACAAATCTGATGTCATCCTCAGACTTTAGCGTCCCAGAAGGACGGGCGTTTGTATTGTAGCTGGCCGTAGAAAGTCCATCTGCTTGAAAGCGGTGTTTGGAGGCTGTTCTGGTCGGATTTGCTATCCACTTGCCATCCCTGGAGCTAAAGGCCCTGGCTGGGTATTAGCCACAAGCGAGTCAGCTTGTGTAAGCTGGTAAGCTTGCACTTCATGTGGTGGTGGGCTTACACTTTGCATGTCAGTGTGAATATGTTATCTACACGAGGAGGACATTAAACACTTGGTGTTTGCTTGTGTGATGTACTGTTCATCAGTACCATCTGTGAAGGATTCATCTGTCCACGTTTCTTATTAATCTCTTGGGACTGATTAACCTACATTGTTGATTTACACACAGTCACACAATGTATATTAGCAAACGCAATAGTTACAGCCTTGTGATAAATGTATGCACTTAAGTAAATCACAGTGGAGCTCAGCTGTATTTACCTGATTTAAGTAGCAGTTAGGTGCTGCCTATCTCTGGCCTGCTGATGCAGAGTTCTCCTGTAGACTGAATCAGGCTAAGTCATTGCACATCAATAAGAATAAATATTTTTAGAACCCAATGGTGAGACAGTGCACACTCCTGGCCAGTGGGTCACAGGTGTCCATCTATGATTTAGTGGTTTCTTCCTACTAGATTCTGAAAACTATTAATTCTCATGGATTTTCAGCAATTTGGCAGGACTCAGTTAATATATCAGTTACTACCTAAAGCCCTGTACACACGATCGGATTTCCTATGGATTCTAATCGGATGGATTTTTCCATCAGAAATCTGATGAAGCTGACATCCATCAGTGTTGCCTACACACCATCAGTCAAAAATCAGACCGTCCCAAACGCTGTGACGTAAAACACTCCGACAAGCCGAGAAAAATTAAGTTCAATGCTTCTGAGCATGCGTCGACTTGATTCTGAGCATGCGTGGGTTTTTTGTCCGATGGAGTTCCACACAGACGATCGGAATTTGCTATCGTTTTTTTTCCCATCGGATAAATTTAAAACATGTTCTATTTTTTCTCACCGCTTGAAAAAAGATCGATGGTGCCCATACATGATCGGTTTGTCCAATGAGAAAAGTCCATTGGACTGTTTTCATTGGTAAAACCGATCGTGTGTACGCGGCATAAGAGAAGAAGCATCTAACTACAACCTAGATCAGGAAAGTCCTATTAACCACTTGTCCCCCGCCCACTGTCAATTGACGGTGGGCGGAGGGTACTCTCGTTCTCATATGACGTCCTCCCTTTAAAACGAGCTAGGAGGCGCGCGCTCGCCGCCAGCGGCGCGCGCGCACGCCCGCCGCGTTCACAAGGCCCCGGTGCGCGTGCCGTCCTGTGAGGGAGAGGGGACCGATGGTGTGTCCCTTGTACATAGGGACAACCATCGGTCACCTCCCCCAGTCAGTCACCTCCCCCCACAGTAAGAACACATTGAGGGAACATATTTAACCCCTTCCCGCCCCCTAGTGGTTAACCCCTTCCCTGCCAATCACATTTATACAGTAATCAATGCATTTTTATAGCAGGGATCGCTGTATAAACGTGAATGGTCCCAAAAATGTGTCAAAAGTGTCCGATGTGTCCGCCGCAATATCGCAGTCACAATAAAAAATCGCAGATCGCCGCCATTACTAATAAAAAAATAAAAAAATAAAAATGCTATAAATCTATCCCCTATTTTGTACACGCTATAACTTTTGCGCAAACCAATCAATACGCGCTTATTGTGATTTTTTTTTTCACCAAAAATATGTAGAAGAATACGTATCGGCCTAAACTGAGGAAAATTTTATTTAAAAAAAAAAATGGGTATTTATTATAGCAAAAAGTAAAAAATTGTGTTTTTTTTCCAAACTGGATGCTCTTCTTTTGTTTATAGCGCAAAAATTAAAAACCGCAGAGGTGATCAAATACCACCAAAAGAAAGCTCTATTTGTGGAAAAAAAAGGACGCAAATTTCGTTTGGGAGCCATGTCGCACGACCGCGCAATTGTCATTCAAAGTGTGAAAGCTGAAAAATGGCTTGGGCAGGAAGGGGGTTTTCGTGCACAGTAGAGAAGTGGTTAAACTCCATCAAGATTTACCTACAACAGTGCATACATTTGTCTTAAGGATGGAACTGTTGTGTTTGCTATTATACACTATATCTATTTGTATCTGATACGATAATGTCCCTCACTTGGGAAAGTGTAGTACCTCATTTACTTTGTTTTACTGTTACTTTTGTGCGATGAAAGGGATATAATTATTATTTGAAGGTTGCAGCAGCTGTCCTCTTGTATCAGCCTTTATTACATTTTTCAGTCTGAGCGCCATGATTTGCAGTTTCTTTCTTGCAGACTTACTATAATTTTTCATTTTTTGAACACTCAAGGATAGGAGGTGAGCATTGTCACATAACCTGTCACAGGTCATGTAACAGGCTTCCTCCTCCTTCAGCTACTTTTCTCTTTCCAGTTCATTAGAGTGAATGCAGTACTGCATGAAAAAAGCAAAGCACATTTATGAAGCACATTGCAGTGCTTTATAAATGTGTAGAAGGCGATTTTAATAGAAAACCAGCTCTATGGCACAGTTGTGACATACAGATTTGGTTTTAAAATGGGGCCCCAAATGTAAGCCTCTGCTCTCAGTGGATGTCCTAGACTATTATGCCCTGTACACACGGTCAGATTTCCGATGGAATAAAATCCAATGGATTTTTCCATCGGAATTCCGATGAAGCTGACTTTCATCAGTCTTGCCTACACACCATCAGAAAAAATTCTGAGAAACAAAAATGCCGCTCCAAACAGGTCCACCCTGATTGCAATCTCTCTCCCAGGAACCGAGGGTGCTGGCAATGCACGAGGCAATTGAGAACAAAGATAATTAGGACAGCCACACTCCAATCCAACGTGGCTTTATTTTCAAAGTAGGTAAAAAAAGGCATTGCACATCACAACAACGAAAAACCTTTAGGACAGCTGACGCGTTTCACACTTATTAGTGCTTACGCATAGCTGTAAGCACATAGCTGTCAGCTATGGGTGAGCACTAATAAGTGTGAAACGCGTCAGCTGTCCTAAAGGTTTTTCGTTGTTGTGATGTGCAGTGCCTGTTTTTATTTACTGGCTGTCCTAATTATCTTTGTTCTCAGAAAAAATTCTGACCGTCCAAAACGCGGTGATGTAAAACGATCCGACGAGCCAAGAAAAATTAAGTTCCATGCTTCTGAGCATGCTTCGACATGATTCTGAGCATGCATGGGTTTTTCTCAGATGGAGTTCCCCACAGACGATCGGAATTTGCTATCGTTTTTTTTTTCCATCGGTAAAATTTAAAACATGTTCTATTTTTTTACACCGATGGAAAAAAGACCGATGGGGCCCACACACAATCGTTTTTTCCGATGAAAAAAGTCCATTGGTCTTTTTTCATCAGAAAAACCGATTGTGTGTACGTGGCATTAGGGAGAATAAAATTCAAGCACTCACATTTAAATCTTCCAGACCTCCCGGGGTGCCCCAAAACCCATGACATTCATGTTATAATAGCAACTTCAGCTGCAATGTTTTGGTTTGGCGCTTCCCCTCCTGGGTTCCACAGCTAAATACTGGTCAGCTGCTTTTGAAAAATTGAAAGTCACAGGAAACTTAAGGGTAATGCAGAAATATTCAATTGCTTGCTTGTTCCTCTTGCTCATTGTTTGGAAACTTTACTGTGATCACTTTTAAGTAAATCCTGGGTTATTGAATTAGAGCTACCAGGCCCCTTAAACTTTCTGATGTCATTAGATAGGGTTTTGTCTTTTATGTGGAATTGTTTAAGTAGTTTATATTAAATTCATATTATGAAGAATGTTCAGAAGCTAGAATTGTTGAAAAATCCCATTCCCAAAACAGATAAATAGCTATTTGGTGATTCATTGCTCTAACAAACACTAGTTCATTATTTACCAGTGGGCACCACCTTTAACCAAGGAACTTGGAACTCAAGGTTTAATACATATAAGATATTATTTTTCTTTTATGTTTTAGTCTCTCTAGGGGGATTTAAGGATCATAGATTCTCTAACAAAACACAAAGCACGCATATTATGAACATCCAATAACAGACAACAGAGGTCTTTATTGAACCTGGGACACATGTTTGTCCTGTGCTCAATTACATATAAGATTCTTTTTATAGCAATCATTGATTCCCAGTTAATTTGCATCATCTCTCATCTCTATTTATGATAAGGAAAAGTAATCAACACTGCTCATGTCCACAAATCCTGCTGCTACACACACACACACTTGATATGCTCCTTAGGGATTTCTTACTAACCGGAATAAAAGCTGTGAGCACCATATGAAATTTTATGCACCATTGCTCTTATTTATGTGCATTCCAAAACCAATCAAACGTCCCAGCAGGTTGGAGTACAAGCATTTGCCTGTGTATCAACATAATACTAAAAATACACATCATGTACACTGACTCTAACACTTGTACATAGACTGTACAAACTGAATTTAACAAGTATTTTAGATACAACAACATGCTTAACTGTAGATACTGGATTGGTATTTGATACTAGGGTGTATAGATAGTTCAGGCCTCAGATCTTTTTTTTTTTGTTTGTTTTGTTTACCTACTGGCTATACTGTATACCATATATACTCGAGTATTTAAGCCGATGCACCTAATTTTACCACAAAAAAATGAGAAAACGTATTGACTCGAGTATAAGCCTAGGGTGTCCATCTGCATGCCTCACTGTGCCTCACTTTGCCTCACTGTGTCCATGTGCATGCCTCACTGTGCTCATGCCTCACTGTGTCCATGCCTCACTGTGCCTCACTGTGTCCATGTGCATGCCTCACTGTGCTCATGCCTCACTGTGTCCATGCCTCACTGTGCCTCACTGTGCCCATGCTCACTGTGTCCATGCCTCACTGTGCCCATGCCTCACTGTACCCATGCCTCACTGTCACTGTGCCCATGACTCACTGTGTCCATGCTTCACTGTGCCCAATCTCCCTACCTAATCTCTGGCGCTGTGTGACTAGACTGACGTCTAAAATGGGAGTCTATGGAAGGGGTGCCCGGCTTTGAAAAATCGGTGCTCCCTGGCCGTAGGTCCCCCGGAAAACAAACTTTGCACACCTGTAGAGGAAGAATGGGGCTACATGTGTGCCAAGGTTGGGGTCCAGGGGACCTACGGCTGGCCAAGATCAGGCGGACAAAGGTGAAGATTTACACAGACTCAAGTATAAGCCGAGGGTGGCATTTTCAGCACAAAAAAATGTGCTGAAAAACTTGGCTTATACTCGAGTATATACGGTATGTGTTTTTTCAACAAGCTTACTGGCTATACTGTATATGTGTTTGTTCAACAAGCTATGTTTGTTCATATTTTTATGTCCTAGAGACGGTTCAGATGTGGAGGATATATTAAAATGTAAAAATGTACATAACATGTCTTGCAAATAGCACATAATAAGTTTCCCTAGTTTCCCAATTCATTTCTGCAAGTCCTGGAAATATTCATTCAAAACAGGCAGTCGGTTTAAATGTGAAATGAAAATGATGAGCTTAGTGTAACTTTAGTTTTGCTTGTATTTATACACTACTATGCTGCTTTACATATTCACCATTCACAATATTTACACTAATACACTACTAAAGATACTACTAAGGATAAGAAAAAATTGTATTTTTTATTTGTCCAATGTTTTGGAAAAAATGTAAGATTTTGGAAAATATTGTCATTTTATCTAAATGAATCAACAGGAAAGGGGAGTTTAAGGGGATTTATGTGGTTTTCAGAGTGAAATTAGTTTTAAATGGTTTCTGAGGGTTACAAGAGCTTCTTTCAGCTAATATAGACCTTTTCTCATGCCACAGAACAGACGCATATTAGCCTCATTATATTATACTTTTTCACAAAATGAATTGAGAGTTTCCAATGCAGCAACATTTTGCCAACAGCAAAACTAATAATTTCTTCAAAATCAGTCCACCTATCTCTTTTGAGAACAGTTGACCTAACTTTACTACTGATACTTACAGTAGATGGTTAACTTAAAATGATTTGTAAAAAAAAAAAAAAAACATAACTGCAGCATACAGTTAGGCTAACATAGTTGTTTGTATTACATATACTCGAATATAAGCCGAGTTTTTCAGCACATTTTTTGTGTGCTGAAAATGCCCCCCTCGGCTTATACTCGAGTCACCTTTTTGCGCCTGATCTCCCGGACTTTGGGGACCCGGTACTGGCCAGTCGTAGGTCCCTTGGACCCCAATCTTGGCGCACATGTAGCTTAACTCTTCCTCTACAAGTGTGCTGTCCGGGGGACCTACGGCCGGGGAGCACCGATTTTTCAAAACCGGGGCACCCCTTCCATAGACTCCAATGTTAAACAGTAATTTCTCTGGTGACTTTAGGGACCCGGTACCGGCCTTCCATAGACTCCCATGTTAAACGTCAGTCTAGTCATGGACACAGTGAGGCATGGGCACAGTGAGGCATGGGCACAGTGAGGCATGGACACAGTGGGGCATGGACAGTGAGGCATGGACACAGTGAAGCAAAGTGAGACACAGTGAGGCATGCAGATGGACACCCTAGGCTTATACCCGAGTCAATAAGTTTTCCCAGTTTTTTGTGGTAAAATTAGATGCCTCGGCTTATATTCGGGTCGGCTTATACACGAGTATATACGGTACATATTATACTCTAATTACTACTTTCCCTTTTTTTAAATTAATGTTCAAAAGTACAAAAATAGCACATATGCAGGCTGGTTCAAATTTAACAAGTACTAACATAACACCAAAGCAAATCCTATTAAAAGCTATAGAGGGAAACATTTACATTTATTCAATTTCAAGTTGCACTATTAATCTTACATTAATAAATAGAACAGTATATTTCACTTCAAGTCACAGAAGCACTTTCACCTATCTATAACCACTGATCTCCATTAAAACTGTCCTTATCTATTATTTTCTGGAGATTTGCTGTGCTTGATGTCAGTTTATCTCTTTCTCTCAATCTTTACACATCTATACATTGCTAATGTTATCTCTGATGTATCTATGTCCAGCTCATTCATCCTTCCCTTTTGATTAATTTCTTTTCCACCCTATTAATCTGTTCCTGTCTTTTCCTCTGTCTCATAGCTCTCCCTGTAGTTCTATTGTGAAGGCTGAACCATGCTGCATCAGCATAAAGTTTGATGTAGCTACAGCTTGTATACCATTATGTTAAAAAGTGTTTGATTTTCAGTTTTGTTTAGGAAAATGGAAAAGGAAACATTTTACGAAAAAAAAAATATGAAATAACAAATATGTATTTATTGTAGTTTACCAATCTTTAGATTAGGTCGCTGCATTTTTTTTTTTCAGAATTTTGTTTCCTTTATATTCATTTGGTATTTCTGAAAGTAACTCACTTCCTCTCTCTGGGTGGCTACACTCACTAACTTTTACCTAACTATGGAAGGAGCCATAGTTGTTACCCAGGCTGGACTTCAAACATGATTTTCTCTCTATATTTATGAGCATTAGTAGTTTATAGAAGGAAGATAACCTTTTTCAGCAACATTGTATTTTTGGAGGGATCAACAGGTATTTTCTGCACTTAAAGAAAATGCATGAGCCTGAAAAAAAGAGAATGTATCTACTATATCTAAGGACTGATAAGCTACAATATATTATTTTGTAATATATATATATATATATATATATATATATATATATATATATATATATATATATACATTCACATTGTAATTATTTAGCTAATAGGAACTTCAGGTCTGTTAGCCTTTTGGAATATAACCAATACAATTTTATCCTGATATTTGTATTGTAAGCCTACAGAGGAACTCCTGTATAATTTTTGTTATTCCCAATTGCTGTCATTTTTCTTCTGCTGAATAATACATTTACAAGACAATCAAAACAGATCTTGACTAATGTCCCTAAGTATTTTGCATGTAAATTAAAAAATATATATATATTTTGTGATAGCTGTCACATAACCCCTTGTTTAATTGGACATATGAGAGTTGGACTATATCTTTACACTTATCTGACTTAAAAATAGAGCCCAATAATTTGGTCCCAATAAGACCACATTGGGTAGAACACATTTACTCTTATTCATTTCAGTCCCCAGGCCTTTATCTCCCTAAATCCCCTTGTCTCCTAAAGTATTTGTTTTTCATTCTGCCAATTTCTCATTTCTGAGCATTATATCTTTTAGCATTTGTAGTCTACCCCAAAGTATAATAGTTTTTTTTCAGGACAGATAGGAATTTGATTTGGTAGTAAGTATGAATAAGTATACAGTAAAACCTTGGTTTGAGAGTAACTTGGTTTGAGAGCGTTTTGCAAGACATTTTGACTTGATATACAAGCAATGTCTTGATATACAAGTAGCGTCATGTCACAACTGTGTATATAAGAGAAGAGAGGCGCCTCTAAGTGTAGCAATATGGTTACATTTAATGAAGGTACAACAATTAGAATGTCACATGGTTGATGAATAGAAACAGGCACATCTAAGTATGCAGGCATCCGGGGTAAAGATGTCCACATAGACCGTCCTCCTCACCGCCATTGACGTTGTCTCTTCCACGCTGCGCTCCATGAGCAGTTCAAGCCTCGCTTTCAGATCGTTCTACTGCAGGGTAGTCTTCCCGGTCATGATTGCAGACAGCTTTACCCAGCATGCCTGCATACATAGATGTGCCTGTTTTAATCATCAACCATGTGAGTTGCTAAATGTTGTCTCTTCATTAAATGTAACCATATTGCTACACTTAGAGGCGCCTCTATTCTCTTTTATACTCTGTAACTCCTGCTGGATTTTGTTTCTAATTCCCTTGTGGAGGCTGCCATTTGTGGATGGATATTTTATAGTTACACAACCTATCATATTGCTAGAATCTGTTTTTTATGGACTATAAACTGAAGGACTTATGAATAAATGGTTGTGGAACGAATCATTTGAGTTTCCATTATTTCTTATGGGGAAATTCGCTTTGATATGTACACGTAAGTGCTTTGGATTACAAGCATGCTTCCGGAACAAATTATGCTCGCAATCCAAGGTTTTACTGCATTTAATTTCCTTCTTTTTTTTTTTTACTTGGAATGAATAGTAAAAAATTAAAAATAAAGCATTCCCTGTCAATTTTCCCAGTGCAATTTTTATTTTATTTTGCACCCCCACATATTTACCACACATTAATCATAAAATGGTATCACATTTGTGCAACTTTTATGTAAATTAATGGAATGGTAAAGGTCAAAGTTAACACATGTGTTTTATTTTAGGAGGACATTATTTCATTTTGTATGCAACATTGCTATGATAAACTGTTAGCTTGACGTCAGGATAAGATTAGGTCAGGTTGACAAGAGCATAAATTAGCATGATGGTGACGTTTTCACAGGATTGTGATTGCTAAAAATTTAAATGACATTGCGTTCACTCACGTGAACATTTGATGCTTGCGCAGTGAATGCAAATATTTATTCAGATCATTAATATGTATGATCACTACACTCCTGTTGCCAATGAAATCCGGAAGCATTCTGGTTACTTTTACTCTGACAGCATGCTCCTGTGGAGCTATCTGTAAAAGCATTGGAAGTGCAGCTGGCCAAGGGTTCCAAGCTGCACCCTTGCAGGGACCCACAGGAGCCGCAGAAACAGAGTGCAGTTTTAAAACAGCCCTGGCATAAGTAGCCACTACCTCAGTGCCATTTTCAAAGTGAGGTCGGGCCTTACTTTCTCATGTGAGAATTGGTTTCTGATCACTGGTGGTCTGACGACAGGTAGGGGGATATTCAGAAAGCAGCAGTAGAGGTAAAAACAGAACAGGTGTGGAGAATAAATAAGTAGGGAGATGCTCTCATTTGGAGAAACTGTCCTTCTTTGGAAACCAAATCTCTCTGTCCCTCGTGCAGCCTCAATTTCCCTCTTTTTTGGTCTGATGTATCCATCTCTAAACAAAATATACTATTTTAATACCAAAAGTATTATGTTGCAGTATATACTGTATACCAATCTCCATATTACTGGATTTGTTATTTTGAAAAGCCAATGTAGAGATCAAAAAATCCCTTATGTGGTTTGGCCAAAAATGGAATGTATTTACATGTTTGTGGTCGATGTAACTGGGGCCGTGGCCTTTGTCTACATACTATGTACTAAAAGAAAACCTTGTTTATCATTTCAGAAAGTTGAGAAGCATGTGCTTGCAGTGTACATGCAAGAATCTCCAGCAAGAAGAACAGTGAGTAGCACAGTAGTGACATCATCATATTTCACTTTAAATCACTCGAGAACCGGTACCTAGATTAATTGCATGGCTAAAGTCACAAAAAATTCTGCTATTTTTCAAGAAGAATTTAACTTCTTCCCTCCCATTCCAGGTGTTCCTTTAATAGTCAAACAATACCAAAGAAAACTCCCAGCTCAACTTACCGACCTGCCTGCAACTAACTGAATTATCCTAAGGCCTCGTACACACGGCCGGTTTTCTCATCAAGAAACGACAAGAAAACTGCTGGGAGCGTTTTCTTGCTGAGAAAACCGGCCGTGTGTATGAGGCTTTCAGGTTTCTCATCAAGAAAACTGCCCAGAATCTCGACGAGAAAAATAGAGAACCTGCTCTCTATTTTCTCATCGGGATTCTTGTCGGCCTGTTTACCGACGAGAAACCCGAGCATGTGTATACTTACCTGTCGCCGTGAAAAACCTGCACATGCTCGAAATGACTTTGACGCATGTGCAGTAGCTTCCTAGGCATAGGTAGGGTGTAGCAAGATATCATCGACGGCATCAAATGTGACGGGCGCCTGCTCATCGTAGTCAATGACGTCACTGCGTTCGTGTCATTCAAAAGAACGGCGGTTCTTTTGAAGTGTACGTGTGTACACTTGGCCGGGACAAGATTCTTGTCAAGAATCTCGTCAGGAAAAACAACGGGTTTTTTCCTGACGAGATTCTCGGCCGTGTGTACTAGGCTTTACAGTTTGCAATAAAAACAGGGGTTTCAATTGCACACATTTGTCACTTCACGGCACCCCAGTATTATCTGCAGTCCTAACTCTAAATTTTGAGAGCCTCCATAGCAGAAGAGCACACAATATAATGGATGGGCAGAGGGCAGGTGAGCTTGGAGGCAGCCCACTACTCCTTAAATGCACAGGGGTGCACTGGACACCCAGCATATAGCACAATGGCAGCAAAGGTGTCCAGTGCATCCTCTCATGCATACTATTAGACAGGATTTGGTTGGTTGCTGGCTGGTTGTTAAGTTAAGCTGGGAATTTTATTTGGCTTTTTTTGTGTGCTCCTTGTTGCAAAGGTCAGGTATAGGTGGGGGCAATGGCCATTTGTTTATACCATGTTTATAACACTGGAGAGGGGAAGCCCAACCTTCTGATGCTGCACATATGTGTTACATGGGCGGGAACAAGTTAGGGCAAAAGGCACATCTTTCAGGGTATTGTTTAGACACCATTAATTTATTTTTCAGTTGTTCACTATAAGATAGCAAATCTTCACATTTTGAGTTCAGGTGTCTACCTTAAAAGAGAAGTATGTTTTTCTTTTTATAATCATACTTACCTATGTGGTGGATGGGGCATGCTGCAGCTGTCCCCTATCGTCTCTGCACTAAGAATTTAGAAACGGGTCACCGAACATGGCCGATGGCTCGGTTCTCACTCCTCCCAGAGCAGAGAGATGCTGCCTGTGGGTCAGCATCTCTCCTGCTCTGATCCTCCACCCTCATTGGAGCGATGAGATGTGGAGCAGTGGCTCGCTGAGACAGCCATCAGTCAAGACAGCTGGCGGATCCAGATTTCGGAAGTCGGGATGACGCGCTGCCTCGACTGATAGCAGTGATGTTAGCGGAGAGTGGACTTCAGACTGCTCTCCGCTGAAAACGGGTCACAGGAGTACAAAACAAATTGCACTCTTGTGACCCGGAGGAGAAGCCCAGCCCAAAAAGCTTAGGCTGGACTTCTCCTTTAATTTATATGGTTTATAAGTAAATTATATATATGTGAGGCTCTGTGAAGATATGTAAACAATTAAATATATACAAAAGAAAATCTGTTACTGTGCTTACCCACATAAGATTTTCTCTCCATTTTGGGGACAGTTTCACATTTTGGATATTACCTCATATTCAGACTTGGTGAATGGTCACCAGGACAAATTGGTTGGATCTTCTCAGAGGGGACACAGAAATGCAATAAACCCTGACAGAAGTTCTAACCCTTCTCCACTCTAACAAAAACAAAAAAGTGTTTTTTGCTTAAGACACACTTTAAGAGAAAAGGTTATCTTGTGTATCCTGATAAAAGTATGCGTAGGATGTTAGAAACATGAATGCAATTATAAACAATAATAACACTAACCTAGTTAAATATGGCAGTTCTTTAATAAATTGTAGGATATAAACCTGTTTATTTGGTCTAAAACTTCACATATATTAAAAACTCCAATCAACCCCATAGAAAATATGTTTTAACTGCATTCTTTCCTGTAAATCAGTCAGACTGTAAAATTCTTTAATTATTTGTAAAGCAGTATATAAGGCACCACAGTGCCAAGTGGATCTGTTAGCAGTAAAGCTGACAAACAGTCCAAATTGTTAACCGCATGAAACAAAACAACTATCTGCAATATATAAACAAAGACACGCAAAACAGGCCTCAGCAAAATATAATTAGAATACATGCTTCCACTCCTATATAGCTTTTCAGCTATGTTTTAATAAAGAATGTACAATGGAATAAAAATATCTTGGTATATGCAAATGCTTCCGTCTTATCAACTTACCATAAAATCTTTAATACTCGAGAGATCGCATTCTTAGTAGACATAGTACTTACTAATGGATTGTTGTTTATCACAACTGCTGTAATTTATTTACTGAGGTCTATAATGTTCACAAACTTTAAAGAGAAGGTCCAGCCCCCCACCAAAAAATGTAACTAAAATCCCGTGTTGGCACCCCGATTTTCTGATAGTCTCGCGGGTGCTGCCGACTCTATTCGTAGTATGGGAAACTGGCAGTGAAGCCTTTCAGCTTCACATCTGGTTCTCTACTGTGCATGCGCAAAGCGCGCTGTGCTTTCTAACTGGCCTGGCGGCGGAGGAAGGAGGAAGATGGGGGGACTTCCGGGGGACCTCGCCACATCTCACTGCAGCCAGATCTCCCAGAAGTGGGGACGGGTACCTGTTCCCCCCTCCCCCAGAAAGGTGCCAAATCTGGCACCAGAGGGGGGGATGAAGCAAACAAGTGGTTCCACTTTAACCACTTAAGGACCGAGCCTCTTTCTGAGATTTGTTGTTTACAAGTTAAAAACTGTTTTTTTTTGCTAGAAAATTACTTAGAACCCCAAACATTATACTTTTTTTAACACCCTAGAGAATAAAATGGCGGTAGTTGCAATAATTTATGTCACACCGTATTTGTGCAGCGGTCTTACAAGCGCACTTTTTTGGGAAAAAATACACGTTTTTGAATTAAAAAATAAGACAACAGTAAAGTTATCCCAATTTATTTTATATTGTGAAAGATAATGTTATGCCGAGTAAATTGATACCCAAAATGTCACGCTTCAAAATTGCACCCGCTCGTGGAATGGCGACAAACTTTTACCCTTAAAAATCTCCAAAGGCAACGTTTAAAAAATTCTACAGGTTGCATGTTTTGAGTTACAGAGGAGGTCTCACTCTACTGATCGCGGGAATACCTGACATGTGTGGTTTGAACACCGTTTTCATATGTGGAAGCTGCTCACGCATGCGTTTACTTCTGCACGGGAGCTAATTTTTTTTAAATTATTTATTTTACCTTTTATTTATATTTTTTACACTGTTCTTTTTTAAAAAAAATGTATCACTTTGATTCCTATTAAAAGGAATGTAAACATCACTTGTAATAGAAAAAAATCATGACAGCACCTCTTAAATATGAGATCTGGGGTCAAAAAGACCTCAGATCTCATATTTACACTAAAATGTAATGAAAAAAAAAAAATTGTCATTTAAAAAAAAAAAATGGCCCTTTAAGAGCTCTGGGCAGAAGTGAATTTTTGATGCTGCTTCCGCCCTGCGATGGTATGGAGATGGGTGGGGGCCATCTTCCCCTCACTCGTCTTCATACCCAGCCAGCAGAAGGACTCGATCTCCTCTGCCGCTGCCGACTGCTCCGGTAAGCGGCGGAGGGCACGGGAGAGCGGCGGGAGGGGGGCCCTCTCCCTCCGCCGATAAAAGTGACCTCGCTGCGAATCTGCCGCAGAGACCACTATTATCGGAGACCGAACCGCCCACTGAAGCAGAGGATACCTGGTTTATGGCAACTAGCTGCTGCCATAACAAAGATATCCCTCTTCAAACAGCCAATGTATATCGGCGTGCGGCGGTCCGGAAGTGGTTAAGGTATTCTCTTATAATGGTTATGTAAAGAGATCCTATCAACAGAAAATTTGTTTCAACAATGAATTATCCCACAAGATTATATGGCAAATTAACATATTGTTTTGCATGTCAGTTACTTGTAAAAGCCTCCCTTGTGTAGACGTTTAACAGCCCTGGGACTGCTGCCGGGCTCTGGGTGCTGGACCTAATACAATTGTTTTCTGTTTCTAGCCATGTTTCTTGACCTGGCTGTTTGCTCCAAGGCACTATATTCTACCAAAATGTTTATTCTTCTTGTTTTTTAAAGTGGTAGTAAACACCACTTTGTCACTTGTACCTACAGGTAAGCTTATAGTAAAGCTTACCTGTAGGTAGAATGAATAGCTCCTAAACGTGCATCTGTGATGTCACCGGCGCATGCGCGCTTCACTCTGGATTAAGGGCACACTGCATGTGCTGTCAATCCAAGGTGCTGTGTCATGGCAATGACTCCTGTGCATAGATACAGGAGTGGCATCATCGCGCCTCGGCCATTCAAATGGCTGGAGCCCACAAACCCAGAAGGAAGATCAGATGAAGATGGAAGCCCAACAGTTATGCCCTGTACACACGATCAGTTTTACCGATGAAAACAGTCCGATGGACTTTTTTCATCGGACAAACCGATCGTGTATGGGCCTCATCTGTCTTTTTTCCATCGGTAAGAAAAAATAGAACATGTTTTAAATTTATCCGATGGAAAAAAAAAAACGATAGCAAATTCCGACCATCTGTGTGGAACTCCATTGGAAAAAAAAACGCATGCTCAGAATCAAGTCGACGCATGCTCAGAAGCATTGAACTTCCTTTTTCTTGGCTCATCTGAGTGTTTTACGTCACAGCGTTTGGGACGGTTGGATTTTTTACTTATGGTGTGTAGGCAAGACTGATGGAAGTCAGCTTCATCGGAATTCCGTTGGAAAAATCCGTCGGATTTGAATCCATAGGAAATCCGATCGTGTGTACAGGGCTTAACAGTATACCGCTGGAGGGATCCCTTTTTCAGGTAAGTCTGTCATAATATGGTAATATGCGGTGCATACTAGCACATTATGCCATTAACTTGCAGGGGGGACATTTTTTTTTTTTTAAGTCTTTACTACCACTTTAAAAAAAAATTCCCTCAGGATTCTGGTATTCTCATTCACACAGGTACAGGAGGAGGTTTATAATGAAGTAAGCTCTGGGGGCATCTATGTACCAGTGAAGTAATACATTTTTAGGGCAAAGGAGCTTATGCATAGGTGGTCGAGGAGTGCCCCAATAAGTGGTCAGAAGGTTTTTTCAGAAGGAAGAATCAATTAACCTATTAGTAAACATTTACAGTATGTACTAATTAAGTGATAGTTTCTTCTTACTAAGTTTAGTCCACTAACCTTTCATTGCAGATCTCCTCATCCATCAGTACAAATGCTAATTTTTGAGACTCATTTCTACTAAGCTACCTCTACGATTCAAACTGCCAAAGGTAATTTTCCCTATTAATTGCTACATCACGATACATTTCTACCCAACCTTTAGAATCCAGAACTACCTTCCACTTCTATATAGACATTCATTTCTAAGGGCTTGTTCACACGTGTCAATACCATGTGTTTATGCGGCATTTATTTGCCATTTCTAAAGCCTCATAACCGCTCGTCAATACTTGCAATGAATATTACAATGGTATCACACAGTTAAAAATTAATCAGCATGTTTCTTTCATGAGACATCCCTGCTCATCAACCGTCTCCATTGATTTCAATAGTGATGCCCAATAACCGCACCTTAAAGCTGAACTCCAGCTTTTGTTACATTTTACATAGTTTGTTTGGGCCAAGCTGGCCCAAACCATCTGTGTCCCTCATAAGCATATATTGATTGGTTTGCACAAAAGTTATAGCGTATTCATAAGCATATATTGATTGGTTTGCGCAAAAGTTATAGCATCTTCAAAATATGCTATATATAATAGATTTTTTTTATACCAGTAATGGTGGCCATCCGAGATTTATAGCAGGACTGTGATAGTACGCCAGACAATCTGACAGTAACTGACTCTTTTGACACTTTTTTGGGGACCAGTGACACTAATACAGTGATCAGTGCTAAAAAATATGCACTGTCATTATACTAATGACACTGGTTGGGAAGGGGTTAACATAAGGAGCGAGCAAAGGGATAACTGTGTGCCTAGCCAGTGTTTTACTATACTGTGTGAAGTGCTTTACTAAGGGGAGAGATGGAATTTATTCCCTGCTTTGCAGGGACACAAACTCCATCCCTTTCCTCCTGTCAGAACGACGATCTGCCTTGTTTACATAGCCAGAACACAGTTCTGTCTCTCTCCCTAACGATCGTCGGGTGCTGGAGGACATCGGGTACTGTGCACCTGCCAATCAGCTTCCGCTGTGTGTAATCACAATGGAAGCAAGCCACCAGTGGCACACATGCTTGCCCCCTACCTGGAAAAGTCGGATCATGTATATATACAGTATGTGATCCGGCACACAGGTGCCATCCTGTAGCAGTGAAACTGCTATAGGGCGGACGTTAAGTGGTTAAGCTACCACAAGATTATTTTCTCTCTTTTTGTCTCAGATAGAAATCTTATGCTGCAGTAGTATATTTTACTATTTAGCATTCAGTATTCAGCACAGCATTGTCTATCGTGATACCTGAAATAGACATTGAAAATTACAGTACACTGAAGAAGATATCTAACATTGACACCAATAAACATGACAAGAAACATCAGTGTGTTAAAGTGGTATTAAAGCTAAAAGCAAACATGTACTATTTTGTAGCTTAAACATTAAATGTTGACAGCGCTCAGGAACTGAGCTGGAATTGGTGGGTAATGGCTGCAATGAACCACATGTCTACTCAAAAAGGTTGCTGGCGATTTATTCCAAAGATTAAAACAGTACAAATTTGAATGACAACGTTACCACAAGGCTGTAAGGCTGGCTCAGGCACTGATTGATCACTAGAACCAACCGGGACAACCAACCAAGGGAAACCGACCATGGAAAGCCACAAGGACATGCCAGCTGCAGTGTGTGGTGTGTAGAGCTGGACCCGCCGGCAAGGGAAAATAGTGTCTCCGACACTGGCGATGTGAATAGAGGTAAGCAGCTGACTGTGTCCAGAGAAAAAAAACTCTGTGGTGAGCGTTGAAGGAAGGGGGCGTCACCAAAGACAAGCGGAAACTGAGCTGTCGGAGAAGGAACCAGCCGTGGCCAACGTGGAGCAGGGCGTCTCTGTTGCCGTGACTACCGATTTTGCACGCTTGCGTGCTTTGTCAAGTCCTTGGTCAGGTCAGGTCTCCACACATGAGCTCCCTGTCACTTCAATTCCCAGCCCTGCCCCTCTTCCAGAACATCCTCCCTGGAAGCAGGGGAGGCGCCCAATAACTGAAGGACAGGTGATCACATCCACTACTACACTAACCACTCCCTGCCCCCAGATCAAAAACAAACAGGCCTAGCATGCAGCATAGGCCTGTCTAAATTTACATGAGTGGCAGCTATCACAAAAATCATCACCTCTAACACCTACCTTTGGTAGAGGGCGCTACAAGTAAAAATATGTGGTGCTTTGATTCACAATTTTTTCGTACTAGTATAAAGTGACATGCTGCAAACAAAGGGCAGCTTTCTGAGTCAGCAACATATATATGCTAATGAAACAAAAAAACGTAATAGAAAAACTTCTTGGGTGGGGGTGGGGGTGTGTGACAGCAGCTAAACAACAGTTACAATTGCTATGGATACACAAAAAGGTAGTCATAAAAATAACTGTTCAGTTTCTGACCTGTGGACAAGAAGGGTATACTAGAATACGTGGCCCACCACACTGCAATTCACAATATTGTAGTTCAATATAGCAACAGCAACTAACTCTCTTTGCATACAAACTGTCAACTCTTCCTGATATACTTTAACACACACTGCTAAGTGGTTGCTGGAAACCCAGCTATTTAAAGCCCCTAATATTGGCCCCTCTAAATCATCTGGCTAAAGCTCAAAGGCTAAAAAATTTGCATAGTTTGCTGGCTTCATAAACTACAAACAGGCTGGGTTCATCTCAAACACAAGTTTGAGCCAAGTTCCAAACCTAAAGCTCTTCCCTAACCTATATGTCTCAATGAACACATCAAACTTTCTAAATTGAATTTGCATTTATTGCATGCATGTCAACTACCCATTGCAAGCATCTTACTAATTACTGTCCACAAAAAACAATTCAATATCTAAAATTTAAACTGACGAGTTGCATTGCAGTGTAGTATATAAATGGAAAAAAATCATCTTACATTGAAAGCAGAACTTTGGCTTTGAGGTTTACCACCATTGTAAAGTACATACAAATTTCACTTATGTGGTATCCTTGTAGTCGGAAGATTTTGAGATAAAAATAAGTTTTGTAAAAAATACTTAATTTGTTTGTTTATAGTATTTCCATCTCTCCCCTAATTAAAAGCTATAAAAAATACCTGCATCCACCAAATTAAATCTGTAACAATTAAAAAACTATTTAAAAAAAAGATGTATAACCTGTTAGGGTAGATTTAAATGCAAAAAGGTATACATATGAAACCAATGCATTTCCCCCTAAAAACATAAAGATTTATTTAAGGGCCCATTCAAACTTTGCCATTCTTGTGCATTGCGTTAACACATACATCTTAATGTGCAATGTGTCACACATTAATGTGCATTGTGTAAGGTCAGCCAATTCATTTCAAATAGGCTGGCAACACACACGAATGGCTTGAAAAAAGTGTCAGCTATGTATTATGGGGTCCTTCAAAGGGATCTCTGTGCTGTTTTTATTTTTTTTTAAAAAGAAATCTGCAATGAAATGTAAGTTGCCAGAAGTTTAATATATCATTTAATATATCATTTTTTTTCTTTTTAAATGTCACTTTTGCTGTAGCGTCCCCTAAACGAAGAATTAAAAAAAAAAATTGTGTAGAGTATCATAATCTTTGATTCTGGGGGTACCTCACACACACACAAAAGAAAGCATGGGGTCTTACAGAAAATGATATATTGATAGTTAAGTAAAATATGTAAAGATCATCTTTGTAGCCTTTGTTTCCTAAGATCATTTAACTGGATGTATGAAGTCAGCAAAAAATAACTATTTGCCTACTAGCAAATAACATGATTGCTTTATTGGTGGTACTGAAAGCAGTCACTACTTAAAGCATAGCTAAACCCAAGAACAAAATAAAATATATTGCAGCTTACCAGTCCTTAGATGTGGTGGCTGCATTTGTTTTAATTTTTCAGACTAAGAACTTTTAAAGCAAGTACAGAAAATATCTGCTGATCTTGCCAGAAATGTTGAGTCCTTGTCACTTCCTGTAAGATGAAAATTAAGTATTTTTTCACAAAGCAGAACCGTGCCAGGCCACATGCCCTCAACATGGGAAGGATGCTTTGGGGGTCTGTGACCCCTCAAAGCACTATGTCCCCATGTTGATGGGGACAAAGGCCTCATCCCCACAACCCTTGCCCGGTGGTTGTGGGGGTCTGCGGGCGGGGGGCTTATTGGAATCTGGAAGACCCCTTTAACAAAGGGGACCCCAGATCCCGCCCCCTATGTGAATTGGTAAGGGTTACATTTTACTGCTACCATTTCACAAAGAAAGTGTAAAAAATTGTAAAAAAAAAACACAGTTGGGAAAGTCCTTTATTAAAAATAAAAAAATAAAAAATAAAAAACCCATTCCAGCGATATAATCCAGTGTCCTGCGGTGATCCGATGACCCCGCCCCCTCGTACGTCAGACCCCACCTACATCATTGGTTGAGCGGACCTGATGGGGAACTTCCTCTGCAGTGTAATAAATGAATAGACCCCACCCCTTCTCACGTTCCCCATCAGGTCCGCTCAGCCTTACACCCAGTGAAGGTGACCCCGCCCCCTACGTCATTGGCTGAGCGGACCTGATGGGGAACATGAGAAGGGGTCTATTCATTTATTAAACTGTGGAGGAAGTTCCCCATCAGGTCCGCTCAGCCAATGACGTAGGCGGGGTCTGACGTACGAGGGGGCGGGGTCACCCATCAGATCATAGGGGTAAGCTCCGGCTTTCCCCGCTTGCGGGGAATAGCCAATGACGTAGGCGGGATACCGCCTACGTCATTGGCTATTCCCCGGCAAGCGGGGAAAGCTGGGGCTTACCCTATGATGTGATGGGTGACCCCGCCCCCTCGTACGTCATGGGGTTTCGTGGGGACTGGAGGAGACTGCAGCGCTGGACATCGGATCACCGCGGGACACTGAATTACATCGCTGGAATGTTTTTTTTTTTTTTTAATAAAGGACTTTCCCTACTGTGTCTGTGTGTTTTTTTACATTTTTTACACTTTTTTTGTGAAATGGTAGGGGTAAAATGTACCCCTTACCAGTTCACATGGGGGGGGAAGGGGCGGGAGTGCTTTTAAATTACTTTTTTTCCTTCAGAAATTACACTTTGTGCAGGGACAGTTCTAAGCACGGGAAACAAGCGCTGCTTTACAGGCATACTATACACCCCCCCAGGTACGAAATTTAAAGGAATAATTCACTTTTATTGTTTCACTTTAAGCATTATTAAAATCACTGCTCCCGAAAAAACGTCAGTTTTTAAAACTTTTTTTTTGCATTGATACATGTCCCCTGGGGCAGGACCCGGGTCCCCAGACCCTTTTTAGGACAATAACTTGCATATTAGCCAATGCACTTTGATTTTGAATGTTCGAGTCCATTGTATTTAATAGGGTTCTAAAGTTCGCTCAAACTTTAGGTCTGTTCGCAAAAGCTTACAAAAGCAGGCATTTTCTAAGACCAGCCTGATTTGCTACATTGCTCCTTCTATAGACACAGTGGGAATAGTGAGTGCAGCAAGCCAGAAAGGAAAAGTATGTTTTTTCCAGGATTACCAGGTGAAAGAAAATCAATGCAGGCACCTCATCTAAAGACTGGTAAAGGCTGCAATATAGTACATTTTAAATCTGTTAAATTACAGGTGCTATTGTTTCTAAATTGGCTTTCATTTTTCAGTAAGTTTATGTAGTAGGAGTGTTAACGTAGTGATGTAGCGATGCCAGCTACTATAGAACCTAGTAACACAGGACTGTATTATGGTTTCTCCAGGCAGAAATAATGCATGCCCGATAAACTGGGATGTGTTTACTGTGCACTCCCAGCACAGAGACCAAGCCAAGAGCTGGATCAGCTCCCAATCATGTGACCACAGTGACAGACAATCTCAGTGGTCACATGTTTTTAGATTCTTACCCCCGGCCTTCAAACCCTATTAAGGGAACGCCAGGGGTGGGTAGGAAGGGGTTAAAAAAAATCTTTATCCTTTTGTTTTTTATTTCTCCTTCAACTTTACAGGTTTCAGACACATTGTAAGGAAGGTTGAAAAGGGTGCTTTGAATTATTAGTTATGTATTGTATCCGTCACCGGTGAAATGTGCTGCTGGTATTTCCCAGCTACCTTCTTATAGCTCCCTATATACTCTCATTTCCTCAAAATGTTAAAAATATTCATATTACTATCATTATTAAAACTACCGTATATACTCGAGTTTTTCAGCACATTTTTTTGTGCTGAAAATGCCCCCCTCTCGGCTTATACTCGAGTCACCTTTTTGCGTCTGATCTCCTGGATTTTGGGGACCTGGTACTGGCCGGTCATAGGTCCCCTGGACCCCAACCTTGGCACACATGTAGCTTCACTCTTCCTCTACAAGTGTGCAAAGTTTGTTGCCCGGGTGACCTACGGCCGGGGAGCTACGATTTTTCAAACCCGGGCACCCCTCCCATAGACTCCCATGTTAAATGGTAATTTCTCTGGTGAATTTGGGGACCCGGTTCCGGCCCGAAACATGGCACACATGTAGCCCCATTTCTCCTCTATAAGTGTGCAACGTTTTTTGTCTGGGGAACCTACGGCCGGGGAGCACCGATTTTTCAAAGCTGGGCACCCCTTCCATAGACTCCAATGTTAAATGTCAGTCTAGTCATGGACACAGTGAGGCATGGGCACAGTGAGGCATGGACACATTGAGGCATGCACATGGACACAGTGAGGCAAAGTGAGGCACAGTGAGGCATGCAAATGGACACCCTAGGCTTATACTCGAGTCAATACGTTTTCCCATTTTTTTGTGGTAAAATGAGGTGCCTCGGCTTATATTCGGATTGGCTTATACTTGAGTATATATGGTACTTATAAATCTGCTCTCAGTAAAAAGTATTACAAACATATAGATTAACTGAGCGTCTTAATGCTTGCCAATGCATTTTTACTATTACTATATATTTTTAAACCAAAGAAGATTTTTTTGACTTAAATGTACAATTTTTCCACTGAACAATATATGCTGTAATATTTCACAGACGTTTAGTGATTTTTCAATCACTCATACACTGTACCAAATTATTTTACAACAGAATTACACAGTCTCATTACAGTTCAAACCTTGCTTTATAATGTGTTTCCCCTCTTGAAAGCTTCTAAAATACCTCTTAAATGGTTTTATCACTGCATTGTTTTGCACTTGCAAGTTCTCAAATTGCAGACAATTATGAACTGAATAAATAAGCAGGTTATTTTTTATCCACTCTAAAAAAAAAAAAAAATTAAATACTTGTTTTCTGCCAATGTAAAAAGTTATGCAAGAAAAAAAAAATAGAAGTGGAAAGCAATGCAGTTATCAGTTTTAATACTAATTAACACTTTAACAGTGTTATAGGTGATAAGCAATATCTTTGTTTTATTATGCCACATCAAATTAGCACACATTTCTATTTGAATTTATTTACATTGGTTGGGAGAGGTGGTAATAGCCTGGGTTATTTATTAAAGCAGTGCACGGACTAATGATGTAACACAAAGAAATCGAGACAACCAATCAGTTTTTTCCATTCATTCTTTTAGTAATCAGAATGAGTGTAGATGATTTCTATAGACCATTATACTGTCATTTTTATTTATGAAATTATATCAAAATAATTTTTATTAATGCTGACTGTGTAATATTCTTATTCCTTTTTTTTTATGTGCAAAAGTATTTGCTTTAAAACCCATTATTGTCCAATGTATATACATGTAAAAGCTGGGTAACATTGTGGCAAAATTGTGTGAGTTTGGCCATGTTTAAATAAAAAAAAGAACAAATTTTAAGATTCAGTATACTAAAATGTCATTGTTAGTGTAGTGTAGTGTTAAATCTGAAATATAGTATGTATGGAAAGATTTTTAACTGCCAAAAGATTTGTATTTCAGAGCTTGCGGTTCTCAGATTTCCATAGCTCTGTCACACAGCACAGTCCTGTCTGGTAGGTCAAAAGATCAGATTTTTCTCTGCTGCAGTTGAATAACACTTAAAGTGGTTGTAAACCCTTTACAAGCACTTTATGCTACAGGTAAGCCTATATTAAGGCTTACCTGTAGCTACCCAGGATATCTCCTAAACCTGCACGGTTTAGGATATATCCCCTGTTCCCTGCATGTGCCAATGTCATCAGCACATGCGCACTAAAGCAAACTGAAGCAATGGCACCTAGGTGCTGTTGCTTCAGTCCGTGTGCCGTTACCGGCGAATCCCGCGCGCATGTGCGGGAGTGACATCATCGCGCCTTCGGAAGTAACCCACGGCAGAGATGTCGCCACCGGAGGGGGGGCGAGGACCGCTGCGGGGGCTTCGATATAAGGTAAGTAATTCATAATGAGCTAGTATGCTATGCATACTAGCTCATTATGCCTTTGTCTTGCAGGGGTTTTTTTGTATTTGTTTTTTTTTTTTAGATTGGATTTACAACCACTTTAAAGGTCTTTACACTTGTCAACATGTGACTGAACAGTGAAAGGAGATTCAGCACACTGCTGAGCTCATCACTCTGTCACATCAATCATCTTTCATCATGCTCCTTATTAGCACATGAACACTGCATAACATCTGATTGGCTCCATGTGTTGCTTCTTCCTCTTCCATTCTTGGCTCTGAGTTGATTGTAAGTCAAATTCAAGTACTTACACTACTTTCATTTACAACACAAATGTATAATAAATTTAATGATATATTCATGTATACAGAGCTGCATTGATTTGTGTTCAGCAAAAAAAGGAATTAATGAAGTTCACGTGATTAAAGGATTTGTAAAGGTTTGTTTAAAAAAACAAAAAACAAACAGGTGTTATAACCATCCTTTACTCTATCCAAAAAGAAAACAAGTTTTGCCTTTAGATCTACTTTGATTTAAAGTCCATGTGTCATGAGTGAAATATCTATGCTACCAGTGCTAAAAATGCAAGCTGACTGGCTGTCATGTTGATGACATGGCCTCAAAAATGTCTACATCACTTACCTGCAGGGCTGGACTGGGACAAAAATTTGACCATGGACTTCATCCAGACCGGCCCACTTTAATTTTGCAAACACGTACATAAACATTATTTCATCAGTGACCATGACCAGCAGTGGCAGTACATTAATTAATTCATGCCTGTAGCCCTCCTCTATTGCAGAAATACTACAGGAGAGGGTCAGAGACTGCAAAACGTACTACAGGCGAGCATCACAGACTGCAGACATAGTACAGGAGATGGTCAGAGACTGCAAAATGAACTACAGGCGAGGGTCAGAGACTGCAGACATGGTACAGGAGAGGGTCAGAAACTACAAAACGTACTACAGACGAGGGTCAGAGACTGCAAAACGTACTACAGGCGAGGGTCAGAGACTGCAAACGTGGTACAGGAGATGGTCAGAGACTGCTGACATGATACAGGAGATGGTCAGAGACTGCTGACATGATACAGGAGATGGTCAGAGACTGCAAACATTGTACAAGTGTGTCCTAGGCTAGCAGTGAACAGTGTGGAAAAACATTGATTGCTGCACTGTGTAAACAGTGCCCAAAAAACTAAAAACGTTTCCAACAGTCATTTCTTAAGCACAGGAGGACAGTAAATGGTTAACAGGTCTGTGAAGCTTCCAGCCTGACTAGCTAATGCCTTCAAAAGATAACAAGGAAAATGTCAAACAAATCAGGGATGGCTGGCACAGGACTCTGGCACAAATAACTATATAGAAACAGCTGAAGTTCCAGCTTCTTGCAGAAAGCTAATCAGCATTCTCCCGTCCTGTGTTCAATGTAAATTAGAACAGATAAGAAGCAGTGTGAGAAGACAGAGGGGAAGTCATCCCTCGATCAGTGTGTTCTCCTTCTCCTGTGCTGTGTGTAGAATATGCAGTGATCACACTGATCCCCTCCGTCTTCTCACACGGCTTCTTATCTGTTTTTATTTACACTGAACACAGGACGGGAGAATGCTGATTAGATTTCTGTAGCCAGCATTGTAACATGTTTGATCTTACACTTTCTTCATGTTCAGGCAGGCCGGACAATCTGATTGGCTAAGGAGGTGGTGGGAGGCGGAGCAACTTAGCAGTCAAGCCCTCCCACTCAGAAGAGCAGCGCTATTGGCTGCCTGCCCTGTTACACACAGATGTCCCTCTCCCTCCAGCATGTCAAAGCCTATGGGAGAGAGAGGGGCGGGAACCTGCACAACACTCCGCAAGGCTACCACCCACCGCTGGTAGCCTTGTGGGTCCTGTCCGGGTCCCCTATCAGCGGCTCTGCCGGAAGTTGGAGGGGGCGACAAGGAGGAGGAAGAGATAAGGCAAAGGTCAGCTGCATTCTAGGTGGCTGCCTAGTGGGAGCACCAGCCCTGTCCACACAGACAGACTCAGAGTAAGATAGAGAGACGAGTGACACTGACAACCGGCCCACTGAGCCATCGGCCCACCGGGAAACTCCTGGTAGTCCCGATGGCCAGTCCAGCCCTGCTTACCTGAAACAAACATGAATATAATAATCTCCTATTCTCATTTTATGCATGCTTGTTCTGGGTCTGTAACTCAGTATTGAAGTCAGATTCAGCCATAAATCTATAACTCTCAGAAGGAGTTGAGCAATGGCAGCCTTTATATTTCTCTCATGGTAGGTGTTTAATATTATGGCACCCATGAAAATGCCAGTGATGTAGTTTGTTGCTTATTTAAAACATCTAAGCAATACTGAAGTACTGACAGCTTAGCTGTTTATCTCTGTTACTGCTGGGCAAGATATGTGAACATTTGACATCGCACAAGTCAAGAGAACTATGGTCTCTTGCAACCTTTCAATGTTAATTTGAGTCAAGTGTGTACATTTGTAGACTTGATCTGGTCTGCATGCCATATTGTGACCTTGGAGCTTCAGGGAGGAGGAAACTGACCTTCATGTCAAAACTGTAGCTGGTAAAGATGTTTACATGAACCCAGTCTGTAGACCTGATGAATTATTCAAAAGGGTATAATGGTTTTCATTTCACTAAGAAAAACTTGTATTTATGTGAAATCTCCCTGGCAATGTAAAAGACCAAGCTTCTGAAGCACATACGTGACTTGCACTGCAGGATTGAAAAAGTTAAAAGGTTGGATCTCTATAATTTGACTGTAGTTAGCATACTCAGTTGTGTATGATATTGTACAGTATAATTCTTTATTTGTCTGGAAAACATTCCAACTTTTCTTTTTTATAAAAATAATGCAAATGAAAAACAGTATGTCTTGACCTCAACTTCCTCTCTGCAGATCCAAAGAAAACTATTTCATTTCAATACATTTCAATTCATAGATATGTCAAAATGTGTTTATAATATGAAAAATTGCCCAACAAAGTGAAGAAAGACTGTCATAATAAAAGTTGAAAAGAGATCTATCCCACTGTGGTATGCTCCAAGAGTTGCTCTAAAGTAAATGCAGATGCACTTAATATTGGCGGCTTACTTATACACACGCTGTGTACAAACTTGCAAGCAAAGATAAATGTTTTTGTATTTTATGTTTCAAAGATACAGATTTTAAGTTTGTTCTGATTTTGACAGGTATCAGTTTGTGGGATGTAGAGAAGAGCAAACTGAGAGAAAGAGCACAGGTTGAAAAATAGCTCCCAATCCCCTGCTGATCTGCCTATATTTAATTGTATTGCTTTATTTAACGTCAAAGGCACCCATTTACCAAATTAACCAATTAACTTTGATAGCATGAGACCTGGACCATTGACAGTTGCCATGATACAATGACCCAGTTACTAGATGGATTATTTGTTAGAACAAGTGACTCTGTAGCTTAAAGCTGTTAAGTACAGATTTGGAAAAATGTACTTATTTAACCACTTGCCGACCACCTCCTGTACATTTACTTCGGCAGAATGGCACGGACAGGCACATCAATGCATGTCAGTTTTCTGTTTTTGTCTGTTTTTGGACTTTTGAATCTATGGATTAACTTTGGATTTATTTTAATTTTGGAATTTTGAAAATAAATCGTTTATACAGAGTGCGGCAGTCCAGGGATCTTTTCTTTCCCATGCATTAGCGCAGAGCCAGCACCTGTTCCAGTATCAGAGCGGGAGCATTCCTTGGAGCTTCACAGCTTGGAGCGGTACACACCTTTCAGTGTCCGCCATAATGTCGCAGTCACGAAAAAAATCACTGATCGCCGCCATTACTAGTAAAAAAAAAAAAAATTATAAAAATGCCATAAAACGATCCCATATTTTGTAAATGCTATAACTTTTGCGCAAGCCAACCAATAAACACTGATTGCGATTTTTTTTACCCAAAATATGTTTTTTTATATATTTTTTGGGGAAATTTATTATAGCAAAAAGTAAAAAATATTGATTTTTTTTTCAAAATTGTCACTCTATTTTTGTTTATAGCGCAAAAAATAAAAACCGCAGAGGTGATCAAATACCACCAAAAGAAAGCTCTATTTGTGGGAAATTTTGTTTGGGAGCCACGTCACACGACCGCGCAATTGTCAGTTAAAGCGACGCAGTGCCAAATCGCAAAAAATGGCCTGGTCTTTAAACTTAAGTGGCTTAAGTGGTTAAATGTCATCCTAGACAAGTATCCTTTCATATTGGGGCAAGGCAAACAAAAAAACAATTGGACCTACTTTTGTAATTGTTTTTTTTTGCTAATAGTATTTTTTAACCTCCTATGTATGAGTTAAAAAAGATATAGAAACATGAGCCTGGCTGAACTGTCAGCACTAGGGATGAGCTTCGAGTTCGAGTCGAACTCATGTTCGACTCGAACATCGGCTGTTTGACCGCTTCTCGGCCTTTTGGCTAAGATCAAGTGTAGTATCTGTTCTTATCAGTTGCTAGAGGATGCGCTGAAGCACCTCCTATATGGAGAGGGTGGATGCAAATCCAATGGCGTCATTGCACCTGGAAGGATGGTTTCGGTAGGGGCCACGCCGTGCTGCCCGACAGTATACTGGGGGCCGGTAGTGGTTGAGTCTGAGCCGTCTGGAAGGGTGCTCCTGGTGAGGATGGAATGCTGCATTTGGTCTGGTCTTTTTGCCGAGTCTTATTCTGGCCTTCTGGCTGGATGGTGTAAGTGCTGTCCTTGTTGGCGATCCGGTTGGAGGAGCTGGCTAATCCCTGTTTCTGAGCGGGGTGCGGCCATGCAAATCCGCTGGGTTGATGGGAGTCTGGAAGGGCTAGTATCGGTGGAGGCTGTATGCAGGGGCAGCTCTCCCTGAGAAAACCTTGAAGGGCTCTCTATCAGCGGGACAGAGGGCTGCACTGACCAGTCGGGGGGTCGGATAGGAGCCGAAAAGCCCATGGTGCATGTGCCCTTGGAGTGGCAGTCCAAGGGTGCCAGACGATCACATGTGAGTGAGGGTCACATTGATATATGGCACCGCGGTCACTGCACCATGTCACACCTTTTTAGCATCTGCCTCCTGGGCCGGGCCTTTTGGCTAGGACCGGAGGAATTTTTTATTCCTGGCCGGAGGGCCTGGCCATTGTATAGCACAATGGCCACTTTTCACTCTCCCACCTTCCTTCTCCCCACTTTCTTTTTATTTATCCCCGTGTGTGTCATTTTTTTGTTTGGTGTCCCACGTTTGTCACAGTGTGTTTAGTAGGGTGTAGGTCCTCGGGCCTGCCCTGAACGACTTGGGAGTAGGCGGACATGGTCTTCTGGCCTGGTTCGCCTGCTCTCATGGGGTCTCTCTTCGGGGGAGCCCTACCTAGTACTTGGGTGGGTCTGTTTCGGCAGACCCTCCAGAGAAAGGGGTCCGTCTGGTTTCGGCCAGTCGGACCACGTGATGTACCTCAGTCCCCGTCAGGAGCCTTACGCCCCGGGGGATCAGGGTAAGGTCCTTCCTAGTGGAGGACTAGTGTTACACCCGTTGCACGTTTTGTGTTTCACTCTTTATGTGTGTGCACTTTTTTTGGCACCGGGTGGAGTTTTTGGGTGTGTTTCACACGCCATGGGCTTTTCAAAAAAAAATAAAAATAAAAATCGGCTGTTCGACCGTTCGTCAAATTTCAAACATTATGGGTGGCGCATCACGGCCCATAATTCACTGCGGCATCGCAGTGCATTGCTGGCTGATGATTGGCCAAGCATGCACTATGACCCGCATGCTTTGGCCAATCACAGCGCAATAAGAATGGAGAGCCATAATTGGTCAAAGCCAGGGTGGCTTTGGCCAATTATGTCTCAGGGGGTTTAGTACACGCCCCACACTATATAAGGCCGCCTGTGTGGCGGCCTTGTGTAGTGTGTTGCGGCAGCGGTGAAAGAAAGAAAGAGAGAGAGATATAGTGCCATTTCATATGAGTTAGATAGAGCAGGCAGTTATCTGCAGTTACAGTGTGTAGAGGATATTTATGCATCCCAGGTGTTGTGTGTATATATATATATATATATATATATATATACACTGTATTCAATCTAGCTAGATCCGTTCCTGTTATTCTCTTCCTCATATACTGACAGGCAGGCAGGTGATTGTGGTAGGTGCAGTATTTTCAGTTAGTGTACTGTGTCCTTTGCACAGTGTGCACCTAAAGCTACCTGAAGACAATTGCTGGTGTTCTCATACTAATACCACAGGCAGGGAGCTGCAAGTATTTTCAGTTAGTGTACTGTGTCCTTTGAACAGTGTGCACCTAAAGCTACCTGAATACAATTGCTGGTGTTCTCATACTAATACTACAGGCAGGGAGCTGCAAGTATTTGCAGTTAGTGTACTGTGTCCTTTACACAGTGTGCACCTAAAGCTACCTGAGTACAATTGCTGGTGTTCTCATACTAATACCACAGGCAGGGAGCTGAAAGTATTTTCAGTTAGTTTACTGTGTCCTTTGCACAGTGTTCACCTAAAGCTACCTGAATACAATTGCTGGTGTTCTCATACTAATACCACAGGCAGGGAGCTGCAGTATTTTCAGTTAGTGTACTGTGTCCTTTGCACAGTGTGCACCTAAAGCTACCTGAATACAATTGCTGGTGTTCTCATACTAATACCACAGGAAGGGAGCTGCAAGTATTTTCAGTTAGTGTACTGTGTCATTTGCACAGTGTGCACCTAAAGCTACCTGAATACAATTGCTGGTGTTCTCATACTAATACCACAGGCAGGGAGCTGCAAGTATTTTCAGTTAGTGTACTGTGTCCTTTGCACAGTGTGCACCTAAATCTACCTGAAGACAATTGCTGGTGTTCTCATACTAATACCACAGGCAGGGAGCTGCAGTATTTTCAGTTAGTGTACTGTGTCCTCTGCACACTGTGCAACTAAAGATAACTAAAGACAATTGATGGTGTTCTCTTACTAATAATACTACAGGCAGGCAGTTGATTCTGCTAGGATGCAGTATAATCAGTATATATATATATATATATGCATCCCAGCTTTGTGCAGCTACATCTCACTGCAGGCCATTAGTATGTCTGGAAGGACAATAAGGAGAGGCAGACAGTCACAAGCCAATAAAAGAGGGAAAGCAGGATCTGTGTCTAGAGGCAACAGTGCTGGTCGTGGACACAGTGCATCCTTATCAGCACGTGGCCGTGGGACACCCTTGTCCTTTTTTTTTTCGGCAGCTGGCCGTGTTGAGCCGCAACATGCCGAAGACTTGGTAGAGTCCTCATCCTCCTCATCCTCTCTCACCCAGGCTCAGGGTACTTTGTCTGGCAGCTGTCAAATCGGCCTCTTTCCTCGGCTCAATGGCATCAGTCACTCCTTCCCTAGCCCCACCATGTCCTCCTGAGGAGTCCCCCAAACTGTTTGACCACAGTGTTGGGTACATGCTGCAGGAGGATGCGCAGCGTTTTGAAGGCTCTGATGATGGTACTCAGCTAGAAAAAGGCAGTAACGTGAGCGCAGAGAGAGGGGGTGCCCAAGAAGGACAGCAATCTGGCAGTCATGTTCCCCCAGCTGCAGCATACTGCCAGGATTGCTACAGTGATGAGGAGGGAGGGGATGATGAGGTCACGGACTCTACGTGGGTGCCTGATAGAAGAGAGGAGGAGGAGGAGAAAGAGGAGGAGGAGGAGGCACATCTCCAACGAGGCAGGATGCCCTCCAGGAGCCAGCTTAAAGGCAGCACACCGACAGTATCACACCGCAGAGCTCCACATGTGCAGGGCTCTGCTTACTCTGCGCGTTATTCCAAAAGTTTTTTGGTATGGGCCTTTTTTGAGACAAGTGCATCAGATTGCAGCGCTGCTGTTTGCAACATATGTCTCAGGCGTATCTCGCGTGGCCAAAACATCACCCGCTTGGGCACCACATGCTTGATCAGACATATGTCGACCTGTCATGCAGTCTGTTGGCAAGCATACTTAAAAGATCCACACCAAAGAAAAAAGCGGACATCTCCTTGCTCCTCATCAGCTAGGATCTCCAACCCCACTATACCTTCAGTCCTCTCTGAAACCTGCACTGAGAGGAATGAAGGTGTAGAATTAGGCGTGTCACAGTCACAGCCAAGTACTTGCGGGCAATCTCCTTTCGGTACACCAACGTCAGATTGTACCAGGCAAATTTCCCTTCCCCAGCTGTTGCACCGCCGAAAGAAGTTTGCTCCCAGCCATCCACATGCCCAGCGGTTGAATGCTAGCTTGGCTGAATTGCTAGCACTTCAACTGCTGCCTTTTCAGTTGGTAGACTTTGCCCCCTTCCGTGAGTTTGTGGAATGTGCGGTTCCTCAGTAACAGGTTCCCAAACGCCACTTTTTCTCATGGAAGGTGATTCCGGCTCTCTACTGCCATGTGGAAGGCAATGTCTTGGCCTCGCTGGACAGGGCGATCAGTGGTAAGGTGCATATTACCGCTGACTCATGGTCCAGCAGGCATTGACAGGGACGTTACCTATCTTTCACGGCGCATTGGGTGACTCTGCTGGCAGCTGGGAAGGGTGCAGGGCAAGGTGCAGTAGTGTTGGAGGTTGTTCCACCACCATGCCTCCAAAATGCTACTACTGGTGATTCTGACACACCTCTCTCCTCCACCCCCTCCTCTTCTTCTTCCTACATGGCCTCTTACTGTGCTTTGTCCTCGGAAGCAGCGGTGCTCCGTAGGCATTCTAGGGGCTACGCAAGTACGCAGGCAAAAAGATGCCATGCGGTGCTTGGGGACAGGAGCACTGGGGCAGAGATTCTGTCAGCTTTGCAGGGGCAGGCTCAGAGGTGGTTGACGCCACGCCAGCTTAAGCCAGGAATGGTGGTTTGCGACAATGGCACCAACCTCCTTTCCGCCCTCCGACAGGCACAACTGACCCATGGGCCCTGTTTGGCTCAAGTCCTTAACTTGGTGGTGCAGCGGTTCTTGGGCAGGTACCCGGGCTTACACGAAGTCCTGAGGCAGGCCAGGAAACTCTGTGTGCATTTCCGCCGGTCATATAATGCCAGTGCTCGCCTGGCTGACCTCCAAAAGGAATACAACCTGCCCAAGAACCGCCTAACCTGTGACATGCCCACCAGGTGGAACTCAACGTTTGCCATGCTGCAGTGGCTGCACACGCAGCAGAGGGCCATCAATGAGTATCTGTGCCAATATGGCACCAGGACAAGGTCAGGGGAGCTTGTTTTTTTTTGCCACGTCAGTAGGTCATGATCAGGGATGCATACACTGTCCTGGCACCATTTGAGGAGGCCACGAGGATGGTGAGCAGTGACAGTGCATGCATCAGTGACACTGTCCCTCTTGTCCACCTGTTGGAGAGCACGCTGTGTGGAATCATGGACAGGGCACTTGAGGCAGAACAGAGGGAGGAAGAGGAAGACTTTTTTACCTCTCAAGGCCCCCTTTATCCAGACAGTGTTCCTGCTGGCCCGCCTATCACACAGGAAGAGGAGGAGGAGGATTGTGTCAACATGTAGGTGGAGCCTAGCAGCAGTTTTCAAGGGATCATTTACAGTCCCAAGAAACCCATGGACTTGAACGTGGCTGGGAGGAGGTGGCTGCGGATCATGTCGTCCTGAGTGACCCAGAGGACTCCGGACCGAATGCCTCAGCAAACCTACGCTGATCCTGCAAAGCCTGCGTAAGGATCCTCGTATTCGTGTGATCAAGGAGAGGGATCATTATTGGCTGGCAACCCTCCTTGATCCACGTTACAAGGGTAAGGTTGCGGACCTTATCTTGCCGTTGCAGAGGGAGCAGAGGATGATGGATGAAACATCTTCGGGAGGCCTTGCAGAAAGGTCTGTGTAATGCGTTCCCAGAGACCGGGACGTTACAAAATTCTGGTCCTGGACAACGTGTTGCTGAGGCTTCAGTCAGTCAAAGAAGGAGCGGTGGAGAAGGTGGCAATGGTTGCTGGAACCGATCATACCTTGGGGCTGCGGACTAAAAAATTGTCTGAACAGTACACTGACCGATGAGTTCAGACAATTTTTTAGTCCGCAGCCCCAAGGTATGATCGGTTCCAGCAACCATTGCCAGCATCTGGTTTACATGGTGCAGGAATACCTAGGGGCAAGATCAGACTTGGACACCTTTCCCACTGAAAATCCTCTGGGTTACTGGGTCTTGAGGATGGATCACTGGCCAGAGCTTGCACAGTATGCAATTGAGCTACTGGCCTGTCCTGCATCCAGCGTTCTTTCGGAACGCACATTCAGTGCTGCTGGAGGCTTTGTAACCAATCACAGGGTGCGCCTGTCCACCGAATCGGTCGATCGGCTGACCTTCATAAAAATGAATCAGTCTTGGATCACCAGCTACCAAGCACCTGATGCTGATGTAACTGAATATTTTTTTTTTGAATGGGAGATCCCTTCAAGACTGCCTATGCTGATTGACTATCCTGTTATGCTGCGTGACTATCCTCTTCCTTCTCAAGGTTCATGCTTATGGCTTGTAAGAACATTTTTGGTTCTGGGCACTGCCACCAGTGGCTAAGGCCCAATTTTCAGCCCCTGTTTAACAGGGGCGTGTAATTAAAATTTTTGATGCAATACTTTGCAGCAGGGCTCATTCCTGCGCTCCAACTATAGTATCTGTGAGGGGTTGCAGTGCTGTGGCACCAGTGCCTAAGGCCCAATTTTTCTGCCCCTGTTCAACAGGGGCGTGTAATTACAATTTTTGATGCAATATTTTGCAACAGGGCTTATTCCTGCGCTCCAACTATAGTATCTGTGAGGGGTTTCAGTGCTGTGGCACCAGTGCCTAAGGCCCAATTTGTCTGCCCCTGTTAAACAGGGGCATGTAATTACAATTCTTGATCTAATATTTCACAGCAGGGCCCGTTTCAGGGCCCACCAAGAGTAACTGTGAGCACTTACAGTGTTGTGGCACCAGCACCACCACCACCACCACCACCACCAAAGGCCCAATTGTTCTGCCACTGTTCAACAATGGCATGTAATTACAATTCTTGATATAATAGTTCATAGCAGGGCATTCCAGCACCCACCAAGAGTAACTGTGAGGGCTTACAGTGTTGTGGCAACACCAACACCTAAGGCCCAAATTTCTGCAGATTACATAGGTCAGGCCCCTACTTTCAAACATCCAACTTACAAACAATACTTTATCACCAATCCTTGTTTCCCTAAAACCCCCAAACTTTCAAAATCCAATTGTCATTGGGACAGAAAGTGAGGTCACATCTTCTGGACAGGTGCACAGACAGAAAAACAAAAGTTACAGGGGTGATAACCCTTCCCTATGTTTTCCAAAAAGCTTAAAAATAGAGTTTTTGGCTGGAGCTACACTTTAAAAATGTAGCAATTTAAAATTACAAACAGATTCTACTTAAGAACAAACCTACAGTCCCTGTCTTGTTTGCACTGCCAGTATACTGCTGTTCAGAGTATATAGGGCCTGGGGGCCCCACGCCTTTCCTTTTTTTTTGGGGTGTAGGGTTCCCCTAAATATACATACAAGACCCAAATGGGCTGGGGGAGGGGTACCCATGCCGATTTTATCAATGATTTTCATCCATATTGCCGGGACCACACATTACATTAAAGCCGCAAGCAGTTTTAAATGACTTTTTTTCCTTTAGAAATGTCATTTTGTGCCAGGACAGTTCTAAACACGGGAAACATGTGCCACTTCACAGGAATACTATAGACACCCCCCAGGTACGATATTTAAAGGAATATTTCACTTTTTTTTTCACTTTAAGCATCATTAAAATCACTGCTTCCCGAAAAAACGTCAGTTTTTAAAACTTTTTTTTGCATTGATACATGTCCCCTGGGGCAGGACCCGGATCCCCAAACCCTTTTTAGGACAATAACTTGCATATTAGCCATTAAAATTAGCACTTTTGTTTCCAAACCTTCGAGTCCCATAGACTTTAACGGGGTTCGATAGTTTGTGCAAACTTTCGGTCCGTTCGCAGGTTCTGGGGCGAACCGAACCAGGGGGTGTTCGGCTCATCCCTAGTCAGCACCACATCCCTAATGTAATAGCAAAGATCAAAATATAGAAAGGTGAGACTTTATAGGTGCTGAAAGACCTCCTCTCAGAATAAATGCTGATACATATATAAAGATAAAAAAAGATTGTATTACAAAATAGGACATAAATAGGACATAAATAGGACATAAATAGACAAAGTAGGGGATATTATCCCATTAAAAACATGAATTTTCTTCACACATTATCCTCCAACTAGAATACCCCTGAAGATAGAGATTAGAATAGGAAAGGATAGCTCATTCTGACATGTTTCGCCTGGTCGGCTTCTTCAAGGGTTCAGGGGGTGCATGGTTAGAAAGAGATCAGTGTGAAAACAGATTATCTCAGGAGTATCCAAGAGGTGCACATATATTCCCCTCCAACACAGCCAAATAAGCGAATGGTGTACAGATACAGATGGGCAGATGGGAGACAGATAGGAGACAGATAGGAGGCTCACATGGAGGCACATATCCACGGCCCTTTGGAGACTGCAGGGACATAGCACTAACTGTCATATTTGCTGAAGATTCATGACTGAGAGTGTTTGACCACCTGTCTGGGCATTAGCCCTAAGCACTTTCTGTGGAAACACTTGCCTCCATCCATTCCCTGTATCTAGGGTTGGTCTCGCAGTCCAGGGGGGGGGGGGGCTCTCTGAGCCATCTGTCCATCCATATCTGTAAACCATCAGCTTATCTGGCTGTGTTGAAGGGGAATATATGGGCACCCCTTGGATACTCCTAAGATAATCAGTTTTTACACTGAACTCTTTCTAACCACCAAAACTAAGATGTAACCTTTTAAAATGTAATAACTTTACTAAAAAGATAGACTTACGAAGAGGGAGGTTTACTAGGGATCCTACAGTCTCTGAGTCTCTTTGCTTTAGATCGCCTCCCCAAAGCCATGTGATATCAGCGCTCTATGCTTCAATGTTTGGGGAGCGGTACGCCGCTTTACGTACTGACCGCGCTTTTTGGGAATCTGCACTGGAAATAGAATGCCAGTTGGGGTCGAATACATCTTTACATTCATAAGGGCTCCCTAAATGTGGCCACGCAGGAAAATGACTACAAACTCAAAACTAGGTGGTGCAAAACGCCAAATATCCTGCATAAATTTGTACCGTTGGTATCTGATTGTTGCTGGAGATGTGGACTGGAGAAGGGCACATTTCTCCATATCTGGTGGAAGTGCTCCCTGATTCAGCCGTATTGGCATAAGGTCCATTACACAACAACTTTATCCACTTCACTCCAGCTGGAGTTCACACCGCACAATATTTATACCATTACTCACAAATTCCCAGAAAACGCTACTACAAGTTGATAGCTATGCACATGATTACCCTTTGTGTACAGGTTCATTGGAGGTCTACCTCTCCTCTTTCAATGAAGGAGTGTATCTCTCGTATCAACCACATAGCAGTTATGGAGGAGCTGATCTATACCACCCTTGACAAAATATCCAAATACTCAGCCATATAGGCAGCTTGGAATACATATCGAGAATCTCAGTCATACGAAGAGCTAATACAACATAGCAGGTGAGATGTTCCGTGCGACGGGGATTCAGTTGCAACTGAACTTCGTGATCATCGTTCACTTGCCACAAGATAAGTACTTACAGTCTTACATGATATGGACAGAGAGGGTAGTTGGAGGTGGTCCCACCCCTTCTCCTTTCTTTATCTTTTGGACTCTTCCTTCTCCTCCTACCCTTGCTAGCGTAGCAGTTGTGGAAGGGAATAGTGGGATTTGAGACAAAATGTGTTAACTGTTTTTTTCTCCCACACCCTTCCGGATATATAAAATTACCTAATCAGTGGTGCTCCTATTTACCTTGTTCTTATAAGCTAGGCATTTCATGGTTATTCTCTACAACAAATTCACATTGGTAGAATATTATTGAGAATAGCTTATCACGTGTTTCAGGTGCAGGATAACTCCCTCTGATCTTAATAACTATATAGGCTTAAGGTGGAGTTGTTACTGTGTACTTTGTTTTGTTCTGTATTTGTATATATCATTTACTGTAATTTTGCATGAAAACCTTTAATAAAATCTTTATGAAACAAACAAAAAAAGATAGACGTAAAAACATTCTTATTGAACAAGAAAGTTTCAAACTTTTAAGATGCTTTTAGCTTAGCCATTTCACTACCTGTAGTGCATATTTAACTTCCGCTTATTACTGCTCTCACCTACTGAGAAAAAGAGGCTAATAATTTCTTACACTATGGGTATTAAAGTGTGTTAAAAGGTCATTTCGGTGTGTGTCATTATTTGCTGACTCTAAAGATGCATTACTTCCATGCAGAAAGCTTACCAATCTTGGACGGAAGAGATAAGCATTTTATTCTATGGACAGTTACTTTTTTTAATGTCCTGAAGTGATGATACAGTATTTTTGTTGTAGATACAGACATGGATTAAATCAATTCATTCTTACATTGGGACAATGTAATGACCGCTCTACTTTTTAGAAAACACGGTGGTTAATGGAGGTCATTTAATCTTTCATGTACTTTTGACAAGTTATTTTGAAAAACACATGCATAGAAAGGTAGATTAATTAAAACAAATTTTGCCATGTGTGTGAAAATAAACCTGAGGTTGATTTACTAGTACCATCATTTTATATATGCCATGTAAGCCAGTGTTAGCTGTCTAGATAAAAATGGTTAAAGGTTAAAGAGACAATTAACTTGGTGAATTATCTTTGGGTCAAATGTATTTTTTTAACCTATAAAAAGTAAATACACCTATGTTAAATGATTCATAGATCATTATAGATTATTTTAGATGTTTGCCTTCAGACTCAGATATCAGACATATGCACGGGGCAAGCAGAGAGAGGCGGGGGTCAGGTCTCTCCTCTGCCTCTTTCAGTTGATGTTGACATGTAAAGTGAAACCTTAGCAAATCTAGTAAAACATGTAAAAAGTCAGACTATAGGGGAAGGGAGCACATGCATGGCATGGCACAGAACAGCAGTTGCAGTCTTTAGCTTTGCTGTTTAGAGGGACTGTTTCCCTGCTTTAGAGGGACCAGCCATCAAAATTAGCAGTGGTCCTTCCATTATCCCCCCCAAGATCTGAGTGTGCATGTCAACATCAAAGAAGGGTTGCAGCGGCGCTATACATGTTCATTTGCTTTCGTCCGAATGCATTTTCGTCCGAATTTCGGGGATTTTCACGTTCATTTTAACGAAAGCGCAGAATCCAAAATCTGAAAGATCCGACATAAAAAATGCTTTATTTTCGTTTCGTTGCAACAACAGTTCGATATAGTTAGAAGATTCAACATGACGGTGACAATAGTGATCTGTGTCTATCGAACCTGCGGTTGAATGTGCCTAACCTAACTCTATTAGTCCAAGATTATTCGACATAGAGAGAAAAGATTAGACATTATAGAGAAATTAAGATTCAACAAAGCAGCTAAAAACATACGATCGCTGTGAGAGGACATTTATGATCAAATGCTCCGCCCATAGGCTATAGAAAAATTCTAATGTTGGTTGACTAGAAATAATAATTAATAAATATAATTATTACTAGTCATACAACATTAGAATTCTACTATAGCTTGTGGGAGGAGCATTCAACCGGAAATGTATGATTGCGGCGTCGTACAGTTTAGCTGCTTCGTCGAATCTTCTTAGAACATTCGACAGACACCATAAGTCTTCAATGACAGATTCAACCTTAATTAATTCGGATTTTCAGACGAATGCATTTTTTAACAAAACAAAATAAATAAAATCGAATTTCGAAAGTAGCTAAATAATTTTATTTTTCAGACGAAAACGAAATTCTGAAGTGAAATATTTCAGTGTGCACATGTCTAAGCGGTGCTCAGAAGTCCCTTACATTATACCACCTACAAGCCTGAGAAAAGTACAGCATACCTCACGATGGCAAACCTTTTATGCCAGAGACTTCTGCCTCACATCTCTACCTTCTGATTTACAAGACAGTGAGTACTCCTCTCAACTCAAAAAAAAAAAAGGAACTGGAATCTAGCATTGAGACTATGTATAACAAGTTGGCAGATAAATTCTAATCTGAATTACAGAAAACAACCCATACAGTGTGACATTTTCTAAAACTGGTGCACACAGAATCTGGTGCAGCTGTGCATAGTAATTTCAGCTTGTTGTAATACGCTTTGTAAAAAGCTTAGGTTACTATGAACAGCTGTACCAGATTCTGTGTGCACTAGTTTTAGTAAATCCCCCAAACTGTCAAGATCTGGTTATACTAGGAAATTGCATAGATAAGCTGGAAACAAAACATGATTAACTCAACCTTGCCTATAGTGCACTCGGTAGGGATCTTGAGAGTCTGGCAGCTGCTTTCAACCACTTACAATCACAAGCAGAAGATTTACACAATTGAAACAGGTGAAACAATCTTAGAATCTGTGGCTTTCCTGAAACTATCATGGATTTGTTTCCAACTGTGTTAGGTGTGTGTTTAAACCCCTCCTGCCAGAGCAAGATCCCAGAGGATTCGCTTGTGACCCAGTTCTTCAGTCCAAACCTTCACCTGACAAGCTTCCTAGGTGCATTCTTATTGTCATCTTATTGACATCTTATTGTCAAGCTGGGCTTTATGGAGGCTGAAGCCATGCCCAGATCACCCTCAACCCCTTGTACTACACCTACACTATATGGAATATACCTTCTTCAAGGAGAGAAAGAAGACGAATCCAGAAGCAGAAACCAGAATAGTCTGGCTGAAAAAAGACAGCCAGTTCAACCAATAGAAGGGAAAAAAATATATGCAATCCAATCAATATACACAATCCTATACCCACAGTTGATCCAAAGGAAGGCAAAACACCCCCAGTAAAGCATGAGGCAATTGGATTTTCCTTGGATCAACTTTACCTATAAATTTTAGTATCCAGTTATATTATGTGTATCTAGGAAAGAATCCTGGCAAATATACAATCTATTGAGCTGGCCAGAACCAGCTCTTGAGGGAGACTATTCCACATTTCCACGGCTCTTATTGTGAAGAATCCTTTCCATATGTTCATATTTTCATGTTTGGAGGTTAAATCTCTTCTCCTCCAGACGTAAAGAGTGCCCCCTTGTCCTCTGTGATGACCTTAAAGTGAATAGCTCAACACCAAGTTCACTATATGGACCACTTATGTATTAATACATGTTGATCATATCCCCCCTTAATCTCCTCTTCTCAAGAGAGAATAAACTTCAGTTCAGCTAATCATTCCCCATAGCTGAGCTCCTCCATGCCTCTTATCAGTTTGGTTGCCCTTCTCTGCACTTTCTCTAGTTCCTGAATATCCTTTTTGCAAACTGGTGCCCAAAACTGAACTGCATAATCCAGATATGGGCTGATTAATGATTTGTTCAGGGGCAAAATGATATCTCTCTCTCTGGAGTCCATACCTATTTTAATACAAGAAATTATTTTACTTGCTTTGGAAACCTGGAAACCGCAGCTTGGCATTGCATGCTATTATAGGCTATATATTATATATTATAAGCTTATAATCTTCCAGAACACCAAGATCCTTCTCCACCATTGATTTCACCTGCTTTTCTTCCCCTAACATGTATGTTGCATGCATGTTTTTAGCCCCCAAGTGCATAACTTTACATTTATCAACATTAAACCTCATTTGCCACATAGTTGCCCAATTAAACAGTGCATTGAGGTCAGCTTGTAAGTTGGAGACATCCTGTAAGGACATAATTCCACCGCATAGCTTGGTGTCATCTGCAAAAACTGAAAAAGTACTTTTAACACTAGACTCTATATAATTTATAAATATGTTAAAAAGTAAGGGTCCCTACACTGAACCTTGGGGTACACCGCTAATAACCTTAGACCATTCAGAGTATGTATCATTAACCACTACTCCCTGAATATGGTCTTTTAGACAGTTTTCTATCCATCACAAAAGCTCGAAACTGTCCCCGCGAACTATTCAAACTAGTGGCTCAGACCATGAATCCCACTTGCCTGGAGTCGTCAGCAAACGAAACACAGGAATTCTGCAACGAACTTTAAAAAAATTTCATTGACAAAATCGACAACATTCGGAAAACAATTCAGGAGAAACAATCCAACAACCCCACTCGGCCAAAGGAAGAAAAAAAACATAGTAATAATCTGCAATCAAAGAAATTTACCCTGGTCCCAATTACAATCGACACCACCAAAAACATCATCAGAAGCCTCCAAGATAGCACATCACCGAACGACATCATTCCGGCAAAACTACTGAAAGAATGTACCGACATCTTGGCACCCCCCATAACACACTTCATAAATCAATCGTTCAAAGAAGGTATTGTGCCGATTTCCCTCAAGCAAGGAATAATCAAACCCCTCCTAAAGAAACCTAACCTCGACCCAAAAGACCCAAACTTTAGAAGACCGGTAACAAGCCTGAACACCATCTCCAAGATCATCGAGAAAGTAGTAACACAACAGCTACAACTCCATCTGGATACCCACAAACTCCTGGACCCACTACAATCGGGGTTCCGCCCAGGCCACGGGACGGAAACGGCACTTCTTAAAATATGGAACGACGCACTCGAAGCAGCAGATGACGAAGAATCGTTTCTCCTGGTGCTGCTGGACCTCAGTGCAGCCTTTGGCACAGTAGATCACAAAATTCTGCTCACGCGCCTCACAGAAGTAGAAGGAGTTGCAGATACGGACATACCATGGTTCGCATCCTTCCTAGAAAATCGTTCACAGACAGTGAAACTGAGAGCCTTCACTTCGGAAGCAGGTACAAATACATGCGGAGTCCCTCAAGGATCACCCCTGTCACCGGTACTCTTCAATATCTACCTCCGGCCACTCCTCAAAATCATCAGCGAACAGGACCTATGCTATCACTCCTATGCAGATGACACGCAACTTTACCTTTGCATCAACAACAAAAAAGATCAACATTACAGACTGAAAAAAATGCCTTACATTGATCGACAATTGGATGACAGAAAGCTCCCTCAAGCTTAATGGATCCAAAACAGAACTGCTCATTTTCAACGCTAATCGAAAGAAAAACTGTAGGACCACATGGACACCACCCACCATCCTTGGACAAAACATCACCCCAAGCACCAAAGCTAAATCCTTGGAGTCATCTTTGACTCAGACATGAATGTGGAAGCACAAATAGGATCAGTAGTCATCGGAACTCACCATCTTCTCCGCCTGCTACGAAGACTTATCCCCTTCATCCCGGAAAAAGACAGAGCAGTAGTAGTCGGAACCATCATCAATTCCCGGCTGGACTACGCTAACTTGCTTTACCTAGGACTACCTAAATACCAGATTTCACGTCTACAAGTCATCCAAAACACAGCGGCCAGACTTGTAATGGGAAAAAGACCCTGGGAATCAATCGCACCATCCCTGTGAAGCCTCCATTGGCTAGCCGTAAAGGATCAGGTCACATTCAAGACCCTCTGCCTCACTCACAAATGCGCACAAGTAACCGCACCTCAATACTTATGCGAGAAAAAAAACACTACACCACTACTCGTGACCTCCGATCAACCAACCAAAACCTACTCCACATCCCCAAGGCTCGCTACAAAGCTAAGGGAGAATGAAGGTTTGCTGTCCAAGGACCGAGGCTATGGAATGCACTACCCACGAACATCCGCATGGAAGAAAACCATCGGGCTTTCAGGAAAAAACTGAAGACCCACCTGTTCTGAAGGATCTCAACGACACTGGATGCAAGCGCCTTGAGGCGATTTAGTTCGCATTTGCAGCGCTATACAAGTTACTCACTCACTCACTCATTTACAAACTGATTTTTTCAAGCCTGTAGCAGTTACCTTACACATTGACACATTAATGTCAAATGCTTTTGCAAAATCAAAGTATGCTACTTTACTGTATATCCGCAGCCACTGCCTTGTCTTACCTCCTCATAAAAAGAAAAGATTTGTTTGACAACTTCTGTCTTTCATAAATAAATGCTGTCTGTTGCTTAAGATATTTTTTTTTCTAGAAAAAACTCATCTATGTGGTCTTTTATTAACCAGTTCCCGCCCGGTGCATCGTACAATGCATCGTACAAGGACCGCCCTTGTTCTGGGAAAACGTCATATGACAACCTTTTATTCTTGCCATGCATACGCGCCCCCGGGGGGCATGAGGTGCGGAAATCGGTGGTGAGCTGTGTTGCTTTGACACAGTGCATCACAGATCAGGCTAAAGAGCCAATGATATCGGATATTTACCATGTGATCAGCTGTGTCCAATCACAACTGTAAGAGCTATTGACCACAAGGTAGCAACAAGCATGTATACGTTTCTCAGTATAATAAGAAACATTTGAGACTGGAGAATATAAAAGACAGTTAGGTGACGTTAAATTTACAAGTTCTCCAGCAACAGTCGATGAGATATTTTTGATTTTCCACAGAATAGGGGTCACCTTGTTACCTAGCCCAAAAAATTGCATCAAAGACCTGGGGAAATTGCATGCTCTAAAACAAAGATCTGCTCCCACTGTCATTGGACACAACGGGAGCCAATCAGCGGGTCCGGCAGCCACCAGGACCCGCTGATCATTCCCAGGAGAGGCAGAACGGCAGTCTATGAGGGAGGAAGATGGAGATCTTGTGTTTCTGCTAAGTAGAAATATGGATCTCTATCTTCCTCCAGTCACAGCGTTCCCCCCACAGTTAGAAAGAACTTCCTAGGAGAACACTTAACCCTTTGATCACCCCTGATGTTAACCCCTTCCCTGCCAATGTCATTAGTACAGTTACAGTGCATATTATTTAGCACTGATCACTGTATTAGTGTCAAAAAGTGTCAAAAGTGTCAGTTACGTGTCCGATATGTCTGCCGCCATGTCACAGTCCTGCTAAAAATCGCTGATACTTGTCATTACTAGTAAAGAAAATAATAAATAAAAATCCCATAAAAATATCCCCTAGTTTGTAGACACTATAACTTTTGCGCAAACCAATTAATATACGCTTATTGGGATTTCTTTTACTAAAAATATGTAGCAGAATACATATTGGCCTAAACTGATGAAGAAATGTGACTTTTTAAAAGAAAATCATTGTATATGTTTTATAGCAAAAAATAAAAAATATTGTTTTTTTTTTCAAAATTATCAGAGGTACAGCATTGTGGGTCATTTCGGTAGTTTCTGTTGTCATTAAGTTTTAAAAAGTGTAAACATAGTTGATTGATAATAAATGGCTTCAGCCAAACTCTAACTATGAGTGAAAGAAAGGTTTTTGTGTTATCATTCATATTCTCTGAAAAATGGCCAAGAAATCATAAATTCTGCCAGGGTGTGTAAATGTATGAGCACAACTGTAAGTGGAAATCATCTAACATACCCTTTATCCAAATTTTGGATTATATCAACTCTATTGTGTTGATGGAAAATAATTTTCATACTATAAATGACCCTATGCCCTGTTTTTTTTCTGAAAAATGGGATATATGGAGTTCTAAATGTTCCCTGTAAACAACACTGAGCACTTTATGACTTATTGTATCCTCTCCTTTTGATTAACTCATCAATATACATTTAGATTAACAATTTTATTGTATGACATTATGTGATGCTTTATCTGGTATTGTTTCATAACCTTTCCCATTGTTGGTTACTTTCTGTATTTTGGAAGTGTTGTCGGATGTATTGCATTATGTGAGACTTTTAATAAACAGTTTGTATACAATAAAAGTCAGACAACACTACTTACATGCTGAAATAGCCTAATATATAATCTGATGTTGTCACCCCCTATCTCCGCTCATTGATTTAACGAAAAAATAGAAGCAGTGTACTGAAATCATCTCTGTGGTCCCCCTTCTTGCAACTATGCTACATGCCTTACCTTACAACATATATATATATATTTTTTGCAGATCTTAGGTTTATTTGCAGTGGAAACAGCAGATACTGCTACAAAATAACTGTATAAGGTGTTTATTCGGTCTTGGTAAGTAACCCGCAGGATGTCAAGCTTCCATGGACTCCGCTTCTTACAAGCCAAGCTTGGTCCTTCTCCAGTGTCTTCTCTTGGAGTTATACATGATCTTATTGCCAGTTTTCATTCTGATCCACTGTGGGATTGGTCTATTCTGTTTCTGCTTCTTGGCGAGAAACTTCTTAATTCTGAAGGTCTTGTGGGACGACATCCTGAGGCAGGCAGTCCCTGTCACCACAATGGCAGCTAAGAAAGAGCCTTACAACATATTTTAACTTAGTCTTGTTTTTAGCTTCAACTCAAGCTGCTATTGTCAGTCCACTCAAAGAGCTTCTGGGTGATAATGCGGTCTCATGGTTTGAACTACAAAACTTTTCATGCAGAGATATGGCAATCATACAGCAGATTTGTGGACATTGCTTGACCACCTAATTGACAGTTAGCATTCCAGGCTTGCAGCCAAGATAGTGCACAGAAACAGCAGTTCACTTTGAAAGGGATGTTGAAAAAGGGAGGATGGTAATGATGCACCATATCCCCAATAATTAGCACAAAAGAAAAAATTAAAGAAACATGGGATTTTACTTTACAAAAAAAGACATTACAAAAACTAGAAGTTTAATTCGTACCAAGCAGGACATAGAAATTGGTTAAAAATCAATAAAATCAAGGTCCAACAAATATATATATATATATATATATATATATATATATATATATATATATATATATATATATATATATATATATATATATATACATATATACATATATATAAAACCAAACATAGTGTCACAAATTTTTGAAAAGTGTCAAAGCATTTTGGAAACAACTTTACAAAGGATGTTATACTTTGCAAGGGAATTTTCCCCAGAGCTTAGTGAATGTAATGACAATTCACATTGCAAAAAATCAAAAAAATCATACTTATGTGCAAGAAAAATGAAAAAGTATGCGTTTTTGCTTGCACATGATTGGATGATGGAAGTCAACAGAACCTCACCCCATTCAGTAAACTGTAAAAAAATTCACGTGCAAAGTGCAACTGTGCTTATAAAGTGAACAGTATTTTTAGTAAATCAACCCCAATGACTATACCCAATGATCCAGCCTTGAAACCACAGAGAAGGTACATCAAAACTAAAGTGGGGTTAGCTAGAAACGCTCAGTCTGTTCTTTACAATTAACTTAAAGAGTGTGTTACTAAGCCACTTAGATAGCAGTACTTTTTTGGCAAAGTGGCCTGGAGCCTCATAGAAACGGCTGGAAAAAACTCAAGCAGGTAGACTTTGCTTACCCCTTGCATTCTAAGGTTTTTTGCCTTTATTTTTTTCTGTAGCATTAAAATACAGCAGAAGAAAAGATTACTATTTAGTATGAGGTGCCAGCATAGACCTCCATAATGCATAATTGATATTATTAGCAGCACCTAACATCCCTAACATTAGCATTGATCACACAAAAGGGTAAAGACTGTGTCCATGTGCATGCCTCACTGTGTCCTTGCCTCACTGTGTCCATGCCTCACTGTGCCCATGCCTCACTGTGCCCATGCCTCACTGTGTCCATGACTAGACTGACGTTTAACATGGGAGTCTATGGAAGGGGTGCCCGACTTTGAAAAATTAGTGCTCCCCGGCTGTAGGTCCCCCAGACAAAACATTTTGCACACTTATCGAAGAGAAATGGGGCTACATGAGTGCCAAGTTTCGGGTCCAGGGGACCTACGACTGTCCGATACCGGGTCCCCAAATTCACCGGAGAAATTACCGTTTAACATGGGAGTCTATGGAAGGGGTGACTGGCTTTGAAAAATCGGCCGTAGGTCCCCTGGACAACAAACTTTGCACACTTGTAGAGGAAGAGTGAGGCTACATGTGTCCCAAAGTCCGGGAGATCAGGCACAAAAAGGTGACTCGAGTATAAGCCGAGGGGGGCATTTTCAGCACAAAAAAATGTGCTGAAAAACTTGGCTTATACTCGAATATATATGGTATGCATTTCCTTTGTTAGTTTAGCTATATGCCTAGAGTTCAGCTTTAAATACCACATTTTCACATTTTAAAATAATCAATGATCACATTTTACAGGTAAGTGCTATAAATGGCCATGTCAATGTCATAGTCTGTGAATATAAAATATGCTCAAATTTACTTGCTACCTAATGCAAGGTTGAAAACATTTGTTCAAAAATATTTTATTTCTCAAAAATGGCAAAGCAGTAAAGCCAACATGATAATAAATATGAAGAGCAAGTTTAGTGGCACATTTTAAGAATAAACTAGAGAACTTCGAAAGGTGCCGGAAATAAATTCTCTTTTTGTTACTCTAACCATTAACATGTGCAGATAAAGAATTATGGCACCTGACACCAGATAAGAACAGCTTGACCAATTTAACTTGCCCTTTTCCTGCCTGATTTATAACAAAGTATAATCTTTATAAATTCAGATTAACATTATATCTTTTCAAACAATTCCCTTATTATCTTAGAGAGCTACTGTTTTGTGACTATTGTAGAAAGCTATCAGAGTTTCTCTAAATTAATACTTTCTGCCATCGCTCAGCTAAAGGTCATGGCCCCCTGTGCTAGAGCTTCACTATTTCTAAAATACCCTTTACATTTCTACTTTTTTTCTACTCTGCATTTTGTCACAACAGGTTTCTTTTCTCCATTAATATCAATAGACATCAAGATCAGTTAGCCTCATTTAAAAGAAGAAAAGAAAAACTTTGGCAGGTGAAAGCGAATGTGTTAGTTAAACAAAAACGCTTTATTAATATATGACAAGTTTAAAATTAGGAAAGAAGCATAGGGGGAGATTTAATAATACTGGTGCACTGTGCATGGTAGCCAACCAGCATACTGTAGCTGCTGACTTTTAATATTTGGACACTTACCTGTCCTGGAATCCAGCGATGTTGGCATCCCAGCCGATATTTCCATCGGCTGTTGGGTGCTGCCGCCTCCATTTCCGGTAGGGGAGCCCGGCTGTGAAGCGTCCCTACTGCGCATGCGTGAAGCGTTCTGCGCTCTCTTACTGGCCTAGCAGCAGGGGAATGAGGAGGAAGGAGGGGGCCGAAATTCTGGCGTACCTCGCCACGGTACTTGCTCAAAAACAGGTACCCGCTACCCCCGAAAGGTGCCAAATGTGGCACCGGAGGGGGGGAAATCAGATAAGCGGAAGTTCCACTAGTGGGTGGAACGCCGCTTTAGCTTCAACTTGTTCAATTAAGCTTTGACAAAAAAAACTGGTAGCTGATTGGTTTCTTCACAAAGCTGCACCAGATTTTGCACTCTCCACTTTTAATAAATCTCCCCATTGTAACATAACCTCTCCTTTCTTTTTGTTATTATACCTTTATGAAAATTAAATGTGACCCTTTAAAGCTGAACTACAGGCAAATATTTATAAGCAGTTACCAATACATATGTGAGTCCAGTTTTATCTACTAAAGCATTTTTTATCTTTGTTCACCCATTCCAGAGCTTAAAGTGATATAAAATTATATCTTTATTTACCATAAATAATCCACACACATCCACTTTTTAATGGCCCTGTAATTTACTTTTCACTGAATTGTTTCTTACCATATTTTTCTGCTTCTTTGTAATGTCGCCACTCCTTTTTCCCTTTCATTAGTTTGAAATGAGCAGTGCATAGTGCGCTAGTTGCGGTCATGTGTATAACTCTATGCACACTATTAATCCCATAGTCCCTTTTCCATCTCGGTAGCAAACAGGAGAGTGTGCTTATGTTCCTACATATAGTGGGGCTGTGGAGAACAAATGTAGCCACCCTCTAACAGGAAGTCAGATCACAGCAGCAAAAATAAGGCATTTTGCGGAGGCTGAGAACACTAGAAGGTGCTTTATTGAAATACAAATACATACTTAAATAGTTTTTTTTTTTTAACCACTTGCCGCCCGCCCTATAACAGATTGACGGCGGCAAAGTGGTTTCAAAATCCTGACTGGACGTCATATGACGTCCTCAGGATTTTGAGCCGCTGCGCACCCGGGGGGGCGCGCATCGCGGCGATGGTTGCTGCGGGATGTCAGTCTGACACCCCGCAACACCGATCTAGGTAAAGAGTCTCCGACGGAGACTCTTTACCTTGTGATCAGCCATGTCCAATCACGGCTGATCACGATGTAAACAGGAAAAGCCGGTCATCGGCTTTTCCTCACTCGCGTCTGTCAGACGCGAGTAGAGGAGAGCCGATCGGCTGCTCCTCTGACAGGGGGGGTTTGTGCTGATCCATTATCAGCGCAGCCCCCCCGAGGATGCCCACTGGACCACCAGGGATGCCACTAGACCACCAGGGAAGCCCACCTATAGGTATTGCACACTAGACCACCAGGGATGCTAATTATATACTAAATGGATGCCAATCAGTGCCCACAATGGATGCCAATCAGTGCCCACAATGGGCACCACTGATTGGCAGGCATTATTGTTTGACACTGATTGGCATCCATTAGTACAGTATAGTGCCACCTATTAGTGGCCATCCATGCCACCTATTAGTGCCCATCCATGCCCATCCGTGCCACCTATCAGTGCCCATCCATGCCACATATCAGTGCTCATCCATGCCGCCTATCCGTGCCGCCTATCTGTGCCCACCCGTGCCGCCTATCTGTGGCCACCCGTGCCGCCTATCTGTGCCCACCTGTGCCGCCTATCTGTGCCCACTCGTGCCGTGCCACCTATCTGTGCCCACCTGTGCCGCCTATCTGTGCCCACTCATGCCGCCTATCTGTGCCCACCCGTGCCGCCTATCTGTGCCCACCCGTGCCGCCGATCGTTGCCCATCCGTGCTGCCGATCGTTGCCCATCCGTGCCACCTCATCAGTGCCCATCCGTGCCGCCTTATCCATGCCCGTCAGTGCAGCCCCATCAGTGCCCATCAGTGAAGGAGAAAACTAACTTATTTACAAAGTTTTGTAACTGAAACAAAAAACTTTTCAAACTTTTCGGCCTTTTTTTTATTTTTTAGCAGAAAATAAAAATCGCAGAGGTGATCAAATACCACCAAAAGAAAGCTCTATTTGTGGGAACAAAATGATAAAAATTTAGTTTGGGTACAGTGTAGCATGACCGCGCAATTGTCATTTAAAGTGCAACAGCGCAGAAAGCTGAAAATTGGTCTGGGCAGGAAGGTGTATAAGTGCCCAGTATGGAAGTGGTTAACTAACGTTTAGTTAACCACTAAATGTACCTTTTAAACTGCTGTTGCAGTTTAGTATTAAAGTAAAACTATGAACTTGAATTAAAAGAAAAAAAAAAAAAACAGCTGAAATCCTGCCCACCACCTTTATCTTGTTTCCAGATTCAAACAAAGAGGCAGAATGTCCAGCATTCAAGAAACTTAGGAAACTTTCACACTGGTGAAATCTTTCACTGTATGAGCTTCCACTTGTAACCAGGCAAAAAAATGCATATCATTGCAAGCTCTGTGTGTATCCAAAGGCCATAGTCTTTAGTGGAGGCACTGCATTGATCAGAATATTATTATCTGTCCCTTTTGCTATCGGTTCTGAATCATTTCTATTACCCTTTCTTAGTGTTCATCCAGTAGCCCTCCTGGATATTTTCACCTTTTGCTCCTTTCCTCTCCATGTGGCAATTGTTGCTGTCACCTAATTTTCTGCAGGAGGAGTTTTCACCTGGGTGTATGCCTTGACCCAAGCCACCATTTGTAAGTGTATTTGTTATGTTTTCACTTATTAAAAGAGGTTTTACCTGCTCTATCCTGTGCTCTTCCTTTATTCACTCTGCAAATACAAACATGTATTTACATACATACACCTTTTGAACATTTCTACACACATATCATTGTATTCTGTGTTGAAAGAAAATAGAACTCTGTGCATCCAGGGGTATATTAGATTCTCTGAACATTTCTAAGGCTCCGTTTATATCTGTGTGCCAGGGGAATGCATGAAAGATAGCCCCTATTATATTTGCACTGTGATGCCACTCATTTTTAATAGCACTCCAACACACCTTGCTTAGGCAAATGCATTTTTGTGCACCGGAATGCATGGTAACTTTGTTACCGTGCATTCTGGTGCAGTGCAATTAAAAGAAAAGGTGCAAGCACTTTTCTCCCAAACATAGTGTTGTTGCGCATTAAAATGTGCATTAATGTGCTCACAATGGGGCCTAAGTGCAAGCAAATGCATGCAAACACACACAAATGAACATAAATGTGTGTAAATGCATTCAAACATAAGCACATTTAAGTGAAGGAGAACTTTTTCTGGGAAGCAATAAGTTTGTTCATACCTCCCAGATTATTGTCCCTGCATTTAAATAAACCAAATACAGAAGGCTGGTGTGAATGTAGCCAGATACAGCTTCTCACAGAATAAAAAGAAAATACATAAAACACAAAATAAAAGTTAGCCTGCCCAACACTATCTGCACATTTGAGTCGTTCTACTAACAAGTTAGTGTCCAGCTCTAGAAAACATATACCTGTTCTGTTCATAATAATCATTGTTATATTTTGTATATATATATACATATATACTTTAGAGTTATATGTTCTGTCTAACTAAATCTGTTTATAGTTTCAGAACCATAGACAGCTCAGCAAGACATCTCTTTTGTTCTCTCTCCATCCTTTTCATACATACTGTATCATTACAGAACATTAGAATATACTGTATAATGTCTTGGGCTCCATGAAGTGGACAGAATGAAATATAATACGTTCTACGTTTGTCCATAAAAATTTTATATTATTATGTAACTGGAATTACAGGTCTATTCTACTAAATATTGTGTGTTTCTGAAGCATGTTCCCCTTATTGTAAGAGATTGTCATATTTATTTACCTTGATAGGCATTGGCATAGCTCCTAATTTATTTATTTTTTTAATTCTTTTTATTGAGTTTTGCAAAGGTATATCATACAAACATTGGACGTGCCAACCAGACACCATCCACATAAGGCCAACATGGCCCACTATTGACTTACTAACATAGACCTACTAACTAGCCCCCAGCCCCCAGCCCCTCCCCCCACCCTCGACTCACAGCTCATTAATGAAAGGATCTTCCAGTTTTCCATCAAGTATCAGAGAGGAATGCTAGCTCATGGATATACTTGCTAATGTCTGCAAGGGAAACAATCCCTGGTTCAGGTATTTCGTAGTGCAAGAATCACCGGACCTATGACGGCAAAAAATAAAAATAAAAATGTACTATTTATAAAACAGCTCCTGCTTCTTAGTATGTCCCATAGTCTTTCAGGACTAACACTTTATCCAAAATACACTCTATCTCGCTATCCTACTGTAGTACTGGACTTATACCATGTCTGCCAAACCCTGTCAAATTTTTTTCATACATCCCCTAGATTCATATGTAGCTTTGTAATACGGCAACATAGAGTTTACCAGACCCTTCCAGAAAGTGACGCTCGGTGCTCCTGGCTTTTTCCACTTTAACAGTATAGCCTTCCTCCCGTAAAACAGTAAGATGTTCAACATAGTCTGCATAGCACGTGATGGCACCACATCATCTACAAGACCCAGCAGGCAGACCCTTACAGTCATCGGTATCGGTACCGCCAATAGGTCTGATATGCAAGAGTTGACATCCGACCAGAATCTCTGCACAAGAAGGCAATGCCAGAAAATGTGGTCAGCGTCTGCCGGCGAATGAGAGCACCTCCAACACTCAGCTGAAGCTGTGAAAAGATCTTGGCCAACCTAGCCGGGGTATAATAACTCCTGTGCAAGAAGTCCATAGGTCATCCCAATCCTCCCCCTGCACATCAGGGACCTCCGCCTCCCACCTTTCCCTGCACCGAGTTATCGCTATAGGAGTTGTTTTGAAAAATTCCTTATAAGTTACCGATAGAGGTTTGGCCAAGTCCTCACTTGATAGCAACGTTTCAAGGGCCGAGGGCAGAGACTCTACTTTCTCCTCCCGAAACTGTACCTGGAATGCATGTCGAATCTGCAAGAACCTAAACAGGTATGAATTAGCAAGATCGTGCCTTGATTGCAATTGGGGAAAGGACAACAGTTCACCATAATATGTAATATCCCTCAGCATCTTTACCCCCCTAACTGCCCAAATCATTGGATCCGGCAAGTTGTAAAACTGTGGTAAAGCTGGATTCATCCATAGACAAGCCGATGGTGAAACCCCCCCCGTTGCTGGGGCATGCTAGCTTCACCGCCGCCTCCCACGCCTTAATTGTGGCCTTCATTGTTAGCGTCAAGGGCAAGTCAGACTTGAGGCCCCTAAACAATGCAAATCTGAGGCTTTCGTAGGACCCTAGCTGGGCTGCCTCTAACACCGTAGCCGCATCCCCATCCTCCGCCAGCAGCCACCTACGAGCGAAGACCATCTGGCCCACCAGATAGTACTTCCGCCAGTCCGGCAGTGCCAATCTCCCTTGATCCCCAGGTTCCTGCAGAACTTTAGTGTCTATTCTTGGGGGTTTAGGTGCCCAGAGAAAAGACGAGATGATACTGTCTATTTTTTTTTAAAATGACTTTGGGACCCATACAGGCGCATATCTTAGGAAATAAAGGATTACGGGGAGAAACTTAATTTTAAGCAGGCTGATCCTACCCATCAAGGACAGTAGGAGTTTAGTCCATGACTGGACCCTCTGCATTAGCAATGTGAGCAATGGTAGTACGTTAAGGGGCATGTAGTCCTGTACATTTGCTGTGAGCCTAACACCTAGATATTTGAGGGATGTGACCCACTGTAACGGTAAGTTCGGATCGGCCTTATCTGTGGCATCGGAGTCTGCATAGCTCCTCATTTGACCATCATACTAGATTATGTATTACATCAATATAAAAGTTTTAATGTAAATACAGCAAAAAGATAACAATAAGGAAATATCTATAATGTATAATTCAGCCATACATATTTCTGGATTACCTGCCTGCATACTGCAGAGAGCTAGCAATGCTAGTTTGTGGTTCAGTTACTGGACTGGAGGTGGAAAGGTGGCATCAGAAGTTGTAATAGGTGTGGCAGCAGCCTGGCTATGCAATGTGGCATGGGTATGTAATTTGCTGATCAGAATTACCGTATATACTCGAGTATAAGCCAAGTTTTTCAGCCCTTTTTTTAGGGCTGAAAGTATACCCCTCGGCTTATACTCGAGTCAGTACCTGAAAATCTTGTTATTCCGCGGCCGGCGTCCATTGTTTAAATCTCGCGGCTTTCTTCTGGTCCCTTCCGCAATAGGCGTTTCCAGCAAACACTGTGTTGAGTGTTGCGCCTATCATGGATGTTCTCTTGTCCGACGTCCGTGATTGGCGGAACACTGAACACAGTGCCTGCTGGGAAACGGAGTCCGAGAATGAGAGCATCTCTGTGATAGGCGCAACACTCAACACAGTGTTTGCTAGAAACGCCTATCACGGAAGGGACCAGAAGAAAGCCGCGAGATTTAAACAATGGACGCCGGCCGCAGAATAAGAAGATTTTCAGGTACACTGACTGACTCGGGCACAGGGAGGCTGCAATGGACACAGTAAGGGAGCACAGTGAGGTGGCAATGGGCACAGTGAGGTGGCACAGTGAGATGGCAATGGGCACAGTAAGGTTGGGCAATTGGCACAGTGAGGTGGCAATGGGCACCTCCCCCCCCCTAGGCTTATACTCGAGTCAATACGTTTTCCCAGTTTTTTGTGGTAAAAGTAGGTACATCGGCTTATACTCGGGTCGGCTTATACTCGAGTATATACGGTACATAATTTTGAAATATACCGGTAAGTGCATATTACATATACAGTATTTCATTTAAGGAGCAAGACAACATTCTTTATAAATTCTTCCTACACTCAATGCTATTACAGTGTATGCAATGGAAATAATTTTGACATTTTGTCAGCTTTGGAAAATCATTACTGGCAACAGACTAAAATGGAAAAAAAAAACCTTTAAGTACAATTCAACTATAAAATGTCATGCATTGCTAGTGTTATACATTATATCAATTCTAGATTAAGCTGGAATTTTACTTTTGGTCTATGAGACAGAAAATAATTATAAAGTGGTGTTTTAAAGAAAACTGTTTTACTTTAAGAATTATAGTTAATCATGTACAAATTATTCTGCAAAGTAATATACAGTCTAAAGAATGTCTTTTTACAATATTTCCCTTAGTCAAAATTACATTGTATAAAAATTAAATTAAGGTTGAAAAATGTTCTTAATCTTTATTAAACTGACAAAAATAATATAACAAACCAAAATTAATGACATGTTTTTTTAAAATACTAATTATTAATATTTTACCAGTTGGAAGAAGAACTCTTAGATAAAAAAAGAGGGATTATGTTAACAGTATTAAAATATTCTGCTAGCAGCAAAAATGTACCATATGTCACACTGATGTATTATAGTTAAGTCAGTGGTAAAACTACCAGGGCCTCAGCAGTCGCACTTGCATCTGGGCCCTGGCATTCTGCCACTATCGGGGCCCCCAGTGGGGTTGCTAGTCCCACGGCTCTGAGCGGAGAGCGTATCTCTCATACAGCTCAGAGCCGACAGTTCTCTCTGCTTCCCACTTCGTTCTCCCTCCCTCCTCTCGCCCACGGGATGACAAAGTGGATCTGTTCCTTCTCCCCCTCCCCTCTCCTGTGTGTGCTTTGCGGGAAGTCAAGTGTGAAGCTAACAAGCTCACACCTCCTGTGGTACACATAGCCCCTCCTGATGCAACGGGAAACCTGCGTTACATCAGAGGTGGGCGGGGTCACCCGCACGTCACTGGGAAAGCCCGGGTTTCCCCTTGCGTCAGAGGGGGATGGGGTCAAGTGACGTGTGGCCCTGTCCTCAGCTACATAAGACCTGTCAGGCTGCCGCAACGTCATTCCCGGGGTGTCTCCAGTGGAGACAGGACGGTGTGCTGTTCCTCGCTGGACATCATCTTTTTTTTTTTTTTTTATTTGATAAAGGACTTATCCCAACTGTGTCTGTGTGTTTTTTTTTTTTTTTACACTTTCTTTGTGAAATGGTAGGGGTACAATACCAATTCACATAGGGGGGCGGAATCTGGGGGTCCCCTTTGTTAAAGGGGTCATCTAGATTCCGATAAGCCGCCCCGCCCGCAGACCCCCACAACCACCAGGCAAGGGTTGTGGGGATGAGGCCCTTGTCCCCATCAACGTGGGGACATGGTGCTTTGGGGTCCAGGCATGTGGCCTGGTACGGTTCAGGGGGGGTGCGCTCTCTCGTCCCACCCTCTTTTCCTGCGGCCTGCCAGGTTGCGTGCTCGGATAAGGGTCTGGTATGGATATTTTGGGGGAACCCCACGTTTTTTTTTTTATTTGGCGCAGGGTTCCCCTTAATATCCATACCAGACCTGAAGGGCTTGGTAATTGAATTTGGGGGGACCCCCACGCATTTTTTTTTATCAATGACTTTCAATGACTTTTCTCTGTATTGCCGGGAGCCGAGAATTCATTGCCCCTGGAAGACGTGACCTATCACGAAACTAGTAGGGCGGAACGAGCGGCGCGCTGACATCACCTTCCTGTACTGATCGTGTCTCCTAGATGGACAGGTCTGCCTGATTGCGTCCGGCCGGCGCAGCAGGCTTAAGGCATTTCTGTCACTGCAATTCTGTAAGTGTAATATATTTATTTTTAAAACATTAAAGCTAAGAGATTTTACACTATCGGAAGCATTTTTTGTTTTTTATACTTCATCCACAACACTTGGCATCCATCATCATGAAGTATGCGGTTTAATGGAGCGGTGGGTCCTAGGAGTCATATAGCCCAGCTGTGTTCCTACTCTAACGCCTCCCTGGGTCCCCTGTAATAAGGGACCACGGGGCTTCGGCAAGCAGATTCTTTTGGCTTATTGGTGGTGGATGTCACTTATTTGGTTGTAATTTCCATTGCTGAAGAGCGTGGACTTTTCATCACTGAAGGATTCTTGCACGGGTGGACTTATATCAACCAATCACTATTGTGGATAATCTAAGGAATATTCACTTTATCATTGGATCACCGTGGACATTTATGAATAATCTTTTTTCACTTTATAGACTGTGTTAATTTATGTTATTTTGTTACTCAATTTTTGCATCAAAGTTTTATGCACTGTGAATATGATAATTATTTATTGCTTTCACATGGTTTAGCAGGACTTTATTATTTCTTATAATTCATTACAGCCGCGAGTACTTTTAAATTACTTTTTTTCCTTCAGAAATTACATTTTGTGCAGGGTCAGTTCTAAGCACGGGAAACAAGCACTACTTTACATGCATACTATACACACCCCCAGGTACACTTTAAGCATTATTAAATCACTGCTCCCAAAAAAACATCAGTTTTAAAAATAAGAAAATTGCATTGATACATGACCCCTGTGGCAGGACCCGGGTCCCCAAACACTTTTTATGACAATAACTTGCATATAAGCCTTTAAAATTCGGATGTTCGAACAAATTTATTGCCTGTTCGCATGTTCTGATGCGAACTGAACTGGGGGGTGTTCGGCCCATCCCTAATAGGCAGCACTGATACGCAGGACTGATAGGTGGCATTGATGAGCAATGATCTGTGGCACTGATGGAGATTGATGAGCATTGATAGGCAGCATTGATGTGCAATGATCTGTGGCACTGATGGAGATTGATGAGCATTGATAGGCAGCATGGATGAGCACTGATAAGTGGCATTGATAGGCAGCATGGATGAGCAATGATAGGTGTCACTGATGAGCAATGATAGGTGTCACTGATAGGCAGCACTTATGGGCATTAATGAGCACTGATAGGCAGCACTCATAGGCTGCACTGATGGGCACTGATAGGCGGCATTGATGGGCACTGATAGGCGGCACTGATGGGCAGTATTGATGGGCACTGATAGGTGGCACTGACAGGCATTGCACACTGACAGGTGGCGCTGATAGGCATCATTGATGAGCACTGATAGGTGGCACTGATGGGCACTAATAGGTGGCATTGATAAGCTCTGATAGGGGGCACCGATATGCATCATTGATGATAGGCAGCACTCATAGGCTGCACTGATGGGCACTGATAGGCAGCATTGATGGGCACTGATAGGTGGCACTGATAGGCATTGGGCACTGATAGGTGGCAATGATAGGCAGCATTGATGAGCACTCATAGGCTGCACTGATGGTCACTGCTAGGCAGCATTGATGGACACTGATAGGTGCCACTGATAGGCATTAAGCACTGATAGGTGGCACTGATAGGTGCTGATAGGCAGCATTGATGAACACTGGTAGGCATAATTGATGGACGCTGATATACGGCACTGATGGGCATTGAACACTGAGAAACAGCTCTGATAGGTGGCACTGATGGATGCTAATAGGCGGCACTGATAGGCGGAATTTATGGGCACTGATAGGCAGTATTGAGCACTGATAGGCAGCACTGAAATGTAGCACTCATAGGCAGTATTGATTAGACATGTGCACACTGAAATATTTTGTTTCGGAATTTCGTTTTCGTCCGAAAAATTTATTTGTTTAGTTACTCCCGAAATTTGTTTTTATTTATTTTGTTTTTCGTTAGAAATTGCATTCGTTTGAAAATCTGAATTAATTAAGGTCAAATCTGTCATTGAGGGCTTATGGTGTCTGTCGAATGTTAAAAGAAGATTCGACGGAGCAGCGAAACTGTACGACACCGCAATCGTACATTTCCGGTCTAATGTTCCGCCTACAAGCTAGCTATAGTAGAATTCTAATGTTGTATGACTAGTAATAATTATATTATTATTATATCAACCAACATTAGAATTTTTCTATAGCCTATGAGCGGATGCATTTGACCGGAAATGTACGATTGCAGCGTCGTACAGTTTAGCTGCTCCGTTGAATCTTCTTAGAACTTTCGACAGACACCATAAGCCTTCAATGACAGATTCAACGTTTGTATGTTTTTTGATGCTTTGTCGAATCTTCGTCGTTCATGTTGAATTGTCAAGTTAGTTCTAGCTATTTTACTGCTGCTCCTCTTTGGTTACAATCAGCCAATAACATTTATCATCATCATTATTTTTATTTTACTTCCCCCACCCAATTCCAAAAGCGATCTTTTCTCTCTATGTCAAATATTTTCTCTCTATAATGTTGAATCTTTTCTCTCTATGTAGAATAATCTTGGACTAATAGAGTTAAGATTAGGCACATTCGACCACAGGTTCGATAGACACAGATTGTTATTGTCAGCGTCATGTTGAATCTCCTATCTATATCGAACTGTTGTTGCAACGAAAACGAAAATAAAGCATTTGTTTATGTCGGATCTTTCGGTTTTCGGATTCGGATTCTGCACTTTCGTTTTCGTTTGTTAAAACGATAACGAAAATGCCTGAAATTCGGACGAAAATGCATTTGGACGAAAACGAATGCACATGTCTAGTATTGATGAGCACTGAAAGGCAGCACTGGTGGGAACTGATAGGTGGTACTGGTAGGCAGCATTTATGAGCAATGATAGACGGCATTGAAATGCAGCACAATTTACTGACATTCTTGGCAGTTAACGCCTCTCCTTTCCTTACACAGACACAGCGTGGGAGGAAAGGGCTGCCAATAACCAACAAGTCTTTTTACATGTGATCAGCTAATCACATGGTAAAGGGCAGCCGTGATTGCGCTGGATGCACTTCCCAGGGAGCATACATGAGGTAGAGTTCTGGGAGGATATCCATGGACACCCTCCCAAAATTGAAAGCCCGGGGGTCGGATGGAAGGGGGGGTTCTAGTTACGCCCCTGATTAAGTCATTACAAGATGGCAGAGTACGACTGGAACACACAAGTCAAATCCTTCTCCAGTGGAATAAGCACATCATTACAAAAATTGTTAATCGTGCATAACCTTTCCTATAACTGCTAATCTCAAATAGTGTTTGTTTTCCTATCATCCCAAGACATCTAAAATTCCAAGAGAGTGATACCAAATTGAAAAAGTATTTTTTCAGTGACCAAAAAATAGAAATGTAATTTACATCTCAATGTAGTGGAGGCATGGAATAGATCAGCTTAATCCAGTGTTTCTTAAATCCAGTCCTCAAGGCGCCCCAACAGGTCATGTTTTCAAAACGGCTGTGGTAATTACTAAGGCAGTGAAAGTGATCAAATCACCTGTGCAAAATATTGGAAAGCCTGAAAACCCCTGTTGGGGTGCCACTGGAGTTGAGAAACAGCGGCTTAACCAAGCAGTGGACAGTGAATACAAGTATAATTTCCATGCATGGTAAGAAGACATTGTTCAGTAATCATATAGTATACATTTTATTAATTTCTTTAACCACTTCAGTCCCGGAAGATTTTACCCCCTTCCTGACTTTTTACAATTTGGCACTGCGTCGCTTTAACTGACAATTGCGTGGTCATGCAATGCTGTACCAAACTAAATTGCGTTTTTTTACCCACAAATAGAGATTTCTTTTGGTGGTATTTGATCACCTCTGCGGTTTTTATTGTTTGCGCTATAAACAAAACAAGATCGACAATTTAAAAAATATATATATGCTTTACTTTTTGCTATAATAAATATCCCCAATTTAAAAAACAAAAACAAATTTCTTCATCAGTTTAGGCCAATATATATTCTTCTACTTATTGTTTTTTTGTAAAAAAAAATTGCACTAAGCGTATATTCATTGGTTTGCACAAAAGGTATAACGTCTACAAACTATGAGAAAGATGTATGGCATTTTTATGGCATTTTTATTATTTATATATTTTTTACTAGTAATGACAGTGATCTGTGATTTTTAGAGATACTGCGATGACATTGCGACAGACAGATCAGACACTTTTATCCATTGACATTTATACAGCAACCAGTGCTATAAATATGCACTGATTACTGTGTAAATGTCACCGGAAGGGAAGGGGTTAACACTAGGGGGTTTACACACACAAATCCCCCTGCTGGCTCTTGTGCATGCGATTACGTTTGGCTGGCGGCGATTAAGCCCGCCGGCCACGCGCATCTGGTCCTCCGCCATGCAGCGCGTGCGCCCTCTGGTGGCTCTTAAGGGGAAGGACATACCCATACAGGGTTTTGCCCAGGAGAGCCATTGTGCCACAGTATAAGTACGTGAGTTGGACAGGAACCGGTTAAAAGCCTAAAATTGGTCATAAAACTCATGTTCCAAAACATATGACAAAAAACAAAAAAATACATCTATACAATTACCATGTAGATAATCAAAACCGAATATAACCTGCACACTGCCAAAAAGCTCTAATTATTCATAAATAAATTGGCTTACTGTGGACTAACTATTAGCAGAGTGCAAGTACCACTTTTCTACTGCCATACATGAAAACATTCGTTTTTGAAATGGTTATTGTAAAAAATATCACTTTAAAGGGACTGTTTTACTAAAGGAAGTTCAATTTACATGGGAATCTGCTGACTTTCATTATCCAATCAGGTGCAAGCAAAAACACATTTTTTTCATTTTTTCTTGCAAATGCTTGGTTATTCCTTAAAAAAGTGAATTATTATTACATTCACTACTAAACTAAGGGGAAATTGCCTTGCAAATTAAAAATTCCCCTGCAAAGTGAACAGCCTTTTTGCCTTTACCATACCACCCCCATAGTATCCACATAAATTATGTTCCTGTATTTAGAAATCCTGTAATCCAGGAAAGTTTTTTATTGTTAGCACAGAGTCAATAAAACGCAATACACATGGTCCACTTGTCTTTGAAGGTAATAACCAGATAATTTTGTTCAGCTGTAATGTGAACTGTGGTGTGCCACATAAAAACAATTGGGACACCTAGCATTCCCTAATGCAACAAATGCCCTTCCAAATTGTGTTATTAGTAAACCAATAGCAACATAGTATAACATCATCATACACATTCACTAAGTTTTGGGCCACTGAGAGCTACAACAAAAAAGATATAATTCTCACAAAACTTTCCACTCACATACCACACAAAAAATGTAGAGTAAATAGGAAATGTTGCTTTCTTTTAACTTCATTGCCAGCCAAAATTGGGCCCCTTTCACACTGGTGTGCTTTTGCCGTGCTTTTCCAGGGCGATAAAAGCACATACAAATATTCCCCATTAAATCCTATGTAACTGTTCTCACTGCAGGTTCTGACCAGCCATATCACAGAAAAATATTCTATGAGTCTATGGAATAATAAATAAAATAACAAAACATAGAGAATAGTATTGGTGATACAAACAGGTAGAAAATGTGTATTTTGCAAGCAAAATCCTGTTAAAATAATTTTACCTAAACACAATTGGGTATTAAAAGTGAATATAGATGCACAAAATGTACCACGTGCTATGTGAAAATTGTCTACTTTTTTTAGTAAATGAATCCAATTCATATAAAAAGCTGTTTGACCAAGATTATATTGTATTATTTTTAATGTATCCTAACAAAACTATATACCGTATCTGTTATATATGCTGAATATTGTTTAAAGCTGAACTACTGGAATGAGACAAACTACACCCTTGAAATAGGGGCCACCTGGTGCATGGGGCTGAAGAGTGTATAAGTGGTTAGCACTTCTGCCTAGAATCAGTTTGAATCCCAACCATGGTACTACCTGCCTGGAGTTTGCATGTTCTTCATGTGCTTGCATTGGTTTCCTCCATAATAAAATAATACATGGATAAGGTCTACCTTATTCCTCACTCCAGTACTGTTCTCAAGCCTGAGCTGTGAGTGATCCTTCAGTGTTACCATGTGCAGTACATGGTTATTAACTAAATTAGCATTTAACCCTTGCAGTGTGTGTGTGTGTAGGCTTTGTCAAATTTCTGGAGTTCAGCTTTAAACCTTCATAATATTGCCTGTTGTTGAAAAACAGAGTACTGCAGAACTGAAAAAAACCTTGTTATGTTTGCTGTCTTTGTAATAGTTAAGACACACCTAGAGCCTTTCATATGAAATGCTGTTAAATCTCTGCTCTGTCACAACAGACCCCCTGACATTTCACCTTTGAGACAGAGGAAGCAATTGAGGACACCAAAGCCATTTCGGAATCTGGATTATTCATTTATTATGGCTGATCGGTTCAAGGGGTGCCAGTTGGACTGGAGCTACGGGCGGCATATCCATGCCAATCGGATAGTCCTTTGCAGACCAGGGAAGGACAATGTTACTTATTTTATCACAACCCTGGACAAGAAAGGAAAACCTCTGACTTTGCCGGATCCCAGGTTTTACCTGTGAGTACTTCAAGAACCATTTTTGTCTCCAATTACATTTTTTCTTCGCTGAAGAAAGGAAAAAAAAAAGACACTTTCAATTAAGAGAAGAAATTTTTGTGTTGCCTTCTAATTTTTTTATGCTAACTGGACTTTGGGAAGTTAGACAGTTAGGAACAGGGTTGCTGAGGACGTCGGGATCAAGACGTCAACTGTTACAGCCTCTGTTTAAATAACTCTTTTGTGTGTTGCCTCTGACACTAGGTGGCAGTGGTCGATAGACTAGGGAAGGATTTCTCTACACTTAGCACTTAGGCTTTAAAAAGTAAAGAAGGAAAGTTCCACCTCTGACGGAGGTGTAGCTCTGCTTCACTAGAAACATTTTAGGATGGTTACAGTTATTCTGCTGTATATATCTGTGTCCTGTTTTTCTCTTTTAGGTAACCAGAACTTCTTTCAAGACCTCCGGAGAATGGGGAGGGTTAGATAGGTAGTGATGGGTGGTAGTGTGTAATGTATATTGTGCTCTTATCTTATGGAAATTTTATGTCATAAGTCATATCTTGTCTCTTTCCTTTCTCCCCTTCCAAGTTTTTTTTTGGTTCAGGTACCAAACCCTCAGGCCTGAGGTGTTGTTTTTTTTCTCCCAGACTGGGGACAGTGACTTTATGTAGAAGGGGGAGTATGTAGCACCCTGCTCCCAATGACTGGGGCGATATGTTCAATTTAGAGGGTATCTGAGTCAATAGTTAGGCTCAGATGTACATAATTAATGTTAAATTAGCCTCTGTTTCGGCTATGGCTGTGTCAGACAGACTTCCCACTGTTTGCCTGTAGGTGGCGTTGCCACTCCAGGCCAATGTGGAAGACTGACAGGCCAGAGTGTATTGGGTACCTTCCCCCAGGAACAGTTTAGTGGGTGTGGTCTACCCGCTGAGCATGCTGGGGAAGGGTACTTAAGGGGCAGACACCATCTTAGGGGGTCCTTCGTCCCCTCACGGCCCTCCTGGTGTGAGAGGTGTATTGTGTGATTTTTGGCCTTGGAACCATGCTGGTCCGAGGCCACAACTCCCACCAGTAGGCCCAGTTATGCTGACTGGGTCTGCACCTCAAAGGTGATCCTGGGGGGTCCGTCCTGAGGGAAGAAACCACTCAATGGAGGAAACCAGGGGAGGACCTGTCCTGGGAATGACCAAGCGGAAGGCTGGTGTCTTGAGGAGGGCCTGGTAAATCTATTGGAGGATGCACCGCAACTAAAGTTCACCTTACAGTCTGCCGGGTCAGCTTAAAGGCTCTTGACTGTTTGGCTGGAAGTTCGGGTGTTGAGTCCTGTGGCAGAGGATACCGGATTATCCAATTTTGTGCATCGCCAGTCTGTGGCAGAGACTGGTCCGGATATTGTTCCTGCATCATACTGGCTGCTAGGCCAGGTGAGAGGGGCCTATCCGGGTGAGGAATACCCACTCCAGGGAGAGTGGTGAATGACTGTATATTTGAGGAGTTCTCCCCAGTGATCTGCACCGTGTGCCTGAACCTACCCCTTACCTTCACTTTTCTATATGTTTATGCAAAAAGGAAAATAAAAACTAACTGTTTAAGGTTTTACATCGTGTGTGGACATTGGAATTTCTACAGACTTTGTTCCCATAGACAACGAATACTGAGGTAACGTGCAGGCCCAAAATTAAACTAGCAGCTCCTACGGGGGTAGTGCTACACCTGCAACAGCCAATGGGACAGGGAAGGCAGCAGCACCACAGGAAGGGACAGGGGGGGCCGCACAGTGACAGGGGGAATCAGAAGCAGGCAGAACAGGGAAGGGAATCAGTGCAGAGGAAGCAATTGAAGATACGATACCCTGTGTCTCTCCCTGCAGCAGCTGAAAGCTGGCAGGAGGGGGAGAAACTGTCTTACAGTTGCTGCAGAGAGCTGCACAGGGCATTCTTTTGTAATTTCCCTGTCATGATCCGTGTTATGGCTTCGGTCACCCAGGGCCGGCCCAAGACATTGTGCTGCCTGGGACCAAGAATGAAATGCTGCCCCCCCCCCAAAAAAAAAAATCACGCCCACCAAAAGGCCCCCACATTCATTATTTTATATCATGATAACTAAAGGGGACCCGTCATGGCTCTATACATGTATAGGAGTAAAATGAGGACCTGTCGTGGCTCTATACATGTATAAAGGATAATAAAGAGGACCTGCCGTGGCTCTATACATGTATAAAGAGGACCTGTCATGGCTCTATACATGTATAAATGAGTATAAAGAGGACCTGTCATGGCTCTATACAAGGATAATAAAGAGGACCTGTCATGGCTCTATACATGTATAAAGAAGTATAAAGAGGACCTGTCATGGCTCTATACATGTATAAAAGGAGTATAAAGAGGACCTGTCATGGCTCTATACGTGCATATAGGCGTATAAAAGGACCTGTCAGGGCTCTATACATGTATATAGGAGTATAAAGGGACCTGTGCATGGCGGGCGGCCACGATGACTTTTGCGCAAACTAATCAATGTACGCTAATTGTGTTTTTTTGGTACCAAAAATATGTAGAAGAATACATATTGGCCTAAACTGATGAAGAAATTATTATTTTTTTATACATTTTTTTGGATATTTATTATAGCAAAAAGTAAAAAATATTGTTTGTTTGTTTTTTTAATTGTTGCTCTTTTGTTGTTTATAGTGCAAAAAATAAAAACCGCAGAGGTGATCAAATATCACCAAAAGAAAGCTCTATTTGTGGGAAAAAAAGGACATCAATTTTATTTGGGTACAATGTCGCATTACCGCGCAATTGTCAGTTAAAGTGACACAGTGCCGTATCGCAAAAAATGGCCTGGTCATTAAAGGGTTTGTAAAGGTTCGTGTTTTTTCACCTTAATGCATCCTATGCATTAAGGTGAAAAAACACCTGGCAATGACTGCCCCCCAGCCCCCCTGTTTTACTTACCTGAGCCCGTTCACTTGCTGTGCGCGTCCCCCGGCATCCTCTTCTCCACGAAGTCTGGCCGTTAATTGGCTAGATTGATAGCAGTGCAGCCATTGGCTCGCGCTGCTGTCAATCACATCCAATGACCCGGGCCCTGGGGGGGGCGGGAACGAGTCATACACGCTGTGTCTTTGGACGCAGCGTGTATAACAGGGAGTGCACCCGCAAGCTAACCCCCTTGGGAGAGTGCTTCCCAGAAGGGGGTTAGCTGATGCAGGGAGGAGCCAAGACAGCTGCCGAGGGACCCGAGAACCAGAGAATCGGGGCCACTCTTTTCCAAACGAACTGCACAGTGGAGGTAAGTATAACATGTTTGTTATTTAAAAAAACAAAAAAAACAAAGCCATACAACCGCTTTAAGTGGGCAAATCCTTCCGGTCCTTAAGTGGTTAATCAGGGCTGGGCAAGGCAAGCCCCTCTTAGAGACTCTCATGTCTCATACAACTTGTGATGTGTGTTTGTACTTACAGTTTTGCTTCGGACTCTACCACCAGATGCGGGTTGTCACCTGCCACACGTTGCGGGTTGTCACCTGCCACACGTTGCGGATTGTCGGCTGCCACATGTTGCGCATGGTCACTTATGTCACCTGCCACACGTTGCGGGTTGTCACTTGCTACACGTTGCGGATTGTCACTTGCCACGTCACCTGCCACACGTTGCGGATTGTCATCTGCCGCACGTTGCGGGTTGTCACTTGCCACGTCACATGCCACAACGTCACCTGCCACACGTTGCACATTGTCACTTGCCACGGCGTCACCTGCCACACGTTGCGTATTGTCACTTGCCACAACGTCACCTGCCACACGTTGCGTATTGTCACAACGTCACCTGCCACACGTTGCGGATAGTCCCGTGCCACGCGTTGCGGATTGTCACTTGCCACGGCATTACCTGCCACACGTTGCGTATTGTCACGACGTCACCTGTCACACGTTGCGGATTGTCACTTGCTGTGTCCCCAGAGTGAAGGCAGGTAGCAGAGAGATGATATAATCTCTCTGCTACCCATGGCTGCACAGTGAGGGTGAAACTGTGGTGATGCAGGGCGGCGGGGAGAGATGACATCATCTCTCTGCTCCGCTGCTCGCTCACTCGCTGACTGCTCCCAACCCAACCCCCCCCATGCTGCGCATGCTCTGCCCGCCCCTGTCACCAACAGCAGCGGCGCCGGGCTCCTCACAGGGAGCGGTGCCTGCTCACTCGCTGACTGCCCCCTCCCCCCGCCTGTGAGTGTCCTCACAGGCAGCGGCGCCGGTACACCAGCCTCCTCACAGGGAGCGGCGCCTGCCTGTGCCTGCTCACTCGCTGACTGCACCCCCCCGCCTGTGAGTGTCCTCAGCGGCGCCGGGCTCCTCACAGGCAGCGGAGCGGGCTGGCTGGCGGGCGTCTGTTTGCAGCCCCCCTAACAGTGCCGCCTGGTACCATGGTACCACCCGGTCCCATCATAGGGCCGGCCCTGCGGTCACCTGCTGGTGGCACTATTGCTTCCAGCAACAAAGGGTGTAATTCTGGTGGCCACCAGCGGGTGTCTCCCAGTAGATGGACTCTTCATTAATCAAGCTGCACTTGATGTGGGCTGCTGGAAGTATATAAGCTCACCCTTCATTGAGGTTCAGGGCTTCAGTATTCCCTCTGCAAGCTTGTCCCTGCCTGACCTGATCCGTGTTCCTGAACCTGTTTCTGATCTGCTTCCTGCCCTGTCCTGGACTCTGCTGCCTGTACCCTGTCCCTGAGTCTTGTCCCCTGATTTCTGCTTCCAGCTCCCCCTTGCTACTGTTCCTTCCATCTGGCCGCCTGTTTCCCCTTGTCCCTTGTCCCTGCCTTGCTGATGTATATGTGCTCCTGTTCTTGTATATATTAGTTAGTTAGATTAGGTGTTTGGGGTATGCTGTGTTTTCTTGTATTTATTTCTTGTATGCATTTCTTGTTTTTGGTTTTCTGTTGTTTGGTTTGCATGTGTGCCTTATCTTTAATAAATATATATTTTTCACTTACTTTTGTGCCTGATTCCCTATGTGCAGCCCACTGATCTGTGTACCCTGTGCTGGATGCCTGTGTTAGGCTTCCCTGACATTCCCCATTTCCCCTCCACCACACTTATTCCCCCTGCTGTTTGGGCCCCCCACAAGAGGACCGGTGGCCCCACCTATGAGTGGCCCTGCTCCTCATACAGGTACATGACAGATCTGTTGGATTTGGTAACATTGCATGTACATGGATAGGAAACTGACTACATGAATGGGTCCAGAGAGTGATGATAAATGATTAATTCTCTAAATGGTCTACAGTGGTTAGTAGTGTGCCCCCAGGATTCTGTCTTGGGGCAAGAAGTACATTTAGCACAGAATGTAACATCATTACAGTAAGACGTTGATTGAACATAGGGTCAAGTAGCTACATAGCAAATGAGGTTCAATATTGAGAAATATAAGGTTACGCACTTGGGTGCAAACAATACATATGCAAAATGCACAATAGAAGGGGCTGCCCTGGGAAAATCAGTGATGGAAAAGGATCTGGGGGTGCTTGTGGATCACAGACTTAGAAAATAGGATGCAATACGAAGCAGCAGCTAACAAGGCTAGTGAAATATTATTATGCATTAAAAAAAGGCATATATTTAATAGATGAATCACTAATTCTACCCCTTTACCAAACACTGGCTCAGCCTCTTTTTGGATATGCAGTTTAGTTTTGGTCACCAACCCTTGAGAAAACTGTTGTTGAATTAAAAAGAGTTCAGTGAAGGACAACAACATTAATAAGGGGAATGGAGAACATCAGCTTTGGGGACTGATTACATAAAAAGGGTGTAGAAAAAACTGCGCTAAAACGGAAATACAAAACAAAAAATAATAAATATAAGCAGCGATTCTCCTGTATGATATAAGGCACAGTATAGCATATGTTAAAAGAAAAATAGAATCACACTAAATGATCCAACGATCAATTTTAATCTATTGGAGAGAAAAAAAAGTTCATATATAGAAAGTCCACCAGTGCTTGAAACTACGGGCTTATTCCCAAATATACAATGGCAAAATCCATTCACCATCTGCAACGTGCAAACTCCACCGCCAGGTGATATGATTTTCTCCTTACCAGATCCACATGATCCCCCCGTTACAGAGGATCAAAAGGTACATATAGTTAAAACACAGCCTGGGTCTCTCTCCAAGTATGTACGTACATCTATTTCCAGGGCACCTCTCGCTCACTCGTGTGGATGGATGGATGGATTTATAGAAGATAAAAGAGCTCCATATAGTGTAAAACCATTAACCTGTTTATTAGTAACATGAAATATTGCACTTACAGCATCAGCATTAGTAGAAAGCCTTAAGTCTGGTGTGCCGGCCGGCGCACATCCAGACAAACCCGTTCTTCCGGGACACGAATGAAAACACGCGGTGCCGTCAGCGCGTCACTCCGTCCTACGTGTTTCGTCAGCAGAGATGACGTCGTCCAGGGGCACTTTAAATCCATCCGTCCATCCGCACGAGTGAGCGAGAGGTGCCCTGGAGAAAGATTTACGTACATACTTGGAGAGAGACCCAGGCTGTGTTTTAACTATATGCACCTTTTCATCCTCTTTAACGGGGGATCATGTGGATCTGGAAAGGAGAAAATCGTATCATCTGGTGGTGGAGGTTGCACGTTGCAGATGGTGGAAGGACTTTGCCATCGGATATTTAAAGATTTAGCGCGATTCTGTTTCTCTTTTAACATTAAATTTAATGACAGCTATGACAACAGTCAGAATAAACATGTGGTGCTTTGGTGCTCACTACTTTACCACACAAGGATAGAGTGACATGCTGTAAACAAGGAGCACTTTTGCCTGTTTCAGCAACAAGTGTATGCTGTGGACCCCAAAATAAAAAAAGACCTCAGCAAAATACAAGAAAATATACCTCTCCCTAATAAAAACACAGAACACTAGTCATATTTTTAACCTATTGGAAAATAAAAATAATATGGATAGACATGAAATAAAATAAACGAAAGACCCCTAATGAAACAAACAAAAAAAGACTGTGGCGGAGGGAAGGGGGGTCTGCAGCTAAAGAGCAACTAGAGTTTTTGCTGATACACAAAGAAGATGATCCAGAAAATAATTGTTTTTCTCCGATCCGTGAACACTGGCAAGTACACAAAAATATGTTGCCCACCACAATGTATATTACAGTATATTAGTGCAATATAGAACAGTATAGCACCTTATAGCAACCAACTCTTCTTACACAGACTGTCATCTCTCCCTTAACTACTCCAACACATGCTGACAAATGTTGGCTGGAAGCCCAATCTTTTATGAGGGGGGCTGGCACATAACAAAGCTACCATTATTGGGCATTTCCAATTCTGCTGACCACAGTTGAAAGGTCAGACAAAAAATTATGATTACAAATAATTTAGTCTGCCACATTTCTCCATAAATTCACCGGGACTGCAATTTTTTTTATATACTGCTGTATTAGCTGCAAACCTCTGGTGCCTGTAAGACATTCGCTTACAAGGGGGCACTGATTGAAAGTACTAAGGCTGAGGGGAAGGGGCATTCTTAGTTTTCATATATTCCTTAGTATATATTTATACTTATTTTCTTTCTTCTAAGTAAGAATTGCTGAATTCAATGGCTTTGGAAAACATTACAGTCAGCTCAGTAACCCTGAATAAACATGAATATGCAATTGCTGTAAATTGTTAAATCATAGTAAGCACACTCTGCATTCAGCCATCATCATACTTTAAAGTCGATCACCTAAATATTTTGCATGAATGGGAGCCAAGGTTAAAATTATTTGTGTACCAAACAAATAGGCAGTTATACAACCCAATAAAGTTTAATAAAAATGGCATAGCTTATGTCAGGGTATTTATTGCTGCCATTCGTTTTTAAAACTGCCTAAATATGTTATACACAGGAATTTATTCTGCCAACACAGCATGCAGCTTTTAGAATTTACATACTTTTTTTGTTTGCATTGACATTGGTTTACAGTCATAAACGCTATTGAAACTTATCTTAAATCAGCTTTACACGAGCATGCATTTATATGTTTTTATAACTAGCAAATGGAATAGCTGACGGGATTTTATTTTTTTTACACTAGGATTTTGTCAAAAGCATTTATTTCTCATTACATTTGATTAACTGACCATGTCACAGGCATAAAACTGCAACATTTCACCCAAAGCTTTTAAGAAAAAAGCAAGATAAAATTCAAAGTCATGATCATCACACCATCATCACTTTTAATATATGCATTGCTTCAAGAGCCACTATGCCTCCCAGCCAAATGGAAGAAAATACATTTATTGTATTTAAGTGAAATTAGATGTAGGTGCAAAGTTTAAATACACTTTGGCTTAAAGAACAGACTGTTGTAAGATGACAAATAACTTTGGTGATGGTAGTCTTATAAGAAAGGGTATCAGAAAAGTTTTACATTACGGAAACAGGAGTTGCAGTGGCTGATGCCGCGTACACACATTCAGAATTTCCGACAACAAATGTTCGATGTGAGCTTTTGGTCGGATATTCCGACTGTGTGTAGGCTCTATCGGACATTTGCTGTCGGAATTTCTGACAACGAATATTTGAGAGCAGGTTCTCAATTTTTCCAACAACAAAAGTTCTTGTCGGAAATTCCGACCGTGTGTAACCATTTCCGACGCACAAAAGTGCTGCACATGCTCAGAATTAATTTGACGCATGCTCAGAATCATTGTACTTAATTTTTCATCGAAGTGTTGTATGTCTCTGCGTTCTTGATCATCGGAATTTCCGAGCAACATTTGTGCGTCCGTGTGTAGGCAAGACAAGTTTGAGCCAACAACCGTCAGAAGAAAAAACACGGTTTTGTTGTCGGAAATTCCGATTGTGTCTACGCGGCATCATGATGCATCATGATGCCAAAACTGGTTTTGAGTGGAGGAAGGATCACTCTTTTTGTTTAGTAAAACTCCAAGCAAACAATTTACTTTTCAATTTCAAAAGAATTTAATATGTGCTTGCTCTCAGGGTCAATTAAACTCTTATGAAGCCTATATATAATTAGAGCCAACCTGTATGATACAGATGGAGATTTCAGCATCTTTTTCCATTTTCTGTGTTTATTCTTCAGAGGAAGGTGGCTGTCAACCTAACTAACAGCTACATGGCTAGGTACTTGCAACTATATTCTCCATTTGGGGAAAAGTAGCATATTATTTTGACTCTGGGATGCCCAAGAGAAAAATAGCTGTGTTTCTATCAAAACATTTAAGGGGCATAGGGCCCCTTTTTCATTTTATGCCCATTTATATCCTAAGAAAAAACCTAATGTTAGGAGGAATGACATTCTGAGTATGGCTGGCAAAATAACAGGAGATCTTTCAGAGTATGGGATGAGCAATTCTGCCTAAAAACTTTAGCAAATCCAGCCTAAAGTTTACCTGCAAACTCATTAAAGTCTATGGGGAATACATCTTGGTATTCAACTCTGGCCAAGTGTAGCGCTAATAAGCAAACTACTGTCAAACAAAAGGCACGGGAAGCTTGGCACAGCCATGGGGCCATGTACCAATGCCCACATTAGGAAGTAAAAAAATATATTAAAAAAGCAGTATCACTCTAACACAGAATTGTCAGCTCTCCCTAACATCTCCGATGCACACTGATAATTTAGCTACTGTGAACTCACCCACTTGTAGAAAAGGGTTTGAGTTGTTCATTCCTTCAAATTATTTGAACTTGTGACTTAACTGACCAGGACAAAGACCATGGACTTCATTCTGGATGTTTCTTTTTATTTCTGGTGTTGAAAAGAAAACTTTTCTGCCAAAAGTTTGCAATTCATGAACCCCCTAAATTCCATGGTAGCCAAGAACCTCTTTCTTATTTTAGAGTAAAACTTCAACTGGCCAGTGAAAAAAATAAATAAATAAACATAACATTTTAGTTCATTTACTCAAAGTAGTTTATGATAACCTTCACAACTGTAATTATATACTTTTTTTTACTCAAAAAGCCCAGGAGGTTATTTGATTGTAGTCTTCATATGCATTCCCCCTAAAAATGCTAAGATGTGTTTATTGTATGCATGTCATGAATCATTAGCAATAATGTACCTAATACAGGACTGAAGTGCAATTGATTTTTGTTACATGGATTTTGAAGAGCTGACTCCAGTTTGCTGTGATACTGCATGTTTAAAAAATTGCTCTTCAAACAGGGGAAGCACATCAAAGAAACCACAAAATCAATAAAAGCTGAATCTAACTCTTTGTGCAGGGACATTTGGAAAGATGATTAATCCCTTGAATACTGGGTATTTTAACATGCTGGAATTTTTACCAGCAAAATGCTAATTCAAAGCAAAATCAAATTTATAAAAGCTACAAGCAAAGTTCACACAACTGGATTTAAATCACCTTTTATCACATTCTTATTAGCCTTATCAGCCCAATGAGAAATCCATGTTCAGTTTACATTTCACTTTGATTATTTAATTTTCTTGTCAGTTTTGCCTGCTGTATACATTGTCTCTATAAAAGCCATGGATGCATTTTTTTACCGCACTGCACATGTACGATATTCCTGATTTATATTCATAACAACTCTGACCTTTATACCCTATTTTCTTTGGATTTATTATATTTTTTTCATTTCCAGTCTTTAAGACTATCCAGTAGTTAGTCATTACTAAAAATACAAGGTACTTTGTGCTGCATCTAAAATAAACAAACATATTTAATTGCTTTTTATTTCCACTAGTCGCTTTTGAGAGATGTGATGCTTGCTGAGATATCTGGGGGAAAAAAATTATGTTTAACTACTTTGGATTTTATTGCCAAACTTCATTTCCCTGTAGTGCTAAAGCCAAAAATGATCTTCTTTTTTAAATAATGAAAGGTTCGATATTGGGCAGCTCTGTAAACTGGTTCAAATTGATATATATACATGCATAGGTCTTTTTTTTTTTATCATGTGGTTGCAATGATCCAATTACTCACAACCGATTATGATTAACAGGATTGTAAATGCTTAGGGTTGGAGCTGGAAGGAATAAGAGTGTTTTTACTTTCTAGGGAAAAGCTCAAACATCTGAAAGAGGCAGACTCTAGAGGCTCCGAGGATCTGTTTTTTTTTTGTTTGTTTGTTTTTTTGTGCAGGAGGTAGTGAAGTGGATTACAAAGCATTTTTCTTCCATACGCCTCCCAGGTGCAGTGCATCCACTCATTTGCAAGTGCTGTTAGTGTACTCTTTTCCTCCTTCTCAAGGATGAAAAAGCAGTCATTTGCATGCAAGTGGTACTAATAAGATCCTTTTCTCCAGCTTCTCAAGAGTGCATAGAAACTAATTCATTGCAAGTGCTGCTTATGCACCCCTTTTCTCGTCCTTTTCTTCAAGGGCACACAGCAGCTGGTTTTATTTCTAATGCTGCTCCTGCACCCTTTTCCACCTCCCCCAATGGCGTAGGGCAGCTATCTTCCTTTTTATTGCAGCTTATGCATACATTTTCTTCTCTTTTAATGCTGTTTGTGTGCCCTTTTCTGCCTTTTCTTCATCTTCCAATCCAGCTATAGGTACCCAGCCACCATTATTTTCCACAAATGTGGAATGCTATGAGGTGGCAGGAGGAAGATGAGGAATGTGAGGTGGAAGAGGAAGGTTGGGGTTCTGGTGATGAGGAGGAGACTTGGGGTGCTTGTGGTTAGGATGGAAGAGAAGTGATAGAGTGCTAGCAATGAGGTGGAGGGTTGTAGTGCTGTCTAGTTCAACCCATTTTTGTGTGTGTACATGTGACTACGGATTTCTATATGCCTGTACATTGCGTTAGCTGAGAAACTCATCTAAGAGTTTTTGGATGTTTACTATGCTCTCAGCTGATACCACTAACTGTGCAAGTGAGTTCCACATTTTACTATTCTGACAGTAAAGAACCCTTTATGAAGTTATAGATTAAAGTGAAGGTCCGCCCACCTCTACAAAAATTCAAAGCCAGGAGCTACACATACTGCAGCTGTTGACTTTTAATAATAGGACACTTACCTGTCCTGGAGTCCAGCGATGTCGGCACCGCAGTTGATTTTTCCATCCACTGTCGGGTGCTGCCATTGCCGGTAAGGAAACCCGGCAGTGAAGCATTACGACTTCACGCTGGGTCCCTACTGCACATGCACGACTGACACCTCTGTGCTCTCCTACTGGCCTTGCAGTGGGGGAAGGAGGAGGAGGGAGTCGCACTGCTGACGTAATGCGCCGCGGCCCGGTCTCCTGAAAGTGGGGACAGTGTACCAGTCAAAGACAGGTATCCGCACCCCCTCCCCCCCAAAAGGTGCCAAATGTGGCACCGGAGGGGGGGTGGGGACAAATGAGCGATAGTTCCACTTTTGCAAGGAACTTCACTTTAAGTTGCTTCTTTGCCAACCTCATGTTGTGGTCACATACAGTATCTTCTTCAATCCTTAGATTAAACAATTCATTTTCAATATTGCACTCACAATTGAATGTAGATAATGCTTTATATTCCCTCTTAAGCACCAGGGCAAATTTGTTTCATTCCTGCAATCACTCTTAGGCCCTTCATCCCCTTTACTGATTTTGTTTACCTTCTTTGAACTCCTTCTATCTATACAGGACATCTTTTCTGATGATTGGTGCCCAAAACTGAACCACATACTTAAAGGGGAGTTCCAGCCTTTTTTTTATGTTTATTAAAAGTCAGCAGCTACAAAAAGTGTAGCTGCTGGCTTTTAATAAACATACACTTACCTGTTCCACTGTCTAGCTACGCGAAGCGCGGAGCTTCGCTCCACTCCCCCCCTTCTCCGCCGGTGCCTCCATTCATAATGTGGGCACCTGGCCAGGACAGCTTTCGGCTTTATGGCCGGGCACTCACTGCGCATGCACGAACGGCGCAGCGCTCTCTGAGTGGACAGGCGATCGTCTGGGACCTGTCACGGGACGAGGGGCCCTCTGTGCATTAGCACGGACGATCGTTGAAGAGGGGATATGCTCGCTCTGCAACAACATCATTGGTTATAGGCAGATGTGCGCTCTTGTCTCGGCGGTGTGTTGATCAGCATTGGTCGAGATTTGTAGCGCGCGCCTGCAGATAGCCTCCCACAAGCAATAATAGTATAATCTGAATATGCGTTATTCTATGGAATAGCGTAGAATAAGGATTCCTATCAGCGGTAATATGAGAGCTTGTGAGTGTTTTTAGAGTCAGAGAAAGCGTCCATGTTTTAAAGCAATACGGCTTTGTTTGCTGGGAACATACACGCTTTCCCTGCCCGGACACACCCATAAGACTTTAGCCATCAGTGTATTCATGTATTGTATATATTTAAATAACCCTGTTGGAAGGGATATCCTTGTATGGACATTTCCTGTGTGAAGAGGAGATCCTGTGATGACCAGTTCCATGGAGGTCACTTCCTATTGCATTAAGATGAAGTGTGTGCTACTTAGCACAAGGCAAGATGGCTGTGTGCTCTGCAAACAACCAATCTTGCCACCACACCACTCCTACTGAAGCCCCCACTCCCCCCCCCCAAAAAAAAATTACATGCCAAATGTGGCATGTAAGGGGGTGAGGAGTGGATTAAGCGGAAGTTCCAAATTTGGGTGGAACGCCGCTTTAAGGTAAGGTTAAACCAATGTCATGGCCAGGGATTAGGCTCTGAGACCAGTAGCTATAGCAGTAGAGAGGTTCACACTAAGCAGCAGAATAAGTACATGAGCAGGTCCCCCTTGCGGATAACACAGGCTCATCTGAGGTGCATGGTCTAAGCATTAATCAGTCTTAATCAGAGCTTCTGATGGTGAAGATGAGTTTCATTGTATTCAAATGCCAGGTCATGGTCATCAGAATCACCCCACCAGGATGTGAGAAGGCTGGGGTCCAGTCTGTATCAATCATGGATCAGGCAGAAGCAGAGTTAGTAAACAAGCCAAAGGTTGGTAACAAGTTGTTGCAGGTTGAGATCAAGTGGAAGCAGAGTCAAAAAACAAACCAAAGTTTGGTAACAAATGGTAGTAAAGATAAGGACAGCTGCAGGTAAGCAAACTATCAGCTGGGAGCTGTCCAGACACTCAGGTGGTACATTAAGAAGATCTACAGACACCACAGAGGTCCGAGGCTCAGATCCGGACCCTAGCAGCCAGTGTTTCTAATGTGGTAGAATTATGGTTTAATCTTAGCAGTAAATACTTTTTTTTAATGCATGATATTAGTCTGCTGACTTTGTTATCTGCAGCCAAGCATTGCATGCTTTTGTTGAGTATGTGGTACATGTGTCCCCAGATCTTTATCTATCCCTGATCCCCTCCTAGAGGATGATACAGTAGGGAGCACAGCTTGTTAAAGTTGGCCCAATTGGATTTTAGTGTTCTTGCCATACCTACATCTCTCTTTCTTGTAATTAACAACAATCATAATTACTCTGTGATCACTGTTACCCAAGTTGCCCCTAATGTTCACATCTACAATCAGCCTGTGTTATTTTAAAGTAGTGTGTACTGTGGAGCTGGTATCAATGGGGATGTTTCACCCTTCCCTGATACAAGGGTAAAATTAAGGAATTTTCAGCCACAATCTCAGAGGGGCCCATAATGCAGCACTTTGAGGATCTGTGATGAACAAACAATTTTCATCCTCATTTCCTGATTTTGACAGGATCCCCTCTGATGAGCAACTCACATTAGGTCCTGTGGTCCTGTGATCACTCACAGGAAACTCTTGAACTGCATTTTTGATGATTACGTAGGAATAGAAGGATGGGGGGTCTTGGTGCTGATGGTGGCGAGGAATGTTGGGGTGCAGCAAATGGAATGGAAAAATTCTACAGTCTGGGAGAAATCAGGTTTTTACAATTGTGACAGGTAAGCTGACTTTTTATAACCTGTAATGAGAGTGTGTCGTGTTTTGGTTGCACTGTGTTTTAAAATTAGTTTTTTTAAGGATTCAGTTTAGGAGCTACAAAAAAGGCACCTCTTAAACAGACTGTCAGCGACAACCGTTTGATGTGCTTTAATCACGCTAAGCTAAATGTTATATTAAAATAAAGAAAACAAACAAAAAAATGGCCATCAGCAGGACACTTTTTATGAGGGAGTATTGTCCAAAATGTACTAAAGACAAGCAGTACCGGTAGGTGTTTTACTACAAGAGTTAAGAGACCACAGATGACACAGCAGTGTAAAATTGGCTAGTAGCAGAACAATTATAAATATCAAGGCTTAAGATTAGTACACACGGCCGAATGTCGGGCCCGTTCAATAAAAAGCATCCGATATTCGGGCTGTGTGTGTGGCGAACAGTCTGACAGAAGCATGCTGGAAAACCAGCAGCTGACCGGTTCTTGATCAGTGCTCTCAGCCTTTGGTCACTGACTGGAGTGTTCTGGTGGTGGTGGGGGGGGGGGGGTCCTTTCAGAACACAATAGCTCAGCAGGGGAGATCACTGTAAAAACGTTGGATCATTAGTACAGTGGGTCTGACCTGAGCTGTCAGTTTTCCTGAGCTTTCCTGAGCTGACCTGAGCTGTCAGTTTTCAGATAGTGTGTACTAGGCTTTACCCTAATTTACTAGAGACAAAGAACACAGGATTGGGCTTTACTACAAGAATAAAAAAATTAATAAGATCAGTGATAATAGACCTAACCAGTGTTTGCCTGCAATATATGTTATCTATAGGGATTGGGGGTTGAGGAACTTTAGGTGAAGAATGTAATAAATCAACCCCGTAGTCTCGTCTGCTTAGCAGTTTAGTGACATTTGAATTGACCTTCCCCTCCGCAGTATCTGGCATTTACTGATACGTCCCATCTCAAACGTTGACCCTCTGAAAAGCAGTATACCCTTGTTCGCACTTTACCTGCATAGTTTTATTTCTACCCTTTAAGGAGCCCCAGACATCTTACACACTCTGTTTACTCCTTCTGTATGTTCGCCTCCAACCACGCCCCCCCCCCCCCCACACACACACACACCTAGAAGGGGACTTTTTACAAAAATTCTTACAATTACTATGTTACATGAGAGTCTTCTTATTTTATTTCAAATGTTATGGCAGGTTAAATAGTCATTATGGTAATTGATTTATGTCTTAAATTGGAAGTTCAGCCTTTTATTAATTAAGCTTATACCTCCCTGCTCCCACCCCCTTCTAAAACCTATTCTATCTGCCCTGTAAAAAGGAAAAAAGTAAGTGCAAACTGACCAATTCTGAGAACGATCTAGTCTGGTCACATGATCTCCTCAGTGGCTGGCTTCACTGAAGAGAAGAGATCGGCAACAATGGCTGCAGAGCCTAAGCAGCGATGCCCCCCTTAGGCTTACTATTTGGCATCTGTTGTCGGCTGTCCCTCCTCTACACTGAAGACGTTGTTGAAAGCTGATCATTTGACGGGACTCAAAATAGGTAAATATACACATTTCACAGGGTAGATAGGATAGGGTTTAAAAGGGCGTGGGAACATTTTAAAGCTTAATGAGGGCAAGGCTGGACTTCCACTTTACCTTCAAGTTACTGTTTAGGAAAAGGCAGCCTGTCATAATAATGGGTTCATCAGGGACTTATAATTCCTATATTGTCTGAGATGTGTACAATGCTAGAAATATCACTTCCATTTTATGTACATTTGTATACATTTAAATGCTGGAAGAAATCGTAACATAAATAAAGGAATTAAAACAAAATATATTAACCATGCTAAAACCACTATCAGATTCCATTTTTGGCATTACCTCTTTCCAGCTACTGTAGTTCTTCTCTTTAGAAAATAAACTTTGTGACAACCCTTCAGTGGTTGACAGTAATATATTGCTAAGCCTTGCCATTAGGGTTAGGGAGAGCCTTTATACAAGTGGAGAAAATTACCTTGTACATTGAAACTAATATTTGTTGGGCGATGTCATTCTCTTGATCACAGTAGTGTTTAATAAGATTAATGTGCACTAATGACCAACTGTGACAAGTCTTGCAATGTTCATTTTATATGCTTGGCACAAATCCACCTGAGCATACATATAATGATCCTTATGCTCGACAGAATGAATGCAAATAAATCAAACACACCCAGATTGTCGACTCCTCTAATTCTACCTCCCCCTTCTCAGAGCACAGGAAAGATTTTATACCATTATATTTCAGGAGATATATCCTTCAGATAATTACAGTATTTAGACAGTGCTTAAGAAGACGATGAATGAACATCTATTTTTTTTTTTTTACATAAAAGTAACTGTGCTATGTAGGTAGTATTTGTTAAAAGTGATGTTCTTACTCTTCCTCTGCATAGCATTTAACATTTGTGTGTACATTTTTGTGGTTATTTCTTGTTTACAGTGCCTTAAAAAATATTCATACCCCTTGACATTTTACACATTTTGTCATGCTACAACCAAAAACGTAAATGTATTTTATTGGGATTTTATGTGATAGACCAACACAAAGTGGCACATAATTGTGAAGTGGAAGGAAAATGATAGATGGTTTTCAATTTAAATATGTGAAAAGTGTGGCGTGCATTTGTATTCAGCCTTTCTCTGCAATTACAGCTGCAAGTCTTTTTGGGTATGTCTCTACCAGTTTTACACATCTAGAGAGTGACATTTTTGCCCATTCTTCTTTGCAAAATAACTCAAGCTCTGTCAGATTGGATAAGGGGTGTCTGTAAACAGCAATTTTCAAGTCTTGCCACGGATTCTCAATTGGATTTAGGTCTGGACTTGGACTGGGCAATTTAAAAATTGAATATGCTTTGATCTAAACCATTCCATTGTAGCTCTGGCTGTATGGTTAGGGTCGTTGTCCTGCTGGAAGGTGAACCTCCGCCCCAGTCTCAAGTCTTTGGCAGACTCTAACAGGTTTTCTTCTAGAAGTGCCCTGTATATGGCTCGATATAGAATATATCTTGTCACATATGAGGTTATTCTTAAAGACATTTATTGGAATTCACAGTTCATAAGTGGTGAGTAGAGGCAACATGTTTCAAAGGAAATGCCCCCCCCCCCCTTTGGCAGGGCTGTGATGGTTGGTGTGGTCAAGATTTGCCAGGAGGTTGAATCTGAAAGGAGCCCTTAGGTGCTGTAAACTGACAAAGAACCAGCATGGTCAGTGAAGCTAAGCATAACAGCACAATTTGTTTCATGCTTGCTTTTCACTGGCATACTGACACTTGCAAAGCGCAAGCAGTTAAGACTGCTTGAATATAACTGTATATGTGATGTATTATGGGATACCTAGGGAAATATTTTCTGTAGTCTTAAAATCTTGGTGTGGGCTTGGAGGCAGCCAATTAAACATTTATTGGGACTGGACACAGGGTGTGGATACACTGAGAGCAATTATTATATAAAAAAAAATGATTGACTTGGGTCGAATCATGAAATGACAAAAAATGTAGATTAGGGTTAATTTAGTGAGATAGCAGTCAGCCTACTTGTTTAGTTTTAAATCCAAAATGCCTAGAGGAAACATATGAAAACAAAGGGAAAACATTGAAATTCAATGCAGATCGCGTCCTGAGTGGAAATAAACTCTAGGGTCTATCACGCTGCCAGGTTTATACAATACTTACCTGCAATACACAAACTAGCTTTGGCAGGGAAATGGCATTGCAGTAATAGTCCCAAAGGGGCTTAAACCTTAAAATATTCATGTTCCAGAAATGCATATATATATTTTTTTATAAAGTTTAAAATAAAGCAGAGATATTCTGCAATGTAACATCCAAACTGAACTACTTTAGCTACCAGCCATTTTCTGCAGTGTACTCTCTCCCATACCGAAAGTTGTTCACAGCCACCAATTAGATTTAAACCTGCCCTGGAAGTGTGAATGAGATTGGTGCTACAGAGAGAGAGAGACCAAGTTACAAAGCATAGGTTTCAGGAAGTACCCTTCCCACATGCCTTGAATCCTGGCATTACACAGAATTAATCAAGAACATTGACTTTTAGTATAACTGCAGTGTTTGCTGGATAGCATGTAAAAGCTCACTGATTGATTTAATTTATCACTTAAAAATAATCTTTAGGGGTGTGCATGCAGACAGAAATGGAAGCATTCTAGACTCACTCCACACATCCCGGGTGATAATTTAACTCCCCTGCACAGCAAGCATTAGCAAGCACTCCAGAAACATCACTGCCAAGACTGTAAACCTCCTGCGCTCCTTTCTCCACCATGCAACTGCCAAACAACCTGAAATCCAAAGCAGTGGCAGACCCGAAACCCCAGCTGTGCCCAGTGGCCAAGATGACGATGAGCCCACTTAAGGATGAAGACATGCAACACTTTATGGGGGGCTACGGGGACTCCCGTTGTAGCCTGCAACATTTCCCCCTCAACATTGTACTTGCAAGACAGCAAACCAGACAATTCTTGGCTGGACAAGATCCGGGGCATAGGGAGGGAGGAATTAGCTACTACTGCAAAGAAGCTGACAGTGGAACTTAAAAAAGAGTTGAACGACCTAGGTTAGCACACAGCCCTCATGGAAACAAGAATGGATGCTGCTACCACAGTGTTAGATGCTCACAAAATGGACATAGAGGATCATCAGAGCGAGATTGCTACATACCGGCCTCATTACTACCAAATAACTGTTTCCAATACTCCACACTCAGATAGAGGTGCCCCCTGCTTTTTTTTGTTTTCACACAGTAGGTTTACTCAGGACCAATATAGGGGAGCTGCCTCTTTCTTCCAAATATTGATCTTCTGAACTGTTTATCCCCCTTTTCATTCACATCCACCCTGATGCATTACGGTTTGGCTACAGCAGTGCCATAGTTTTTTCCTACTGACTGTATATTGCCTGCCATCCATTCTCATCTCACCCCTGAGAATGCCTTCATAAAAACCCTGGCCCACAACACTCACACAGCCAGGACACACCCTACTTTATTAACTGTGAAAACCCTCACTGTGCCATACCCAGACCCGGATGGGCAGTTTTCCCAGCTAAGCACCTTCTGTGTAACCTAATGCCAATGAGCTACTCATTGTACTATCAGGCCCTGATGCTGTGATGCCTACTTATCATCTCAGCTACAGAAGCGATGCTAAGCCCAAGCTTTCCACGTTGCCCCCTCCCCTTTATTAATACTCATTTAATACTGGCCTAGCTAGCCCAAGGATCTTACTACTCCATTAGCCTGTGATGGGCACTCCTAGGGCAACCGCAGGACTAATTGCTCTACGGTATACCCTCCTACCTTTTCTCTCTAGGTGGGTGAGTGGTGCTTCTGCTTATTGGTTTGTCTTTGCTGTGTGACTGGTGGAGGCTAAGTTTACTCTTTTCCATGACCAACATAGATTTTCTATGTCCTCAGGGTCCGGGTGAGAGGGGGGGGGCAGGAGGCCTGACTGGTGATGTGCCCTGGTTGGGCCACTCTGTCCATCTTCCCTCCATACTGCTGTCCTACCTAATATCATTTCCTTTCACACTGTAATGTATTACTCTGTATTACCTGGTGTCTATGGTTCAATTTTCCTGTTTACATTATGCTGGACTGTACTTGTATGCATGGAGCACAACTCCAAACCCTTAACTCCTTCCTTGTCCCTCTTATCCCTCTCCCCTGCCCTGCCTCCCCTCACATCCCTCTTTTCTCCCCTCCCCTGCCTCCCTTCTCCTCAGAGCCCCCCACCCCCCATCTCTCCTCCATTTCACCCTCCCCCATCCTGAGTAAATTGGGCCATGAGGTGTCCTAACACTGCATTGTGGAATATTCGGAGGCCCTGTCCACATTGGCAGGTGTTGTAATCCTTTGCCCTGTGTAAAAGCAGTTTTCTACAACTTTGGATGTTTCAGAGGTACTTTTTTCTCCTTACTGCTTGAAAATGCATTGTTCAGGAGCTAATTTCAGATAACATCACATAATTTAATAATGAGCCATTGTATCACTCATGAGCATGGAGTCTCTTTGATTACACACATATTTCCTTTAAAGGGTCTTTCTCAAATGACCCATGCCTCCCTTTCTTTAATTGGGCTAATGGGGTCCCTATTTGTTTTTCGAAAACAATATGCTGTATGTTGCGCTGCTACATGTACTAAACTCCAAAATATGTTTTCTTGAACTAAAGTAGCAATATATATATATATATATATATATATATATATATATATATATATATATATATATAAAACGTGTGATAGGAAATATCCCAATACATAAAAAGGTGTCCACAATGAATATATATAAATGAGTGCCCATATGTCCAACATTCTCTCCCGGAAGGTGATGTTCAGTGATTGGTGCTGTCAATGTCTTAAAATGTTACAACCAAGCACAAACCTACAATACCACTGCTAAAGTACAATAAAGATCATACATGTAACTACAAATATATATAAAAAATAGTAAAAAGAAACTGCCATATATCTAATAATGTCCAAAATTGTACACAAATGGATTTAAGATGGGAACGATGTTGGCTAACAAATTAAAACAGTTTGTTCCTAAAAAAAACAGCTATCTCTCTCATAACAAGATTCCAGATCTGGACCTCTAACCTGGTGAAAATTCTTGACAAATTTTGGTATCATTTGGTGAAATTACATTCTCCTTCAAGAGAACAACCTTCTAGAGACCTAGATACCTTCCTCATATAATCCTCTTTATCAACTCTTAAGGCGGCTCAATGCAAAGCCTTATGCTGTGTACACACGATCGTAAATTCCGAAAAACGTGGATTTTTTTCCAACGGGATGTTGGCTCAAACTTGTGTTGCATACACACGGTCACACAAAATTCCGACTGTCAAGAACGCGGTAACGTACAACACTACAACAAGCCGAGAAAAATTAAGTTCAATGATTCCGAGCATGCGTCGAATTGATTCAGAGCATGCATGGCTTTGCATACAGACGGTCGGAAAATTTGAGAACTAGCTCTCAAATTGTTCTGTTGGCGGAAATTCCGCCAGAAAAAGTCTGATGGAGCCTACACACGGTCGGAATTTCCGACCAAAAGCTCACATCGAACTTTTCTTGTCGGAATTTCCGATCGTGTGTACACGGCATAAGAAGCAGATGTCACCAAGCAGGAGAGTCGCCAAGCTATTAAGGAGCTGAAAACACATATGCGCCCGGGATCAGACAGGTTTTTGGCCCTGTTCTATAAGAAACTCCTCGATATAATAGTCCCACGTTTGGTGACTAATACTATGCTTAATAGCCTTAAGAACGGGGAAACCTTTAGCCCTAAAATGCTGAAAGCTAATATTGTGATGCTTCCCGAGCCGAACAAAGTCACCCAATCTCGGGCTAATTTCTGTCCATCTATTTACTAAATGTAGACATAAAAACTATGTCTTATTGTTAATTATCTAATTACCTCACCAATCCCCTAAATAAAATCCTTCATGAACTGGTCCACAAAGACCAAGTGGGCTTTGTCCCCCTACGACAATCGGCTGACAACATTTGGATACTCTATACTAACCTATGGAAGAACCCGTGGGAAGCACTGTTGGGTCAGTTCTATGGGTTCACTAAGTGCAGTTGTCTATTAGGCTTGTGCAATTTGTTTCGTAACGAATTGAAATTCGTCCAAATTTAGCAACTTTCGGACATTCGGAAGCATTCAAATTTGCGAACAAAGCAATTACGAATAAAACCGAATCCGAAATAAATTATATCGCAAATAGCGAATGCCCGAATGTCTTCGTCATAATTCATTATGAAAAAAGTTACGAATGTACGAATCCATTCGAAGCACAATAACACTCTGCTCTGCTCTCTGCTTCTCCCTCACCGTGCTGAACTCCCTCTCAAAATGGTGTACAGGGGCGGAGGCTATAGCCCCATGTAAAAAACAAAAGTAAAATATGAGATTTCGAATCGTTACAAATAACCGCTATGTATTTAGAAAAGTAAAAATCCATTCGAATCACACTAGGCATAATAGGCAGCGTCGTTGTGAGAGAGACACGGAAAATTCCGAATCAACGTACACAAAAAAAGTTATGAAAGTAGGAGTTGTGTCCAGAATCAACGAAAAACAATGTACTCTACCGAAAGTACGAATTATAAATCAATTAAAAATAAGGCTTACATTAATACGAATCATTCCGATTCAACGAAAAATGTCGCTTGCGAAAATACGAATTAGTCCGAACACAAAAAATCCTGTCTAGCAAAATTACGAACAATTACGAATCAACAGGACCGAAAAGAAACGAACCGAAACTAAACAAATTTTTCCGTTGTGCACAAGTCTATTGTCTATTCTATATATTTCTGTTCTTAGCACTGGTTAGTAGAATTCCTCTAGTTATAACAACTGCGCCTTCCTTTTTAATTTGTATGCAAAATAAAAATATGTGCTGAATGGGCCCAAGGGCCTTATTGTTTATGAGTTGTATACTATCATCTAAATAAAAACAAATAACAAATAACAAATAATCGCTATGTATTTAGAAAAGTAAAAATCCATTCGAATCACACTAGGCATAATAGGCAGCGTCGTTGTGAGAGAGACACGGAAAATTCCGAATCAACGTACACAAAAAAAGTTATGAAAGTAGGAGTTGTGTCCAGAATCAACGAAAAACAATGTACTCTACCGAAAGTACGAATTATAAATCAATTAAAAATAAGGCTTACATTAATACGAATCATTCCGATTCAACGAAAAATGTCGCTTGCGAAAATACGAATTAGTCCGAACACAAAAAATCCTGTCTAGCAAAATTACGAACGATTACGAATCAACAGGACCGAAAAGAAACGAACCGAAACTAAACAAATTTTTCCGTTGTGCACAAGTCTATTGTCTATTCTATATATTTCTGTTCTTAGCACTGGTTAGTAGAATTCCTCTAGTTATAACAACTGCGCCTTCCTTTTTAATTTGTATGCAAAATAAAAATATGTGCTGAATGGGCCCAAGGGCCTTATTGTTTATGAGTTGTATACTATCATCTAAATAAAAACAGTGAAGTAAACTCCGGGCAGAAATGTTAATATAAAATGCTTGTTCTTTCTTTCTTTCTTTCCCCACTGTGCCCTGCTAGAGAAAACCAGAGTGCATTTTTTGAATCAGGGCTTCATTTCGTGTAATATACATTTTGCAAAACTGCTGCTGTGCTGTGTATCCCCCTGGCCGGCAGTCTAGTCTCTGTCCTGCTGTAGTACTTTACAGCGAGCAGTGACATAATTGTGTCCCTGATCACTGTAGTGGGAAGACTCTGGAATCTGAAACTCCCGGTCTGAGCCTCCCACTGTGCATAGTGAATAGTGGTTGGCTAGGTGGGCGTGCATGAGATACAGTCTTCAGCACCAACTCCACCCGCCGCTCTCCTTCTCAGGTTCGCTGCACAGGCTGCCTCTGATTTCCTGCATTTCCCTTTGCAATTACCGGAAATGTAGTCCTTTTTCCTTTCTTGGATGTGATGTAGAGCAAGAGAGAAAGTCCTCCTCCCAGTGCCAGGAAAGGAGCAGTCTTTTCCAAGTAACTTGTGACTTCACTGGGACTAAAAATGTTGGATTGCAAGAAAAGTAAGGCAATATGATCTAAACTGTGTTGCCATTTAATACAGATTAGGGGAAGGGATCTACATTTGCAAAGTTAGCTAGATCCTGGAGTTTAGCTTTAAAGTGTATGCAAAAAGGAAAATTGCCATTCATATCTCCTTTCATTTAATTCTACAAAGTTCTCTTAGCTATGAAGGGAAGCACACATTGAAGGTGTTAGCGTTGCAAAATGTTATAAAACATAAATGTCACAGTTTTATGAACAATGTTTTCTATACAACTGTAAGAGACAAAAAAACTAAGTTAATTAAATATCTAGCTCACTCTTAAACACTTGTAGGGATTTATATTAAAGCTTTATATAGTTACTGAGGTTAAAAGATAACACTGTGAAGATTTATTACTCCTGTCTTGACAGTCAAACTTTCTCTTTCCTGCTGTGTAGTTTGCATAGGTCAGTTCATTTTGACCAGATGTCAGTAAGTTTATGAATGAGATGTAGATTAATGTGTCCTGCACAGGGCTTCCTAGAAAATATGGGTTGTTTTACTAAAGCCAAATAGGCTGTTTAATTCACAAGGACATTTCCCTTAGATTAGTGAATGAGGTGAAGCTTTGATGGCTTTCTTCATCCAATCATGTGCAAGTAAAAATATAAATGTGTTTTTTTTTTGTTTGCTTGTTTTCCTTGCACATGATCTGGTATTTTTTGCTAAGATAAGAAAACTGCCTATGCGCCATTAGTAAATCATTGCTAGCCCTGTTAGGCTGTGTACCATTGGGCTCATATATTCAATAGATCACAAGGAGTAGTACAGGTTAAAGGTTTTGTATATATAGGTTTGAATGCGGAAGTGCATCTAGTACCAATGTGACTCACGAGTAGTAAAAGGGGGTTAAGATAAGTGTGTCTGTATACGATGGCAATGTCAGATGTAGCTGTGCTTGGGCTATAGCTGTGACAGATCCATGTTGATGGGCTAAGCAGGGGTGATACCTAAATCCTTGTGGGAAATGGAGAGGGGGAGAAGCTGAAAGCAGTAGCTGGAACTCCCACATAAGCTAAAGGCTGCGATGTGCAGTACATGTGAAACAGAGGAAAATGTGACCATGAAGCTGTGTTACTTGTTACATCATTTACATTACTTGCACCAAAAGTGTTGCCCTAGTTGTGTGTTGGCTATTAGGATAACAACTTTATTCTATAAAAAAGTAATTTTTCAGATGTCTAAAAAGAGAGGATCTGTATTGATAAGGCACAAGCCTGTTTAAAGATTAGACGATAGTGGCCTTGTATGTATAGAGCCCACACAATGCTTAACCGCTTGCCAACCGCCTCACAAACTTATACGTCGTCAGAATAGCATGGCTGGGCAAATGGGCATATAAATGCCCCATTTAATTTGCCGCTGTGTGGTCACGAGCACGCCGCCGGTGGCAAGCTCGTGACCCTGCCGCGAGCTCCGTGACCGTGCCTACGGGACCCGCGGACTCTATGTCCACCGGTGTCCCGCGATCGTGTCACAGAGCTGAAGAACGGGGAGATGTCAGTGTAAACACATCTCCCCGTTCTTCCTAGTGACATGTCACTGATCGTCTGTTCCCTCTCATCGGGAACAGCGATCAGTGTCGTGTCACTCGTAGCCACGCCCCCTAACAGTTAGAATCACTCCCCAGGACACACTTAACCCCGTCAGCGCCTCCTACAGGTTAACCCCTTCATTGACGGTGTCATTTTTACAGTAATCAGCACATTTTGAGGAAAAAAAAATTTTTATATATTTTTTGGGGATATTTATTATAGCAAATAGTAAAAAATATTGAATTTTTTTTAAAAAAATTGTCGCTCTATTTCTCTTTATAGCGCAAAAAATAAAAACCGCAGAGGTTATTAAGTACCACCAAAAGAAATCTCTATTTGTGGGAAAAAAAGGACGTCAATTTTGTTTGGGAGCCACGTCGCACGACCGCGCAATTGTCAGTTAAAGCGACACAGTGCCGAATCGCAAAAAGTGGCCTGGTCCGGGGCTTAAGGGGTTGAGGTGACACTAAAATCTGGTTAAAAAAACTATATTCAAGTATGTATTTTAACTTTTTTTTTTTTATTCAATAATTTTTTTATTGTTTTCTTCTACAACAAATACAAATTTTAACATTTCACATTCATAATGTATTTTAACTTAAAAAAATCTTTGATTGCTCTCCAAATTTATTTTTGTTTTGCTGCTGTGATTTGACTTCCTGTTAGCTGGTGGCTATGTTTGTTCTCCATGGTCCCACTGTATGTAGAAACATAGCCACCCTCTCTTGCTTGTTCCCAGAGGGACTAGGGACTATGAACTATGGGATTTGTGGTGTGTATAGAGCAGTACACAAGACCTCAACTAACGTGCACTGCTTGTTACAAAGAATGGAAATGAGGGGAGAAGGAGACGTGTGGAGCTCATGTAGCACATTACAAGACGGCAGAAAAACACAGTAAAAAATAATTTCATGAAAACTAGATTACAGAGTCATTAGGTAGTAGCTGTGTATGGATTTTTTTTGGGAGAATACGGATATCATTTAATGTCACTTTAAAATCCTATGAGGAAAAAAAAAGACATAAAACAGCTGGTATGGTGTTAAAGTACTATAAGGTGATCTAAAGGTTAAAATAAGAGGATTATAAATGAACAACATGATCTTACTGTTTCCTACATTTTAAAAGTAAACATAAAGTAAACAGCTCACTCTCTAACTTCTAGAAAACTAGCAATAGATACAATGGATGTCCAAAGCATGAAAAGAGCCGATTGTGATTCAAACCATTGTAATGTCCTTTCTAAATACAGGCAAAAAATAATATACATCACAATAAGGAATACAAAGAGATCTGATGTTATTATGCTGAATACAGATGGAACAATATCACATAAATATCAAGAGGAAATTATAAGCATATACAGACACAAGTGTAGATAGTAAACAACAAATACAGGAAAGACAGCAGAAAAGAATAAAAAATAATAATAAATATATAAAAAAAAATATATATATAATAATAGAATTTGAAGAAAAATAAGTTCTTGGATATTAAACTTTACGAAGGAAAGAAGATTGCTTTGATGAGGAGTGTAAAAAAGAAGTATAAAAAAAGGAATAGGGACAGATCTAAAACTTTAGAAAACAATAGCAAGCGTAGGAATAAAGGGTTCAAAAAGCACACAAAGTTCCATAGAATAGAGGACCGATTTGAAAAGAAAGGTTTTAATTACAAATGTGTAGAGATAAAAATTAAACCTAATTGGGAATGAGGAGACAATATAGGATTACTGGGCTCAATACTTTCTAGGAAGAATTATACAAACAAATGTAGAACCAAAAAACATTAAAGTAGATGTAAACCCACTCTCATCCTTTCTAAACTACTGCCATAGTGCTGATCTATAAGGATATATATGCCTCCTGCATGTATCCTTATCTGTCAAATGTATCCCCTCTGTCTGTTATAAGAACTGAAAAACTGCAGATTCTGTGGGTGGATCTGTTGTCTGGAGCTCGGTGGGTGGAGTCGTGATGTCAGTAGACTCCCCGCCCACCTCTACACTCCCCTTGTCAACATGCATTTTCTCCTGTGTATTCCTTCTGCTATGATCACTAACATCCAGTCAAAATCCAGAAAAGTATCCACATGACTTCAGAAAAGGAGTGGGGGTGGGAATTAAAAAAATAATGCCTGTCTAAAGCTAGTGCACGAGATATGTAAATAACCTGTCACTCAAAGCAAGGGGGCAGAACGGACGAAGGTTTTTCTCTGTTTGTCCGTTTTATCTCACTTAACAATAAAAGAGGATTGCTCAGAGCTGGATTAACTCTTTGTGGCAAGACCTGACACAAATGATAGGAAATCTTATACTCTACATTGTGACAGCAAAAAAAAAATTCAGGTTTACATCCACTTTAAAGACATCTTATATTATGGCATAGGGACAGAATTGGAACTAATTTTCTATGAAGAGGTAGAAAAAGTCATCAAACAACTGAAAAGCAATTACGTGCCAGGAGAGGATGATGTACATTCAGAAAAGATAAAACAAGGAGGAATGACTTTATGGAGGATTGTACATGAACTAATATTTGAAGAATAAAAGGAGGAACATTATAGAAGAATGGAAATAGAGAAAAAAGAGCAAATTATATTTAACAATTGTCATGGTGCCTCCCATCTAAATGTTATATATAAAGTAATGATGAGAATTTTGGCAATGTTTAGAGCCTAACGTTGAAGAGATTGTGGGAGGTGGTCAACATAATTTTCAGAAAAGAAATGTGGTTAATATAATATCACTTGACACTCGATTTTTGGGGTTACAAACAAGCCTATGAAACGATGTCACTAGTTGTAATAGAAGAACATGTATCTTTTGTCAAGCTTATTGTGTAACTGTATGAAGGAAAGTAATAAATAAAACACTACAGCAATTTGGGATTCCTATTAGCTGATAAAGACATATGACAGTTAAGCCGTGTACACACAATCGGTTTTACCAATGAAAACAGTCCGATGGACAGTTTTATTGGACGAACCGATCGTGTATGGGCCCCATCGGTCTTTTTTCCATCGGTGTGAAAAAATAGAACATGTTTTAAATTTATCCGATGGGGAAAAAAACGATAGCAAAATCCGATCGTCTGTGTGGAACTCCATCGGAGAAAAAACCCATGCATGCTCAGAATCAAGTCGACACATGCTCAGAAGCATTGAAATTCATTTTTCTCGGCTCGTCTGAGTGTTTTACGTCACTGCGTTTGGGACGGTCGGATTTTTGACTGATGGTGTGTAGGTAAGACTGATGGAAGCCAGCTTCATCGGAATTCCGATGGAAAAATCCATCGGATTAGAATCCATAGGAAATCCGATCGTGTGTACAGGGCATAAGAGATACAAAATCTAATGTAAAATTGCAAGAACAAAAATCAAGAAAAATCACAGTTAATAGTATAACGTAGGCAGGTAGATGCCCCATCATGCATGTAGTATAAGTCTGAAAAAAGTGATAAGAACTTAATTAAAGAAGCTGGCTTGATGTATAACAGAACCCTAAATGTCTAGCATATGCAGCAGATAGCTTGTTATTAGAACATAGATACAGAGGTAGTTACTTAAATTAAAAGACAAGTCAAAAGGATGTGACTTAAGATCAGTGAAAATAAATCTATATGGGTACATCAGACATTTAAATCAGAAATCAATTGCAGAAAGAAATAGTATTAAAACATATAGGACCTATTATTATAGAGCAGAACATGTAAGCAGTAAAATGAAAGACAGAATAAAAGAATGTAATAGACATTTCTTGATGTTTAGTTCAAAACTTTTCAGATAAAACTTTTTAAAGCTATAATTAAACCAACTGTAACACTTGGATCAGAAATATTGTGTTTAACACAAGCATATGAGAAAATTCCTAAAGTATCGAAACAGAAGGTGTTGGTTTACTGATTTACTGAAATTGTGCAAACTTTTGTGCAACTCTGCATAGAAACCAATCAGCTTCCAGGTTTTATTTGTTAAAGCTTAATTGAACAAGCTAAAGTTAGAAGCTGATTGGCTACCATGGGCATCTGCACCAAATTTTACACTCTCCTGTTTTAGTAAATCAACCCCAGTGTATGAGAAAAAATGGACTATAGAGAATAAAAACAAATGATGAAATAGCAAACTTGTATGAAGTGTATGTGCATTGGTAGGCTAAAAATGTTTTTAAAAATATTTTCCCACTAGAGTCTCATTAAACTTTTTGTTTAAAAATGGTATGGAGTGTGTGCTCTTTACATTTTATAATCATTGTATAATCGCTATTTTGGAAGGTGGACTGGAGATTAGAGTCCCTTCCCTCCCCTCCACTGCACCGGCAACTAAGGCCATATCAAGTTGTAACTATATATAATATTTGGCAAAATAATATCATTATTTCCCATTAAATAGGGTATTGGTACGGATAACTACTGTCACTGGAGATTATATATGAAGATATTAGAGAATTTTCCAGTGGATTATATAGTTTGGCATGTATAGTAGATTTTTGAAGGAGGATTTTCTCAATCTTTTTTTCAAGCTAGAATAAGAATAATGGTTCCATCTAGAGAGTGTCCCTAGTGGATTTATATCTCTGATGACAGTAGTTATTCAGACCAGCACCCTTTTTAATGGAAAATAATACTTTTATATTATATACAGTTCCAACTTGATATGACCATAGTTGCCACTGCAATGAAGGGACTCTGATTTCCAATCCACCTTCCAAAATGGTAATTATGCAGTACAATGTAAAAACACACACCCCATACCATTTTTTGAAATAAAGTTATTGAAAGTTATTGAAACTCTAGTGAGAAATGACATACATAAGGGGATACATAAGGGGATGTATGTCAGACCTTATATGCAAAATTCTCTAAACATTAATCCCTAGGTATAGAGTCAATCTTTTTTAATAACCAAACTCATTTTAGTTAGCCGAGCTAGATATGAAAAAGTGAACCGCTAAACTACATTTGTTGATGTTCTAATGCCCAAACTGTGAATTAACCTGCAATTATTGAACTCTTTGCTATGTTTGCTATAACAATTTCTCGTATTTGCAATGTGCAGCTGCCACTGAATAAAGTTCCCTGTAATGCCCTGTACACATGATCCGAAAATCAGACGACAGATCATCTGACTTTTTTGGCTTACTAGTCGCAAGTAGAAATTTAATAGGTTACTAAAGTCCCGAAAATTCTCTTACGACAGAAAAAAAAAATCTGGTACCATACGAGGAAATTTTTTTTGCTTGTCCGATCGAATAATATCGGATGAACTGTCCTGATCGGCTCTCGAAAGTTCTGTACTAACAATCCGATTATCATATGATTGTTTGTACGTGCCATTATTTACAATAGTTGAGTTCACTATGGGGTTGATTTACTAAAGCTGGAGAGGGCAACATTTTGTGCAGCTGTGCATGGTAGCCAATCAGCTTCTAACTTAGGCATGTTTATTTAAGCTTTGACAAAAGAAAACCTGAAAGCTGATCGGTTTCCATGCAGAGCTGCACCAGATTTTGCAGTCTCCAATTTAGTAAATCAACTCCAATGTTGTGGGATTTCAAGGGTGTCACCAGACTCGGGTAGGAGTTGTACCCACATGATTATCAAGACCAGCACTCATGGGTGCACTACACTTTGTTACCTGTCAGTTGAGAACGGATGTGTGTTGCAGGAGCTCCTGCCGTCTGCCTTCCAGGGCACATTCCGCGGTTCTTCCTCCCATACAGGGGCTGCCTAACAGGCCACGGCCCCTGGCACCTGGCCCTATCCTATCCTATCCTGGCCCTATCCTTCCACAGCTGCTCCCAGAGCGGAGCACTGCTCGTCCACTCGCCATCGGAAGACGCCATCCGGGCCGCCATTCGCCATTGACCGGCAACTGCCGGCAAGATAGTCCATGGCTGAGGCCTAGTTCCGGCCTCCTCCAGCCCAGCATCGTCCCCCCTCTCCCCCATCCTTAGCGGGCAAGCCGTGTCTCCCGCATCGGAGCTCCCCCAAGCGGCCCGAAGCCGCAACCACCACCGCCTGTCCTTTTTAGGACAGTCCGCGGCTCCGGCCTAACTTCCAGCCGCGGCGGCCATCTTGGTACACCCGCCCGGCCTCAGCACTTCCTGACTCAATCTAGGCACCAGTGGCCATCTTGGTACACCTGGGCCCATATCTATCAGGACCCTGACAGTACCAAGAAAAGTATAGCAGGAATATACTCCGCAAATACCATCATCTTCATCCTTATCCTCATTCTCATGACAATACTCATTCTCAGCACCATCATCTTCACCCTCATCATCATCATCCTCATCGGTATCCTCATCAGCAGCATCTTCCTCATCATCATCCTCATCCTCATTCACATCATCATCCTCATCTTCCTCTCAGCATCACCACCAGTTGTCCTGGCAAACCTGACAACTAGGTAAGTATACCGGGCTCCCCCATTAGCTAGCTGATCCAGGGCAGACCCGATCGCCTCTAGAGGGATCAGGAAGGAATTTTTTCCCCCGCTCTAGCACTATTGGCCCGTGCTTGGCTGGGGTTTTTCGCCTTCCTCTGGATCAACGGGGGGATTAGATAGTTGGGGAGCAGCGCCGTCTACACCAGGATCATCATCATCATCATCATCAGTCGTCCATCAAACCTGATAAGCAGGTAAGTATATCGGACTCCTTCCATTAGCGGGAAGGTTAGGGTAGCTCCAACCGCCACCAGGGATCAGGAAGGAATCATCATCACTAGGATCATCATCAGCATTGGATCATCATCAGCATTGGATCATCATCAGCATTGGATCATCATCACTATCGGATCATCATCACTATCGGATCATCATCACTATCGGATCATCATCACCATCGGATCATCATCACCATCGGATCATTCATCACTATCGGATCATCATCCTTGTCAACATCAAACACCAACTTCAAGCATTAGCACACCTCAGCAGCTCTCTCATCGCATCGCTCATCATCATCATCATCAACATCAGGATCATCATCGTTATCAACATCATCTCATCGCCTCATCATTATCAGCACTTTTTCAACATGGTTAACATTATATACTCAGCCGACACCATCCAAAGCCTAAAGAACTTTGCCACAACACTACCAACACCCATCCAAAAAAAATTACAAAAAGAACGAATCGTAAGAATCAGTCGACTATCAACAGGAAAAAACAGAGCACCATGGCATCTACAACATCTATCAAGTGCCCTAATCAACACCAGATCTGCAGTCAAACACAGACAGGAAATCCATGATTTCATAACCCAACACAACATAGACTGCCTCTTCATCACGGAAAGCTGGCTAACACCCGACTGCAATACCATCCTAGCAGAACTAGTGCCGGAGAACTACCGCATCCTAACGGAGCATAGAACAGGACAAAGAGGAGGGGGCCTAGCAGTAATTTACAAAGACCACCTTACGTTCATCAAACCAACTCTACAGAACTCATTGCCTTTCATGGAAACACTCACTCTGCAACTGCAAACTACACCCCAGGATACCATCCACATACTGCTCTGCTACAGACCACCGGGACCCAAGACACACCTCCTCACACATTTAAATGAATTTTTCTCGACATACACCATGAAAACCAAAAATCTGCTGCTACTTGGAGACTTCAACCTTTGGGCCAACTCCCCCGAAGACCCTATCGCCACTGCCTGCATCGACCAACTAGAAAAACTAGGCTTGCAACAATTGATAAATACTCCTACTCATGTATCAGGTCACACTCTTGACCTAATCTTCAAACAAGATATGGACATCAACACACTGGACAACCAGCCTCTACCATGGACAGACCATCATGCCATCAAGTTTACTATAACGACCAACACGGCCCTCCAAAAATCAATACAATCAGCAACAACACACTGGACAAGATCACAGAAGAAACTATACTCTGAGCTTTTCAAAACCACGCTATTGAACAATATGGAAATGCTAAACCAAAACCACTCAACAGAAGAAACACTCAACTTCCTGAACAATGCTTTGCTACAGACAGCAGATACGGTTGCTCCAAGACGCAGAGCACTCATCCGCAAAAACAATGCAGGCTGGTTCAATGACGCTCTTACTTTACTGAAACAAGAACGCAGAAGAGCAGAAGGAGCCTGGAGAAGAAATGCAACAAAGGAGAACTACACAATCTACAAAGCATTCACTAGGAAATATCATAAAGCAATCTTCAAAGCAAAAAGAGACCATTTCGCAAACACCATCGCAAAAGCCCTAAACCGCCCCCGCGAACTCTTCAAACTAGTAGCTCAGACCATGAATCCCACCTGTTTGGAGTCTTCAGCAAACGAAACTCAGGAATTCTGCAATGAACTATCCAATTTTTTTATCGACAAAATTGATAACATTAGGAAAATAATTCAGCAGGAAAAATCAAACAACCCCACACAGCCAAAGGAAGAAAAGAACCAGATAAATATTCTGCAATCAAAGAAATTTACTCTGGTCCCAATTACAATCGACACTACTAAAAACATCATCAGAAGCCTCCGAGATAGCACTTCACCGAACGACATCATTCCGGCAAAACTGCTGAAAGAATGTACCGACATCTTGGCACCCCACATAACACACTTCATCAACCAATCGTTCAAAGAAGGTATTGTGCCGACTTCCCTTAAACAAGGAATAATCAAACCCCTCCTAAAGAAACCTAACCTTGACCCGAATGACCCAAATTTTAGAAGACCGGTAACAAGCCTAAACACCATCTCCAAGATTATCGAGAAAGTTGTAACACAACAGCTACAACTTCATTTGGATACCCACAATCTCCTGGACCCACTTCAATCGGGGTTCCGCCCAGGCCATGGGATGGAAACGGCACTTCTCAAAATATGGGACGACGTACTAGAAGCAGCAGATGATGGATAATCATGTCTCCTGGTGCTGCTGGACCTCAGTGCAGCCTTTGACACAGTAGATCACAAAATCCTACTTACGCGTCTCACTGAAGTAGCAGGAGTCGCAGACACGGACCTACCATGGTTCGCATCCTTCTTAGAAAACCGATCCCAGACAGTGAAACTGGGAGCCTTTACCTCGGCACCACGCACAAATACATGCGGAGTACCTCAAGGATCACCCCTGTCACCGGTACTCTTCAACATCTACCTTCGGCCACTCCTCAAAATCATCAGTGAACAGGACATGCGTTATCACTCCTATGCAGATGACACTCAACTATACTTTCGCATCAACAACAAAAAAGATCAATATTACGGACTGGAAAAATGCCTTACATTGATCAACAATTGGATGACAGAGAGCTCCCTCAAGCTTAACGGATCCAAAACAGAACTGCTCATTTTCCACGCTAACCGAAAGAAAAACGCCAGGACCACATGGACGCCACCCACCATCCTGGGACAAAACATAACCCCAAGCACCAAAGTTAAAAGCCTGGGAGTTATCTTTGACTCAGACATGACTATGGACGCACAAATAGGATCAGTAGTCAGTGGATCCCACCACCTTCTCCGCCTGCTACGAAGACTCATCCCGTTCATCCCGGAAAAAGACAGAGCAGTAGTAGTCGGAACCATTATCAATTCACGGCTTGACTACGCTAACTCACTTCACCTAGGACTACCCAAATACCAAGTTGCACGTCTACAAGTCGTCCAAAACACAGTGGCCAGACTGGTAACAGGGAAAAAACCCTGGGAATCAATCGCACCATCCCTGAAAAGCCTCCATTGGCTAGCCGTAAAGGATCGGATCACATTCAAGACCCTCTGCCTCACCCACAAATGCGCACAAGGAAACGCTCCTGAATACTTATGCGAGAAAATAAAACACTACACCACTACTCGTGACCTTCGATCAACTAACCAAAACCTCCTCCACATCCCCAAGACCCGCTACAAAGCCAAGGGAGAACGAAGGTTTGCTGTCCAAGGACCAAGGCTATGGAATGCGCTACCCACGAATATCCGCATGGAAGAAAACCATCGGGCCTTCCGGAAAATACTAAAGACCCATCTCTTCTAACGATCTCAACGACACTGGATGCAAAGCGCCTTGAGGCGATTTAGTTCGCAATTGCAGCGCTATACAAGTTACTCACTCACTCACTCACTCACTCTACAATGAGGATCTAACTGATTTTTATATATAGTTTGTTTTAAAAAAAAAAAAAAAAGTTATAGGCACTATCTGGTGAACTCTGTGATTTTTACTTATCCATTAGTAGTATGTAATTCATGGAAATCATTCTGTGCTGCAAGGATTATGTCTGTCACCTTTGTTACACATATGGTTGGATTTTAGCCCAAATGGATTTCTTGTTTTAGGCAACCTTTCAGTGATAGGGTGAACGTGTTCTATGTTTGTGACTTTAATTCACGTACAATGTGTCTTTAAAGTAGAAAACTTTATAATAGAAGTATAGAAGTTGGTAAAAAAAAAATTAAATGCCTTATTTATAATAAGAATAAAAATGATATTCTTTTCATAATCATTTTTTGTACCTCTTTGAAAGTCTACTCGACAATGATATTACAGTTTGGGTTGATGCTAGAGATCTAAACCACCAATTATTTAGATCTCTCATGATCTCTTGCCACAATATCTGTTTGAATATGAAGGAAGTTCATTTCCATGTTAGATTTTATAAATTTATTTCATATTTTTGAAAATGCAAGAGAAGAATTTGACATTAGGGATGGGCCGAACACCCCCCCAGTTTGGTTTGCACCAGAACACCTCGAACTGGCAAAAAGTTCTAGCAAACATGCAAACCCTATTAAAGTCTTTGGGACACAAACATGAAAAATCAAAAGTCCTCATTTTAAAGGCTTATATGCAAATTATTGCCAAAAAAGGTTTAGGTTGACCCGGGTACTGCCCCAGGGGACATGTATCAATGCAAAAAAAGTTTTTTAAAACAATTGTTTTTTTCAGGAGCAGTGATTTTAATAATGCTTAAAGTGAAACAATAAAAATGAAATATTCCTTTAAATATCGTGCCTGGGGGGTCACCTTGGTCTGCCTGTATAGTGACGCATATGTGCGATGTGTAGAACAGTGCCGCAGCAATAATGACATGTCATTATTATTAAATTATTAAATGTCATTTAAACGAGCTCGCGGCTGTAATATATCGTCAGCTCCTGGCAATATAGATGAAAAATCTATGAAAAAGAATGGTGTGGGGTCCCCCCCAGTCCATACCAGGCCCATTCTCCAGCTCTTCCACCCGAACAACTCCTCCCCAGCTGGGCTGACCCTGGGTATTTAAGGAGGCAAGGCCTGCCTAAAATTACCTAACCTAAAAAAAATCTTATCTCTAGCACCTCCCTACCTAGAGGGTGCTACATATACTACACGGACTGCACTATATACTCTGAACTGTATTATATATACTACATGGGCTGCACTATATACTCTGAACTGTATATACAGTATACTACACGGACTGCACTATATACTCTCCACTGTATTATACAATATATACTACACGGACTGCACTATATACTCTGCACTGTATTACAGTATCTTACAAGTAAGTACACCCCTCACATTTTTGTTTTATATCTTTTCATGTGACAACACTGAAGAAATCACACTTTGCTACAATGTAAAGTGGTGTGCATACAGCTTGTATAACATTGTAAATTTGCTGTCCCCTCAAAATAACTCAACACACAGCCATTAATGTCTAAACTGCTGGCAACAAAAGTGAGTACACCCCTAAGTGAAAATGTCCAAATTGGGCTCAGAGTGTCAATATTTTGGTGGCCACCATTATTTTCCAGCACTGCCTTAACCCTCTTGGGCATGGAGTTAACCAGTGCTTTACCAGTTGCCTCTGGAGTCCTCTTCCACTCCTCCATGACGACATCACGGAGCTGGTGGATGTTAGAGACCTTGCGCTCCTCCACCTTCCATTTGAGGATGCCCCACAGATTCTCAATAGGGTTTAGGTCTGGAGACATGCTTGGCCAGTCCATCATCTTTACCCTCAGCTTCTTTAGCAAGGCAGTGGTCGCCTTGGAGGTTATCATGTTGAAATACTGCCCTGCGGCCCAGTCACCAAAGGGAGGGGATCATGCTCTGCTTCAGTATGTCACAGTACATGTTGGCATTCATGGTTCCCTCAATGAAATGTAGCTCCCCAGTGCCTGCAGCACTCATGCAGCCCCAGACTATGACACTCCCACCACGATGCTTGACTGCAGGCAAGATACACTTGTCTTTGTACTCCTCACCTGGTTGCCGCCACACACACTTGACATCATCTGAACCAAATAAGTTTATCTTGGTCTCATCAGACCACAGGTTCCAGTAATCCATGTCCTTAGTCTGCTTGTTTTCAGCAAACTGTTTGTAGGCTTTCTTGTGCATTATCTTTAGAAGAGGCTTCCTTCTGGGACGACAGCCATGCAGACCAATTTCATGCAGTGTGAAGCGTATGGTCTGAGCACAGGCTGTCCCCCCACCCCTTAAACCTCTGCAGCAATGCTGGCTGCACTCATACGTCTATTTCGCAAAGACAAACTCTAGATATGACGCTGAGTACATGCACTCAACTTCTTTGGTCGACCATGGCGAGGTCTGTTCTGAGTGGAACCTGTCCTAACCATTGTATGATCTTGGCCACCGTGCTGCAGCTCAGGGTCTTGGCAATCTTCTTATAGCCTATGCCATTTTTATGTAGAGCAACAATTCTTTTTTTCAGATCCTCTGAGAGTTCTTTGCCATGAGGTGCCATGTTGAACTTCCAGTGACCAGTATTAGAGAGTGAGAGCGATAACACCAAATTTAACACACCTGCTCCCCATTCACATCTGAGACCTTGTAACACTAACGAGTCACATGACACCGGGGAGGGAAAATGGCTAATTGGGCCCAATTTGGGCATTTTTACTTAGAGGTGTACCCACTTTTGTTGCCAGCAGTTTTGACATTAATGGCTATTTTGAGTTTTTTTGAGAGGACAGCAAATTTACACTGTTATACAATCTATGCACTAACTACTTTACATTGTAGCAAAATATTATTTCTTCAGTTTTGTCACATGAAAATATATAATAAAATATTTACAAAAATGTGAAGGGTGTACTCACTTTTGTGAGATACTGTATATATACTACACGGTTCTCTGAACTGTAATAAATATACTACATGGACTGCACTATATACTCTGAACTGTATTATATATATACTACACTGACTGCACTATATACTCTGAACTGTATTATATATACTACACTGACTGCACTATATGCTCTGAACTGTATATATACTACACAGACTGCACTATATATTCTCCACTATATTATATATACTACACTGTCTTCATAATATACTCTGAACTGTGTTATATATACTACACTGACTGACTGCACACTACACGAACTACGTGCCTAATCTCCATTCATTCACTATATATGGCCGCTGTGTAAGCAGCAGTCTTATATAGTATGGGGTGTGGACTTAGCCCCTGAGCCATGATTGGCCAAAAACACCCTGCCTTTGGCCAATCATGGCTCTCACTGCACATCGCTCTGTGTTTGGCCAAAGCATTCAGGTCAGGTGCATGCTCTGGCCATGGCCATGAGCAGCCGTTAATGCACTGCGATCTCGCAGTGCATTATGTGACGCTCCTCGTCAGGCAAAATTTCCACGAGCGCCCCATATGTTTGTTTGTTCTACGAACATCGGGACCATCCCTAGTTGACATACACAAAGGTGATAAGGAATGCCCAAACATTTTAATTGGACAGGAACATAATTAGAAACTATCAAATGGAGAAATAATTTATACTGTATCTGATTGCAAGGGCTGGATTAGACCACCAGGATCGACCCAATAAATAAATGCATATTCTTTATATATATATTTTTTTATTATTACTTTTTTTAACACTTTTCTTAAAAGTTATATCAAGTAGTGCAGAACGGTAAAACATTTTGGTACTAGATTACAAGAAATGGACAGTTAGAGTTTAGAACTATGGTCAGGAAACACAAGAATAAAATAATATTTACAACACTGGAAACCTTAAAACATTCAAAATTAGTAGGTTTCAATCCATATGCAATCTTGAAATGACTTCTGTAAATACAAAGATCAACAATAATCAAAATAAATACACTCAGTATTATAATGGACAACACAGTACAAAGCTTGGTTTGCAGTGATCGTAAGTCTATTTCCATAAATACTGAGGCCACTCATACTGACAAGCATTCATTTCTTCAGTGTACAAGAGGCTGTGCAACTGAGAAATTCTACACAAATAGCAATCATTGGAAAGATTGGTAGGTGTGTAATAACAGAGTAAGTCCACTACTTGGTGCGCAGAGAATAAATATATAAAGCTCACTCTGTACTTACATCATGACATTTACAGAATGTAGGTATATATAATGGTGTGTGTCCTACCAACTTCCATTTAAAAAATGTAAACATTTTAGAAATATTTTTTATTCTATGGGAATAGTGACAGGAAAAGTATAGATCACAATTATTTCATGTATGGTACTACTTTATAGGGACTATTTATAGGTTAAATATCCATCTTTTCACTGGATTAATACAACTGAAAATATTTTATGATTTGTCCTGTAAATGCCTCAAAAAGGGCATATGGGCATATGGGTTAAAGATTTGAGTTTCTTGTGGTCTGTGCCCTGGTCCCTTAAACTTCAGCTGAAAAACAGCCATTACCAAGCCATGTCAGTGTATTTATGTGTTTATGTATATTTGTGTTTATAAAACATTTTTTTTTCTTGTTGTTTTTATCTTAGATTTTCCTGTTTTCATTTTTTGGTGCTTATTAGCATATCTGCTTTTTTGTGCATCTTTGAAATTGTATATATATATATTGTGACAGCAGGAAGGTAAAGTCACCTGGTTGCATCCAGGGGGGTAGATATATTTCGCCCAGATTCAGGCTTTACGCCGACTTATACAACTAGGTGGAGAGTTGTATAAGCCCAGCTGAGGATAGTGGGCTCATGGATGACTCATACCTCTAGGGAGAGTGTGGGGCGTCGTGCAGACAGGGAGTTGATGAGACCAGCTGAAGCTTGTCAGCTCATTTAGGCCTCTATAAGAACTCCCAGCTTCATTAGGGGTTAGCTCATGCCTGGAAGCAGACCTGTGTGGACTTCCTGGAGAGAGTGAACCCTTGTGCGGTGAGACAAAGCCTGTGTGGCTATTTGCTTGGACATTTAAAACCAGGGACTTAGGGACTAGGACAGCACTAGGCTGATCCCAGTTGTTAGTTAGGAAACCTGTATGTTTAGTCAGAGGTCAAATTGACCAGGATTTATTTTGTTTATGTTTCTTTTGCTTTGCTGTGTTTTTGTCACTGTAAATAGAAAATAAACCGCACCTTTTTGATTTTGAAAACCACAACCTCCGTCTGCTGGGCCTGTTTTTGTGTGGGGAGCCCATCCCGGGGGTCACACACACCCGCTGCCGAGCTAACCCCCTCACAATATATATATATATATATATATATATATATATATATATATATATATATGTATCAAAACTTCGGGTGGGTTACTTCCCTCTTACTTTTTTGGAATCCAATGGAGAAACGTCAGGGTGGACTCCCAATTTCCACCATCAATCAAATAGTCACGACAAAGGGACAGTCACTCTAATTTGCAAAAAACGATTTCATTACTTGTATATCTTCAGTCAATGCCATATACAGACAGAAAAAATCAAAAGCATAGCTACTGTACAGTTGTGAGCATCCCTGCTCTTCCTCAGGCTAACAGGCTAGGTGTAAAAGTAAAATCCAAAATAGACCTCACTATATCCTGACACCTGAGGGTGTAACCCAACAGGTGAATCCCATCTCGCTGGATCGAGGAGCGATCCAACCAGATGGTTGAAACTCAATTAACCCTGTGCAGGTTTGAAAACGAAAAAATGCTACTCCACACTAAACCACACATCATACATAATAAACCCATACAGTGTGGCGGTAGACATAGAAAAATTCATTTTTAGAAGATCTACCAATAAAGAACTCAATACTGCAAAAAATTATGCAAGACATATAAAGAAACAAAAAATAAATAATAACTATCTTCAAGAAACACTGTAAAAAGATTTAGAATAGAACATTTTTTCATAATTCAAAGAGATAGTTCATATCTGTCAAGGAACGATATTCCAATATAAATATACATTTTCTTTAATTTCACGGTCCCCATCGGAACATACTTGGTCATCATCTACAAAAAAGATGCATACGAATTCTTAAATAATCAAAAAGCATTACAAAAATAAATGCAGGTCATAGTCCCTGTTCATCCCCTCTGGATGCAGGGACTGTAACCTGTTAATCCACCAAACCTCTCTTTGTTTAAATTTCAGTATCCGATCACCCCCTCTTCTGTCTCGTGGAATCTCTTCCAAAACCATGAAACGTAAATCTGAGTCCCGGTGTCCCTTCTCCAGGAAATGCCTGGAGACAGGCAAACCAGGCTGTTTGTGTCTAATAGCACTGCGATGTTGAGCAATTCTGTCCTTAATCTTTTGGGTGGTTTCCCCAATATAAATAATATTGCATGGACAAATAAGGATGTATACAACATAAGAGGACTGACATGAAAATACATTTTTAATAACAATCCTATCCCCATTACTGGGATTGATAAAATGATCACCCTTTAGCATAAGGTTGCACTGAATAGAGTTCAGGCAGGGGAAACACCCTTTCCTTTTTTTTCCAAAACAAGTCGCTTTTACCTCCCGTTCTTTGGGTCTAAATTCAGATCTTACTAGAGAGTCACACAAGGTTTTATTTCTTCTGAAAGCTTTAATAGGAATCTGCTGAAAGATCTCAATCTGCGGATAGGCACGCTTCAAAAGTGACAAGTGCTTGCTGATAATTTTATTTTTTGTTTCTTTATATGTCTTGCATAATTTTTTGCAGTATTGAGTTCTTTATTGGTAGATCTTCTAAAAAAAAAATTCTCTATGTCTACCGGCACACTGTATGGGTTTATTATGTATGATGTATGGTTTAGTGTGGGGTAGCATTTTTTCGTTTTCAAACATGCACAGGGTTAATTGGGTTTCAACCATCTGGTTGGATCGCTCCTCGATCCAGCGAGATGGGATTCACCTGTTGGGTTACACCCTCAGGTGTCAGGATATAGTGAGGTCTATTTTGGATTTTACTTTTACACCTAGCCTGTTAGCCTGGGGAAGAGCAGGGATGCTCGCAACTTTACAGTAGCTATGATTTTGATTTTTTCTGTCTGTATATGGCATTGACTGAAGATATACAAGTAAAGAAATCGTTTTTTGAAAATTGGAGTGACTGTCTCTTTTTCGTGACTATATATATTGTGACAGCAGGCAGGTAAAATCACCAGGTTGCATCCAGGATGGAAGGTATATATGTCCTAGATTCAGGCTTTATGCCGATTTATTCCACTAGGGGGAGTGCTGGGAGTCTTGCAGGGGAAGAGTTAATGAGCCCAGCTGAAGTAAGTGAGCTCATTAGGGCCTCTACAAGAACTCCCAGCATGCTAAGGGAGATGCTCCAACCTGGAACCAGATCTGTGTGGATAGTCTGGGGAGTGTGATCTCTGTGCGGTGAGCCAAAGCCTGTGTGGTTATTGCTAAGAACTTCTAAAAGCAGGGAGCTAGGGACTGGGACAGCACAAGGCTGTACCCAGTTGTGAGTTAGGGACATCAACGTGTGTAGTGAGCGGTCAAGTTGACCAGGATTTATTTTCCTGTTTCTTTTGTTTTTGCTGTATTTCTTTTGTCTGTATATAGTTCAAATAAAACCACACCCTTTTGTTTTCTCCTACCACTGTCTGCTGTGCCTGTTTTTGTGTGGTGAACCCATCCAGGGGGTCACACACACCCGCTGCTGAGTTAACCCCCTCACAATATATATATGTATATATATATATATATATATATATATATATATATATATACATATATATATATATATATATATATATATATATATATATAGGTTGATTTAACCACTTGACCCCTGGAAGGTACATTAAAGGTGTTTTGAACATTTTATTGGAACAATAACAAAATTAACAGACAAAACAAGTAAAAAAAAATGTTTCAACATTAATGGAAAAAAATAAAAATAAATATCACTGATTGTGTGCGGTGCTAAAAGTGCTCCAATAAAATCAGTATACAACTCAGCAAACTCATAAATTATAAATCAAATAATAGAGTGCTACGTGCTTAAAATACATGTATTCAATAGGGATGAGCCGAACACCCACCGGTTCGGTTCGCACCAGAACCTGCGAACGGACCGAAAGTTTGCGCGAACTTTAGAACCCTATTAAATACAATGGACTTGAACGTTCAAAATCAAAAGTGCTAATTATAAAGGCTAATATGCAAGTTATTGCCCTAAAAAGAGTTTGGGGACCCGGGTCCTGCCCCAGGGGAGGGGACATGCATCAATGCAAAAAAAAGTTTTAAAAACTGACCTAATTTTCGGGAGAAGTGATTTTAATGATGCTTAAAGTGAAAAAAAAGTGAAACATTCCTTTAAATATCGTACCTGGGGGGTGTCTAAAGTATGCCTGTGAGGTGGCACGTGTTTCCCATGCTTAGAGCTGTCCCTACACAAAATTACATTTCTAAAGGAAATAAAGTCATTTAAAACTGCTTGCGGCTTTAATGTAATGTCTGGTCCTGGCAATATGTATGAAAATCATTGAGAAAAATGGCATGGGTACCCCCCCCCAGCCCACTACCAGCCCCTTTGGGTCTTGTATGGATATTAAGGGGAACCCCACACCCAAATTAAAAAAAGGCCCTATATACTCTGAACAGCAGTATACAGGCGGGGCAAACAAGACAGGGACTGTAGGTTTGTTCTTAAGTACAATCTGTTTGTAATTTGGAACAGGTGCATTTTTTAAGTGGCATTGGACACGGCAGTAGTCTGGATACTGAGGACCCATACAGATACTCCTTTCTTGAATCAGGAGACTAGGACTGTGTACACAGTTGCTTCACTGTTATAGTAGTGCATAATTGATGCAATTTTCTCTAATTGAGGATTTCCTCTATTTGTGAAGTTTTTTCAAGTTCCCTCTTCTACTTGTTGACTTGGAGGTTTTTCACCATACTGAAAATAGACTCATTAATACCCATAGAGTCTCCCTCAGCTCTGCCGTTTGTCATTATCTGGGGACCCTTGTTGAAGTCCTTTGGACCCTGTCCACTCTTGAGCCCCCATCCGTGGGGTGTTTGACCTCTCACCCCATGTTTACAACAATGCATGTGACCCATTGACGATGTCAATTTTGGAAATATTTACAACTTCTGACTTTTATGTCTACAAATCCCCGAAGAAGGGTCTACCGAAACAGCTGTCGGGTCTGACCATAAATGTCAATTTCTCTCCTCATTAATGCAACTAGCCTTCTGGATCTGTACATAATCCATGTGTTTTGTATTCAAACTGTGTTTGTATTTTTGTACTAATTTATTAAATTTATATATTTTTTTATATACTTCTGTGTGTTTTCAGTCACTTTCAAAGTCCCACCTCCAAGGGGGTTTTTGTTTTATCCATGTTTTAAGTGCAACCAGAGCCAAAAAATCTATTTTTAAGCTTTTTGGAAAACATAGGGAAGAGTTATCACCCCTGTTTGCTGTCTGTGCACCTGTTCAGAACATTTCACCTCACTTTCCGTCCCAATGACAAATGTTTTTTGAAAAGCATCAGTGGAGAGGAGACACCTTTTTCCCATATTAACTATTACAGGAGAGAATTTCCCTTCCTCGGGGTAGATTTCCTCTCACTTCCTGTTGTCTACTTCCATTTGCAAGTAGGAGTCGTTTGTAAGTTGGATGTTTAAAAGTAGGGGCCCGACGTATATACTCTGCAGAAATTTGGCCCTTAGGTGTTGGTGTTGCCACAACACTGTAAGCCCTCACAGTTACTCTTGGTGGGCGCTGGAACGCCCTGCTGTGAACTATTATATCAAGAATTGTAATTACATGCCATTGTTGAACAGGGGCAGAAAAATTGGGCCTTTAGTGGTGGTGGTGTTGCCACAACACTGCAAGCCCTCACAGTTACTCTTGGTGGGAGCAGGAATGGGCCCAGCTGTGAATTATTAGATCAATAATTGTAATTCCATGCCCCTGTTGAACAGGGGCAGAAAAATTGGGCCTTAGGCACTGGTGCCACAACACTGCAACCCCTCACAGATACTGTACTTGGAGCGCAGCAATGAGCCCTGCTGCAAAGTATTGCATCAAAAATTGTAATTACACTCCCCTGTTGAACAGGGGCAGAAAAATTGGGCCTTAGGCACTAGTGCTGGGGCCAGAACACTGCAACCCCTCACAGATACTCTGTTAGGAGCGCTGGAATGAGCCCTGCTGCAAAGTATTACATCAAAAATTGTATTTACACGCCCCTGTTGAACAGGGGCAGAAAAATTGTGCCCTCGGCACTGGTGCTGGTGCCACAACACTGCAACCCCTCACAGATACTGTTGTTGGAGCGCAGCAATGAGCCCTGCTGCAAAATATTGCATTAAAAATTGTAAATACATACCCCTGTTAAACAGGGGCTCAAAAATTGGGCCTTAGCCACTGGTGGCGGTGCCCAAAACCAAAAACTGTTCTTACAAGCTATCAGCATGATCATTGAGGAGGAAGAGGATAGTCACTCAGCATAACAGGATAGTCACTCAGCATCAGCATAGGCAGTGTTGAAGGGATCTGACATTTAAAAAAAAAATATTCGGTTACATTAGCATCAGGTGCTTGGTAGCTGGTGGTGATCCAAGACTGATTCATTTTATGAAGGTCAGGCGATAGACCGAGTCGGTGGACAGGCGCACCCTGTGATCGGTTACAAAGCCTCCAGCAGCACTGAATGTGCATTCCGAAAGAACGCTGGATGCAGGACAGGCCAGTAGCTCAATTGCATACTGTGCAAGCTCTGGCCAGTGATCCATCCTCAAGACCCAGTAACCCAGAGGATTTTCGGTGGGAAAGGTGTCCAAGTCTGATCTTGCCCCTAGGCATTCCTGCACCATGTAAACCAGACGCTGACGATGGTTGCTGGAACCGATCATACCTTGGGGCTGCATACTAAAAAATTGTCTGAATGCATCGGTCAGACGGCCACCTTCTCCACCGCTCCTTCTTTGACTGACCAAAGCCTCAGCAACACGTTGTCCAGGACAAGGAATTTGTAACCTTCCAGTCTCTGGGAACGCGTTGCACAGACCTTTCTGCCAGGCCTCCCGAAAATGCTTCATCCTCTGCTCCCTCTGCGACGGCAAGATAAGGTCCGCAACCTTACCCTTGTAACGTAGATCAAGGAGGGTTGCCAGCCAATAATGTCCCCTCTCCTTGATCGCACGAATACGAGGATTCTTGCGCAGGCTTTGCAGGATCAGGGAGGCCATGCAACGTAGGTTTGCTGAGGCATTTGGTTCCGGAGTCCTCTGGGTCACTCAGGACGACATGATCTGCAGCCATCTCCTCCCAGCCATGTACAAGTCCATGGGTGTCTTGGGACTGTAATTGATCCCTTGAAGACTGCTGCTGATGCTGAGTGCTAGGCTCCACCACCATGCTGACACAATCCTCCCCCTCCTCGTCCTCTTCCTGTGTGATAGGCGGGCCAGCAGGAACACAGTCCTCTTCCTGCCTCTGTTCTGCCTCAGGTGCCCTTTCCATTATTCCATGCAGTGTGTGCTCCAACAGGTGGACAAGAGGGACAGTGTCACTGATGCATGCACTGTCACTGCTCACCATCCTCGTGGCCTCCTCAAATGGTGCCAGGACAGTGCATGCATCCCTTATCATGGCCCACTTGCGTGGGGAAAAAAATCCAAGCTCCCCTGACCCTGTCCTGGTGCCATATTGCAACAGATACTCATTGATGGCCCTCTGCTGCATGTGCAGCCACTGCAGCATGGCCAATGTAGAGTTCCACCTGGTGGACATGTCACAGATCAGGCGGTTCTTGGGCAGGTTGTAATCCTCTTGCAGGTCAGCCAGTTGAGCACTGCCATTATATGACCGGCGGAAATGCCCACAGGCCTGCTTCAGGACCTCCTGTAAGCCCGGGTACCTGCCCAAGAACCGTGCACCACCAAGTTAAAGACGTGAGCCAAACAGGGCACATGTGTCAGTTGTCCCTGTGGGAGGGTGGAGAGGAGGTTGGTGCCATTGTCGCAAACCACCTTTCCTGGCTTAAGCTGGCATGGCGTCAACCACCTCTGACCCTACCCCTGCAGAGCTGACAGAATCTCTGCCCTAGTGTGGCTCCTGTCCCCCAAGCACACCAGCTCAAGCACCGCATGGCATCTTTTTGCCTGCGTACTTGCGTAGCCCCTTGAACGCTTACGGAGCACCGCTGGTTCCGAGGACAAAGCACAGGTAGAGGCCATGGAGGAAGAAAAGGAGGAGGGGGTGGAGGAGAGAGGTGTGTCAGAATCACCAGTAGTAACATTTTGGAGGCGTGGTGGCGGAACAACCTCCAACACTACTGCACCTTGTCCTGCATCCTTCCCGGCTGCCAGCAGAGTCACCCAATGCACCGTGAAAGATAGGTAACGTCCCTGTCCATGCATGCTGGACCATGAGTCAGCGGTAATATGCACCTTACCACTGACCGCCCTGTCCAGCGAGGCCAAGACATTGCCTTCCACCTGCCGGTAGAGAGCCGGAATCGCCTTGCGTGAGAAAAAGTGGCGTTTGGGAACCTGCCACTGAGGAACCGCACATTCCACAAACTCACGGAAGGGGGCAGAGTCTACCAACTGAAAAGGCAGCAGTTGAAGTGCTAGCAATTTAGCCAAGCTAGCATTCAACCGCAGAGCATGTGGATGGCTGGAAGCGAACTTCTTTCGGCGGTGCAGCAGCTGGGGCAGGGAAATTTGCCTGGTACAATCTGACGTCGGTGTACCAATAGCAGATGTTTTGGCCACGCGAGATACGCTTCAGACATATGTTGAAAATGGCAACGGTGCGATCTGCTGCACACGTCTGAAAAAAGGCCCACACCAAAGAACTTTTGGAATAACGCGCAGAGACAGCAGCGCCCTGCACATGCGGAGCTCTGCAGTGTGATACAGTCGGTGTGCTGCCCTTAGGCTGGCCCCTGGAGGGCATCCTGCCTCGTTGGAGATGTGCCTCCTCCTCCTCCTACTCCTCTCTCCTATCAGGCACCCACGTGGAGTCAGTGACCTCATCATCCCCTCCCTCCTCATCACTGGAGCCAATCTGGCAGTATGCTGCAGCTAGGGGAACATGACTGCCAGATAGCTGTCCTTGTTGGGCACCCCCTCTCTCTGGGCTCACGTTACTACCCCCTCTCTCTGGGCTCATGTTACTGCCTTCCTCTAGCTGGGTTCCATCATCGGAGCCTTCAAAACGCTGGGCATCCTCCTGGAGCATGTACCCAACACTGTGGTCAAACAGTTCGGGGGACTCCTCAGGAGGACATGGTGGGGCTAGGGAAGGAGTGACTGATGCCATTGAGCTGAGGGAAGTGGCCGCTTTGGCAGCTGCTTTGCCAGACAAAGTACCCTGAGCCTGGGTGAGAGAGGATGAGGAGGATGAGGACGGCTTGGTCATCCACTCTACCAAGTCTTGGGCATGTTCCGGCTCAACATGGCCAGCTGTCGAAAAGAAGGACAAATGTGTCCCACGGCCACATGCTGGTGAAGATGCACCGTGTCAACGACCAGCACTGTTGCCTCTAGACACAGAGCCTGCTTGCCCTCTTTTATTGCCTCGTGACTGTCTGCCTTTCCTTGTTTGCCTTCCAGACATACTAATGGCCTGCAGAGAGATGTAGCTGCACAAAGGTGGGATGTATATATATATATATATATATATATATATATATATATACATATATGTATCTGTACTTGTGACAGGAGTGTCACTTAGGACACAGGGTGAGCCAGGAAACTATGGACATTAAGAAATATATCTTGGACTACCTAAAATGTAATATTTATCCACCATATTCCCAAGGATAGCTGTAAAGGACTATTTACTGATTCTGAACTCAACAGGTTAATTGAGAGATACCGAGGTGTTCAGCCTCAATCACCTGTCTGCCTAGTGTAATGCTAATCCCAGCTTCTAAAAGACCTGTTCATTGTTTGTGGTGATGTGGATTGGGGAAATTATGTCTGTCCTTGTGTGTATTGTAAAGTAACAGACAGTCTGGTGAATATAAAGGTCATGCATAGTTATTTAAACATAAAGGGATTAGCTGTTGCCTTCTAAGAGATGGGTATTGGGAGACAAAAGCTAGCCTACTGTCAAATGTGTATTGGGTCTTGTTATGTGGTGGGTGGATCTGGACCATTGTTAATTTTAGATTAATGCAGTATGGGGTGTGTATAAGAGTTACAATGTTTTTGGCAATAAAGTCAGTCTATCCCTGAAAGATACAGAGTGCGTCTCGTTCTTTCAGAAGGATTAATTCCTATGGGAAGTGGTCGTCTGGCTGTGGAGGATCGACAGTGAATTTGTGTCCAGGAGAGGGAATATCTTTAAACGGCGTTAAACCCCTTCCGTATTTGGGGTGTCGTTACATTGGTTGGCAGCTGTGGGATTTTCTCTCCAGTTCCTGGGACACTCCAAACCACCACAGTGAATGACCAGCTATGCAGCCTGCAGGAAAGCCATGCTGAAAGACCTACTTGAGAGCCGTGGAGGGACCAGTGGGACAAAGAACAAGGCCACCTTGATCAGGGAGCTAGCCGAGATGGACCAGAAGGATGGTGATGCAAGACCCCGGTCAATTGAAGATTTGTTTCAGCAACGAGTTCGAGAGCGGTTGGCATTATATGGTGCTAACCCATCAGAGACCGCCATACAGGAAGCCATTAGAGGCATCCAGCTGCAGGATGAGCGACAAGAGAAAAAACTACAGCGACAAAAGAGAGAACTAGAACGTCAAGAGAGAGAACGAGAGCGACAAAAGAGAGAACTAGAGCGACAACATGAGCGGAGAATGGCGGAAATACGGCAATCGGAGATCGCCTACAGACAACTGCTAGAACCTGCTCAGCAGCAGGGTGGTGCGACCTGTGCCTGGGACTATCAGGAAATACCAGAGGACAACTCTGGAATCCTGGCTGAAGAATCGGCAGTGGAAAATCTGAAGATTGCCATCCCTAAAGCCGAAGTGGATGATATGGAGCTCCAGGGAGCTAGCCTGGCTGAAGAATCGGCAGTGGAAAATCTGAAGATTACCATCCCTAAAGCCGAAGTGGATGATATGGAGTTCCAGGGAGCTAGCCTGGCTAAAGAATCGGCAGTGGAAAATCTGAAGATTGCCATCCCTAAAGCCGAAGTGGATGATATGGAGTTCCAGAGAGCTAGCCTGGCTGAAGAATCGGCAGTGGAAAATCTGAAGATTGCCATTCCTAAAGCCGAAGTGGATGATATGGAGTTCCAGGGAGCTAGGACAGTTGGCTCATCTCCCCAGCCACAGATTACAGAAGGTATGGACTTAAGGGACTGTTCAGAGGATGTTATGGATTATGTATCGCCTGCTCAAGTACTGGCAGCAGGACAAAGTACTGCAGACCCCTGCTCTACACCCGTAGCAGTTTTGGAGGCCCGAGGTGAGAAAGTGATGGTTCCTCTTTCCCAGGGGATTTCAGAGATGCAGGGAGGAGAAGCAGCCCTTTTCCCTCTCCAACAGTTAGCCAGAGCAGATGGTGTGGAGTCCCCAGCAGAAGTGCTGGCAACAGGGCAGAGTGGTAGCAACCTCTGCCCAGCACCGGAAACAACTGTGGAGGATCGGCAGTGAATTTGTGTCTAGGAGAGGGAAGAGATCTAAACGGCGTTCCCCCTTTCGTATTTGGGGTGCCGTTACAGTACTGATTATAATGCAGCTATCAGAATCAACTGCCTGCTGTGGTATTAGTATGAGAAAAGCAGCAATTGTCTTCAGTTAGTTTTAGGTGAACACTGTGCAGAGGGCACAGTACACTAACTGAAAATACTTGCAGCTCTCTGCCTGTGGTTTTATTATGAGAACACCACAAATTGTATTCAGGTTCCTTTAAGTGAACACTGTGCAAAGGACAGAAGTACTGCAGTACACTAAATTAAATTAATGCAGCTCCCTGCCTGTGGTTTTATTATGAGAACACCACTAATTGTATTCAGGTAAGCTTTAGGTGAACGCTATGCAAAGCACACAGTACACTAAGTGAAACACTGCAGCTAGCACAATCACCTGCCTGCCTGTCACAGTATAGAGAATAACAGGAACGGATCTAGCTAAACTGAATACAGTGTATAAATATATATACAACACCTAGGATGCATATATATCCTCAATATAAATGACACTGTCTCTCTCTCTCTCTCTCTGTAAGCTCTCTCTTTAACCAACACCGCAACACACTACACAAGGCCCCCACGGAGGCGGCCTTATATAGGGAGGGGCACTAAACCCCCTGAGACATAATTGGCCAAAGCCACCCTGGCTCTCTGATTATGGCTCTTCGTTTTTTGCACGCTGTGATTGGACAAACCATGCAGGTCATAGTGCATGCTTGGCCAATCATCAGCCAGCAATTCACTGCGGTGCTGCAGTGACTTATGGGCCATGCGATGTTCGAGTCAAACATGGGTTTGACTCGAACACGAAGCTCATCCCTAGTATTCAATAAAGTTCATGTGTTTTAAATAAAGTGCTCTGTGGGGGCGGTGCTTTCTGTCATCACTTCCGTTTGCTTTTAACCACTTTTAATAAAATGGAATTACACTATGGCCTGTGGTTTTGACAAAGCATTTCCATAGTGTGAAACACGTCAACCTACCTGCATTTCCCCTGCCTGTACTCATCCAGTGCTTTTAATATTTATGCTTCAATAAAGAACTATCCCATGTAAAAAATATATGACACAGCACTTAATCATAAATGCATCTGCAAATCTTCCCACAAACTCCCATAAATACCTGATGAGCCTGCCACTGAAGTCCACCTAATTCAACTTCCTGTAATGGTGTGGCAATGGTGCCACACTGCTCCTGTTTTCAGAGCAGAGTTGCCATGATCATGTAGGCAGTGCCAGCTTGCAGTACAGTGGAATGAAAAAATGTTGCAGGGGACATGGCTATAAGCATTGCAACTTCTGATTCTCAAAGCCTGTATCTTGCCAGTCAGCACCTGGCCACACGTAAGTCTGCCCATTGCTTTCCGAATTGACAGCACTGCCACTGTTTCTAAAACTCTGCCACCATGAGCTGCAATGTATTGGAATCTGAGCACGTGAGACCCAAATGAAGGGGGATTTGGATCATACAGGAAAGGTAAAGGATTTTTTTAGTTTGCTTTATGAGGCTTGTGTATCACATAGTAACTGCAATTGGTACTTTTTGTTGTGATTTAAGCCTTTTCGCCGTTTTGCACAAATAGTTTCTAAACTATAAAGAAAATGCATTACCATGGCTATTTATCTAGAAAAAAATATAATCTGCAGCTATGGAAGGGACTCTATCTGTAGGACGTTTCCTCATTTTACAAGCCCCTTAAGCAGTACACGGGTTAAAGAGGTTACGATAACACTTTATTAAAAAGGGGAATTGAGACATTAAACTGTATAGATGAACAGATGGTTTAATTTAAACCGACATGTAATAATTACTAACAATTTAACCTGCAATTGGCATAGACTTTCTTAGAAAATCCCAGAGCCACTACATATGCTTGCTTACATTTTCGCTCAAAGTGTGTTTTGCTAAAGGAAATATTTTAAAGGCTTAAATGACATAGGCGTGTTTATTTTGACTAAACACTTCATATGTATAATTATGCATAGGCTTGGCTAAATACTTCTGGCAGCATGTACAGAGGGGAGAGTTAACTAAATACTGTGGATAAACAAAATTATTGGGATGAATTATATTCCTATGTGGACTTCTGCACTTGTGGTGATAATTGTTAATAACAGGAAGAGCATTACCACCTGCAGTGGCTTTGACATGCGGCCATCCCTAAAGCTAATAACTATCAGGCTTTTTATTCCCTTTTTCCCTTATAAGTTAACAGACTGACATTCTTGGCATCAAACTTACAAAGAGGTGCTAATAAATTTGAAAGATGCATTTATACTGGCATTAAAATTAGCACATACTAAATCAAACCATCCACTGGGGAGCAATATTTATCTTTTTACAAATATTATCAGAATGCTATGCTGCTGGCAGCAATGATTTTAACGTTGCTTAGTCATTTTTACATGTATAAGTAAAGGACCATAATAGTGAGCATATTGGCTATGTCTGTTGTATCATGGGCCTAACAAAGTAGGCCACACTCTTTAAAAGATAAGTGTACTTTTAGATAAAGTGCTATTTTTTTTTTTTTCCATAAGAAGTTTTTTTTATTTAGTAAGAAAAAAACATAACATACAAGACCAAATCCTGGTCACAATGCAATTTTTTAGCAGGAAAACATGAGGGCATAAAAACACATATGTCATAACACTGTATGAGAAGCTAATAAATGACTGACTGGCCACGGCCGGGGATTAACACTGTAATGAAGCGTACTAGGGGCGGAGGATCGTATAGTCTATTTTCTCCTCCCCCCTTATCCCCCCCCCATACAATATTGAAGGGGGAGACTGGCGTAGGACCTCGATCATGTCCATGGACTGGGGTGCAATGTAACATGACCGCTCAGAGGCGAGGTACCCTCATGTAAAAAAAGAAGTTTCCAAAAAAGAAGGGACTAAAGAATGAGAAAGAGAAAAGGAAGAAAAGATAAAGAAAAAAAAAGAAAAAAAAAGGGAAAGGAGAGCAGAAATGGGAGCAAAGGGAGGGGAAGGGACAGAAACAGAGGGGACACAGGGGAACAACAAACAAACAAAGAAAGAAAGTCAGAGGAGGCCTGGGTGGATCCGCATCTCCACCCCTATCCCACCCACGAGAGTGGGGGAAGCCCCCGCCCCGCAGGGCATTCTTAGGATATATACTGAAGATAACGATCAGTGGTAATAAAGTGATTCCAGCAGGCCCACTTAGCAGAGAATTTATGCATCCTTTCTTGCGAAGTGAAGATCAGTTCCTCCATTTCCTTTATGGAGGAAAGCCGTGCAAGCCACTCCCTGACTGTGGGGACACCTGTGGAGCGCCAGTGTCTTGGTATACAGAGTCTAGCTGCATTTACCATATGCATGGCCAAGGATTTATAATAGTCTTTCTTAGGGAGGGAGGTGTGGTGTAAGCGAAATTGGGACAGGGTAAAATCCAGTGTGTAAGTTGTGACGTGTGAGATGAGACCGTGGACCTCCCTCCAAAAAGGTTGAAGGGCCCCACAGTCCCACCACACATGAAGCATAGTTCCCACTCCAGACCCGCATCTCCAACACGTGTCAGGAACGCCAGGGGAAAATTTGTGGAGACGCGACGGGGTCCTGTACCACTTGGTTAGTATCTTATAGCCATTCTCCTGAATGGCCACATTTAGCGAACCCTTGTGAGCGTAATCGTATATAGCCTTCCAGTCATCCGCCGACAGGGACGTTTGGAGGTCCCTATTCCAGGAGAGCTGTGAAGGGGTAGGAGTCAGTGCTGGGGCCTCCGATAGGAGGATATAAAGGAAGGAGATCAAGTGTCTTTGCGGTGTTTTGCGATGACACAGGGATTCAAATGGTGTGAGTCGTCGTGTCCAGGCTGTCTGATTGGCATATGTCGTAAGAAAGTGTCGGATTTGTCTGTAGGTCCAGAAGGATAAAGAGGTCGTCTTGGTGGACAACTTTAGCGCTTCAAAAGATAAGGGTTTCCCCTCAGAGTAGAACTGGAGCGCTAGTACATCTTCAAAGGGCCACTCACGGCTCAGAAAACCATCAGAGACCCCAGGGGGGAAGTCTATGTTCCCCCTTAGAGTTGTCAAAGGGCTCGGGGAGGTCGATATGGGCCTATGTAACGCCGACTTCTTGAATGCCAGAAGTGTAGGGTAGATGAGTGGGTGAGTCAACAAGGACTGTGGCCAGGTAGAGGGAGGCAGCCATGGAAGTAAATGTAAGGGTCCTGAGGAGAAAGCCTTCTCCAGGAATAGTGATGAGCCGAACACCCCCGGGTTCGGTTCGCACCAGAACCCGCGAACGGACCGAAAGTTCGCATGAACATTAGAACCCTATTAAATACAATGGATGCGAACGTTCAGATTCTAAAGTGCTAATTATAACGACTATTATCCATGTTATTGTCCGAAACAGAGTTTGGGAACCCGGCTTCTGCACCAGGGGACATGTATCAATGCAAAAAGAAGTTTTAAAAACGGACGTTTTCCGGGAGCAGTCATTTTAATGATGCATAAAGTGAAAAAAAAAGTCAAATATTCCTTTAAATATTGTACCTGGGGGGTGTCTAAAGTATGCCTGTGAAGTGCCACGTGTTTCCCGTGTTTAGAACTGTCCCTGCACAAAATAACATTTCTAAAGGGAAAAAAGCCATTTAAAACTGCATGCGGCTTTAATGCAATGTCTGGTCCCGGTAATATGGATGAAAATCTTTAGGAAAAATGGCATAGCTACCCCATCAACCCCCCCCCCCTACCCCAGCCCATTACCAGCCCCTTTGGGTCTTGTATGGATATTAAGGGGAACCCCGCACACAAAATAAAAAAGGACCTATATACTCTGAACAGCCGTATACAGGCGGTGCATACAAGACAGGGACTGTAGGTTTGTTCTTATGTAGAATCTGTTTGTAATTTTGAACAGCTGCATTGTTTAAGTGGAGCTCCATGCCAAATTCCTTTTTGTTAGCTTTTTGTAAAACTCAGGGAACGGTTATCACCCCTGTCACATTTTTTTTGCTGTCTGTGCCCCTGTTCAGAACATTTCACCTCACTTTGCGTCCCAATGACAACTGTTTTTTAAATGTGGTGTTTTTATTGAAACAAGGATTGGTGATAAAGCATCAGTAGAGAGGAGACACCTTTCTCCCATATTAATTCTTACAGGAGAGAATTTTCCTTCCAAGGGGTAGATTTCCTCTCACTTCCTGTTGTCTTCTTCCGTTTGCAAGTAGTAGTAGTTTGTAAGTTGGATGTTTGAAAGTAGGGACCTTCCGTATATACTCTGCAGAAATTGGCCCCTTAGGTGTTGGTGTTGGCACAACACTGAAAGCACTCACAGTTATTCTTGGTGGGTGCTGGAACGCCCTGCTGTCAACTATAATATCAGGAATTGTAATAACATATAATTGTTGATCAGTGGTAGTAAAAATTGGGCCTTTGATGGTGGTGCTGGTGCCACAACACTGTAAGGCCTGACAGTTACTCTTGGTGGGCGCAGCAATGGGCCCTGCTGTGAATTATTAGATCAATAATTATAATTGCATGCCCCTGTTGAATAGGGGCTTAAAAATTGGGCCTTTGGTGGTGGTGGTGGTGGTGATGGTGGTTCTGGTGCCACAACACTGTAAGGTCTGACAGTTACTCTTGGTGGGCGCAGCAATGCTCCCTGCTGTGAATTATTCGATCAATAATTATAATTGCATGCCCCTGTTGAACAGGGGCTGAAAAATTGGGCCTTTGGTGGTGGTGGTGGTGGTGATGGTGGTGCTGGTGCCACAACACTGTAAGGCCTGACAGTTACTCTTGGTGGGCGCAGCAATGGGCCCTGCTGTGAATTATTAGATCAATAATTATAATTGCATGCCCCTGTTGAACAGGGGCTTAAAAATTGGGCCTTTGGTGGTGGTGGTGGTGGTGATGGTGGTGCTGGTGCCACAACACTGTAAGGCCTGACAGTTACTCTTGGTGGGCGCAGCAATGCTCCCTGCTGTGAATTATTCGATCAATAATTATAATTGCATGCCCCTGTTGAACAGGGGCTTAAAAATTGGGCCTTTGGTGGTGGTGGTGGTGGTGATGGTGGTGCTGGTGCCACAACACTGTAAGGCCTGACAGTTACTCTTGGTGGGCGCAGCAATGCTCCCTGCTGTGAATTATTCGATCAATAATTATAATTGCATGCCCCTGTTGAACAGGGGCTGAAAAATTGGGCCTTTGGTGGTGGTGGTGGTGGTGATGGTGGTGCTGGTGCCACAACACTGTAAGGCCTGACAGTTACTCTTGGTGGGCGCAGCAATGGGCCCTGCTGTGAATTATTCGATCAATAATTATAATTGCATGCCCCTGTTGAACAGGGGCTGAAAAATTGGGCCTTAGGCACTGGTGGCACAACACTGCAACCCCTCACAGATACTGTACTTGGAGCACAGCAATGAGGCCTGTTGCAAAGTATTGCATCAAAAAATTTAATTACACGCCCCTGTTAAACAGGGGCTGAAAAATTGGGCCTTAGCCACTGGTGGCGGCACCCATAAACCAAAATGATCTTCCAAGCTATCATCGTTAATCGTATCATTGAGGAGGAGGAGGAGGATAGCCAGTCAACATAACAGCACAGGCACTCAGCATCAGCATCAGTCTTGAAGGGATGTGACATTTTAAAATCAATTAGTCTGTTATATCAGCATCTGGTGTGTGGTAGCTGGTGGTGATCCAAGACTGGTTCATCTTGATGAAAGTCAGTCGATCAACCGAGTCGGTGGACAGGCGCACCCTGTGATCCGTGACAAATCCTCCAGCAGCACTGAATGTGCGTTCTGAAAGAACGCTGGATGCAGGACAGGCCAGTAGCTCAATTGCATACTGTGCAAGCTCTGGCCAGTGATCCATCCTCAAGACCCAGTAAGCCAGAGAATTTTCGGTGGGGAAGGTGTCCAAGTCTGACCTTGCCCTTAGGTATTCCTGCACCATGTATATCAGACGCTGGCGATGGTTGCTGGAACCGATCATACTTTGGGGCTGCGGACTAAAGAATTGTCTGAACGCATCGGTCAGACGGCCACCTTCCCCACCGCTCCTTCTTTGACTGCCCGAAGCCTCAGCAACTCGTTGTCCAGGACCAGGAGTTTGTAACCTCCCAGTCTCTGGGAACGCGTTGCACAGACCTTTCTGCAAGGCCTCCCGGAGTTGTCTCATCCTCTGCTCCCTCTGCGATGGTACGATAAGGTCCGCAACCTTACCCTTGTACCGTGGATCAAGTAGAGTGGCCAGCCAGTAATGGTCCCTCTCCTTGATCCGAAGAATACGAGGATCCTTCCGCAGACTTTGCAGGATCAGGGAGGCCATGCAGCGTAGGTTAGCTGAGGCATTCAGTCCGGAGTCCTCTGGGTCACTAAGGACGACATGATCCGCAGCCACCTCCTCCCAGCCACGTACAAGTCCACTGGTTTCTTGGGACTGTAAATCATCCCTAAAAGACTGCTGCTGATGATGCTGAGTGCCAGCCTCCACCTCCATGCTGACACAATCCTCCTCCTCCTCCTCCTCTTCCTGTGCGATGGGTGGGACAGAAGGAACACTGTCTGGGTAAAGGGGGCCTTGAGAGGCAAGGAAGTCCTCCTCTTCCTGCCTCTGTTCTGCCTCAAGTGCCCTGTCCATTATTCCACGCAGCGTGTGCTCCAACAGGTGGACAAGAGGTACGGTGTCACTGATGCATGCACTGTCACTGCTCACCATCCTCGTGGCCTCCTCAAATGGTGCCAGGACAGTGCATGCATCCCTGATCATGCCCCACTGGCGTGGTGAAAAAAACCCGAGCTCCCCTGACCCTGTCCTGGTGCCGTAGTCGCACAGGTACTCATTGATGGCCCTCTGCTGCGTGTGCAGCCGCTGCAGCATGGCCAACGTTGAGTTCCACCTGGTGGGCATGTCACATATAAGGCGGTTCTTGGGCAGGTTCAACTCCTTTTGAAGCTCAGCCAGGCGAGCACTGGCATTATAAGATCTGCGGAAATGCACACAGACTTTCCTGGCCTGCCTCAGGACATCCTGTAAGCCCGGGTACCTGCCCAAGAACCGCTGCACCACCAGGTTAAGGACGTGAGCCATACAGGGCACATGGGTCAGTTGTCCCTGACGGAGGGCGGAGAGGAGGTTGATGCCATTGTCGCAAACCACCATTCCTGGCTTAAGCTGGCGTGGCGTCAACCACCTCTCGGCCTGCCCCTGCAGAGCAGACAGGACCTCTGCCCCAGTGTGGCTCCTGTCCCCCAAACACACCAGCGCAAGCACGGCATGGCATCTTTTTGCCTGCGTACTTGCGTAGCCCCTTGAACGCCTACGGAGCACCGCTGGTTCCGAGGACAAACCACAGGAAGAGGCCATGGAGGAAGAAGAAGAGGAGGGGGTGGAGGAGAGAAGTGTGTCACAACCAGTAGTAGCATTTTGGAGGCGTAGCGGTGGAACAACCTCCAACACTACTGCACCTTGTCCTGCATCCTTCCCAGCTGCCAAAAGAGTGACCCAATGGGCCGTGAAAGAAAGGTAACGTCCCTGTCCATGCCTGCTGGACCATGAGTCAGCGGTAATATGCACCTTACCGCTGACCGCCCTGTCCAGCGAGGCCAAGACATTGCCTTCCACATGCCTGTAGAGAGCCGGAATCGCCTTCCGTGCGAAAAAGTGGCGTTTGGGAACCTGCCACTGAGGAACCGCACATTGCACAAACTCACGGAAGGGGGCCGAGTCTACCAACTGAAAAGGCAGCAGTTGAAGCGCTAGCAATTTAGCCAAGCTAGCATTCAACCGCTGGGCATGTGGATGGCTGGGAGTGAACTTCTTTCGACGGTCCAGCAGCTGGGGCAGGGAAATTTGCCTGCTAGAATCGGACGTTGGTGTACTGCTAGCAGAGTGCCCGCAAGTACTTGCCTGTGACACACCTAATTCTACACCTTCATTCCTCTCAGAGCAGGTTTCAGAGAGGAGTGAAGGTATAGTGGGGTTGGAGATCCCAGCTGATGCGGTGCAAGAAGAGGTCAGCTTTGTTCTTTGGTGTGGGTCTTTAAGGTAGGCTTGCCAACGAGCTGCATGGCAGGTCAACATATGTCTGATCAAGCATGTGGTGCCCAAGCAGCTGATGTTTTGGCCACGCGATATATGCTTGAGACATATGTTGCAAACAGCAGCTGTGCGATCTGATGCACTCGCCTCAAAAAAGGCCCACACCAAAGAACTTTTTGAATGACGGGCAGAGGCAGCGCCCTGCACAGGCGGAGCTCTGCGGTGTGATTCCGTTGGTGTGCTGCCCATACGCTGGCCACTCAAGGGCATCCTGCCTCGTTGGAGATGTGCCTCCTCCTCATCCTCCTCCTCCTCCTCTCTCCTATTAGGCACCCACGTGGAGTCAGTGACCTCATCATCCCCTCCCTCCTCATCACTGGAGCCAATCTGGCAGTATGCTGCAGCTGCTGGAGCATGACTGCCAGATTGGTGTCCTTCTTGAGCATCCCCTCTCTCTGCTCTCACGCTGCTGCCTTCCTCTAGCTGGGTATCATCATCAGATCCTTCCAAACGCTGGGCATCCTCCTGGAGCATGTACCCAACACTGTGCTCAAACAGTTCGGGGGACTCCTCAGGAGGAGGACATGGTGGGTCTAGGGAAGGATTGACTAATGAAGATAATGATACCAGAGAAGAGGACGCTTTGGCAGCTGCTTTGCCAGTACCCTGAGCCTGGGTGAGAGAGGATATGGAGGATGAGGTGGGCTTGGTCATCCACTCTACCAAGTCTTCGGCATGATGTGGCTCAACATGTCCAGCTGCCGAAAAGAAGGACAAGCGTGTCCCATGGCCATGTGCTGATGACAATGCACCGCGTCCACGACCAGCACTGTTGCCCCCAGACACAGAGCCTGCTTGCCCTCTTTTTTTTCCTCCTGACTGTCTGCCTCTCCTTGGTTGCCTTCCAGACATTTTAATGGATGGCCTGCAGGGAGATGGGAAAAAGAGCAATAAGGGCTACCTTCAGGTGTATACTGTGCAGGAGGCTTAGCAACAATGACACTGACACTGTCCCCTGCCTATCCTTCTCTGTCCCTAAACACAAGGATTGAAAATATGGTTCAGCAAAATAGTTTTAGAACAGAATAGCACACTGACACTTTCCCTCACTGTCCTACTCTGTCCCTCCCTACAAACAAGATTTAGCACAGAATAGCACACTGATAATTTCTACGAGTGTCCTTCTCTGTCCCTAAACTCAAGGATTGAAAATATGGAACAGCAAAATTGGTTTAGAACAGAATAGCACACTGTCAGTTTCACTCACTGTACCTCTCTGTCCCTCAGCTCAAGGATTGAAAATATGGTTCAGCAAAATAGTTTTAGAACAGAATAGCACACTGACACTTTCTCTCACTGTCCTACTCTGTCCCTCCCTACAAACAAGATTTAGCACAGAATAGCACACTGATAATTTCTACGAGTGCCCTTCTCTGTCCCTAAACTCAAGGATTGAAAATATGGAACAGCAAAATTGGTTTAGAACAGAATAGCACACTGTCAGTTTCACTCACTGTACCTCTCTGTCCCTCAACTCAAGGATTGAAAATATGGTTCAGCAAAATAGTTTTAGAACAGAATAGCACACTGACACTTTCCCTCACTGTCCTACTCTGTCCCTCCCTACAAACAAGATTTAGCACAGAATAGCACACTGACACTTTCCCTCACTGTCCTACTCTGTCCCTCCCTACAAATAAGATTTAGCACAGAATAGCACACTGATAATTTCTACGAGTGTCCTTCTCTGTCCCTAAACTCAAGGATTGAAAATATGGAACAGCAAAATTGGTTTAGAATAGAATAGCACACTGTCAGTTTCACTCACTGTACCTCTCTGTCCCTCAACTCAAGGATTGAAAATATGGTTCAGCAAAATAGTTTTAGAACAGAATAGCACACTGACACTTTCCCTCACTGTCCTACTCTGTCCCTCCCTACAAACAAGATTTAGCACAGAATAGCACACTGATAATTTCTACGAGTGTCCTTCTCTGTCCCTAAATTCAAGGATTGAAAATATGTAACAGCAAAATTGGTTTAGAACAGAATAGCACACTGTCAGTTTCACTCACTGTACCTCTCTGTCCCTCAACTCAAGGATTGAAAATATGGTTCAGCAAAATAGTTTTAGAACAGAATAGCACACTGACACTTTCTCTCACTGTCCTACTCTGTCCCTCCCTACAAACAAGATTTAGCACAGAATAGCACACTGATAATTTCTACGAGTGTCCTTCTCTGTCCCTAAACTCAAGGATTGAAAATATGGAACAGCAAAATTGGTTTAGAATAGAGTAGCACACTGTCAGTTTCACTCACTGTACCTCTCTATCCCTCAACTCAAGGATTGAAAATATGGTTCAGCAAAATAGTTTTAGAACAGAATAGCACACTGACACTTTCCCTCACTGTACCTCTCTGTCCCTAAACTCAAGGATTGAAAATATGGTTCAGCAAGATTGGTTTAGAACAGAATAGCACACTGACACTTTCCCTCACTGTACCTCTCTGTCCCTACAAACAAGGATTAGCACAGAGATGGAACACACTGACACATTCCCTCACTGTCCCTCTCTGTCCCTACAAACAAGGATTAGCACAGAATAGCACACTGACACTTTCTCTCACTGTACCTCTCTGTCCCTACAAACAAGGATTAGCACAGAGATGGAACACACTGACACTTTCCCTCACTGTCCCTCTCTGTCCCTACAAACAAGGATTAGCACAGAATAGCACACTGACACTTTCCCTCACTGTACCTCTCTGTCCCTACAAACAAGGATTAGCACAGAGATGGAACACACTGACACTTTCCCTCACTGTACCTCTCTGTCCCTACAAACAAGGATTAGCACAAAATAGCACACTGACACTTTCCCTCACTGTACCTCTCTGTCCCTACAAACAAGGATTAGCACAGAATAGCACACTGTCACTGACACTCTCCCTACCTATCCTTATTTGTCCCTAAACACAAGGAATCCAGGATTAGTAAAGGAAAAATAATGACACTGTCCCTGCCTATGCTTCTCTTTCCCTGCTCCGGAACACACTACACAAGGCCGCCGCGCTGGCGGCCTTTTATAGTGTGGGGCGTGTACTAAACCCCCTCAGCAATAATTGGCCACAGGCATCCTGCCTGTGGCCAATCATTGCTCTCCTCGCTGCCGGCACTGTGATTGGCCAAGCATGCGGGGTCACAGTGCATGCTTGGCCAATCACAGCGCCTGGATGACACTGCAATGGCGTAGTGCATTGTGGGCCGTTCGCGTCACTCGAATTTGGCGCGAACGGCCCAAATCGTTCGATCTTCGTCGAACGATCGAACAGCCGATGTTCGAGTCGAACGTATGTTCGACTCGAACACGAAGCTCATCCCTATCCAGGAACACCCATAGCTTTTTGTATGCATGGATATTCCAATCAGCGATCCTTGTAAGGTGGCATGCAGTGTGGTATCGTCGAAGGTCCGGTAGATTAATACCCCCCCTAGATTTGGGTAACGTGAGTCGAGAGTACTTAACACGTGGCTGGGAATTCCGCCATAAGAAGGAAGAGCAAGATTTCTGATAGGAAGTAAAGAACCCCGGGGGTAGGGAGATAGGAATTGACTGCATGAGGTAGAGTATACGGGCAGAATAATCATTTTAATCAAGGCTGAGCGACCGAACCAGGAAACATTCAGGACCATCCAGTCTTTAAGATCCTTTTGGGCCTGGAGCAGGGCAGGGTGGAAGTTTTTCAAATATAAGTCTGGCAAGTAAGTGGGGATTCAAATTCCAAGATATGTAAGTGTGTCCTGTTCCCACTGGAATGGGAATGACTCCTGACAGTGTGCCACCTCCTGCGAGGGAAGGGTTACATTTAATGCCTGTGATTTTGTGTGGTTGATCTTAAGATTGGACAAGAAGCCAAAATGGTCAATATCTTTAAGAAGATTAGGTAAGGAGACACGGGGGGATTGCAAAGAGAGAAGAATGTCATCAGCAAAAGCTGCCACTTTAAACTCCCTGCCTTTCACGGTGACCCCCTGTATGTTTGGGTTATCTCTTAGTCTGTTAAGAAAGGGTTCTAGGGTAAGAATATAAATCAACGGTGACAGGGGACAGCCTTGACGTGTGCCATTGCTGATGTGGAAGGTGTCGTTGACCTTCACCGCCGCGGAGGGACCAGTGTATAAGGCCGTGATATATGCCATCATGCGGGTCCCCAGTCCTAAAGCCAAGAGCACCTCCCGCATATAGTCCCAAGCCACCCTGTCGAACGCCTTCTCAGCATCAAGTGAAAGAAAGAAACCATGAGATTTGGATGTCGTGAGCCAATGATGCAAGTTTAGCGTACGGATGGTGTTGTCCCTGGCCTCACGTCCAGGGACAAAACCAACCTGGTCTAGGGAGACAAGTCCAGGAACTAGGGGGAGCAGTCTGTTAGCCAGAATCTTTGCGTAGATTTTGATGTCAACGTTAAGAAGGGAAATCGGCCTGTAATTCGCCACCGAGGAAGAATCCTTACCCTCCTTAGGGATTACCGCGATATGCGCAGCAAGCATGCTATCTGGTTTGATATGGGGTCTGATAAGGCGTTAAATATGTCTAGAAGGTTGGGGGCTAAGGGGTCTATAAAGGATCTGAAGTATTGGAGGGGGAATCCGTCCGGGCCTGGGGCCTTTCCCGATTTCATTTGTTTCATGGCCAAATTCAGTTCCGACACCGAAATGGGGTCTTCCAGAGCAAGTGACTGTTGAGAAGAGAGTGGCTTGGGGCTGTAGCGAGAAAGGAATTCACTAATTTGTGCGGTTCGAGTATCCGCTTTGTGTACAGAGGGAGCATGGGGCTGCAAATTGTATAACTTAGAGTAAAAACTCTCAAATTCCTTAGCAATATCCGCATTCTTGACCAGAAGTTCCCCCCCCAGGGTTGCGAATATGGTGAATTGTAGAGCTAGATTTGGAGTTTTGGACCGTGCGTGCCAAAAGATGGCCACACTTGTTGCCTTGTTCATAGAAGATCCTCTGGCCAAGAATGTATCGTCTCCTAGAACGTTTGCCTAGTTCCTCCAAAAGAAGAGCTCGGGTGCGCGTCAGGTCCTGTAATGTGGCTCGTGCGCGAGTTAGTTTATGGGAGGTTTCAAGAAATTTTATTGTCCCGATGAGAGAGTTTATATGCTCCTGGTGTTGTTTCTTGGCCCTTGTGGCCAAGGCAATCAGTTCACCTCGGATCACGCACTTATGCGCTTCCCAAAGGGAAACCGGCGATACCTCCTGACTCGAGTTTTCCCTAAAGTATTGCTGTATTCTTGTGCGTATATGGTCGATTACTAAGGGATCCCCGAGCAGGGAGGGGTTCAAGCGCCAGGACTTTGCTCTGGAAGAATTTTCAGGGAAAGACAGGGTGACAGTGATCGGATGGTGGTCTGACAGAAACATTGGTTCAATGGTGGATTGCTGAAGAAAGGGGAGGTCCGCCTGGGTGAGAAAGAAATAGTCTATCCTAGAGTATTTTTGATGCGGGGCTGAGAAAAAAGTGTAGTCCTCATCTGAAGGGTACAACATGCGCCACACGTCGTGCAGTGTCAGGGATTGAAGCTTTAAAGTAATCTGGCGCAACGCCTTGTAGGTTAAAGTGGAGGAACCAGAAGAGGAATCCAATAGTGGATTTAGGGGGACGTTGAAGTCCCCTCCCAAAAGTACTAGACCTGAGTGGAAAGAGGCTAATAAATCGTCAATTTTCCTAAAGAGGGGCACCTGATGTTCGTTTGGGCAGTATATGTTAGCTAACGTAATCGGTTTTGAAGCATATGTGCCCTTAAGGAATATGTACCTACCCTCAGGGTCAACCAGGGAATCTGATAGGTGGAAGTTTGCTGTTTTAGATATGAGAATAGAAACACCTTTAGTCTTAGACTCCGGATTAGTGGCGTGGAAAGCTGTTTGGTATGTGTGGTTAGAGAGTTTAGGGATGGCGTCCGAACGAAAGTGGGTCTCCTGGAGGAAAATAAAATGCGCTCTGTGTTTGGTTAGAGAGGATAAAACTTGTGATCTCTTTTCTGGTAAATTAAGGCCCTTCACATTAAGAGAAAGGCATCTCAAAGTCAGGGAGGGCATGGTTCGCTGGTGGAGGAACGAACACCTTTGCGATAACGCGTATCAAACTGTTGTTTTTATCAGAGAGAAACGTGCAGTTAGATGAACCGGGGTAGAAAAAGCACTAAGGGGGGGGGGGGGGGGCAGATGCGGATCCAGCCAGTAAAGCCAAACAAAAAGTAGGTAGAAACAGGGACGAAGAGAAAAAAACACACAAAAAACAAAAACCACAAGAGAGGGGGGGAGGGGGCGGAAAAGGTGAGAGAAAGAAAGGGGGAAGGGGGGAGTAGAGAAGAAAAGCAGAGGTGGTTCAGATAGAGCAAAGGGTAAAGATGGGAATGGAAGAACAAGAAATCAACCAGAGGTGATAATAGTCTCGCTAAATCACCTAGAGAAGGGAGAACCTGGGGGGTCAGCAAATCCCAGTAGGATTGCTGTGTGGGGACGAGAAAAGGGACGGAAACCAAAGGAAGGCAGCGATCCAGGGAGTGAAGAACTGAGCACAATTAGTAACACGTGATAACAGTGATAACAATGGGGAACCTACTCTTAGAGGATAACTGGTAGAGAGTTTTGTGTAATCTGAACACTGGGGGCTAGAGAGCCCTACAGAAAACATTTGAATCATATGGGACAGTTTAAACACACATCTACCAAGTGCCGCCAATGATTTCTTCATTACATCATAACAATATAAACGCTAACAAAGGGGTGAGAGCTGTCTACTGCATTATGCGATAGCTTGAGGGTCTTAGGTCTCCTATGAGGAGCGGGGGGGGGTCCCCACTTGAGCTAACATTACCTTATGTTCCAGGGCCGGTGTCAAAGGCACCTCATCTGGACCCACAAGGTTTGAGATACAACCCCAACCCCGTGGGTCCCGGCCTGACTCACAACTCAGGAAATCAAGGCAAGGTGGATTATTGTCAATCAAGCAAAATTTGTATTGAAAGATACTAGACCCGGTAAAACTCAACAGGAGGGAGGGAAGGAGAAAAAATAAGCTAAGAGAAGAAAAAATAAATAAATAAATAAATAAAAAATTTGGAAAATATGAAAAAAGTCAAATGATAAAGATCAAAGAGTCAAAAATCAACAATCAAAATTCAAAAGAAAAAAGTCAAAAATCAAAAGTCAAAAGACAAAAAGTTCAGGAGTTGCGACCCAGACATTATCAAGGAGGGAGATATGGCAGGAAGGACTGGAAAGGATGACACGCAAAATCGTAGCGTGGGAGTCCTGTCAATCCGGCCGGATGCCCGGGCATACCAAAAATGTCCAGTGTGTAATGAGAAGTGTTACCTCCGTTAGATCCAGGCTACATCTACCGGGACAGTCAAACACCATGCTGGTCGAGCCGTGGAGAGAGGTGCAAGAGATGAAGTCCGGGAGGGATGAAGAAGGAAGAGCCAGTATGCCGGGGCCTCCGCCATCTTTTCGTCACTGGTGTGACGTGCAATCTATGAAGCAGGGATGACCGCCGGGTCTGTGGAGGGTAAGAGATCACCAGGGGAAGCAGTGTAGGCTTCTGAAAGGGGGAAGAGAAACAAAAATAGGCTGGGAGGAGAAGGGTGGTGGACATAGACAGTTACTCACGGGGGAAGGCACTTGGCAGAGAGGTATCCAGAATCATTATGCATCCGCACGTTCTCTCCTCCGAGAGGGCGTGGAAGGGGATCCCGGGCTGCGGTGGTACAAGTCGCGGCGAGAAGCATGATTACCCGGAGAGGATGGGTCGGCTCTATTCCTACGAGATATGTGTCGTTGCGCCTTTGGTGAAGGGGGAAGAGAGACCGGGAGCTACGGTTCAGCGGGAAAGTAGAAGGCGTACCACTCCGGAAGGTCGACGTGCGGGAGATCGAGTTGATCGCAGAAGCCTTGCAAGTCCTCGGGTGTGCGGAGAAGCGCAGAGCGTCCTCTAGGGGAAGCCAAGAGTCCAAAAGGAAATTTCCAGCGATATTGAATATTTCTAGACCATAGAGCCTCCAACAGGGGGCGTAAAGCACGCCTGTTCTGGAGCGTGATCTGGGACAGGTCCTGAAATAATTTGATCTCGGCGCCATTATGGAGGATACGGCCTTTTTCCCTTGCTTTGCGGAGGATTTCCTCCTTAAGTGGAAAGTTAACCACACAGCATATTACATCCCTTGGTGGTTCGTTATCGCGGGGAAGTGGGCGCAAAGCACGGTGGGCCCTTTTCATCTCTATGGGGGAGTCTGCTGGGCGCCCGATCAAATCATTAAAGATCGTGCAGATTGTTTGTTGCAGGGAGCCCGGTTCTATAGTCTCAGGGACCCCCCTTACCCTGATGTTATGTCTCCTGCCTCTGTTGTCGAGGTCCTCGACGTGCCTATGGAGGTCCAGGAGTTGGGAGAGTTGGGCATCGTATGTGGTCTGAACCTGCCGAATGGCCGCTGCTTGTCGTTGGGTAGTCTGTTCAACCCCATCAATCCTGTGCACTACCGCATGGAGTTCGGTCTTAAGATCATCGATCGCCGCTGTGACCGTGTTCTTAATGTCTGCCGCGATTGTATCTAAATCAAAGAGGCTGGGGGGATGAGCTTGCCCCATGTTTGTATCAGATCCCCCAGATAGTGGAGTAGCGGGGTCCGCGCTAGGCAAGGTCAGGGTTTGGGCCTGTGCGGCCGCGTGTGTCGCCATGAGTTGGGACCGAAACAGCTCCGGTATGTTTCTGCTGAGCTGCGTACCTGAGGCACAAGCTGATCGGGAGGCAGAGGAGCTCCGTGTGGATCTGCTCATATTGGTAGCAAGTCGTAGGTTCCCCCGGAGAGCAGGATTCAATCCCCGGATTGCAGGAGCTCTTAGCTTATGCTGCCATCTTGGTCGACGTCCAAGCCACGCCCACCAGATAAAGTGCTCTTATCCCTTTTGCCATCCCCTATCCTAGATATATACTTACCTGAGTAGCCCTCTTTTTCTTTTTTTGGGGGCGAGGGTTATGAGAAAACTGTAGGTAAATAAGAGAGCCAGAACCTTCACTAAGTGGAAAAGTGGGTTTGGTAATAAAGTTATTGGCAATGCCTCCACCCAGGATGGGGACAGGTATTTCTTTCCTGGGAAATTAGCCAGTAATTTAATCGAAGTAATTGGAAAAAGAAGAGCTAGTACAACCTGCATATAACATTAGCCACTAGTATATACTGTAGATGTACACCAGTATCGAAATAATGCAAGCTTTATATAGGAAAAGATTAACAATAGTTCATACACCCAATGGACAAACAGGTATAATCAGCTAAGGGCCTGAGAGGAGTCCTGGTGGAATTGTGCATACTGTATATGCCCGGTTATAAATAGGTAATCCTAGCCACTTACCATCAAATCACCTTCCTAGTACGTAATTTGACTTCAAATGGTTGTACCTGGGTGATGTCTGCAGCTGCAGGCATCACCCAATAGTGTTTTTTAGAACCAATGGTTGTTAGCTCTAAGCAGGAGAGCCAATGGTCTGCTCTCTAACTAGCCACTTAATTACTATTACAAGCAGTGAAAGGGGGTGTGCCCTCCCTCCTGCATACTTGTGTGGTTTGCTTGGTCTCTCCCACCCCACCGGGAGACCTGTGCTACTACCCGGCACATCTGCCATCTAGTTGAAGACCCATACAAAGCCGGGATTGGCTTTGATCTGGTCTCAGCTATGGTAACCCGCAAGCAATGACATGACATTACTTCCGGTTTACCCTGATGTCAAAGACAAAGACATGCTAGTGTGTCGTATGGGTACATTGCCTAGCCTGTAGCTGCCACCCATCCGCAGTTAATGTACTGTGGGTGGGCTGTAAGAAGTTAAAATAAGACAAACACAATAAACATCTATTTGGAGATTTGCTAAAATAATGACTTTTACAAATGTAACAGTTTTGTTATTTCCCATAAGATTGGCCAGTGTTGTCTTTATATAACAAGAAGGCCAAAAACATTGCATTATTAAGCGCCGTGCAAACTGTTGGTGCTATATAAATCCTGTATAATAATTAGAAAGGCAGCTATTCAAGGTTATGTAACCATTAGTGTTTTTTGTTATGTGTGCAACTGATATTGCATAAATCTGTATCATGAGCGCAGTGCACACAACCGCATATTACTACAATTAACATAACGTAAAAGTTATACTGTATTTTTCATGATTGCATTCATTGCAGTGCCTACTTAAAAATTCATTGCATTACTTTACCATTTTCAAATATTTGCTTGTCCATCTAATTAATTTTTATTTTTTTGTATTAAATAGATAGAAATATAGCACAGTAGATTGAGCATTAGAGGCATCTTTATATTTGACTACACTTCAATCTCATGTAACATTGCTCTCTGTTTATTATCTGACAAATTATCTTTAAATACACACTCTTAACTAAAAAAGTCTAAAAATAGAAGATAGAAAAACTTATCATGACAAATATCTTATAATCTGATCACACATTTAAATGTATTTTTACTTATATCTGAGACACTCAGAAAAAATCACATTCAGCAACTTATTGGGGCTCTAGCTTACAGTTGCCCACAGACACACGAATGATGATCTCTCCATCCTCTGGCATCTTGGTTTACCAGCGGGCCCCTATACATAAACGACTGTCTCATGTTTAGGTCAAGAGGATGGTGGGTGTCATTATCTTGGAAAAAATAAATAGAAATGAGCCAGCAATCTAATGGGTCCAATAATTTTTTTCTTTGAAAGCATTGGACAGCAGAGATGTCTCAAAGACATGTGAGCCAAAAACAGCTGGGTCAAGCAACTCCTCTCAAGTTAATGTTTACCTTAAGGCAGTGGTTCTCAACCTTTCTAGTGCCATGACCGCTTGATAAAATTTCCCAAGTTGTGGGGACCCCTAACAGTAAAATTATTTTCATAGCGTGGGTTGTCAGCACCCAAGGCATGACAAGTAATTTTAGCCCCTAACCCACAGGCATTTAGCGCTCCCTGAGTCCCTTCCACTCGTGGAGTATTAAAACCCCTTATGGTACATTTTAGGATGTGCCACTCTTTTTCTTTTGTTCTCCTTTCTTTCCCTTTAATCTCTCTCCATGTTAATTTCTTGTCTTTTCCCCCCATCCCTGTCTCTAGCCGTCTTTCTTGTTCTCTCTCTTATTCTTTCTCTCCCTTTTTATTTGTTCTTCCCCCTCTTTTTTTCTCTCCCTTCCATGTATTCTGTATTTTTATTCTTTTCAAATGTCATTTTGGTCCGGTGGTTTGGGGTGAGGTTCACAGTGAAGTGAAGGCAGCAACCATGATTTGAAATCCATGTATCTCCCCAAGTTTTTCCAGACTTTTCCAATGTGGGCTTTCTGTGACCACTGGTCAGACACCTCTGCATAGACTATTCTATTCATCCGAATCCTCCCCGTGGATGGTACCCCATTGTTTCGTCCCCTCAGCTCCCGAGCTGGATATATCATATGCCTCCATCTCGGCAGCCAGCGATCGGCAAGTCAACCCAAGGCATTGATACAACTACCATGCATCAGCCCCTGAGGAAGCGAGGGGAATCTTGCGAAACGCGTAGGGCATAATGATGCGTTTTTGTATATCTGCATGCGTTGAGGACCTTACTCTCCCCAACAAGCTCTTACAATGATTTTTATACAACAATATTTGTTCAAGTAACCTTGTCTATGTGCATGTATCCACTGGTTCAGCTATCAATTGTCATCATATTGGTCAAGGATGTATTATATTTGCAATGTATTCACAATTACCTGTACTTATGTTGTTTTACATTGGCTACTATGCCGGGTGACGCACAATCACTGTTGTCTCCATTTTGTTTCTACAGCATCTGTTACTACTAAATTGTTTTTTTATCATGCATCTGTGTGAGCATGTGCCTACCTCACTCAAAGTCCCAGGGCGACATGCATTTTTTGCTTTTCTGTTTCATTGTTTAGGGATGGAGGTGTTTGAGTGGTTGCATCAGACCAGATCCCCTTTTCTCTCTTACCTTTGATGAGAGACAACATCGGCGGCAGGCCTCTCTTTGCCTATACTGCGGAGGGGCTGGACATTTCCTACGCAGTTGCCCCATAAGACCCAGTAAGGTCTACCCACCGAGGTCCACACATCTCCAAGTTTCCAGATCCTCCATTTCCTACCTTGCTCTCCCCATCTCTTTACAAATGGCAGGAAGGGAGGTCCAATTACAAGCAATTGTCGACTCTGGAGCTTGCAGCTGTTTTATGGACTTATCTCTGGCTAAAAGACTTGGCGTGCCCCTTTATGAGAAGAAACAAGGACTAGAAGTTCTGCTTGCCGATGGCTCTTTGCCCAGTTCTGGACTTGTCACTCGAGAAACTATACCCCTTTTCATTACTACGGATATTGGCCACCAAGAATTTGTCCGCTTTGACATTTTACACTCTCCCATGTTCCCCGTCATCTTGGGAATGCCGTGGCTACTGGCATACAACCCACGAATCAACTGGGTCAAGAAGGAAATCTCCCTCTCTTCGGAGTATTGCCTACAGCATTGCTTTGCTGCCAACTCCAGTAAGCCTGCTAGCTGCCTGACCGTGCAACCTGCTCTCGACAACCTCCAGCATGTTCCCCCAGCTTATCATGTGTTCATAGACGTTTTTGACAAGAAAAAGGCCGATGTCCTCCCACCTCACCGACCTTATGATTGTCCGATAGAACTGCTCCCGGGGGCTGAGATTCCGTTCGGTCGAATCTTTCCCCTATCCGAAAATGAGCTGGAGGCTCTACGTTTATATATTGATGAGAGCCTGGAAAAGGGGTTTATCTGACCCTCCTCTTCGCCTGCTGGGGCGGGCATATTCTTTGTAGAGAACAAGGATGGCACATTACGGCCATGTGTAGACTACAGAGACATCAACAAAATTACCGTAAAAAATCGATACCCACTCCCTCTGGTCCCTGAACTCTTTCAAAGATTTCGAACCGCCCAGATTTTCACCAAACTAGATCTGAGGGGCGCCTACAACCTCGTCCGCATCCGTCAGGGAGATGAGTGGAAGACAGCATTCCGGACGAGGTTCGGCCACTTTGAGTACCTTGTGATGCCGTTCGGATTATGCAATGCTCCAGCTACGTTCCAGCATCTAGTGAACGATATCTTCCGGGAATTCCTTGACTACTTTGTAATCGTATACCTCGACAATATTCTCATCTTTTCTGCCTCTTTGGAACTCCACCGAACCCACGTAAAGCAGGTGCTCCTAACCCTGAGAAAACATGGACTATATGTCAAGGCAGACAAATGTGATTTCGAGAAAACATCTATTCAGTTTCTAGGCCTCATCATCTCCACAGAAGGAATTGCAATGGACCCAAAGAAAGTGGAGGCAATACTCGACTGGCCAGCTCCCTCGGATAGGAAGGGTGTTCAGCGCTTCATAGGGTTTTCCAATTTTTACAGGAAGTTTTTGAAGGGTTTCTCCACCACCATAGCACCCATCACTCAGTTGACCCGTCAGAAGGCCCGTTTCCAGTGGTCCCCAGAAGCCCAGACAGCCTTTGACAAATTAAAGAGTCTATTCACTTCTGCACCTATTTTACAGCACCCAGATCAAACCTTACCTTATGTACTAGAAGTAAACGCTTCTGAAATAGCGACAGGGGCAATCCTGTCTCAACGGCGGGGTCCCAAGGCTCTTCTTTACCCCGTAGCTTTTTTCTCTCAAAAAATGAGTCCACCAGAAAGAAATTACGACGTCGGAGATCGAGAGCTACTGGCAATTAAATCTGCCTTAGGAGAGTGGAGGTACTTACTGGAGGGTGCCGCTCATCTCATTATGATTTTTACAGACCATAAGAACCTGAAGTACCTCAGGACAGCCAAACGTCTAAGACCTCGGCAAGCCCGATGGGCTTTGTTTTTCTCCAGGTTCAATTTCCACCTTACACATCGGCCAGGTTCCAAGAATGGGAAAGCGGACGCACTCTCCCGAATGTTTCCAGACACCCCTGAAACAACAGAGCCAAGTACGATCCTTTCCTCGCAAAATTTTTTGCTCATCCAACCTGATCTAAAGACTCTGATCAAACAAGCCTCTGCCCAGTGCTCTGAGCCAGAAGTGTCCTCGCTGAGAGACCAAGATGGATTTTTGTGGCATCAGGATAAGATTTTTGTTCCCCAACCAGTTAGACTCCAAGTCCTAAAGATGTCACATGACCATAAACTTGCCGGACATTTCGGAATACGAAGAACCACGGAACTTGTTCAGCGCTCCTTTTGGTGGGCCAGCCTAAGACAGGACTGCAAAGAATATGTTAATTCTTGCACCACGTGCCAGCGCAATAAAGGTTCCAATACCAAGCCATGGGGACTTTTGAGGCCACTACCCATTCTTGAACAACCCTGGAAAGAAATATCCATGGATTTTATAGTAGACTTGCCCCCCTCTGGGGGATGTACCACCATCATGGTAGTGGTAGACCGCCTTTCCAAAATGGCACATTTTCTCCCGATGATTGGCACACCCTCCGCTTCGGATACAGCAAACATGTTTATTAAAGAAATTGTCAGGTTACACGGACTACCGGATAGCATTGTCTCCGACAGAGGAGTACAATTTACTTCCAAGTTCTGGAGAGATCTTTGCAAGTCCTTATCAATTGAAGTATGTCTTTCCTCAGCTTACCACCCCCAGAGCAATGGTCAAACAGAAAGGACTAATCAGACCTTAGAACAGTACCTTCGATGCTTTTGTACCTGCTCACAAGAAGACTGGATCTCCCTCCTTCCCTGTGCAGAGTTTGCATATAATAATTCTTTACATGCAGCAATCAATCAGTCTCCCTTCTGGGCGAACTATGGATTTCACCCCTCCTTCCTTCCGAATACTATACCCGAAGCATCTACCCCTGCTGTCCAGGATCGATTAAGGTCCATTCAAACCAACTACAAGGTACTTCAGGAGGCCATGCGAAAAGCTCAAGAGGATTATAAAAGGTTTCATGACAAGAGAAGAAGAGGGAATCCTGTCTTTAAGATTGGGGACAAGGTATGGCTTTCTTCAGTGAACCTTAAGCTCTCTTGTCCCTCCCGGAAGCTTGGACCCAAGTTCATCGGTCCCTTTGAAATTAAAAGAGAAATAAATCCAGTGGCTTTTGAGCTGGCACTACCCAATACCTACAAGATCCACCCAGTATTTCACACCTCCCTGCTCAAACCAGCGGTATCCGGTCCTTTTCCTGGAAGAGAGGAGCCACCTCCGCCCCCAGTCTTAGTAGAGGGGGAAACGGAATTCGATCCAGTACCTCATCAAGTGGAAGGGATATCCCCCCGAAGACAATTCCTGGGAGTCTGCAAACAATGTACACACTCCCAGACTGGTACGGGACTTTCACAATAGATACCCTGAAGCATTGGCCCCTGGGGGCATCCGGAGGCTGCCCCTTGGGGGGGGCACTGTCAGGGAAACGGCCATAGGAGAACTGGCAATAGTGCCAGTACTGGTAATGGCCGCTTCCAGCACATCCCTGTGCGCATTGCCGCAAGCGGCGTGAATGGGCGCACGCACATGCGCAATGGAACCAACGGGCGCGCGCGCGTCAAACGGCGCACACAACAGATGCAGCCACTTGCTGGCCTATATAAGACTGCCACTGAGCCCATCTCATTGCTTGATGGTCGTCAGCCTTTCTGTGTTCCTGAGACTCTGTTAAACTACTGTTTGGATTCCCTGTTGTGACCCGGCTTGTTTCTGACCATTCTGATCTTCTCTTCTGGTTTGACCCCCTGGCTTGCCTTACTGACCTGTTGCCTTCTCCTTCACCTGATCCCGGCCTGTTCCACGGACTTTGCCACAGTCTTCTGTTCCTGCCTGTTTCCTGTTACCAGACCATTGGCTTGTCTCCGTTCCTGCAACCCGCTTCTTCCTCCTGCTGGATATACTGGGTTTGACCCCCAGCCTGGCTGCCACTACTACTCCTTGAGCGGTGTCCTGCATCCACCGGTGTTCTTCAGGATCCCACCAGCTCTACTCTCCTGGACCCATCTGGCAACCTGTGCTTCTCTGGGCACTACACCCTCTGTACCCAACCTCAGAGGTGTACTGCACTCAGCCGCAAGGGGAGCCCTCTCGGCATCTCGGCCTCCAACCAGGTACGTGACAGAATTGTAGTGGGGACTCTTAATGGCAACTATAATCACATGTAGAGTTACTCACTGTGTCTCCAGCTTCACTGTGTCTCTGGCTTCACTGTGTCTCCGGCTTCACTGTGTCTCCAGCTTCACTGTGTCTCCGACTTTGTGGTGTCCCGTGGCAGTGACACCTATGCCGAAATCAGGAGATAGGGTCTCCTCCAGCCCCTCCCACTTCACATTCCTCATCAGTCAGCTGACCTCTAGTCTCTGTCCCCAGCCATGCCGTGAACTGAATGGGCGGCTGCAGGCTCCAGGAACAGTCCATCTGGGTGGCCACAGGCTCCAGGAACAGCCCTGCTGGGCGGACGCAAAAAGGCTTGGAGAGCAGCGCGGGCTTCAGGAACATCCCAAGATTTGGTGACCCCTGGCAAATTGTCATTTGACCCCCGAGGGGGTCCCGACCCCAGGTGGAGGACCACTGCCTTAAGGCTACTTTCACACAGAGGCACTTTACAGGTACTCTAGCGCTAAAAATAGTGCCTGCAAAGCACCTGTAAAGTGCCTCTCCTGTCACTCCAGGAACAGTGCTCTTGTAGGACGTTAAAAAAAAGTCCTGTAAACAGCATCTTTGAGGTGATTTAGGAGCGGTGTGTACAGTGCTCCTAAAGTGCCCCTGCCCATTGAAATGAATGGGCAGCGCCGCCGAAGCGCCTGCAAAGTGCTGCGGCAGCGGTGCTTTGCGGGCACTATTAACCCTTAATTTGACTGCTAGCAGGGGTTAAAAGTGCCCTGCTAGTGCCCGAAAAGTGCCTCTAAAACTACGGTAAAGTGCTGCTATTTTTACCGCCGACGCTCCCGTGCCTCAGTGTGAAAGTGCCCTTAAACACATGCAATGGTATCTAATGGCTCATAGAAATGTATACAACATAAACACCAACCCTATCTATCTATCTATCTATCTATCTATCTATCTATGTATCTATCTATCTATCTACAGTATCTATCTATCTCATGCAGCAATAACATGTATTTTACACAATACAAATAATCAAGAATGCAGTGCATAGACCACTTCCTTATTTTAGAGCTAGACTGGAGGCGATGAAATATAGTTATATATTTTTGTTTACTATTAACATGATCTATAACAGTACAAACCAAGGTTGTACAGATAATATTTGTATGATTTTATAAATATTGTGTAATGCAAAATAAGAAAAATATATTTAGAGCGTAAGTTTGTCTTCCGCTGAGCTGTATAGAAGTCAAAAAATAAATGCTGCATGTAACATTATGACACAATTTAGATTGGCTTATCACTCATCCTCTCAACATTATGAAAGAATAAGGAAACTCTGTTCAATAATACAGTATTTTTTATTTCTACAGTGCCTTCAGAGATGGGATTTCATTACGATTGCAAAAGTCCCTCAATTCCAAGGAGATTCCGGTTTCTCTATATATTAATGTTTTTTTTCCTCTATTTTAATCTCATTTTAGAAAATACAAGCACATAAATGCATAAAAGAAAGCAATTTTAGCACAGAAAACTATTTCTTTTATATAATTCTGTCCTTTCAAGTACCATTAAGCCTAAAATTCAAGTGAACATTATTAAACAAGCTGTAAACACATTTTGTAAACATTTAGTGCATGTTGGAGTGTCCCTTTAAGTACAAAACTTTAAATATTTGGCATTATATTTACACTTACTAAGAGCCCAAATGCATTCTGTTATATAACATCATGCCGTTATAGCTGTGCCTAAAATAAGGCACCCTGACAGCAAAGCACTAGTCATTAGCATGGCCTGTAGTCTTTCTCCTAATATTTCCCCTATAAGCCCCCGTTTCAGACCTGAGCTATTTGTCATGCATTTCCAAAAGTACAAGAATGCTTGACAAAAAGATTTAAATTTTACAGCGCCTTGAAAAAGTATTCATACCCCTTGAAATTTTTCACATTTTGTCATGTTACAACCAAGAACGTACATGTATTGGATTGGAATTTTATGTGATAGACTAACACAAAGTGGCAAAAAATTGTGAAGTGGAAGGAAAATGATAAATGGTTTTCAAAATTTTTACACATAAATATGTAAAAAGTTTGGCATGCATTTATATTCAGCCAATACTTTGTAGAAGTACCTTTCGCTGCAATTACAGCTGAAAGTCTTTTTGGGGATGTCTCTACCAGCTTTGCACATCTAGAGAGTAAAACTTTTGCCCATTCTTCTTTGCAAAATAGCTCAAGCTCTATCAGATTGGATGGAGAGCATCTGTGAGCAGCCAAGTCAAATCTTATGCAGACTCTAAAAGGTTTTCTTTGAAGATTGCCATGTATTTGGCTCCATCCATCTTCCCATCAACTCTGACCAGCTTCCCTGTCCCTGCTGAAGAAAAGCATCCCCACAACATGATGCTGCCACCATTATGTTTCACGGTGGGGATGGTGTGTTCAGGGTGATGTGCAATGTTAGTTTTCTGCCACACATAGCGTTTTGCTTTTAGGCCAAAAAATGTTATTTTGGTCTCATCTGACCTTCTTCCACTTGTTTGCTGTGTCCTCCACATGGCTTCTCGCAAACACCAAACTGGACTTATTATGGCTTTCTTTCAACAATGGATTTCTTCTTGCCACTTTTCCGTAAAGGCGAGATTTGTGGAGTGCACGATAAATAGTTGTCCTGTGGACACATTTTCCCACCTGAGCTGCGGATCTCTGCAGCTCCTCCAGAGTTACCATGGGCCTCCTGACTGCTTCTCTGGTTAATGCTCTTCTTGTTTGTCCTGTCAGTTTAGGTGGAAAGCCATGTCTTGGTAGGTTTGCAGTTGTGCCATACTCTTTCCATTTTCGGTGATGATGGATTGAACAGTGCTCCATGAGATGTTTAAAGCTTGGGATATTTTTTCATAACCTAACCCTGCTTTAAACTTCTCCACAACTCTATCCCTGACCTGTCTGGTGTGTTCATGATGCTATTTGCTCACTAAGGTTTTCTAACAAACCTCTAAAGGGCTTAACAGAACAGCTGTATTTATACTGAGATTAAATTACACACAGGTGGACTCTATTTACTAATTAGGTGACTTCTGAATGCAATGGGCTCCACTAGATTTTAGTTAGGGGTGTCAGAGTAAAGGGGGTTGAATACAAATGCACACCACCCTTTTCAGATATATATTTGGAAAAAAAATTGAAAACCATTTATCGTTTTCCTTCCACTTCACAATTATGTGCCACTTTCTGTTGGTCTATCACGTAAAATCCCAATAAAATACATTTACGTTTTTGGTTGTAACATGACAGAATGTGGAAAATGTCAAGGGGTATGAATACTTTTTCAAGGCACTGTATCTATAGGGCCCCTTCCTAATTATCTTATCACAACTTGTTCTGCACTGTGTCTCTTTGTGGAGGCAGCAATCCTGGTAAAGGCAGGGTTTTCCTTCCTCATGTCAAAGCCTCCAGCAAGGAAGAAAAAAAATCAGAAAAGTAATGACATTACCAAATCTCTCCCCAAATTTTGTGAGAGTAGTAGTCAAAGGCAGCAGTTCTGTAGGTGATCTAAAGCTATAGCTAGAGCTATATGGAGCTGTACAGCTATTAAGTCACAGGAGGTCCTAGACACACTCACATACCAAAAAATGCACTGCTATTTTCAAGGAGGGGAAATTCAAGACAAAAAGTTAAATTTTCAGGGTACTGCTAAGGCACAATTAATATTACCAAATGCTCCCAATAACACTGTTTGTGTTTTAGTCCACTTTAAAGTGGTGACAGAACGATGGGAGATGCCATTGCTAACTTATTTTTTAAGGTGCAAGCTCTGAGGCTTTTATTTTAATGCTGGCTTTACTATCTAATGAGTTGCTAACCCGGAACAAGCATGCAGGCTGAGAGTTCAGAAATATCAGACTCGATCAGCTGCTTGCTTGTTTAATGTCAGGGACTCAATAAGCAATGAAAATAGAATCAGGATGACAGACCCACACCTCACATCTTTGAAAGAACCAAACAAAACAGCAATCACAGCTGCAATTTTTTTGTATTGGAACCGCTTTCTTTAGCCTTAAAGTATTTCTGGAAAATAACAATATCATTTTTTTGATTTACTTTTGAATTTAAAATGTTTTTAAAAAACCATATTGTATTTTTTCTGACAATTTTTGATGTTCGTATTACTTGTTTTTCATTTCAAACTGCATTGTAGGTGTATTTTTCAATGTCTTCATGCTAAATTATTCTAAAACTAAATGGCACATAGTCCAATCATGTTTGTATACTATGAAAACTTAATTTTAAACTATCTTGAAAACACAGTCATGCAATCAGTCAAATGTTCCCTGATTTCTACATTCAAATCATGATTTATATATTTCAATTAATATGATTTGTTCACAGAAGCTTTTGTTTTTCTAAAATTAGTGATTTACACTATACGGTTTGGTCTTGGCAGCAGAGCCAGCCCTGGCAAGTACTGTAGTCAATCAATGATAAGCAACCCTTTAGTATTTAGTGTCTCATATAAAAACAAGATTAGACACCTAAATCATATCCATAGCTACAGTAGAACCTTTATTCCATGTTTGAGAGGAGAAGGGTTTGGGTTTCTATCAGGTTATTATAGCTGTCTATGTCTCCAGTGGAGAGTTCACCCTCTGTATTTGACCAGCTAACCAATGTCACCTGAACAGGAAGTTATGGGACATATACAATTTTACTGTTGTAACCAAAACAGTAGGTGGAGGGAAATCTTCCAATGGAACACCTCTTCCAATGGTAACTGTCTATTAGGCAATACCATCTCTTTTCAGAGAGCTTTTCTCTCACTGATCTTGTTGGTTTTCCAGGAGAGAAACTAAAAGGACATTTTTCCAAGGGGACAAAGATAAAAAATAAAAGAAACCGAGATTATATCCATTCCCTACACAACTAAAGCAAAAGGCTTTATTGAACAACATTCAAAGTAAATGAACTTACAGTATGGACAGCCATAGAGTTCCACTCTTAATCCTATCTGTCCCTCTTCATTCCAGTCCAGGGGAACAATGCGTATATAGCGAGCTACCACCGGATGTTGCAGGTCATGTCGGACAACGGTGTCTGAATTTCCATTACCGGGAAATGCCTGTTGAAAAATAGGTAGTATGGATCAAACTAATTCTTAGTCTTCCCAATCATCAGACAAAAAATAATGTAATGTTGTAGAAAGTCACAAATGGGAGTCAGCAGCTGTGGGTTGATCTGGGTCAAACATTTTATAAACATAGCCAGTGCACATCTCTGTCTTGAAAGGTCCATGCAGACCTTGAATAATGCCTAAAACAAAGACTCCATCCTTTAATAAATGTATTGTGAGGGGAGGTCCTTTGATCTTCATAAGAAGTTTTACATACCTGAAGGTGTTCAATTTTACTTAAAGGATAAGTCCACCCTAACACTAAAATCTCTACATCTACCGACATCCACGATCTAACACTAACCTATCTAACCCTGTAAAGAAGAAATCAGTATACATACCTTTTTTAAAGCAGATCTGATCCGATTCCACGCTGTGCTGTCAGCTGCGGCTTTGCTGTGGACGAGGGTGCAGAGGACACAGCCGACAACGGAAGCCCCATTTATTTCACAGCCATTGTCGCTGTGTCCCCTGCAGAGCTTCCACGGCGGGAAGCTTCCAAAAGCTTAAAAAAGGTATGTATACTGATTTCTTCTTTACAGGGTTAGATGGGTTAGTGTTAGATTGTGGATGTCAGTAGATGTCGAGATTTTAGTGTTAGGGTGGACTTATCCTTTAAGCTGGCCATAGATGAGTGGAAAAATTAACGAAAATTAAAAAAATAGAAATGTTCTTTCGATCTAACATTTAATGGCCCAATCATTGTATCGTAAATTTTCCAGCGAATTTAAATATTTTTCCAAACATTAAACATTTAAACACTTTAAAGGATAAGTTCGCCTTTGTAAAACAAATATGAAATGCACATCATTTTGCAGGTAAAAAAACGTGCATTTATCATCTGTTTTAATTAGGAGCTTGAAAACATTGCACCCATGATCAGCACCTATGATCAGCATAGCTGTCTGCCAGTACCTCATACTGGCAAGCAGTTACTGAATGACAGGAAGCATCATTGAACCACCTAGAGCGCTCATTAGCACTCTGGTTGTTCGTTGAGAACTACAAGCTGTCAGCCACATTGTAGTTGTAGTTCCCCCATTCACAGAACTCTGAGAATGAGTGATGCACTCGGGTGGGCGACACCCTGCATGGCTGTTTTTTTCTTTTAAATTGTGACAGCGGGTGGAGGAAAATGATCCCTGGCCGCTGTCACAATGGAAATACCGGGAGATGGGGGGGCTGCCACATCAGGAATGTTACATCCTAAATATGGGTGTAACATGCAACATGTTAGGAAAGGGAAACGTATTCTTTAAACAATCAATTAGAAAATAGTTTGTCCCAAAAAATATTCTGACATGTGCTTTTATTTATTTTTAATCATGAAATGAAAATTAACCACATGAAAACTGAACATTTGGTCTAAAAACTAAATTTTTTGTTTGATTTTCTATCCATGTATGACCAACTTTAGAATGTAATCTGCTTTAGGTATATTCTGAAGACACCTATAGGCGTTTATACAAATCATGCTGAGGTTATTATATCCTGTTTTATGGCCAGATGCTGGGATGTTTTTGCATTGAAAGTTTTGGCACTCCCTGATGGTGAAAAAGCTTTCTGGCTCATTTCTGGCTCCTACACATTCCTATTGGTCAGTGAGGCAGCACATCATAGTGATGAACTATTAAGAATGTGTGGGAGAAGAAGATAGCAGCTAGGTCTGACACAATCAGGAAGTGTCAAAGCTTTGTCTGTCAGAACAACTCAGCATTCAGCCACAAAATTAGTACATGGCTTCTGCAGGTATTTGCAGGCTCCTCCAGGAATGTTAAATATATCAGAAACTTCAGCAGTGCAATCTGTAACTTAAAGTGGATGTAAACCCATTTTTTTATTTTTTTTATTTAGGCTTGCACCTTGTACAGTATAGGATTTCATGTCATCTGTGCCCAGTCTTGACACAAAGATTTAATCCAGCTCTGAGCAGTCCTCTTATCTTTTTTCAGTGAGATAAAAACTGACAGACAGAGAAATAGGAGTCAGTTCTCCCCCCTTGCTGTGAGTGACAGGTGATTTACATATCTCATGCACAAGCCTTAGAGAGGCATTATGTGTAATTCTTTCCCTACTCTTTTCTTCTCTAGCTCTCCCAGGATTGGCTGCTCCACACCTCAGCATGATTGGGCAAGCTGAAGTCATGTGGTGACTTTTCTGGGATTTGACTGGATGTTAGTGATCATAGCAGAAGTACAGTGTAAGAAATACACAGGAGAAAATGCATGTTGACAAGGGGAGTGTAGAGGTGGGCGGGGAGTCTACTGACATTACGACTCCACCTACCGAGCTCCGGACAACAGACCCACCCACAGAATCTGCAGTTTTTCAGGTCTCATAACAGACAGAGGGGAGACATTTGACAGGTAAGGATACATGCAGGAGGCATGTATATCCTTATAGATAACCACTATGGCAGTAGTTTGGAAAGTATGAGAGTGGGTTTACATCCACTTTAAAGCTTTTCTTCTCCACCTGGGAGTTTAAGATGTCCCTATCCATCTTTGCATGCTCCAACAACTTCTGTTAAAGCCTTCATATATAATACTGTAAATTAATCCAAAAGAAAGAGTGGTAATATGGCAAACACAGGCATGCAGAATCAGGAAATCAAGCACAAAAGACAATTAGAGTCCCAGAGAGAAATAATGAACTGCTAGTTTTACTTCTTCAGCATCCACTAAGAAGTAATATTGGCTTTGGCTGGTCTGATCTATAATTTGGTTAATCATTCACACAAACACAAGGGCAAAACAAAGAGAACTCTGAGATACCTTAGTGTATGTAGGGAGACCAATATTTACCAATATTATAAAAAAAGGTTGCCATACACGTGCAGTCCGGTTTGAGCTACAATACATTTTACCTAAAGCCTAACTCTAGATTACGTGTGATTTTGAATACCGTATTTATCGGCGTATAACACGCACCGGCGTATAACACGCACCCCAAGTTTAGGAGGGAATTTTAAGGAAAAAAACTTTTAGGAGGGAAATTCAAGGAAAAAAAACTTACATTTAAATGCAGCATGCAGCCTTGCCCAGTGTCCATCTGCAGCCTTGCCCAGTGTCCATCTGTCCATCTGCAGCCGTGCCCAGTGTCCATCTGTCCATCTGCAGCCGTGCCCAGTGTCCATCTGTCCATCTGCAGCCTTGCCCAGTGTCCATCTGTCCATCTGCAGCCGTGCCCAGTGTCCATCTGTAGCCTTGCCCAGTGTCCATCTGTCCATCTGCAGCCGTGCCCAGTGTCCATCTGTCCATCTGCAGCCGTGCCCAGTGTCCATCTGTCCATCTGCAGCCTTGCCCAGTGTCCATCTGTCCATCTGCAGCCGTGCCCAGTGTCCATCTGTAGCCTTGCCCAGTGTCCATCTGTCCATCTGCAGCCGTGCCCAGTGTCCATCTGTCCATCTGCAGCCGTGCCCAGTGTTCATCTGTCCATCTGCAGCCTTGCCCAGTGCCTTTGCGATCGTGTCAGTCCCGGCGGTTTTTAAAATTTGGCGCCGATTTCTGTGGAGAGGAGCGAGCGGGGCCGAGTGTACTTCGGCTGGACTCGGCTCCTCTCGCAGTTCCGCCCATCTCCACTGACTGAGCCGCTGACGGAGAAAGCCGAGTGTACTTTGGCTAGACTCGTGTCTGCTCACAGTCACAGGCAGGACTGCGAGAGGAGCCGAGACTAGGCGAAGTACACTCGGCTTTCTCTATGTCAGCGGCGCAGTCAGAGATATGCGGGACTGCGAGAGGAGCCGAGTAAAGCCGATTGTACTTCGGCTTCGGCTCCGCTCGCTCCTCTCGCTCGTTTTCAGCAGGGGAATTCGACGGAGTATCGGCGTATAACACGCACCCACGATTTTCCCCTGATTTTAAGGGGAAAAAAGTGCGTGTTATACGCCGATAAATACGGTAGTTTGTTTGAACCAAACTGGTTCAAGCAAATAATTTCCTTCACTAACATATGCTGGGAATACTATATGAACTGTATGTAGCATCACCTACATAGAGTATAAAGCGCTGTGTTTTGGCAACAGGATGGGGACTTTCTGTCCTGCTCCCGGAAAAAAATTCCCACTGATTGATTGAGGTGGAGATCGTGATGTCATTTACCCACCTTTCTACCTCAGTCAATCAGAGGAAGCTTTGTATAGTATTCATTGAGGAAATACAAAGCTTCCTGTGAATGACTGAGCAGCACTCAACCTGACTCAATTTTGTTTTGGGAGAGGAAGGGGAAGTCTCTATCTCACTGCCAGAGCACAGTACTGTATACTGAATGTAGCTGAAAGGAACACAAATATCCCTCCTGCAGTGGCAATGGCATTGTGGGTAGGGCTGTCATATTTCTTATGAATGACTGTGATCAGGGTCTTGTCAGCCCTTGCCGATGTGGGCTATTCATTAATCATCAGCTGAAAGAAAGGTTATAGCAAAAGGAAATTCAACATACAACATAAGGCATACTGAGCTGGCCAGCTGCAAACAGTTCTGTTCCACCATATGCCTAGGTGGCAGAAAAAAAGGTTAAATAGCCTGCAAGTAAAGCAAAATACCTGTTTCTGTCTTAAAAATACTTAGCTCCTGGGTTCTGTTGTGGCCTGACAAAGCACAGCAATTTTGCAGAATGAGAGGTGTCATCCCTTCCCAGTTTTCTTTTGCTAAATTACTCAGACCCATTAACTCTCCTATCTCCACATGGTAAAGTCTAATTTATATGTAGTCCCCACGTAATAACTATGAGGTATACTCTCTTTGTGATAACATATTACGTGTGCACAAAACACAGCTCTGAATTTCAGACATGATTAACAGTTTTTTGCCCCTATTGTACAGATATAACAAAGTGCTTTTGATGGTATATTTACCAGGTAAAACATGAATTAAGGCTGGGTTCACACCTATGGAAATTGGAAGCGTGTTTCCTTCCATCCAATTCGCATGACAGGAGATTGTGACCGGCTCTCTTTGGAGCCGGTTCACATATCTCGATTGCAGCTGCGGAACAGCTTGCACAGGAACGCTGTGCATCTTTGGCTCCATTTGAGGGCTGAATTCAGTCCCTGAAATGGAGAACAGGGACGCACCGAACCCCTGCTGTGAGCCACATCTATCGGAGGTGTGAAGCCAGCCTAAAACATTTGTTGCCCCAAAATTTGGCTGCTGTACCATATACTTGTATGATAATGTATCCTGTTCTCTTTGTATTGCTTCCTTTGTGGGAGATGGAAGGTAAATTCCTGGTGTTCCTGCTAGTTCTCTTGCTTTCCTATTTAAAAAAACTGACCACACTAAGCAGGAGAACACACCATGGTCAGTTCTCTAGCTATGCTGGGAAATCAGTGTGCTCTCCTCCAATGATCAGATTTGTCCTGACATGCCCCCACTGCACAGCCATTCACTGGGAAGCTCAGTATGCTGCTGCTTCTCCTTCCCCAGCTCACGTGCAGCTGAGAACAGAGGGAATGTAATAATTTATCATAAAGGGAAAAAAAAAGTATTTGTATATTTTTTTATATGTATACAAAAATGTTTTGCCTCTCATTTCTATTTTAAACTGAATAGGTTGTTTTACAAGGTGATAGTTTATAATCACTTTAATATATGAAATTATTTGTTAGGGTCTACATAAGTATTAGCTAAAACTTCCCAGTTTCTCTTTGTCCACCAAGCCAAAAATCTCTTTAGTTGTCCACAGAGGTGAACAGTGGCTATACTGTACGTGCTAACATACATCAGAATACTATGATTACTCAAACTTCTTATGACAGGCTTATTCACCCATAATATTTGGTCCCTAGAGACATATTACACATGTGATGTGGTTTGTTTCCCATATTAAAGGCATATCAGACTGCCCTACCATGACTGTCTCTGACAGTAAATGGCCAATGCCACTGTCATAATTTGAAGGAATGTACATTTTCAATGTCAGCTTCTGAGTACTGGATATCTAACTGTTCAGGAGGATAATGATTCTCCTGGGTTTTACAAACCAATGCACAACGCTGATAAGCTTTGACACAGGACTGCGGATTGAACACAACACAGTGCACTCTAGCTATGAAACAAACCAGAAAAGATAAATTATTAAAGACCTTACATGTAAATATTGAGTTTTATAAAAGTAAAGTAAACAGACGCTTATCATGACCAAATGCAATAACATTATCTCGCAGAAACAAAACTAATTTCTAGAGTTTTGAGTCATAGCCATATTAAACATTGGGGAATACACAAGTTAATAAAACATTGATTGAAATCAGATACCATGGCATTGTTTATAAAGTTTTTTTTTTTTTCTTGGCTTGTTTGTGTTGGGGTAGGAAGATGACATGCGAGGCATAATTATAACCTGTTGGTGCCAAGAGCAATATCCAGCATTTCAAACATTGCTTAACATCTTGAAGCTGAAAATTAAATCAGTAACACTTCCTCTAAACAGTGAAAGCTTCCAAAAAACAGGAAAGTGTGTCAAGAGTCCACTATGTACGAAAGACTGGCACAGGAACTGCCTTTTTTATTTTGAATGTTTTAATATTGAAATGCTGATTGCAATCTGCTGTCTATAGCTAATGTCTTGTTCCTACAGCGAAGGCCTGGAATAATTAAGGGTTTCATAACTGTTTAAATGCAGGGGAGGCTTAACTTTCATTTGATTTTATAGTGAATGGACCACAATATTCCAGTGCTGGAAATATTTTAAAATTTTAAAGACCCCACTGTTTAGACTTTAAAGTTCAATACAGCCACTTATAAAATGTAAGAATTTGTAAACTGACAAGGTATTGTAAGCTTGTCAAGACAACAAACAGAACAAATGTTTGAAACATGCATGGAACATTAATATCTATAACTTGCACTGGTCAGTAACCGAACCTACAAATAATTACCATGTATAGCTTACCGGATCAAATACAGTTAGAATAATGTAAAAAAAAAAATATATATATATATATTTTTTTTATTATAATTTTTTCTCTTTGTTTGGTCTTTGCCAGGTAAGTGTTAGGCCCCTTTCACACGGGACGGATCCATGATGATCCACCCCGTGAACCTCCGCTTGCTCAGTGGGGATCACTCCACTGATCCCCACTGAGCCGGCGGATGACAGGGCGGTCCCTGCACACTGTGCAGGGACCACACTGTCAGATCTCCGCTCTACTCTATGGGGGGATCGGATGAACACAGGCCGTCTGTTCGTGTTCATCCGATCCGCTCTGCAGACGGATTGAAAAATAGTATTTTCCTCCATCTGCAGAATCGGAGGATTGCGGACACGGATGAGATTGGGTGTCAGCGGATGTTCATCCACTGACACCCGCTATCTCATAGGGACCAATGTATGTCCCTTTTTCATCCGTAAATGGATGGATGAAAAAGTGGACATATGGTCCGCATGTGTGAAAGGGGCCTTACATGATAAAATATCACATGGACCAGGGACAGAAAACATTAACAAGAGTTACAACTTTCCAAGAATACTAAGAGTTTTTTTTTCTCCCTCTCCCATCCCTCCAACAATAGAGAGCCATATATGTACTAGATTCAGAGAATAATTGCATCAAGACCAACCACACAATGCTATCGAAAACCAGCAGAGAGCATGTAGTTTTGGAAATGAAGCTTTTGAACCAGTAGGTAGTGGGCAAATACCACTATTTCCAATCACATCCCGGTTAATTTAGAAAATTGGGAGAAGGGTTGCCCTGGGATAGTGCGGACTGGAAAATAACATGAATTGCCAGCAAGAAGTATATATAAAAGTAGAAAAGTATTTATTGTACAAGATTTATACACAATGAATAAGGTTAAAACAAGAACTGACATATGGTTATATTTTAACCAAATAGTCGCCCTTTAGGTATGACAGGTAGGTCAATACATATGAGAGCGAGAGAAAACCGACATGTTTCAGATATTGGTAGCTGTGTTCATAACAGCCTCCATTAAATTTCCTTCTTCAGGGTTAATGTATTGGTTATACAGACAGTGGTATTTCTAAGAAAAGAAAAAACAATATGTAATAACAATATATTACAATGTGAAATCATTGCACATCTTCTACAAATTTTATGGTTACCACCCATGGGGATTTTTGTTCTGGATTGACTCTTCTGGCCCACCGACGCTCCCCAGCACAAATCAATCCCGGAGCGAAATTCATTTTTTGGCCCAGGGTTGATTACTCTTTTTGAGCATTGGGCTATTCAATGTGTGGGCTGATTCTACGTGAATATTATCTATTCCCTAAATTCTTTACCTCCTTATTCTTCTCTAAAGTGTGGGTGACTGCCCATTTAGATATGAATTTAATGGGTTTTCTTTGGCTGCCTATGTTAATTCAGTCATGTTTTGGATTTTCCCTAAACGCTTGCCCTGAGTTGGTGTGTGAGTGCCTTGGGGAATTCTCCTCTCCCGTGCATTTCCGCCCTTTCTTTGTGCTGGCGGCCTGGTCGACGTCTGACGTCACCGTGTATTACGCGGTGACGCCAGACGCCGCTAAGACCGAGGGCATCCCATCCTTGCGAAGGCTCCTCTCGCTTTTTCTTCCTCCCCCTTCCTTCCTGTTCCTATGGGCTGAGTGCGGCGTCCTACGTCCTGGATCCCGCCCTCTACTCCTCCCTCTTTTTTGGCGCAATTTCTTCAGCCAGATTACGATTGGCTGTGAACATAGCCACGTCCATATATAAAGTTCAACTTAAACTTATTTACGTTGCTACACAGCCAGGATCCAGACAACCACCGCGCTCTTGTCCTCAGGTAAAGAATACATAGTTAGATTCCGTATACCCGATCCTTTCAAGTTGGTGCTGTTGCACCCATTTGGATTAGATCTTTATTAGAGGATATGTGTATAACTACATATATTCATATATACTCTTTATAATTATCCTTATTTTCCTTCTATTTTCCTATAGAAACAGCGTTAGTCCTTGCTCCAATTGGGGTCTCCCTGTGAGTGTTGTTGGGCTTTTTGAGTTTCTCTCCAGCATGCCCTATTGTTCTCATCACTGCCGCTCTGCACCCATTATTAGAGCTGCATTGTGATTACTAATTTGGAATCCTGATTGCACTACAATCTGGTTGGGCTTCACACCATCAGGATAGTCCTTCCAAACTGGCTGGTTCCTCTGCCTTGAACCGAGATGGATGGTTATATATACATGACAATTATTTACTGTGGGATGTACTGTAAGTATGTGGACACATGCTTATATAAACTTGACTATATCTTACACCATGTATCCCGTATGTCTACTGAATGCCTGTCTGTGATCTTTTTATAAGTTCTAAATTTATTAGATTAATATTATGCATAGTTTGTTCACTTATATGTTTTTATAACTATGTGTGTTTAAATTGCCCATGTATGGGAGATGTCTAGAATGAGAAGATGTGCAATGACTTCACATTGTAATATATTGTTATTACATATTGTTTTTTCTTTTCTTAGAAATACCACTGTCTGTATAACCAATACATTAACCCTGAAGAAGGAAATTTAATGGAGGCTGTTATGAACACAGCTACCAATATCCGAAACATGTCAGTTTTCTCTCGCTCTCATATGTATTGACCTACCTGTCATAGCTATAGGGCGACTGTATGTATTTGGCTCAAATATAACCATATGTCAGTTCTTGTTTTAACCTTATTCATTGTGTATAAATCTTGTACAATAAATACTTTTCTACTTTTATATATACTTCTTGCTGGCAGTCCATGTTATTTTCCAGTCCGCACTATCCCAGGGGCAACCCTTCTCCCAATTTTCTATGTTGGAGAGCATGGGACACAGTCTGGGGGAAGCACCCAAATCCCCAATGCAGGTCAGCATGTGTTCCATGTATTATACACTAGTTGATCATAGGGTCTATGACCTGATTGAGAAAGGGACTCACCAGGGGATGCCACCTCCCGCAGGTCAGATCCAAGCCCCAAAGGAACATCCCTCATATATCCCCAGTCAAGCAACTCAAGTGTTTTAGTATGATGAGTAGAGGAGAGGGTCTTTTCCTGGTTTAGGAAGCAGCTACATGGACTCATACATAGAATCTGACAGATGCTGGGTGTTCAAACAGTGCTTATAGAGTTCTCCAGCCTAGGAGCAAGTTATCTTTGGGACACCTGATCCATTATCATTTCCTTTCTTATCCACCCTGGGGATAATTTCAAACTATTCCTCTCATCTGAGAGGTAAGAACAAAGGTGACAGCAAGTGAGTAATATTCGGAAAAGTCTACCACTAGTTATGAAGCTCCTGAAATCATTTTATAGAAAGGGTTGGTTTCTAAGGGTTGAGTCTAGTCTTGATGAAGACTTGTGGATTTGAGACAAATGAGAGAAACTTTAGAGGGTTTTAAATCTGGAAGGGAGAGGGGACCTATGCATTCACCAAGGTGTCCCTGTCGCATGAATTGTTTTATGGTACCACAAACAGTTGAGCCTTTCCCCACTTAGAACTTGGTGCTTAAAGCAATAGTAAACTCTCTAAAAGATACCCTATTTAGACCACATTCTAACGTAAATATCGATTTTCAATCAAATGGGCACTAAGAGTATGCCCAAAAATCATTCTTATTGTTTTTTTCTTTGATATTGTAAACGCTCATCATCGATATTAGCCGCCGCCATAGGAACTGTGGTCTTCCGGGTTCTGTTTTCTATTTTACTTCCGCCCGCAGTAGCTATTAGTCCCTAATCCCGCGCATGCGCAGTAATAGCTCTACCCAAGGTGTCCACGATCCTCTTCACATTGCAGCAGATGTAATCAAGTCTCGCGTGATGTTGGGGCTGATGTTGACACTCGGAAATGATGCAGCTCCGGCATAAACCCTGCATTTTTCCGGCAGGATCTCTGCTTGCTGGAAAAATAGGAAATAAGGCGCATGCACGGAAGACGTCAGAAGGGAAAATATACAGAATACAGGAAAGGCAAGCAGGTAAGGAGACTTTCACATAGAGCAACTCGTTTAAAAACCTGCAATTGTCCATTTACAGAAAAGTAGTCGGTATACAACCACTTTAAAGAGAGAGACACCTATTGTTGAACAAAGAGGATAAGCTTGACAACTGCTTATATTTGTAAATAGTAGCCAGTAAACCACTTAACCGCTCGGCAGAAGCAACAGCTGACTGTAGACCAAAAGGTCTTGCTAGAAGGACAGCAGCAAATGATTCTGCCTAGTAGCAGATACAAGCAAAAATAAAAAGGCTGAACACACATTATTTAGATGTCAACTGGTACAGAACACTTTGCAGAAATTGTCTTTGGAGGATGAGCTTACCTCTGTCTCTTGAAAGAGCTGCAGAACCATTTTTAACGGGGAACCCCAAAAGGGCTATTTTGACTTTCACGCTCAGGAGTATCCTAAAATTAAGGGGTAAATCACTCCAAGTGGCACTCTGAGACTAAAATGTTAGGCTTTCTGGGAGTGACTGATTATTTTTTTTATTGTGCTGCACTCTATTTGATTTGAATACAAATGTTGGTGTAAAAAAATAGCTTCTATATCTGGAAATTGCATTTATCCATTTGCTAATGATTTGGAACAATAAGGAATACAACTGCTGAGTGAATACCTTTTATTTTATCCTGCGAATAAACTTTTTTTTTCATTTATTAAACACAATGCCTTGAAAATCTCATGGTCTGTGTGTCCATGTGTGTGTGGACTGCCTCACAGAATAGCTCTGTGCTTGAAACAATGAACTCATATTGGTTTTGTTACTGAATGACGCTACGATTGGCCCTGTGATAGAAGGCAATAGACAGTTGAATTTTAAACAATCTATTAACCTTGAGTTGCAAATCAGCTTGATTTTGAATAATCAGATCATTTATCTGGCTTATAGAGATTCTACAAACAGAACATGCAAATCTGAACTACAGGCAGATATTAAAAATACCATTAATTCCAGCTGTGCATTCATTAAAAATATTCCATTCATCCAAAATATAGCTCATATAAGTTAACAGTCTCTCATAATGTTAGCTTATTGGGATCCCCTGTACATCAGGGCAATGTTATAGTGCTTCTTTATTGCCCAATGAGCAGGAAAAAACAGCAGAGCATGCTCCAATTTGCTATAGCAGGGGAAAAAAAAATCCTTCCTGAGAGGCATTCGGATTTTCCCTGGATCAACTTTACCTATAAATGTCAGTACCCAGTTATATTATGTCAATTTAGGAAAGTATCCAGGCCTTTTTTAAAGCAATCTACTGAGCTTGCCAGAACCACATCTGGAGGGAGTCTATTCCACATTTTCACAGCTCTTACTATGAAAAAATCTTTCTGTATTTGGAGATACAATCTTTTTTCCTCTAGACGTAAACAGTGCCCCCTTGTCCTCTGTGATAACCTTAAAGTTATTAACTCAACACCAAGTTCACTATATGGACCACGTATGTATTTGTACATGTTGATCATATCCCCCCTTAATCTCCTCTTCTCAAGAGAGAATACATTCAGTTCCTCGAATATTTCCTCATAGCTGAGCTCCTCCATGCCTCTTATCAGTTTGGTTTGCCTTCTCTGCACTTTCTCCAGTTCCCCGATATCCTTTTGAGAACTGGTGCCCAAAACCGAACTGCATATTCCAGATGCGGTCTTACTAATGATTTGTACAGGGGAAAAATTATATCAAAATGATATCTCTCTCTCTGGAGTCCATACCTCTCTTAATACAAGAAAGGACTTTACAATTATCAAAATGAACCTCCCTGGCGGTATTCCCGAGTCTGGCTCGGGGTAAGATTTCAGTACCATTAGCGGTAACCCCGAGCCAGACTCGGGCTGCATCGCAGGATACAGGGAGAGTTACTTACCTTGTTCCCTGGATCCTGCGATGTCTCCCCGCTGTGTGTGCGAGCTGTCTCCTCGCTCGATTCACACACAGTGCCAGAGTGCCGCCGAGTTCCGTTCCCTGCGACGTTGCGGTGCACGGGGGCGGAGATCGGCGCCAAATTCAAAAAAGTTAAAACACAATACACATACAGTATACTGTAATCTTACTGACTACAGTGCTGTATAAAAAAATTACACATCCCCTTTGTCCCTAGTGGTCTGTCCAGTGTCCTGCATGCACTTTTATATTATAAATACTGTTCTTTCTGCCTGGAATTTGGAGATTGTCCATAGCAACCAAAAAGTGTCCCTTTATGTCAAAAGTGGTTTTAGACCAGCTAAAAAACAGCAATAATAAATTAGAATCACTTGCAGAATTGAGCGATAGTAATTTGTGGGCAAATTTGTCATCAAACACTAAATCTAATGACAGCGACAATTCTGCAAGTGAGCAAATATCTGTGTTTTTGATTTGATTACATTATTGAATAATTTTTATTATTATTATATTATTATTTGTTATAGTTATTTATTATATTATAATTTATGATTTTGTGTTTCAAACTTTATCATACCCGGGATGTCTACTGGACTCTTGTTTGGACAGATTTAAGTGAGTTATTCCTAAGAATTGCAGGCCTACAATATAAAACGCCAAATTTCCATGCAAAAAAATTGTACCGCTTTCAGCACCTAAAATCTGACAGAATCATACCGCCAGGGAGGTTAAACCTCATTTGCTCATTTACTTAGTTGCCAAATTAGACAATTAGTGCAATGAGGTTGGCTTGTAAATTGGAGACATCCTGTAAGGACGTTATTCCACTGCATAGCTTAGTGTCACCTGCAAAGAAATTGTACTTTTAATCCCAGACCCTATATCATTTATAAAGATATTAAAAAGTAAGGGTTCCACTCCCAACACTGAACCTTGGGGTACACGACTGATAACCTTAGACCAGAGTAGGAGTCATTCAGAGTAAGAGTCATTAACCACTACTCTCTGAATTCTGTCTTTTAGATCCATTTACAAATTGATCTTTCCAAGCCTGTAGAATTTACCTTACACATGAGCTATTCAGATTAGAAAGTTTTAGTGTATAATCCTTCTTTCATATCTATCATTACAATACATACCATATATTACTGGTGTGCACTTTAAAAAGAACCTCTCACATATGATGCGCTACAAACATTGATTTTGTAAAGAAAAATTCTCTTTGTTGTATTATGCCTTTGTGAATGCAGTGGGCTGATGAAATTGAGTTTTAGAAATGGTTCAATTGCCTTGGCTAAAATGCTGAAAAAGCTGCATATATCAGATTAAGACTAATGTAAAGCAGGACTTTTGCTGAACAATGGCTCTCAATATCAACAGACAAAGCGGGCAGGCTGTATAAGGAGAAAGTGAATGTTCCAGCTAGTATGCAATAAATAGAATACGGCAAATCAGTCAATTTATGACAAGCTTAAAGCTGAACTGTAGGTAAACCAATAAATGCACAGATGAAATAGAGATACAAAAAAGATTTCTGTCCCTCCAGTCCTAAAATTCAGATATGCCGCACTGACTGTCTAGTAGGGCAAGAAACTTGATTTTTCTCTGCTGCAGTTCAATAACCCATATAGGTATTGTCTCTCCTCCAGAATGTGACTAACCAGTGAATAGAGAAGCAGCAGACTAATGAGCACAGCTCTCTTTAATTGTGTGCTATACTCCTATCAGAATGATCCTTGCACTGCAGCACAACTGACTGGCTAATTGTGCTGCTTCTTACTCTCCCACTCTGAGCTCTGCTGTACAGGGACTCCAACAGGTTGACACCAGGTCAAATTTGGGTACTTACACAGCTGGATGGATACATAGATGTATTCATTTGTGTATTTTACATATGCTTGGATTTTGCCTTTAATGTGAAAGAAAACACTTCTGTTCTATCCGCTGATTTTTGAAGGACAAATTAAGCATAGCAAAAAGTTACATATTTTTAAAATTAACCACAAATTTACAACAAATCCAATGAATCCAACACATTGAGGGGGATGAAACAAGCATATATTCTGTAATTCACCCCCAGCACCATTCCAGGCAGCAGGCTTCAGATATAGACTACTGCTACTGTATCTTTGTGGGAGCAGTGGTTTCCCTCCAGAGGTCGGATGCTGCCTTCCCCTTCTGAGTCAGAGATATAGCTCTCCAATTAAAAGGGAGTGTGCACTTTGCTTATTGAAGAACTTTTGCTAAACAGGGAGTGTGTCAGATCACTGCAGAGAGACTGCAGCTCTCACCCAGATAGCTGTGGTACACTCTATTTTAACACCCTCAATCTACCTGTTAACATTTCAAAAAAACTATGAGTTTAAAGACAAATGTGTTGCCTTTTTTATATATATATTTAGAAAAGATTATCTTCTTGCATATGCATATAGCATTAATGTTTTAAAAACCTTCTTTTCTTTTTTTTTTTTCACAATCAAAGTTTTTTATTGAAGCTTGGTACAGATAACAGGTAATAAAAAAGAAGCAATCATATCACAACAAAATAAATTTTTTTATCATCTAGGGCTTAATCATTATCAAGCCCGGAAAATGATAAAGGCGTAATATGAAATAGGTATATGCTGTACATAAAGTTTAAGAAAATGTGGCGGGAAGAAATGGGGTGGGTGAGAGGGTAAAGAAAAGAGGGTAAGAAAGGGAAGGGTGGGGGATGAGGGGTAGTAGCAGGATCAGTAGAGCATGAAGGTACAGGGTATACAGATACATTAGCAGATCATCTCGAATACATATTCAGTGTATTATAGATTAGTCTCAGCAAGTGTGGACTTCACAGTCAGTCTCATTTACCTAATGTAGGGAGTGAGGAGTTATGCAATAAGCAGCTGGAATTCGGGGGAGAACGAGAATAAAACCCAAGGTTGCCAGATTTCATTAAAGTTGTTGCTGATTTCTCTTTTCATGGCTGCGATTTCTTCCATTTTGTGTATGTGTTCTACTCTATCCAACCAATCTCTGATTTTTGGTATCCGTTTGGTCTTCCAATGAAGGGGGATGAGTGTGTTTGCTGCAAGGAGGAGGTGTCTAGTGAGAGATTTCTTATATTTGCCTATAGTGAGTGTGTTAACGTTAATCAGGCAGGCAGCCGCTGTGAGGTTTACAGTGGTTTCAGTTATGAATTGGATCCACTTCCTGATCTCAGCCCAGTACTCAAGAATTAATGGACACTCCCACCAAATATGGAGGAAAGTGCCAATATCCTGTTCACAGCGCCAACATGTATCCGAGGCTGCGGTCGACCACCTCCCGGATCTCTGGGGTGTAATGTACCATTGAGTGAGGATTTTGTAAGAGACTTCCTGATATTTGGAGCTTAGGGAACATTTGTGTGTCATAATACATGCCTTCTCCCAGTGTTTCGTCGATATTTTAGTTTTAAGGTCACTTTCCCATTTAGCCTTATGTTTCAAGTCATCTGTGTGCTGAGCCTCAATTAACCAGGCGTAGGCTAGGGAAGTGGTATGTGCTACTGAGGTTCTCTTGAAGCAGAGATTTTCGAGTGGAGTCATTGGCAAGCAGTATAGCGACCTACATTTGCTATTAATCAAGAAGTCTCTTAGCTGTAAGTAAAACCAGAGGCCAGGGAATGGTCCCTTCCAGTCTGCCCGTAGGGCTTCCAAAGATTTAACCTTTGAGTTTGATAGGCATTGGGAAGTCGTGTATGGGGTCGCATCCTTCAAGAGGTGTCCCGGGATAAAATCAGGGTTGTTGGTGACCGGGGTTAGAGGACCAGGTATGGAAGCAATGTTGTGTTTGACTAAAGTTTTGTGCCAGACATGAAGGGTGTTTGCTACTAAGGGGTGCGTCTGATTTTTGCCTCTTTTGGAGTGTAGTGTCCAGGGGTAGAATAGTAGGTTGTTTGGAGTTAAACTTTGTTCCAATTGGATCCAGTCCTTGTCCTGACCATGGCAGTGCCGATCAAGTATTCTAGTGATCCCTGCAGTTCAGAAGAGCCGGGCGCACTTTGCTGACATCAAGAAACGCTTGCAGAAGCTGCAGGCACCCTATGCCATGCTTTACCCTGCGAGGCTCAGGGTCATCCTGAGGGGCCAAGCACACTTTTTTGAAAACCCTGCAGATGCCTCGGACTGGCTGGATGCCAACGTGGGAGCATTTCACCAAAGACCCCCCGAGGATGATGACTGATGGGCCTGACAAGTTCTTGCTGATACCGCCCTACCTTTTCCTCGGCTGAGGATAGTGCCGGATACGAACATAGATTATTTTCACTTAATGCGAGTTCGGAAAAGTGTTTATTAATGGCAATGCTGAATTCACGGATTGCCTGTAAATGGACGGCCATGTTGGCTGTGTCCATGGACTGTTCACGGGACCCGTTGTCCCAAGCAAATCGGGAGTGCCCGTTGGCACCCCGGAACCTGTATTTCCTAGAGGGCCACGCGAAGAAGGCTCTTATATCTGAAAGGCCTGTTGGCCTACTACGGACAGGGTCTGTAAGGTGGTTCACCGCACCGTTGTGCGCACTGGGTTGCTACGGCAACACGAGAATTTGTTCCAGAGCAGACAGTTTCTATTTTCAGACTTGCAGAGTTCCAGTTCTATCTACTAACCGGCAGTCTATGCCGCCCCGGATGTCTTCCCAACCTGACATTTGGGGTCTTCCCCCTGATGGTTACATGCTTGATTTCCCCTGATGGAGACTGTCACAGTGTTGTCCTGGAACATTAGGGGGTTACAGGATCCTCTGAAACGTACTATGGTGTCCTCCCTGATGAGGAAACGCCTGCCTGCCATCTGTGCCTTGCAGGAGACACATCTTACTGCTGATTCTAAGTCGTGCCTGAACTATCGGTGGGTGGGCAGAGCGTATCACTCCACTCACACTTCCTACTCCAGGGGTGTGAGTGTTTTGATACACAGCTCCATAAATTTTGAAGAGCTCAGCTCTATGGTTGATGATGAGGGCAGATATGTTTTTCTCATGTGCAGGCTGTTTACCTTTAAATGTATTCTTGCTTTTGTGTATATACCTCCTCCGTACAATAACCAGGTGTTGAGAGCCTTAATGGAGTTTCAGTTGCGGTTCCCGGAGGTGCCTTTGTATGCCTTCGGGGATTTCAACTGCTTTATGGACCCTTTGCTAGACAAACATCCCCCGGGGGGAGGAGGGAGGGGGAAGTATTGCACGGCCCTAAGGAAATTTATAGAGGAGGTGGGGTGGACGGACCCATGGAGGGCAAGGAACCCGGGAGTGAAGCAATTTTCATGCTTCTCAAAGGGCAATTCGTCTTTGTCCAGGATTGATTTATGTATATGCTCTTATGCGGCTGGGCGTTACGTTTCGGGGATGAAGTATGCTCCCAGAAGCGTGTCGGATCACTCGCCACTGATTGTGTCTTTGGAGGTGCGTCCCCCTTCCGCAGTGGCCAAGGCCCCGTGGAAGATGAACGCCTTTTGGATGAATCTCTTTTCGTCTCATGAACAGATATTTTGGAATTTTGGCGTGTTCATGAGGCCCCTGAGAATGTGTCCAGGGATTGGGAGGCCTTTAAAGCTGTTTTGAGGGGTATATTTATTACAGAAATACAGGCTATTAAGAGGAAGACTCATGCTCGGAGGGAGGGAATGGAACTGTTGGCCAAGGAACTAGAGGGCACCTATGTCACGGACCCGTCGGAACTGAATAGAAAGGCGTGGCTGTCGGCGCAAGATGCCCTGTACCGGGTCACGTCTTCAGGCGCAGAGAGGAAGCGCTTTTTTCAGAAGGCGGCTTTCTATGAGGAGGGGGAGCACACAGGCCGCATGTTGGCGACCATTGCCCATTCCCAGCAGCTGTCCCCTTCAATTGGAGCACTACGTGCTCCCTCGGGAGTGGTGACTAGCTCCCCAGACCAAATCTTGACAGAGCTTGGTCATTTTTACTCTTCCCTTTATGAATCCAAGCGTGCGTATTCGTTAGAGTCTTTAGATGACTACTTGGACCATGTCCCTCTACCTACCTTGACGGACTCCGCTAGAGAGGAGCTTGATGCCCCTTTGACCCTGGGTGAGCTGCAGATGGCGACTAACATGTTTCCCAACTCGAAGGCACCGGGAGATGATGGGCTTCCTGCCGAAGTGTACAAACAGTATGGAGAGCAGGTGCTACCGCACCTGCTGAGAGTCTTTAATGCAGCAAAGGTGACGGTACCCTCCCCCAGTCCATGACTAGAGCTAACATTGTTTTAATTCTGAAACCAGGCAAGGACCCCTTAGACCCGGGATCGTACAGGCCCATTTCGCTCTTACAAAACGATGTTAAGATCCTGGCCAAGGCACTGGCAGTGAGACTGAATAAGGTTATATCTACTATAATTCACTCGGATCAGTCAGGGTTTATGCCCCAAAAATCGACAGCGATAAATCTGCGTAGACTTTATCTGAACATTCAATCGCGGGCGGACAATGTAGGTGACCGGGCATTGCTATCCCTAGATGCCCATAAGGCGTTTGATAGCGTCGAATGGGACTATCTGTGGGCGGTAATGAGGACGTTTGGGTTTGGGACTGAGTTCATTCAGTGGGTGCAGTTGCTGTACTCTTCACCGGTAGCGGCTATACGGGAGGGGGGAAGGATTTCGCATACGTTTAAATTACATAGAGGCACACAACAGGGCTGCCCCCTCTCCCCACTCCTGTTTGCCCTGGCCATTGAGCCGTTAGCTGCCTTGATTAGGGACTGTCCCTCAGTGCAGGGATTTCGATATGGGGATCTTCAGGAGAAGATCCTGTTATATGCAGATGACACTATGCTTCTCCTTGGGGATACCTCCACTTCACTGACTATGGCCATGGCTATAGTGCGGCAATTCGGTACATACTCCGGGTTAGTTATTAATTGGACTAAGTCCTCCCTCCTGTTGTTGGATCGGGATCCTTCGGCATCCTCTCCGACCTTGCAGGACATCCCTGTTGCTAAGTCCTTTAAATATTTGGGCATCCAGGTCACAGCTTGCTTGCTCGAATATGTTAACCTTAATCTCACCCCTCTGATCAACCGCTGTCGCGATCGGGTAAAGGTGTGGAGCAAGTTGAGGCTGTCACTGGTGGGGAGGGTGAACCTGATAAAAATGATCCTTATGCCGCAGCTGCTGTACGTACTACACAATTCCCCCATGGTTATCCCTCTGAAAAAGTTTAGAATTATTAATTCGATCTTTCGATCACTTATATGGCTCTCCAAACCCCCTAGGGTCAAGCTTGAACAATTGCAGCGCTCCAAAGACAACGGGGGATTGGCATTGCCCAATCCCTGGCTGTACTATTTAGCTTCACAAATGCAGCATATTGCACGAGTTATATCCCCTCGCCAGGACCTGGCACTGAATTTGATGGACCCCTCGGTCCAACTGCTTAGTTACACGACGGGGGGAGGGGGGGGGAGTGGCGGATGGTCTGGAGGCCCTGAGGTACAGTAAATCTAACAAGCTCTTCCCCACGTATGCACTCATGCAAAAAACTTGGAATAAGGTCCGGATGCTTCAGGGAGTGACTGGCTTTACCGTCTACAGTCCTATATGGGAAAACCAATACTATAGGGAAATTGCCAAATTGCGGTATGGACAGAGGTGGGCGCAGTATGGGGTGTCACATATGACTCATATATTTAGAGATGGCAGGTTAAAGACTTTTCAGGAGCTAAGGATGGAGTTCCGACTGCCGGTCTCCATGCAGTTTTACTATCTCCAGCTTAGGCACGCAGTTGAAGCGCAGAGGGAGACGGACGTTTGGTCCTTGGACTCGGCGTCGGTCTTCAACTACTTGTTTGAGGTGACGACATATAAGGGGTTCATCTCTTGCTGCTATGCCAGGTTGCTTAACCTCTTTCTACAGGGCGCCCCTTTGAGGGCAGTGTCCCTGTGGGAACAGGACGTGGGCGCGTTCGAGGAAGAGCAGTGGGAGGAGGCTTTACAAGCGGTCCCCTCGTGCTCCCTGAACGTGGCTCATAGGTTGTCTCAGCTCTATATTCTTCTGAGGGTTCACTACACACCGGCTAGATTGGCCCGCATGGGGATGACCCCCGATCCGTCCTGCACCAGGTGCTGCAGGGATCACGGGGATCTCATTCACTTGCTGTGGAGATGCCCGAAGCTTCACTTGTACTGGACACGGGTCGTTGGCACTATCAATGGCGCTTTCCACTCTCAGATACCACTGGACCCTCGGGTCTGCCTGCTGGGGATACTAGATCACCTCCAGTTGGGGGGTATCCCCAGGAAGGCTATTAGTAGGGCCTTATTCCAGGCCCGTCTGATGATTTTGAGACATTGGAAAGATACTGCGGCGCCCACGGTACAGGAGTGGATCACACAGATGGGGGTTACGCTTAGGATGGAAAAACTTGTCTACCAACGCAGAGGGACTTGTACAAAATATGATAAACTATGGGACCCATGGCTGAGTGTTCCAGGTCTGGCACCTTTGGATCTGATATATGATCGATTGTTCTGACCTGGTTCAGGACCTGTATACAGGAGATGACTGTGATCTGGGGGAGGGCAGGTGGGGAAGGTTGAATAAAGTGTATTTGGGTGTGCTGAGTCACACTGATTTGTCATACGGTTTGTTATCTGGAACTGTGCGAGGATGTATTCTGTCTTTTGTTTTTACAACTGCTCAATAAAGAACTTGTTTGAGAAAAAAAAAAAAGTATTCTAGTGATGTGGGATGCTTGGTGATATTTTTTAAAGTCCGGTAGACTTATTCCTCCTCTATTTTTGGGACGTGTCAGCAAGTTGAAGTTGATTCTTGGTTTCCTGCCTGCCCATAGGAAATCTCTCTGTGCCTTAAGAAGGCTTGTGAAAAAAGCCTCTGGGATTTTAATGGGAAGTGCATTAAAAAGGTAGAGCAACCTCGGGAGGATTGTCATTTTTAAAATTGAAGCCCTGCCGAACCACGAGAAGGTCTTGGAGGACCATGCTCATAGCTCTTTAATCAGTGAGGTAAGTAACGGCTTATAGTTATGTTGATATAGAGAGTCTAAATTGTCGGTCAGGTTTATCCCTAGATACTTCAGTGTGTTTTGATCCCATCTATAATTGTAGTTGTCTTTTATTAAGTTTAGTTGGTCAGGGGGTAAATTAATATTCAGGGCTTCAGATTTAGATTGGTTAATCTTAAAGTTGGATATGAATCCAAACGTCTCAAAGATTTTTTTTAAATTAGGGATGGAGATGTGTGGTTGTGATATAAAAAATAATAAGTCATCTGCATAGCCAGCGACTTTGTACTCCCTCTTTCCTATCTTAAATCCTGATACATCAGTCGTCAGGTTTATTTTCCTTATCAGGGGCTCCAGTGAGATGATGAAGAGAAGGGGGGAGAGGGGGCATCCCTGACGTGTACCGTTGTTAATCTTAACGGGGTCAGAGAAGATATTGTTGACTTTAATCTTTGCGCACGGGTTTCGATAGAGGGCTGAGATCCATGAGAGCATGTGTTCATTTAAGCCAATATGGGCGCATGTAGCCATCATATAGTCCCAGGAGACTCTATCAAAAGCCTTCTCAGCGTCGGTGGAAAGCAGCATACCTCTTGTTTTAGAGTTTCGGGAGAAGTGTATTAAATTTAATGCTTTGGTGGTATTATCTCGTGCTTCTCTACCAGGCATAAATCCTACTTGTTCTGGGCCTATAATTTTTGATAATAAGGGTTTCAGTCTGTTAGCTAATATTTTGGCCAATAGTTTCAGATCAATATTCAGTAGGGAAATGGGTCTGTAATTTGCACATTCTGAATGGTCTTTATCTGGCTTGGGTATTACTGCAAAGTTTGCCATGAGGAAGGATTTCGAGTTATGTTCATTCGTAGCTAAATAGTTGAAGGTGGATCTAAGGGGCTTTACAAGGAGATGTGTGTACGTTTTGTAGTACTGTGACGTGAAACCATCTGGTCCCGGACTTTTCCCTGTTTTGAGGCCTTTAATTGCCAATAGAATTTCTTCGGTGGTAATGGGTTCTTCTATTTTAGCCGTGTCCTCCTGATTGAGTGTGGGCATTTTGCTATCCTTAAGGAATTCATGGATCGTTTCTTGTTTCGTGGTTGTTATATGTGGGGGTCTGTGTTGTACTGGAAGATTATATAGTTTTGAATAAAACTTATGAAAAAGGTCGGCTATTTCAGTAGGCTTGTGTTTGGGGGTACCATCTTTGTCCCTGATAGCGTATATGCGTCCTTTCATAGTAGTGTCTTTAAGTGCTTTGGCTAACAATTTCCCGCTTTTATCTCCATGCTCAAAGTAAATGCTTCTCTTGAAGAAGAGGGCCTTTCTGATTTTAAGATCAAGTATAAATTTGAGGGCTTCCCTACAGCGTGTCAGCTCTTCTTCTACCTTGATTGAGAGTGATTGTTTGTGTTGTGACTCCAGTGTGGCTATCTGTGAGGACAGTTTAGTTATTTCTTTCTCCCTCCCTTTTTTTTTCCTGGCGCCCCATCTCATAAGTTCTCCTCTTATCACACTCTTATGAGCCTCCCAGTTATTTAGTGGGTTAGTGTCTGCGTCGCTATTGGTTTTAAAGTACTCATTAATTGCTACATGAATGTCATCTTTAATGATCTGGTCAGTCAGGAGTGAAGCATTGAGTCTCCAGTTAAAGGTGGGTTGTTTCGGACGGTCGAATTTCAATGAGATGGCTGTAGGGGCATGGTCCGATAGGGAGATTATACCTATCTCAGCCTGAAGTAGGGAGTGCAAGTCCCTTTGCGAGATCAGAATCAGGTCGATTCGCGAGTATCGTTTGTGTGGTGGGGAGAAAAAGGTATAATCTCTCCCAGTGGTGTGTATAGATCTCCAGGTGTCTATTAAAGATAAGGATCTTAAGAGTGCCTTAATTCGTTTGAGGATCTTATATGTTACTGCTGTGTGTCCTGTAGAAGTGTCCTTGAGGGGAGAGAGGGGGATATTGAAATCTCCTCCCAAAATGATACAACCTTCTGCAAACCATTTAAGCTCATCGATTATCTTGTGGCAGAATGAGATGTGAGCGGTATTTGGGAAGTATACATTAGCGAGTGTGATGGAGGAACCTGCCCATTCGCCTTTAAGGAAAAGATAGCGACCTTCGGGGTCCGTGAGGTGTTGTTTGACTACAAAAGGGGAATCTTTGTCAATTAATATAGAAACTCCTTTAGTTTTGGCTAGGGGGTTTGTGGCATGGTACATTTTTGTGAATATTTTATCAGTGAATGTAGGGACATGTTTGCTCTTGAAATGTGTTTCCTGCAGGAAAACTACTGATGGGCGAGCTTTTTTAAGTTCTCTTAGCAGCTTAGATCTCTTCTCTGGGATATTAAGACCGTTGACATTGTGGGATATTAGTGTTGGAGATTTCCCTAGATGAGTGTAAGCCATGATCTAAAAACAGGGAGTTAATAGATAGTACTGTATCTTGTTATTAATAGGGTTTGGGGAGGGTAAGGACGGGGATAGGGATAGTGAAGAAGAAAAAGGGATGAACAGGAAGGGGAGGTTAAGTGGATGCTCGAGTCACACCTAAAAGGTGAGGAGCAGATAAGTCGTCTTTGAAACGAGACGTCTGTGACAACTCTGAGGGGTAAATGGGAGGCGCAACAGAACAGATGTGGCCGTGAGGAGGTGATTCCTAAAAATGTATCACTAAGGTGTGTTGTGTGTGAGAGTGTATCTCCTAGAAAGTGAGACAGATCTGGGAGACCTGGGGAGTTGAGCATTGGAAAGTCATATTGTGATCTTAAACCGTTAACTGACAGAATAGTAACAACATTTGAGGACAAGGGGAAAAAAAATGGGGGGGGAATGGGGGGGGACCCAGCTGTCTTACTAGATTATGTGGAACCGTTCATGCTTCGCATGGTAACAGTGAAGCTGTCTCACTAGGTTATGTGGAACAGTTCATGCTTCGCATGGTAACAGTGAGAGTCTTTAGACAGTTAGTATCATGAAAAAGTCTTGTCCCACTATCTCACATGGTACAAACAGCTTGTTGGTCCATGCAGGATAGACAGGAGAGAGAGCTTAGAAGCCCAGAAAGAGGCTTGTACAATTGAAAAATAACACAAAACGGATAACAGTAATCATAAAGAGAAGACCCACATCTTTCAAATAACAGTAGTTTCCTAATAGTGGTTGCATGTTGGCGGATTACCCTTAACAAATTTGTGGGAAAGTCTGTCTCCACCAGTAACTGCCGATATAAGTGGGTCCGCCAATGCGTGTAAAAGCAGTCAGTGTCTGTGCGACATAGCTTATGCTTGCAGATGTAAATTTGGTGCACCCTCAGATGTCCAGGGGGAATATTCTCACTATATCCTTAAGTGTAGCCCGTTAGAATACTCACTGTTCTGTCGGAATGGAGAAAGAAGTTCTCGTGAGGGTGTTGCGTATTCTGGTCATCTAGCCCGAGGTGGTTCCCTGGTGAGCTAGTCTCAGGAATTTCGGGGCATAGAAAGAGAAGAGGCGAGTAGAAATATCGAAGTCGTCAGATCCCGGCCTGTTCACTCGTCTTACCCCTCAGTTGGGAGGGGAGAGACCGTGCAAGTACTAATAAATCCTATGAAAGTAGTCTCCCCTTGGGTTCTATTCCTAAGTCTTCGTACTCTGTGGGTACAGTGTCCTTAGGTTGCAAGTTTTATGCACGGCGGATCGGGTCAGGAGAGGGAAATAATTGAGCGAAGTGAAGAGTGTTGACTTATCGCCTTCATGGGATGACAGCAAGGCCAACTGGGCTTCAAAACAGAGGTTACAGTCTTGGGCTTCCTGGAGAGGTCTTTGGATCTTGCTTTTTGGATGACATCTTCCTTCAGGCCGAAATTGGGTAGGCAACATATTATATCCCTAGGTGGGTTTCCATCTGGTGTTGGAGGTCTTAGAGCTCTGTGAGCCCTGTCAAATTCCATGGGAGATTGTTCAGGTCTGTCAAGGAGACTATTGAAGATGGAAGTTAGTGTTGGTTTAATTTGGTCTGGAAGGACTGTCTCAGGAACACCTCTGATTCTTATGTTATGTCTCCTCCCTCTATTATCCAAGTCTTCCAGGTGCCTATTCATTCTTTTCTATGCTTATAGTTTAATTTATAGATGAATTCCAGTTATGGACCAGTTTGGACCCATGTATCCTTCTAGAGGTCTGAAATCACTTTAGTAGACACTGCTACTCTAGTGAGTGCCACATGTTTCTGGGTCCCATGCAGAGCAGCTGCCTTGCTGCATTGTAAGGACATGAGGCCAGTCACTCAGCACGGGTGGCATTCAGAGATCGCTTTGCAATTTATTAATGAAAGGGTTCTACAGGCGAGACTTTACACAATAATTGTGCTTTGCTACTTCTCACTATGCAAGTCTATGGGTTTATTTTGGAGTGGAGACGGTTCACTTAGAAAAGTCAATGTTCATTGAGCTTAGTATATCGTAAACACTGGGGCTGAATTACTATAGGCAAAAAAGACTGTGCACTTAGCAATAGGGATGAGCTTCGAGTTCGAGTCGAACTCATGTTCGACTCGAACATTGCCTGTTCGCCCATTCGCCGAACAGCGAACAATTTGGGGTGTTCGCGGCAAATTCGAAAAGCCGTGGAACACCCTGTAAAAGTCTATAGGGGAAATCTAAAGTGCTAATTTTAAAGGCTTATATGCAAGTTATTGTCATAAAAAGTGTTTGGGGACCCGGGTCCTGCCCCAGGGGACATAAATCAATGCAAAAAAAAAATCATACCTGGGGGGTGTCTAGAATATGCCTGTAAAGCAGCACTTGTTTCCCATGCTTAGAACTGTCCCTGCACAAAGTGTAATTTCTGAAGGAAAAAAAGTCATTTAAAAGCACTCGTGGCTATAATGAATTGTCGGCTCCCGGCAATACAGAGAAAAGTCATTGATAAAAAAAGAAAAATGTGTGGGGGTCCCCCCAAATTCAATTACCAGGCCCTTCAGGTCTGGTATGGATATTAAGGGGAACCCTGCATCAAATAAAAAAAAAATACGTGGGGTTCCCCCCAAATATCCATACTAGACCCTTTATCCGAGCACGCAACCTGGCAGGCCGCAGGAAAAGAGGGGGGGGACGAGAGAGCGCCCCCCCTCCTGAACCGTACCAGGCCACATGCCCTCAACATGGGGAGGATGCTTTGGGGGTCTGTGACCCCTTAAAGCACCATGTCCCCATGTTGATGGGGACAAGGGCCTCATCCCCACAACCCTTGCCAGGTAGTTGTGGGGGTCTGCGGGCGGGGGCTTATCAGAATCTGGAAGACCCCTTTAACAAAGAGGATCCCCAGATACCTGCCCCCCTATGTGAATTGGTAAGGGGTACATTGTACCCCTACCATTTCACAAAGAAAGTGTAGAAAAAAACAAAAAAAAAACACAGACACCTTTGGGAAAAGTCCTTTATTAAAAATAAAAAATAAATGAAAAAAATATTCCAGCGGTGGTAATCCACTCTCGGTATCCTGCGATGGGTGGTCTCCTCTCCGGGGTCCAGCAATGGGTGATCTCTCCTCTCCAAGGTCCAGGCTCCAATAATGATGTCCACCGGAGCGGAGACACCCCGGGAATGACGCACCGAAGCCAGTGACATCTCTTAAATAGCTGAGGGCAGGGCCACCCCTCACCTGACCCCGTCCCCCTCTGACGCAAGGGGAAACCCGGGCTTCAACAGTGACGTGCGGGTGACCCCGCCCCCTCTGATGTAACGCAGGTTTCCGTTGCATCAGAGGGGGGCGGGGTCACCCGCACGTCACTGTGGAACCCGGGTTTCCCCTTGCGTCAGAGGGGGATGGGGGTCACGTGACGGGTGGCCCCGCCCTCAACTATTTAATAGCTGTCACTGGCTTCGGCGGCATCATTCCCGGGGTGTCTCCGCTCTGGTGAAGAGTGCTGCGCTGGACATCATCGTTGGTGCCTGGACCCTGGAGAGGAGAGATCATCCATCGCTGGACCCCCGGAGAGGAGACCACCCATCGCAGGATACCGAGAGTGGATTACCGCCGCTGGAATCTTTTTTTAATTTTTTTTTTAATAAAGGACTTTTCCCAACGGTGTCTGTGTGTTTTTTTACATTTTTTTTACACTTTCTTTGTGAAATGGTAGGGGTATAATGTACCCCTTACCAATTCACATAGGGGGGGCCGGGATCTGGGGGTCTCCTTTGTTAAAGGGGTCTTCCAGATTCCGATAAGCCCCCAGCCCGCAGACCCCCCACAACCACCGGGCAAGGGTTGTGGGGATGAGGCCCTTGTTCCCATCAACATGGGGACATGGTGCTTTGAGGGGTCACAGATGTTGAGGGCATGTGGCCTGGTACGGTTCAGGAGGGGGGGGCGCTCTCTCGTATCAGAACTGAAGGGTCTAGTATGGATATTTGAGGGGAACCCTACGTAATTTTTTTTTTTTTTTTGAGGCAGGGTTCCCCTTAATATCCATACCAGACCTGAAGGGCCTGGTAATTAAATTTGGGGGGACCCCCACGCATTTTTTTTTTTTATCAATGACTTTTCTCTGTATTGCCGGGAGCCGACATTTCATTATAGCCACGAGTGCTTTTAAATGACTTTTTTTCCTTCAGAAATTACACTTTGTGCAGGGACAGTTCTAAGCATGGGAAACAAATGCTGCTTTACAGGCATATTCTAGACACCCCCCAGGTACGAAATTTAAAGGAATATTTCACTTTTATTGTTTCACTTTAATCATTATTAAAATCACTGCTCCCGAAAAAACGTCAGTTTTTAAAACTTTTTTTTGCATTGATACATGTCCCCTGGGGCAGGACCCGGGTCCCCAAACACTTTATATGACAATAACTTGCATATTAGCCTTTAAAATTAGCACTTTCGATTTTTCATGTTCGAGTCCCATAGACTTTAATGGTGTTCGGATGTTTGAACAAATGTATTGCCTGTTTGCAAGTTCTGGTGCGAACCGAACTGGGGGGTGTTCGTCTAATCCCTACTTAGCAAGTGCAGTTGTACTAATTTTCCCCGGAGTTTAGTGAACGTGGTGAAGCTTCACTTTGTAAAGAATGCCCAATCAAGTGCAAAGAAAATAAAAACAGCATTTTTACTTGCACATTATTGGATAATGGAAATCACCAGAGCTTCGACACATTACGAAGCCTTTAGTAAATCAACCCCACTTTGTTCATTTTAAATACCAATCATGTGCAAGGAACATATAAACAGGAAGCAGTCCCTGACAAATGTAAGAAATTGTGTTTTTTTTTTCTTACCAGCATCTACCAAATACTGAAATATTACCTTTGCGTGGATTTAACAATAAAAAAATATATACACTCACTGGCCACTTTATTAGGTACACCTTGCTAGTACTGGGTTGGACCCACTTTTGCCTTCAGAACTGCCTTAATTCTTCATGGCATAGGTTCAACAAGGTGTTGGAAACATTCCTCAGAGGTTTTGGTCTATATTGACATAATAACATCACGCAGTTGCTTCAAATTTGTCGACTGCACATCCATGATGCGAATCTCCCATTCCACCACATCCCAAAGGTGCTCTATTGGAATGAGATCTGGTGACTGTGGAGGCCATTGGAATACAGTGAAACTCATTGTCATGTTTAAGAAACCAGTTTGAGATGATTTGAGCTTTGTGACATGGTGCATTATCCTGCTGGACGTAGCCATCAGAAGATAGGTACACTGTAGTCCTAAAGGGATGGACATGGTCAACAACAATACTCATTTAAGCTACCTTAGGTGCCGCCGATATTGTGTCAATCTCGCCTCTGTTAGCGGCGAGATTAACACCTGCGAGCCCCGTTGCGGGAGCCAGCGCCAAGCTCTGTCGCTCCTCCGGCTCGCCGCCCCCAATGAATTCCTAAGGATGCGCGGCATCTCGTGGGGGCGGCATGCATGAGAAGCACAGCCTCGCAGCAGTGATTTCCAGCGCGCTCCTATCGCGCTGGAAACACAATATTGGCGGCAGGTACTGTATGGTGTTTAAACAATGCTCAATTGGTACTAAGGGGCCCAAAGTTTGCCAAGAAAATATCCCCCACACAATTACACCACCAGCCTGAACCGATGTTACAAGTCAGGATGGATCCATGCTTTCATGTTGTTTATGCCAAATTCTGACCCTACTATCTTAATGCCACAACTGAAATTGAGACTCATCCGACCAGACAACATTTTTCCGATTTTCTATTGTCCAATTCTGGTGAGCCTGTGCTAATTGTAGCTTTAGTTTCCTGTTCTTAGCTGACAGGAGTGGCACCCGGTGTGGTCTTCTGCTGCTATAGCCCACCGGCTTCAGGGTTCGATGTGCTGTGCGTTCAGAGAGGTTATTCTGCATACCTTGGTTGTAATGAGTAATTATTTGCGTTACGGTTGCCTTTCTATCATATCAAACCAGTCTGCCCATTCTCCTCTGACCACTGACATCAACAAGGCATTTTGTCCACAGAACTGCCCCTCACTGGATATTTTCTTTTTTTCGGACCATTCTCTGTAAACCCTAGAGATGGTTGTGCGTGAAAATCCCAGTAGATCAGAAGTCTTTTAAATACTCAAATTAGCCCGTCTGACACCAACAACCATGCTGCTTTCAAAGTCACTTGAAATCCCATTCTGATGCTCGGTTTGAACTTCAGCAAGTCGTCTTTACCACGCCTAGATGCCTAAATGCATTGAGTTGCTGCCATGATTAGCAATGTGTTACCAAGCAATTGAACAGGTGTACCTTATAAAGTGGCCGGTGAGTATATACAGTGTATATATATATATATATATATATATATATATATATATATATATATTACCTAGTTTTAGAACACCTTCATTTTTCCAGTTTTTATTGAAGTTTAAACAGTTCAAGCCCAGTGAATGACATGAAATGGTACAAAGGTAAGTAGTAAAAAGTAGTAAAAAATTTGGTTAAAGTGACACTAAACACACACTGTTTAATTTAAATTGTCCCTTCTATTTCTGTGCATAGATGATGGCACTGTAAATATTTTAATAATAAAAAAAAAAAAAATTAAGTACCTTTTTCCATATTTATATACAGCTATCACATGACCCAGATATTTCCTAGCCTGCCTGTAGGGAAACATAAGCAGGAGGAGCTTCTAGTCCTCTGCTGCTGCTCATATGTTAAAAAAAACAAAAAAAAAACAGCCTTTGGAATAAGGCCTCATGCCCACTGGCGTTTTTACAGCTGCGTTTTTGAGCGTTTTTTACAGCTTAAAAACGCCTGTCCATGTTATTGTAAATATTTATTTTTTTATTTTTTTTTGAAAAAAAAACAAAAAAAAAAAACGTCGGAGCTAAAAACGCGACCGCGCGTTAGTGCGCGTTTTTTGCGCGTTAGTGCGCGTTTTTGCGCGTTTTTTGACGCTCGCGTTTTTTCCTGCCTAGTTCTGACGCTGAGGAACGCACTGGCCCTGGGTTTTTTTTACAGCTTACAAACGCCTATGCTCTTTACAGCTCAAAAACGCCTAGGTGGGCATGAAGCTATAGACTAACATGGACAGGCGTTTTTAAGCTGTAAAAAACGCTCAAAAACGCGGCTGAAAAAACGCCCGTGGGCATGAGGCCTTAAGAGTAAAAATAAATAATATTGATAAACTGTTTTGAATTGCCATACAAATATTTATTTGAAAATAAATCTTTATTATTTTTGTCTACAGAGGGAAGGTGATGCTCTCTGTCTACATTGTGTTTAGCTGGTTAGCGGGCATAGAGGAGGAGGGAGAGAGTGGGCTGTCATTTACTACTGTGTATACACTCACATGTGTGACTCTATAGTCACATGGGCTGCTCAGATGTGATTGGGAGGAAATTCTCATCATGGAAACTCACTGAAAACTGAGCATGTGTAGAGTTGCCACCACAGCTGCAAAATCCCTAGCTGAATTAGGGACATGAAGAGAAGTTGGAGATAGAAAGCAGCAGGATCAACCAGTTTTTTTGCAAAATGCATAAAACTAATCTCATGATGACTGAGTGAGTATGAACATTTATTAAAAGTTTTTTATGATGTGGGTTTAATGACATTTTAACAAAAACATTTAAATAATGTACATTTTAGAGTTATACAAAAAGTTATACAAAAAGGACAAAAAGCAACAGGTTAACAACTCACAGTTGTTCTGCAGCAATGTAAGTAATTTAAGTCTTGAAAGCTTATGTTAACAATTCTCCTACAGGTATGCCAACTTTTTTTGATTACTTACAAGCTCTCTGTCTGTATAAACGCAGTGTTGGGACAGACTATGGTACTACACCTGCTTAAGCAATATTTAGACAGTATTGTATTGCAGGAAGTACTTTATTGCTCTCAAAATGGTGAGAAAAATGGCAATTAACAAAGAAAGACGGAAAGAGCATTATGACCCTTAAAAGTGTATTTTTTTTTTTAGAGAAATTGCTAAGAAATCCATAGTGTCAATGAATACAGTTTCCTACACCATTGCAAAGCACTTGGAAGCAAAATCAGAAGACACGTTTGCGTGACAGGCAGCTCATAGGACAACAGCTTCAAGCACAGCTTAACACTGATCAAAGTAAGCAAGCCTTAGTTTCAACTGTGAAGAGAAGACTTCAAGCTGCGGGTTTGACAGGTTGAGGGGCTGTAAGAAAGCCAGTGCTGATGGAGGCGCATGCGCGTAGCTCTGAGGATGGCTGCTTGAGTCAGGAGCTCCTCACCAGCCCAGCCTAGCGGTGCTCATATCGCAGTGAATACTGACCTGAGAGTGGAGCCACAGGTATCCCAGGATTCCCCATGCTCCCGGGCACAACCCTACATATTCAAAAATAAAAAAAATACTTACCTGGGAGCCGCAATTTCAGTTCTAAAATTCGTCCGAAAATCCAAGATGGCGGCCGCAGCGCAGCTTCTAGTCAGCGGAGCTGAGGTACTTCAGGAAGGCAGGAGACTGCCTGAACAAATATCCCAGCAATATCCTCCCCTGGCACATGAGAGTACCCAGCTGAGTATTTCTCCAGCTACAATCTCCACTGAATCCCTGAGGGGACATGTTCTAGAATCCTATGCTATTTCCCCTATGGGTCCTGCTACTGTGTGTCAGGATGGCTCTATTCCTGTCAGCTCTATAACTGATGCCTCTGCTTTTTCTGTGGCAGATTTGTACCAGGCTCTGGCTGAACTTCTTGACAGGGGGCTCTCCCAAACGGCAGCTAAAATTACTGGTGAATTAAAAGCTGATTTTCAAACTTTGGGGACCAGAATTGAACATATTGAAAACAAGCTTGACCAAACGGTGTCCATCACAAACCAAAATTCGGAACATATTCAATTAGTGCAGGAACAACAGGAAATGGCCCTAAATAAGATCGACGATTTAGAGAACAGGTCCAGAAGACATAATATACGTATCAGAGGTCTTCCTGAATCCATCACTGACATCCCAGCAGCAGTACAAAATGTTATCCAGTCCTTGATACCTGATATCCCACTACACCGCCTGGAATTGGATAGAGCTTACAGGTCCCTGGGACCCCCCAGAAAGGACGGCTTACCAAGAGACATAATTGCTAAACCTCACTTTTATGCAGTAAAAGAAGAATTTATGAGAAAGGCTCGCACCATGTCTAATGTTCAGTGTCACGGTCATTCTGTCCAAATCTTCGCAGATCTTTCCCCTTCTACTATACAGCGTAGAAAGTCTCTGAAACCACTACTCCTTGCCCTAACTCAAAAGGACAAAAAAAAAGATAAATGGGCATTCCCATTTGCAGTGAAATTCATGGATAAAGAGAAGAATTACTCTTTCTCTACCTTTCAGGATGGTGAAAAATTGCTATTGAACCTCAAATTCATCTTACAAGAGGCTGATATGGACACTAGGCTTGTGCAATTCGTTTCGTAACGAATTGAAATTCGTCCGAATTTAGCAACTTTCGGACATTCGGAAGCATTCGAATTTCCGAACAAAGCAATTACGAATAAGACCGAATCCGAAATAAATTATACCGCAAATAGCGAATGCCCGAATGTCTTCGGCATAATTCGTTATGAAAAAGTTACGAATGTACGAATCCATACGAAGCACAATAACACTCACTCTGCTCTGCTCTCTGCTTCTCCCACACCGTGCTGAACTCCCTCTCAAAATGGTGTACAGATGCGGAGGTTATAGCCGCATGTAAAAAACGAAAGTAAAATACGAGATTTCGAATCCATTCGAAGCACAATAACACTCTGCTCTGCTCTCTGCTTCTCCCTCACCGTGCTGAACCCTCTCAAAATGGTGTACAGGGGCGGAGCCTATAGCCGCATGTTAAAAACGAAAGTAAAATACGAGATTTCGAATCGTTACAAATAACCGCAATGTATTTAGAAAAGTACAAATCCATTCGAAGCACATTAGGCATAATAGGCAGCGTCGTTGTGAGAGAGACACGGAAAATTACGAATCAACGAACCCAAAAAAAGTTACGAAAGTAGGAGTTGTGTCCAGAATCAACGAAAAACAACGTACTCTACCGAAAGTACGAACCCAAAAAAAGTTACGAAAGTAGGAGTTGTGTCCAGAATCAACGAAAAACAACGTACTCTACCGAAAGTACGAATTATAAAGCAACAAAAAATTCAACGAAAAATGTCGCTTGCAAAAATACGAATGAGTCCGAACACGAAAAATCCCGTCTAGCAAAATTACGAATGATTACGAATCAACAGGACCGGAAAGAAACGAACCGAAACGGAACGAATTTTTCCGTTGTGCACAAGTCTAATGGACACTTCCCGTTCTCTTCAGAATTCGTCCAAAAGACCGAATCCTACAAGTCCTCAATCTCCATTGTGGACCAGATAAAGATCCAAGAAGGCTAAGGACAATGGTCCCACTTGATCTAGTCCCAAATGATAGTTCTTTTTCACTTACACCTTGTCCCTTTAAGGTCCTGTGATGAATTTATACTAAGGGGACTAGAATGACTCTGCAGTACCCTTTTTTTTTCTTTAATATAATATAATATTTTTGCTCTTGTTGCATTCTCAATTTTTGTTAAAAAAAAATTCCTGAGAGGATTCTCATCCTATAGGGTATTTACTCCACTTTTTGATTAGGAGGGCCCCCACTCCTTGCTCCCCTTTGGGAGGAAGGACTGAGGGTAACTTATGATAGTTCTGGTTCTGACTGGACCGGTTCTTGAGGTATATATTCTCACCTCAAGTTACTGCATTGTTGGTAGTTCCTGCAATAATATAATTTCTTTATAGTTTTTCAGGGGCGCCCAGGCTGGGGTGGGCCCCATGTACCTCCTCCTTTCCCTCGGGACTCCCAAAGAGCTTTGGGGGAAAGGTAGCCTTTTCCCCTCGGGAATGGGCCTTATTTGCTCTACCTTGGTAGAGATTCTGGGGGAGAATTTCCCCTCTCCCAGTATATTCTTCTTTTTTGTGTTTTTTGTAAAAAAAAATTTTTTTTGGTCTTTGGTATTCCTTTTTTATTTCTTATTCTTTTTCAGATCTTTTCTATCCTTTTCTATATCTGATCTTTCTTACACGTGCCTATTCTTCCCATATTTTACAGAAGGTTTTATAGATTGTAATGATCGTCTATGCAGAATGATGTCCTGGCTTCCTGCTGGCAGACTGGACGGTTTTCTATGCCTGGAGGATGGAGTGGTTGGAGGGATGAGTGACTTAGATAACAGCCACAGCATCTTCCCGGACTCCCATGGCTGATTCTATACAGAGCTCACTCAAAATAGCCACGCATAATGTTCAGGGTCTAAATTCCCCCATTAAAAGGCGTAAACTATTTGATTTTTTAAAATCTCTTGGTATTGATATTCTTATGATTCAAGAAACCCATTTTCCTAGGCAGTATGATCCCAAATACATCCATCCCCAATTCCCTCAATTCTTTTTGGCAAGTGCTGAAAATAAAACAAAAGGCGCTGCAATTTTTATTTCTAAATCCTGTCATTTTCACTTTGTCTCTGAATTTAAAGATCCTGAGGGCAGATTTATTTTAATTAAGGGCACATTAGAGGGTCATTTATACTCCCTGATCTCATACTATTCCCCCAACTCAGGGCAGGATAATTTTTTCCGTCTCATATTGGACACCTTATCTCCCTTGTTGGAAGGCACAGTTGTATGGGGAGGGGATTCAAATGCAGCCTTCGACCAGGGGTTGGATAAATCCAAACCCCCCTCAGCCCAACTCACCAGACCCACTAGGATTAGTCTAAAGATTGCCAAGCTACTTCATGATAGAGGTTTAGCGGACGTCTGGAGAGAATCCAATCCTTCTCTGAGAGATTTTACCCATTATTCCCACCCACATAATACCTATGCCAGGATTGACCATATTCTGGTACCTTGTTATATACTCCCGGCGGTGATTAAATCCCAAATTATAGACACGGTCCTGTCTGACCACTCCTTGGGGATCATGTCCATTCGCTCTATGGCCGGTATGGCAAAGAGGGGCCATTGGAGACTAAATGAGTCCATACTCTCTAACCCGACAATAAAGGCAGAAATTGATGTCGCACTTCAAGAATACTTCCGCTTGAATAAAGTGGAGGATATTTCCACTGAAACCTTGTGGGCTGCCCACAAGGCCTTTATTAGAGGCAAAATTATTCAAATTTCCACACGAATAAAAAAGGAACGCGAATCGGACATTGTGCGACTGGAGAGGTCATACAGTTCCCTGAGAACACAGCACAAAAAGAATCCTTCTCCAACTTTATTGGCTGAAATTGATAAAACAAGACTGGAACTTAATTTAATTCTCACAACAAAAGCGGAAAGATCCTTACGTTGGAGTAGTAATAAGTTTTACACTCAGAAAGGAAAAATAGGTAGGATATTAGCGACTAAATTGTCCCCTAGGACTAGGATGTGCTCCATGCCTAAGATCCGCATTGCTGGACAGGAACCCACGGCAAACCCAGAGAAGATTCTTAAGGCATTTCATACGTTTTATTCTGAACTGTATACTGCTCCTTCACAACTTCCAAGTGACTCGGTGTCCACATTCATGGATGGCTTACCTATTCCATCCTTGGATGCGGAACATAGAGACTTTCTAGGAACTCAGTTTTCGGTTGAGGAGGTGGCAGCGGTTATTGGTGGTCTCAAATCAGGGTCAACTCCGGGACCTGATGGTTTGTCAGTTCCCTATTACAAAGCTTTCACGGACACCCTTATTCCTCATTTGACGGAATTTTTCAATTTTAAAACCCAAGGTTCCCAATTAGGTACCCAACTCAATACCGCTTACATTTCTGTTATCCCAAAACCAGATAAAAACCCGGAAGAAGTCTCTAGTTACCGCCCTATATCGTTGATAAATAATGATTTAAAAATTCTCACTAAAATTCTGGCTAACCGCCTCTCTTCTTCCATTAATAAATATATCCACAAGGATCAGGTAGGATTTGTACCGGGAAGACAAGGCCCGGATCAGGTAAGAAGGGCAATTGACATTGTCTCCATTTTACAGTCCAACTGAGAGGGAGGTCAAAAACAACAGGGATTTCTCCTGGCACTTTATCTGGAGAAGGCCTTCGACTCCGTTTCTTGGCAGTATCTCCTCTCCCTGCTGGATCGATGGGGTTTCGGTCCACGTTTTATGGGTGTGATCAGAGCTCTTTATTCCCAACCCAAAGCCCAAATCCGATTGCAGGGATATTATTCCTCCCCGATAAATATTGCCAGAGGCACGAGACAGGGATGCCCATTGTCCCCTATTATTTTTGCCATAGCAATTGAGTCCCTAGCCATTGCCATTCGGCAAAATCCTAACATAAAGGGGGTTTCCTGTGGGGATCAGACACATAAATGTGGATTATTTGCGGACAATTTGCTCCTCTTCCTTACTTTTCCCATTACATCCCTCCCAAACCTATACAAAGTTACTTCAGATTTCTCCAAAATTTCTGGGCTTCAAGTAAATTTTGCAAAATTGCAAGCTTTAAATGTATCTCTTCCGACTTCCACAGTCTCCCTCCTACAACAGTCTTTCAAATTTGAATGGAACCCCTCTTCTATCAAATATTTAGGAATTTCCCTTGCTGCACGAACGGAATCCCTTTACGCAAGCAATTATCCACCCCTTTTCCGTAAACTTACATCAGATTAAAAAAATTGGTCCGAATATGAACTTTCCTGGTTGGGTAGAATTAACTCCATCAAAATGACCCTTCTCCCTAGAATTTTGTACCTATTTTGTTCCCTACCCATACCCGTCAGAAAAAAACAGTTACAGTCTTTACAAAGTAAAATTCTCAAATTTGTGTGGGGTAAGTCTGGTTACAGAATCCCCCAGAACACTCTTTATTTACATAGGAAAAAGGGGGGATGGCATTGCCTAACCTATATAATTATTTTGTAGCCGCTAGACTAGCCCAACTATCTGTAGTATACTCATGTAATGAAAAACCGGACTGGGTCTTTTTAGAGGGACAGGCTACCCCCCATTTTTCCTTGGACTACTTTGGTGTCCCCAAAAACAGAGACCGCCCATTCTATCCCCTTCCCTCTCTCAATCCTATGCCCTATGGGACAGACTCCTTTCTCATCCTGCTATAGTTTCTGAAATACAACCACTGGCACACATATTTAATAACCCAAATTTTCCCCCTGGAATGGATACTGCAGATTTCAGCTGGTGGAGGAACAAAAGTCTTTATAGGATAGGATACTACTTTACCTCTCGAGGCCCTATTACCATGACCCATTGTCTAAGGATTCAGAAAAACTTAGATTTGAACAAATTTCACAATTCTTACATGATATCTGGAGGGAAAAACCTCTTCAGCCTAAATTTACAAATTATGAGCTCTTGTGTGGATTGGCTGTGGGACAAAGGGGAGGTATTTCTGTCATATTTTTATCACTTACTAGTCCTACTATGAAATCCTCATACATGACGGCATGGGAGGAAGACCTCCAGCTGAGCTGGGATTTGGGCACCTGGCAGAGAGTATGCTCTGACTCATTTCAAGGTATTTTGAATACTTCTCTTATAGAAGCAAACGTGAAAATTCTTATGAGGTGGTACCTGACTCTAGCCAGGCTTGCGACCATCTACCCAGATACTGATCCCAATTGCTTTAGAGGCTGCCACCTCTTGGGTTCGATGGTGCATGTCTGGTGGGAGTGTCCTAGGATCAGATCAGTCTGGAAAAGGATATTCAACCTCATATTTAAGGTCACTAAGTTCCAGATTCCCAGGTCGGCAACTTTTGCTCTCCTTAATGCTCATATTCCTAGTATCCCCAAACCCACTCAGCAGCTGATCCGCTTTATGCTATTGGGCGCAAAACTTACCATTGCTAGGGCTTGGAAGCAACCCAGGGTTTCCATTCTGGCTATACACAGTAAGATCTCTTGGATTATGGCACAAGAAAGGTTGGCTAGTATCTTATTAAATACATTTAATAAATTTGAAGCTCTATGGGAGCCTTGGGCTGTTTATTGTGGTTTTTCCCTAGTGATCAAGCGCAACTCTGACCACTCTGTCCACTACACACCACAATAGGCACGTGATTTTTTCTCTCTTTTCATCTCTTTTCTTCCTTTTCTTTTTTCTTTTTATTCTTATTCTTTTTCTTTTTGTGTCATATCATTTTATTATTATTATTTTTTTCTCTTAAGTTGATAAATATGACTTAGGTTTTTTTTAAAATAACAAACTGTTATGAATTTGCTTCACCAACTCTGTATTTTGTTCTAAATATACACCTTAGAGCTAGGGTCTCAATGTTTACTTCATTAGATTACCTCATAATCTGGTGATTTGGTTTTTATGGAGAGAGCGAGCTGGGGGGGGTGGGGCCTGTCCGGGGCACAGGAAGATCCCACTAGGGGTAGGATCTCCCAGTCCGTCTATCCCTACGGTTCGTTTTTTTTATGCCTCAATTATCTTTACGTACCAGGGGTTCACTCATATCTTATTTACTCAAACCTGGGTTTTTTCTCTGAAACAACATGTAAGGACTAGTTATTGATTATCTGTTTTATGCTGATAAAAACAATGATTTGCTTTCTCTTTATTTTGTTCTTAGTTATACATGAATTAACCATTCGTCATATTATACTTCTGTAATGTCTATGATTATTTTGAAAAAAAAAATCTATTGAACGGTAAGAAAGCCAGTGCTATGTTGGCAAAATAGTAAAAAGAGGCTTGCCTCAGTCATGAAGCACTGCTAGTGGACTACTGAAGGTCTGTTGCACCGTTGAATCAAAATTTGAGATCTTCGCTTCATCAAGCATGATTTTTTGTGTGACACCAATTGTCAAACATGGAGGAGGAAACATGATGGTCTGGGGCTCTTTGGATGGATCCCTAAACCAAAACTACTACCACAACATTTTGCGGCACCATGCAATCCCCCTGGAATACAGTTGGTCATGGGTTCATCCTACAGCAAGATAATGACCCAAAACATACCTCTAGGCTGTATTCAGAACTACCTTAGAAGAAAAGAACAAGACGGTAGGCTTCAAATTATGGAATGGCAAGCATGGTCTCCAGACCCAATCGAGTTGGTTTGGGATGAACTGGCCAGAAGGGTGAAAACAAGGCAACCTTCAAGTGCAATTCATTTGTGGGAATGTCTGCAATACCATTGGGAAGAACTTTCTGAACAATATTCAAATTCCATCGTAAAAAGTATACCAAAATGTAATCTAAAGTATGTAAACTTTAAATTACATTTTGTTAAAGAAAATTATTCCATGATTTTTATTTTTTATGTCCAATTGTTTATTTGTTCTATGCTTTATTTCAGAGTACACTGAGACAATAAACAGCATACATTTCAATAAACACTGGAAAAATTGGGTTATTCTAAAACATTTAAACGGGTGTGTAGCTATATAAATTATTTAGTAAATAACTATGTTATTTTAATATATAAAAAACATCAGAAAAGCAAAGCAGGTTTATGATTGATATATAAAAAATCTCCAATTTAACAGAAATGCTGTTCTTAATGGCTTGTGTGAGAGTAACTTTTCTTGGTCAAATTAGCAGCATTCTGGACACATGTGCTAGAAGAGAGAACAAATGATTTCATGCTTGTTCTGGTCTACAAAGTTAGACCTTTATGAAGTTGAAAAAAAAGGGTTTAGATTGTTTGGCGGAAAGCAGGGTCACCTAATAAATGGTGTGTTTGCAGGATAATTAAACTACATTTCATTTATGCTCTGATAAAATATAGCTTTTATTTAGACAAATGTTGTGCAGAAGTACCCTTAATGGATAATACACAATTTGGTCCTATATCCGTCATTACAAGGCTGAAAAATCAATTTACACAACCTTGTAAATTCTCAACACCTGCCATTATTTTCCCTTTCCTTTTCTCTGCACTGTGATTTAATAGGGAGTTTATGAATGTAGGAAAGGTTTTATGAAATGTTTTCAACACGTTCCTCATTGGTCTCTACTGTAAGCAAAAATGAAAGCTCTGCTTGACCAGTTCTGTTCGCAGTTCAAATGAAATGATTTTAATATAGAAGGATAAGAAATTAATTCAATGGTGACAGGATGATTTGAAACAGCCAATGGCATCAATGTATGGCCAGCTTTAGATACATTTGAAGTAATATGCCAATCAAATAGTTTTTCATTTGTAAAAATCTAATTTGTTCACTTGCTATAAAGAAAATGGGATTGATTTACTGAGGCAAATAGACTGGAGGGGGATTTTTACCAGCAATTTGTGAATGAGGTGAAGCTCTGCTGACTTCCGTCATCCAATCACGTACAAGCAAAAATACTGTTCTTTCTAGTGCAGGGAGTACATGTCATAAGTGGCACAACCATGCACAGCGCTGGATGGCAGTTGTGCTTTATGTAAGATGTGAGAAGTGAGATTTAATGTGATACAAATCCCAGTGGTGATATATATATATATATATATATATATATATAAAATATATTTGAACAGGCAAACATTAGATCTTCATTCAAACAGTGGCTATAAATAAAAATGATACACTTGAATAAAGGCCCAAGACACATCCAAAAATCTGCCATGGATCTGAAGTGGTGTTAAAAGTATGGGTGTACCCACTTTTTTCCCTTTATCTTAATTTAAGTTATGAGAGTTAAAGGGGTTGTATACTGTTTTTTTTTAATTGTTACCTACAGGTAAGCCCATACTAAGGCTTACCTGTAGGTAAAAAAAAATCTCCTAAACCTGTACGGTTTAGGAGATATTCCCCTTGCACTGCGCCGCTGACTGCAGCGGCGCATGCGCACAGGGGATTCTCAGCTGAAGGCCCGGCGGACGCCGGACCTTGCCGGAAAGAAGACTCCTGCGTACATGCGCGGGAGTGACGACATCGCGGCTCCAGCCACTCACAGCGCTGGAGCCGCGATACCCGGAAGACACGCCGAGGCATAATGTCAGCTGCCTCGACGTGGACCAGGAAGGACACCGACACCTTGTTCTAAGGTAAGTATTTCATAATGAGCTAGCGCATACTAGCTCATTATGCCTTTTCCTTTACAGGTTTTAAAAAAAAAAAAGTCAGCGGGTATACAACCGCTTTAACACACTATGTCAATTGTATTTCTCATTTGTTCACGTGCATCGCTTTTATCTGTGGGCACTAAATTAATACCTAACAATTGCCTACTCAAACATGTTGAAAAAGTCAACAAATCAAACAAAGCTAAATGAATGGGAAATACAAATCTTCAAATCTTATATATATATATATATATATATATATATATATATATATATTATATTCTATGCTATTTTTGTATAGCTTTTCATAAAGATCAAATCAAAGATCAAGTGTAGAGGTGCCTTTCTATTTGGTCTCTGAAAGCACAAAATAAGAGATGATTTATAATATCAAGATATAAATGTACAACACAGAAAAACTTCACTCTCTACAAATAATCAGCATGATGGCATTCACCAAATATACAGTGAAGGTCCCTCTATGAAGCAGACAAGTTCTAGACATATTCACAAACTGGCTTTTAAAGTGCAGCCATCTATTATCCCTTGCCTCTGATCACAGCCAGCTTTGGGGGACACTTTTTGATAGCATAAAGGCTTTGTTCTGACAAAGACATTTTTGAAGAATAGACATGAAATTTAGAAGAAAATAAGTGCCTGCTTACAGATAACAAAAAAAAAAAAAGAGAAACCATCCAACAGCAATTGCTGTGTGCACAGAATAAAATAGATATTAATACACTATGGAGCAATTAGCTAAATTCATTTTTTTTTACTTAGAAATATTATTGTAAACTAGACATTTACCTACTGGGAAATTGAATATTAGGAATACACTATTAGTTTCAAGCTTTACTAATATTGTAACCATGATTTTTATGTTATTTACATTGCATGTATATATTCAAATAAAACACAGTAACGACTGATCATAGACAAGAAAATAAACATTCAAAGGCTCAACACAGTAAAATAATAATGTAAATATTGTTGTTATCATAATTATTACCTGTGTAGAGAAGTGCCCCTTTACTTGCCTTTCCCAGGAGAGGGTGCAAGGCTCCCTCTCATCATCTACTGGACTCCTGGACACACCTAGGGGATATAAATTGCAGCACCTGCCACATTCCTGTGCACACTGGGACTATGCCAGAGAGAACAGCTGTTATGGGCTTGCTAGCTGCAACCAGCTGCCCCCCCCCAATGTCAAAATCGATGTGTGGGCCATAGAAAGACATAAGAGAATGCAGCACTAACCTAAGTCCCAGTCACTTGGTGGATTATGTTTGAACAGATTCCCCAGTACAGACATTTAAGTGTGGTGGCATTGCTCACAGCTTCCTGGACTGTTTTACCAGAGACTTCTGCAGCAGTACCTCTTTGGAGCCTGCTGCAGAGTTTCTGCCTCAACTACCCAGGCTATCTGCTGCAGCCAGTCCCCTGACAAATAATTCCTTAAAGCAGAACTCCTTGTTGCTGATCTCCTAACTTCACCAACTATGCCATCCATGTTCTTCTGTGCTCTGTAGTTCCTCTGCTGTAGCCTGCTGATCTTGCTGAAAAAACAATATTGCCCAGTGATTTCCTGTTTGCAAGACTGCTGGCTGCTATTCCTCCTGTACCCTCAGCCGGTGGTCTTGTCACTGCCCACCTGTAGTTCTCTCAAGCTGAGCAGGGATTTCTATTTCCAACCTGCTCTCTGTAGTGGGCAGAGGGGGTCTCACAGCCCCCGGTCTGTGCTGCCCAAAGATGCGGAGTCCTCCTCCTCTGCATCCCCCTCCTCCTTGCCAGCACACTAATAAGCTGCACTGGTGAGACCACACTGATAAGCTGCACTGGTGGGCACTGGTGATACCAGACTGATGAGGCAGCACTGATAGGCACTGATAAGCTGCACAGGTTGGCACTGGTGAGACCGCATTAATGGGCACTGATAATCTGCACTGGTGGGCACTGGTGAGACCGCACTGATAAGCTGAACTGGTGGGCACTGGTGAGACCATTTAAAAAAAAAAAACTGTGTGAAAAAAAAAAAAGTTAAATAAATAAGAAAAAAAATGTAAGCGCCCGTCCCCACGAGCTCGTGCGCAGAAGCGAACGCATATGCGAGCAGCGCCCGCATATGAAAATGGTGTTCAAACCACACTGTAACTCAAAACATGCAACCTGTAGAATTTTTTTAAACGTTGCCTATGGAGATTTTTAAAGGTTAAAAATTTGACGCCATTCCACGAGCGGGCGCAATTTTGAAGCGTGACATGTTGGGTATCAATTAACTCAGTGTAACATTATCTTTCACAATATAAAAAAAATTGGGCTAACTTTACTGTTGTCTTATTTTTTAATTCAAAAACGTGTATTTTTTCCCCAAAAAGTGCGATTGTAAGACCGCTGCGCAAATACGGTGTGACAAAAAGTATTGCAATGACCGCCATTTTATTCTCTAGGGTGTTAGAAAAAAATATATAATGTTTGGGGGTTCTAAGTAATTTCCTAGAAAAAAAATAGTTTTTAACTTGTAAACAACACATCTGAAAAAGAGGCTTTGTCCTTAAGTGGTTAATGTATAGAATGCTTTAAGATAAAAATAAAAAAACTTCTGATTTTACAATCACTTTAATTATCAGTTAATGTTTCACATTGTGTGTTTGCCAGTAACTCTTTTCCCAGTGTCATATTGCTAGTTACACTCCATAACCACCTAGTGGGCAAATATAAATGTTGTTGCTGGTATTCCTGTTACTCTGTTTGGATACTTTCTTTCTATAATTGTCAGTTTAATATTGGTTATATCTGTAGCAGTACTCCCACGAGGACCACTAAATTATACCTGTCCTCTGGAGCTGCCTTGACCTTGCAAGCACCTAGACCCTTCTGACACTCTAGGTTTAGTCATAGATTTCACCCACAATATTTAACAACCTTGCCACCGGTGATACCCAACACCAATAAAAGCAGTAATCATAAATTTTAGTCAACACTATTGTATTGAATACTTCAAAGCAGTACATGTTAGTAGTGGAAGCAATTAATATGCAGAAATACACAGTCAATTGATGGCAATTACCATGCAGCAATAAACATTTAATTGATGTTAGACAATATGATATGTTGAAACAAAGAACTATTGGGTAGAGCAGCATAGATTGTAACAGGGTTCTCCAGAGATGCAGCTTAGACTGTGAACAGAAATCTCATAGTGCTATACTGTAGTGTTAAGATTTTATTTAATAGAAAGATTACACTTACAATACATGAAGGAATATCACTCAGTAAAAACAATCCAACACGGCAGCGATGTCCTCTTGCGTTAGTGTGATGTCATCACGCACCGGCATGCTAAATGACATTGCGGCCATGTTGGATTGTTTTTCACCTTAATTTTTACATGCTGTACTTGTTCCAAGTTAATGACAACTCTGGACACCGCAGCCTCAAGAATGTAAGACTCCATGTTCCTGCCCCAGCAGTTTGCTATTAAGGATGTATATTTAGAACCTTACATACGCCCAGCCATGACTGGTAACATTTTAGTATGTTAGGTTTCGAGTGAAAAAGAATGATTAATGTCTTTGACAGGTATCCTTTCCCACTTCTGGGAGCCTCAGCCGCGGATATTGACATCACGGCTGGGGCTCTCTTCTCCTCTCCCGGCCGCCGGGCCAGTAGGAGAGAGGATCGGGCCTCACGCATGCACAGTAGGGTTCCCGACGTGAAGCCGAAAGGCTACACTGCCGGGTACCCTTTCCCGCAATGGCGGCGGCAACACCCGACAGCTGATGGAAACATCAGCTGCGGGTACCGACATCGCTGGACTCCAGGTCAGGTAAGTGTCCCATTAATAAAAGCCAGCAGCTGCAGTGTGTGTTTTTGGGGCGGGGCGGAACACCGCTTTAATGTAACTTTAGTTATTGTTATTTCCATATAATGTTTTTACGGGTATTATCTTTGTATTATCTATATGCTCCTTCTCTGCCTTATTACATATTTTAGAAAGTATTCTTTATCTGCCCCATGCATACTTTGCCAATACTAGTCTAAGCCTCCTCTATTGCATGGAGTGTGCTTACATCTAGCCCCACTAGGTGGCGATACCACCATGTGCTGTGTACAGCCAATACAAGTCAGCTTGAAATAGGTGCGCGCGGTGATTCTTATCTACTAACTGTGTACGCACCGAAATGTGTTGCATCACGGTCCATGACGTCATCACGCCGCGCTCCAGCACCGACTCGCAGCCTGCGCTCCAGGCCTCGCTCTGGTTGCCACCCGAGATCCAGAAATCATCCACTGGACAGAATACCGGCTCCCCTGCACATGGAGACTGCTTCTGGGCATTACTGGCACGTGCGGAGATGGACATCTTACTGGACTCCTATATGCCGTCATAAAGAATCTTCAGAGTGAGTCTTTTAATGCTATTGTAAATTAAAATTACACAGTTTTACTCAAGCGGCGCCTGCCTTTATCTTTTTTCTCTTTACATGCTCTGGAGTTCAGCTTCAGCTCCCCTTGCAAGGCAGCCCAGAGTACATAAGACTGTTACCTCACCACAGAGCAACAGCTCAAAGGACTTCTTTGGACAAGTGTCCTATATTATATTTCAGTGTGCGCCACTATTTTGTATTTTTCTTGAGTCCACAGGGAGTGTTCAATGAGTCCGGAGTTTTTTTTTTTTTTTTCAGGTTCAACAGTATGGCGAATGGCGTGAGATTAATCTGCATCGGGGGACATATTTTTTTAATAAAGGAATTATCAAAAACTCTTTTACGTTGTTTATTCACTTTTTATAAATTTATGGGTAGGGGTACTATGTACTCTATACTCATTCACATAGGGGTACTGGAATCTGGAGACAGTGTTGTATGACCGTGCAATTGTTGTTCAAAGTGTTACAATGCTGAAAGCTGAAAATTGTCCTGAGCAGGAAGGAGGTATAAGTGCCCAGGAAGAAAATGGTTAAAGAACAATCAGTCCCCTGCAGGCATACCTGCTTTCATTTTATTTAGTGGTGTATATGTCTTTGATGGAGAGATTGGCATTAGGGTACAAATGTTACAGAGGGGCCTTGTGACACATTAGTGTGACTTCCACATATATTTGCATATGTACTCAATTAAAACATCTGATTTTAATTCAAAGTGTTAAAGGTGTGCAGACTATTCCCTTGATTTATCACTAAAAAAACCTGACAGGCGTTCTAGTCCACTCACCGCTTTTATCCAAAAAGAAAAAAAAAATCTGGCTTTAGATACATAAGTATTGCTGTTCTGCTTAGAGAAAGGGGTGTCTTTTGTAAGAAGAAAAAATAAAAAGGACATAAATATACTTGGATTAACATACATGGTAAATTGTACTAATTTACATGCCTTATGCATAAACATGAAAAGCTTGGATCATTGTGATATTAAGTGATATGTCAAGTGATATAAGTACATATTATGCCGTGTACACACGATCGTTTTTAATGACGAGAAAAATAATTTTTTTTAAAATGGTCATTAAAAATGATCGTGTGTGGGCTTCAGAGCATTTTTCACGACGTGAAAAACGGCCATGAAAAAATTGGAATATGCTCTAATTTTTCACGTCGTTTTTTACATTGTTGTTTTTCTCATCATGAAAAACGGCCGTGTGTGGGCTTTAACAACGTGAAAAAAAATGCGCATGCTCAGAATCAAGTATGAGACGGGAGCACTCGTTCTGGTAAAACTAGCGTTCGTAATGGAGATAACACATTTGTCACGCTGTAACAGACTGAAACGCACGAGGCTGAAAAGCGCGAATCGTTGCTCAACAAACTTTACTAACATGAAGGGTGGCGCCATCCGAATGGAACTTCCCCTTTATAGTGCCGTCGTACGTGTTGTACGTCACCGCGCTTTACTCAAGCATTTTTTTCCACGATAGTGTGTAGGCAAGGCAGGCTTGAGAAGAATCACGTCGAGAAAAATGCCGTTTTTTTCAATGACATTAAAAACGGCCGTGTGTACACGGCATAAGCTTTGTATTGTGTAATCACTTGGTCATTTTTGTATAGGCTGAATCGGTTCTTGGTATTATACAAATGACTTCCTTGCAGGTAACACAAACTATTATTGTACAATAGAACATTTATCGCACTCCATTAAATCTTATTAGTTTTCTTTTAGCAACTGAATTGCCTGGAAGTTTTATTTGCAACCATACTGTTTCTGTTGAAAGCATTGAATGCTATTGGCATCTTTCTCATAGACTCATTATGTAACAATCTATACAGCGATTGTCATGACGATAGCATGTAAAGTAGTTCTAAACAATTATAACAATTTGCATTCAAATAACTCATGTATATCTCAGAAATAGATGTAATAGCAGGCTTTAAATAACACTTTGAGTTTTTTGTTCTTTTTAAACAATACTTTTTATTTGTTACATAGCCACTTTATTTTAAAAAAGGAAGTAAGTTCCTTTAGAAAAGATGATGATATAGTGTATATGTATATAGATCTATATAGATATATATATAAATATATGTATAATTTAGGAAAGCTGAAAAAGATGATTTTATTAGACAGCTTTTTAGTTGCCGTTGCGCATGCGCGTGCTCATCACCCTGGCGCCGCGCATCTGTCTGGTAGTGATACTTGCACGCTGATGCGCGTTAGCGCATCCTTGCCTATGCCGGTTTTCAACCTTGTGGCATTGTGCACAGGGAAGCGCCTGTTACCCTGACAGTGCCCCCCCCCAAGGGGCAGCCTCCGGATGCCCAGTCGTGCCCATTTTTCGGGGTGCCTGTTGCCGAAACTTTGTAAGAGCCTAGGAGCATGCACATGGCTTGCAGGCTCCCAAGAATTTTCTTCAGCAGAATACCCCTTCCACTTAATTAAGAACTGAATTGTCCTACCTCTCCGATGACAGTGAAGAATGGACTCCACTTCAAATTCAGTTCCATCACCAACCTGGACCGGAGGTGGGGGCACTTCTTCTCTCCCTGGAAAAGGACTAGAAATCACATGTTTAAGAAGAGAAACATGAAATTCCCGGATGGATCTTAAAAGACTCTGGTAAGGCAAGTTCAAAGGCTACAGGATTGATTACACGTTTGATCTCAAAAGGACCCAGGAACTTGGATCCCAATTTCCGGGATGGACATGATAATTTGAGATTTACAGATGATAGCCATACTTTGTCCCCCAACTTAAAGGTATGGTTTCCTCTTTTCTTTTTATCATATTGGTTTTTGTATTCTTCCTGAGCTTTCTTCATTGTGTCCTGGAGCATTTGGTAGTTTGTCTGAATGAAATTTACTCTGTCCTGTACTGCCGGTACCGATGATTCTGGGATGATGTTAGGTAAGAATGAAGGGTGAAAGCCGTAATTTGCCCAGAAGGGTGATTGGTTGGTAGTAGCGTGCATGGAGTTATATGCAAATTCTGCACAAGGTAATAATGGAATCCAATCATCTTGAGAGAAAGAACAGAAGCATCGCAGATATTGTTCTAAAGTCTGATTGGTCCTTTCAGTTTGACCGTTACTCTGAGGGTGGTAGGCTGAGGATAAGCATATCTTGATTGAAAGTAATTTGATTTGACCACAATGGAGAAATAAAGGTTTTTGGGACTCCTGGGATTTGAGCATCAGGTCATTTTACCTTTATTTCCCCATTGTGGTCCTTCCCCCACCGGGCATGAACATGCTTTGACATTTTTATTTTGTGTTATTTTTTAGATTGCCTTTGGCAGCCATCTTTGGTTCAATTTTTATTATAAACATCAACACTGCATGTTCCGGTGTCCTTGGGAGGGCTGCGACAGTACACCCCGCCCAGGTGCGGCTATATATCACCTCAGCTCCCATGACGGACCTATCTTTGGTCAGGACTCCATATGCACCATACCCATTGTACCAGATTCCATGTAAGTACTCAAGATTGCCTTTTGTGTTCCATCATCTATTTCCCTTGACCAGCAACCAGATTTAGTTATTTACACTTCATTATATATTTTTTAGATGTCCTGAGCACTAGCCCCTGAAGAGTGTAACTTATACACGAAACGCGTCGAGACTCAGAAAACGCATCAACTCAGTTGACAACATAAGCATTTACTTATGCTTTTACTGGTTTTATATGCCAAATCTTTTTCATGTTGTTAGCGCTTGTTGCCATGTGATATCTGTACATATGTAATTCACTGAATGTATTCCATTATCCATACGGATCACTATGTGGCACCTGGTCACACACTGATGTACCTTGTTGCTTATATTGTGCATACCCATACTTATGTGTGTGTAACTCTAGGGAATCGCATCAACCAGAATGTTTTTCCTTCCATGTGATTTCTGTTTGGAGATGTGTCATGCATTTATTTTGAATAAACATGTACCTTTTTTACCAACACCATGTCTGCAGTCTCACTCAAAGTCCCAAAACTTCCATTTACTTTGTCCTTACAAGAATAGCCTTTACTTTGTGTGGGCCCATAGCTATCCCACCTGTGGTGATGATGAGCCCCAGGAATTGTATTGACACTTTTTCGAAATCGCATTTCTCAGCCTTGACATATCAACCCGTGTGTTCTGAGGATGCACAGCACTTTCTTGACATGCGTTCTATGGAGGTCCAGGGTGGCAGAAAGTATAAGAATGTTGTTGAGGTAGACGACAACAAAGTGATCCAAATGTTCTCGGAAAATATCATTTATAAAATGCTGAAATGTCGCTGGGGCGTTACACAATTCGAATGCCATTACTAAATATTCGAAATGTCCAAATCTTGTTCTAAAGGCTGTCTTCCACTCGTCCCCTTCCCGGATGCGGATGAGGTTGTAGGCTCCACGTAGGTCTATAATGGTAAATACGTGAGCTATACGGAACCTCTGGAAGAGTTTGGGAATGAGGGGAAGCGGATAGCGATTCTTAAGGGTAATTTTGTTTAATTCCCTGTAATCTACACGTGGTCTCAAAGTCTTATCCTTCTTCTCAACTAAGAAAATGCCCGCACCGGCAGGAGAGGAGGACGGGCGGATAAACCCTTTTTTAAGGTTCTCATCGACATATTCCCTTAAAGTCTCAAGCTCAGTTTCAGAAAGAGGGAATATACGACCGAAAGGGATTTCAGCCCCTGGCAATAATTTGATGGGGCAGTCGTATGGACGATGTGGAGGTAGCGTATCTGCTTTCTTCTTGTCAAAGACATCCAGGAATTCCTGGTAGGCTGCCAGTATGTTCGGGTCCACTTTGGACGTGGGTAATACAGTCAGGCAACTGGAGAAGTCCTTGGGTATGGGAGCAAGACAATGTTGCTGGCAGTAGGAGGATGTGAGGAGTACTTCTTTCCTGGGCCAATCAATCTGGGGATTGTGCACCTGTAGCCATGGAATTCCCAAGATGACTGGGAAAATTGGGGAGCTTAAGACGTCAAATCGAAGGAATTCCTGATGACCTGCCAAGAAGCAACTACATGCCCCAGAATCCAGTATTGCCTGGAGGTGAATTTCTTCTCCTGCCAACCAAAATGTGACAGGAAGGGCAATTTGAGCCGAAGAAGACTTGGCTACCTGGAAGTTTACTGGAGTGCAGGGGGTTGGCTTCCTAGGTCTTATGGAGCAATTGTTTATGAAATGTCCTGTACCCCCGCAGTAGAAGCAAAGATTCGCCTGTCAGCGACGACGTCTCTCCTCTGTAGTCAGTGCTGGATGGACCATGCCAAGCTGTGTGGGAACTGATGAACACAGGGCTTCAGGTAGTGTCTGAGTAGGCATGAAGGTTCGGGCACGTTCAGACTGACGTTCCCGCAAGCGTCTGTCGAGCTGAATGATCAGCTGGATGAGACCCTCCAAAGTTGAGGGGGTCTCTAACCTGACCAGTTCATCTTTAAGAGATTCAGACAACCCCATCCGATACTGATATCTAAAGGCTGCTTCATTCCATCCAGAGTCTGTGGACCATGTACGGAATTCTACCATATAATCCTCTGCAGGGCGCTGACCCTGCCGGAGAGCATGCAGAGTAGCTTCGGCCGTGGTTGTTCGTAGGGGGTCATCGTACAACCGGGCCATGGCTTCAAAGAACTAGTCCACAGAGTTAAGGGTTGGGCTCTCTTGCTCCAATAGGTCATGGGCCCATGTCTGAGGTTTGCCACTTAACAAGGAAATTATGAATCCCACTTTCACCACTTCGAGGGAAAATGTCCGTGGCTGCAAGGAAAAGTATAAGTTGCAGGCGTTCCTAAAGGATGGGAACTTCTCTCGATCTCCACAGAAACATTCTGGTACTGGGACTCGTGGCTCTGGAGGGAATGTAACCACAGTAGGGGCAAGTTTAGGAGACTGGCTGAAGGCAGACCTTGACCTGTGGAGATGGATGACTGTGGCAGGTTCTGCAGGCGATCCTCTAGTTGAAGGTATCCCTCCTGGAGCTTCAGGATGACCCGATTCAGGGCTGTGATGTGATGCATTACGGTTTCCATCGGGGAGACACCTCCGTCGGCTTCTGTCATGGCTGGTTTATACTGTCACGTTCTTGGTAGGAGGCCGAGATGCTGGGAGGGCTCCCCTTGCGGCCAAGCACAGCACATCCCTGAAGATGATACAGGGGGTGTGGTGCCCACAGAAGCACGGGTTGCCTGGTAGGTAATGCTGGTTGCCAGGAATTTGGTAGGACAGGCAGACTGCAGGGAAGCAGGCATGCTTACTAGGTCCAAAGGGTAAGAACCAGTGGAATGTTCAGATAGCAGAGTCAGGAGCCAGGCCAGGGGCTCAAACACAGCAAGGTAAGCGGAGTCCGTTAGCCAGGCCGGGGTCAGGTACAGGGAGCAGCAGCAGGAAGCCAGGTACACGCTAGGGGATGATGCCAAGAAGTCAGCAGGAGCAGGTCAGGCAAGCCGGGTTTGGCACACAGGAGATCAGACAGGTAGGAGATACAGGGCACAGGAACACAGGGGAAGCTGAAGATAAGCCAGCGATGTGCCATTGTCAGCGTGCTTAAATAGGCAGTGGTGACCCGGTTGCACATGCACATGCGCATGACCCTGGCGCCGCGCGTCTGTCTGGTAGTGATACTTGCACGGTGATGCGCGTTACCTTGTGGCATTGTGCACAGGGAAGCGCCTGTTACCCTGACACATTGTTATTCTATGTTTATGCTCAGTGAATCCATTATCATGTGATTTACATAATTTTATGCTCTTAGCTGTGCTTCATATAAAGTCCCAAACTATTTCCTTTTTGATGTTTGAAGTGTATTAGAAACTGTACACCACCAAATGCACTGTATATATAGGCTACACTGAATGCAGAGTGTGCGAGTCTGGGAGGACATCATAGTATAGTACAGAACTAGCTATGGCCCGGTTGGCAAGTGATTAAAGTGGCTCCAAAGGCAGAATATTTTTTACCTTAATGCATTTCCTTCATTAAGCTAAAACATGTTCCAGTGGAGGTATCACCCCCTTACCCCCTTTTATACTTACCTGTGTCCTATCTCAATACAGGGCTGTGTCCATCTGCAGTGGTATTGATCTCTCTCTCTCCTTACAAGACAGAGAGGCAGCAGCAGGAGCCATTGGCTTCTGCTGCTATCAATCAAATCCTGTGGGCAGAGATCAGGGAGTGGGGCTGAGCCATACTGAGTGTTTCTATAGACTCACACAGCCCGGCTTGGGAGCGAGTCCACAGGTGCACCCCTATATGAAGTGGCTTCCTATGGTGGTGCACTAAGAGGAGGTGGAGCCTGGAGCATCAGCAGGGGATCCCAGAAGAGGAGGATCGGGCCATTCTGTGCAATACCATTGCCCAGAGCAGGTAATTATAACATGTTTATTTTTTTATTTTTTAAGAGCCTTTAGAAGTGCTTTAAATACTTGTTCACTTCACCAAAACAAGGGCATCCTGAGCTCCTTTTTAGGATGATTGTATGTGTAATTATAAACCTATTTTCAAGTCTACTTTAAACATTATTCTTCAGAATATCTCTTAGAATATAAGGTGGTACTTCCTAAAATACATTAGCAACTACATAGTCCCTTGATAAAAAAAAACAAAGGTGAAGAGTTTATTATACCAAAATACATTTTATCAGCAGCTCAAATATTCTTTGGCAGCAAACTATCAGAACTGAAGGATTCAGATCAAAACGCATTAGCCAATAATTTATGACAGCCTTTGTAGGCTTCACTGAGGCACACTGCAGCTCGCATCAACAATTGCTAATACAGACACAGAAAAGGAAAGGTCCTCAGTAATAAAGTTAAGTGGCTTTTCCATATTTCTTGAGGTATTAAATTAAAGTTTGTATTCTTGGTTTGCAGACAGGCCTATAATAATTAACTGCTAAAAAGAATTTATTGCTGTGGCAGTGAAACCCTGGCACTATAACTAACCTCTTATTGTCTAGTTCATTGTTGGGGCAGGTTGACCTTTGCTGGTCTAGAGCTTGCAGAACTTATTATCAGACCAGTTATTTATTATCACAGCTGAGATGAACATAATTTCTGTTTAGGGCTGAAATTTACAGAAAGCTTTTTAGCATCTTCTTGTTTTTGTTCTTATCTTGTTATTTTTTTAGTAAGAACACACAGTATATATTGAAGACTTTTTCATTGTGTATTAAATAGTAGGATAAATATACATATTTACATGGAATTCCACTCCTTGTATCTGTGGTGGTACTTGCACACTTTCAAGACTGATTCATTAATCAACAACTCCAAGATTCTTTAACATGCCACTAGGGATGAGCCGAACACACCCCAGTTCGGATCGCAGCAGAACATGCAAACAGGCAAAACATTTGTTCGAACACACGAACACAGTTAAAGTCTAAGTGACACGAACATAAAAAATCTAAAGTGCTAATTTTAAAGGTTTTTGTTTTGATGCACATGGAATGTATTTATCTAATTTATATTTGGAGTAAAATTGGGATTTGATTATTATAAATGTATTATGCTATTCAATGCCAATGCATTGTAGTTGTTCTATTACTATTGAGCATTAAGAAAGGTGGTTTTAAGAAAAGAACACTGGTAAACTGCATACGCAATTTTGCACTGTAAAGCGGTGTGTTTCTCAAGTGTACCTCAAGCAGCATTAAACTTAAATACAGCCTTGAAGAAATTGTTATCTGGAGTCATAATTTACACACAATTATGGACACCCTGTGTGTCAGTGTTGTCTGGCCCAACACACATAGAGTTAGTCATGTACACCTTCATAGCTGAAAGTACTGTGTATTTTCTTTGACTTCTGGTGCATCAGGGAGTACTAGTTTTCACGAGCAATACTTGAGAATCTCAAACGTCTTGAAAATGTTAGAATTGTACAACTACATATTGCAGCAAGAGCTAAAAACAGTAAAAACATAATTTATTGTAAATATTTGAATGTGTTCGGCCAGCTCACTGTTATAATCATGCCTTTTTCAATATATGAAACAACAGTAAAAAAGAAAGATTCCAGGTAAAAAGCAATCTGCAATATGCTGCATTCTTACACAGTATTTGCGTTCTATAAATAATATATTAATCTGTATTACAGTATGTAATGGCCCATAATAAAATACAGTTATTTGTAAGTGTCACAGTTCCACACATCCTAATGTAGGCAATATTTGGCCACATGAAACTTTAGACATAAAGAAAGATTTTACAAGGGCTTTGCCTTGGTCGAAGTTCATTCACATCTATTATTAAGCATTTGTAATTTGGTATGTTGTAAGTCATTTGTCATTGCTGTACAGACTTATTTTCCCAACACTTTGTGATTATTTCAAAACTCAATTTTTTTGTTTTTCTTATTATACTACATATATATTTGTGACAGAAACATCCATTTAACAATGTAAACACACTGATGTGGAGGACGTGTCCGGACGTGAAGCAGGACAGACGTGCTGGTGATGAGCTCCACTCAGTCAGCGCATATCCACATCCATCCTTTGCCTACTCTACCCTGGTGAAACCCCAGACTACCTCCATCTGTCCCTGGGCATCCTCTGCTACAGCCCCAGCCTTTTTTTTTTTTTCTTCTGAAGTTTGGCCGGCCTTACCCGCTCCTGGCCTGCTGCTGGCTCCACACTGCCAAAGATCTCCGCCATCTTGGGGCCTACGGAACCTCCGGTGTCTACCGCACTTACCTGCCGCAATTTGAGGGGCGCACAGACGTCTCTTCCTCGCCCACCAGCCGCTGCACATCCGGATCTCCGCTCGGACCCCGTTGCCGCAGTATTCCTCAGATCCCCTGCAGGTTAGCCTCCAGCTCCGGCCTATGCTACGGCGGCCATCTTGCTACACCTGTCGGATCTTTCCCCGCTGCCTCGCGGATATCCAGGCTTTCTTGCGCTACTCCCCTGGTGGCTGGGCGGTGCATCCTTTCTCCTGCTACTGAAGACCACCGTAATGACTGCCTAAACCGCAGAGGACCGCAGTTCCGGTCTATACAATAGAGCGGCGGCCATCTTGCGCCTCCCTGCGGCTGTGCTTTGCTGACACCCGGCCTTCTTTTGTGCCTGCCTGTCTCTACCCACGGAGCTTGGTGGCCATCTTGCTGCTCCAGGTACACCCATTCTCAGCATAGTGTGCTCTCCCCTCCTGGAGCACTGCTTCCTCCCTGACAGACCCTAGGGCTTCTCCACCACTGCTACCCATCCTCTGCAGGGAATAACTGGCTGTGCTAATTGACTGTCACAAATTGCACTACAGTGCCCACTTTGTCCACTGCAGTTAGAAGTAATTTGAATAAGTCTGGCCCTTAAGATTACCGCAAAGCTAATGCAACAACCCATACATGACGCTGCGTAGATGTGAGTAAGAGGGTCTCCGTCCAGCATTCAGCTATACAGCTCCAAATATGCCAACAAAGACACCTAAATCCCGCTCCACAATCAGCAAGAGATCTGGGAAGGGACCGGCGATTAACCAAGCCGTCACCGGCTCCATACAGCATTTCTTAGCTGCCGGTAGATCTGGACCCGGCGCCCGTAGCAGTCAGGCCAGAGCCTCACGGCGAAGTGCGTCCCCCTCTTCACTTGCCGCCTCCATTAGAGAAAGCTCCCCCGCATCGTCTTGCTGCTCAGACCTCATGGAGGACCCCGGTTCTCCCGCAGGCTCAGACATGTCATCACTGGTGAGTGGGATTAAAAAGGAACTAGCTGGGATGTTCCAGGTGTTAGAAAAATCAATAAAAAAGGAGATTACTGGAGTGAGAACAGATATGGCGCACATCCTAGACATAGTGGAGGAAACGGAGCACAGACAGGACTCTCATGCAACAGCCATAAGAGAAATACAAGAAACTGTCACACAATTAGCCTTTGCCCAACGTGCATCACTATATAAACTCGAAGATCTTGAGAATAGAAACCGCAGGAACAATCTGCGTGTTAGAGGGCTGCCTGAGGCAACTGGCGATAATGATCTTGAACCGTCGATCCGCGGTATTTTCAACACAATTCTGGGTAACCCGGTTACCGAGCCGCTGAGATTTGATCGAGTTCATCGTGCTCTTCGCCCCCGCAATATCACTTCAGATCAACCTAGAGATGTTATTTGCCGATTACACTACTTTACGGATAAAAACGCCATCACGGTCAAAATGCGGAACACCCCTACCATCGACTTTGATGGGGCGAGCATCAGCATTTTCCCGGACCTATCTAAGGAGACCCTAGACCGTCGCAGGGCCCTTAAACCACTCCTAGAACACCTACGTTCAGAAGGGATCACCTACAGATGGGGCTTTCCGTCGTGCCTAATTGCCACTAAAAATGGGCGCTCCCACACTCTCCGGTTCCCCGAAGAACTACCATTGTTTCTAAAGGATCTCAATTTACCGCAAGTGGATCTCCCGAGTTGGCAAGACCCTGTTCCTAAGTTCTCACCCATTCCGGACTCTCAATGGCGAAAAACCCCATCTAAGAAAAGGCACGCATCCAACCCAGGATCCGCACAAAAGCATGGATGAGCAGCAATCTCCTGTGCTTAAGTTCTTTCTCTGAATGCAGGTGCTTAGAGTTCTAGAGCAACGCAAGGTGCAACCAATTCCCAAGGGTTCTTTTACAAACCTCTGGTATGATTAACCTATTGTTCAGCACCCGGGGGCACAAAGAACACCCCCCTTCGTTGGGCTTCTCTCCTATTAGCTGAGTATGCCTGCAAGTTAAACTGCTTTTCCTTTTTTTTTTTGTGTTGTTTTGTTTTACTTGAAATTAGTTATGGTTCTGTTGCCTTAATGTTTACTTGATGTTACTGGAGCTTATCTCCTACAATTTAATATTATCTATCTGAATGCTGGCGGAGCGCACTGCTCCCATGGGCCTCTCCTACGGTACACACCCTATCCCCCTCCTCCTTCTGGGGTTGGTGAGAGCGGATAGCACCTAAGCTGCGACACCCGATCTCCCTCCGGAGATCTGGTTGGCTGCCTGCTCTCTCTCTCCCCACAGGGACCACCGCAGAATTCTGCGTGCTGTCCTATGGATTCCCACATGTGTTCTAACAGACGACTATGTTTTCTACATAAACTTGTTTTTCACAATCTATCTCTTATTACCTTTCTCTTCTTTCTACCCCCCTTACCCCTACTTCCTTGGTTGGCATGCATGGAAATATGAGCTAAAGGGTCGCTCTCCGTTATTATAATGGCCACACTAACAATCACCTCGTATAATGTTAGGGGTTTGAATGTAGCAGCAAAACGGCACCAAGTTACCCGTGAATTGAAGAAGTCAGCTTGCTCCATTGCCTTTCTTCAAGAAACGCACTTAACCCACTCAACACCGGTCAAATTGACTTTGCCCCAATTCCCTCAATGGTACTATAGCCTATCTGATACTAATAAGGCTAAAGGTGTGGCCATTGGCTTTAACGGAAATGTTCCCTTTCGCCTTGTAGACATGCTAGTGGATGATCATGGTAGATTTCTCTTTCTGAGGGGCTTTCTAGGCAACACCCAATGCACCTTAGCAAATATTTATTGCCCAAATCATAATCAACCCACCTTCTTCTCCCATACTCTCACTAAACTGTCACAATTCGCCAAAGGTATACTCATCCTTGCAGGGGACATTAACATGCCCCTAGACCCCATTCTGGACACCTCCCATGGTCGTTCTAACATTCCATTTAAACGCCTGTCATTAGTTAAAAAGAGACTCCTAGATCTTCAGCTGCTAGATGTCTGGCGTATACTCCACGCTAAAGAAAAAGACTTTTCCCACTTTTCTAGGACACACCAATCTTATTCCCGGATCGATAATATTTTCTTAGATCACTACCACCACCCACTTCTACAATCCACACATATAGGTACCGCTACTATATCAGATCACGCACCTGTATCGATGCGCATGACCATGCCCACCTTGGCTCGCCGCTCTAATAGTTGGAAACTCAATGACTCTCTTCTCTCTAACCAAGCGGAGGTCTCCATGTTATCTTCACATTTAATGCAATATTTCAAAGAAAACAAACCCTCCGAGACCTCTCCTTCTATTGTATGGGAGGCCCACAAGGCTACCATGAGAGGTCGCCTTATTGAACTAGGAGCGAGGAAAAAAAGAGAGCATGGTCAACAAATTGAACAAGTACTGCAACAAATAGCGGACCTTGACAAACAGCATAAGCTCACTTTACACTCAACCCACCTCAAAGCCCTTACCCTAAAGCGCGAAGAATTAAAAAACCTCCTTAATATAGACACTAAAAGAAAATTCCAACTCTTCTCACAGAAGCTGTATGAGTGGGGGAACAAACCAAGCAGACAACTGGCGAGATCCCTAAAAGCTAAACAGTCTAAATCATTTATTCCCAAAATAAAACTCCCTAACGGGGATCTTGTACATGCAACTCCACACATTGCCAAAGCCTTCAGGGAATATTACGCAGATTTATATAAAGTAACTGAGTCGCCCTCTTTGACCCCAAAGGAGAGACGTAATTGCATGCTTACTTACCTACAGGAAGCCAACCTACCAAAATTATCTAGCTCAACCCTTCGGGAACTGAAATCGGAATTCTCTGTTGAGGAATTCCAAGCAGCCCTGAAATCCTCCCCCACAGGGAAAGCCCCCGGACCGGACGGATACACTATTCTTTTATTATAAAACGTTTAGTGACATCCTACTTCCCGCCTTACAGCCTATGCCAACTCAATCTCACAAACCTCAGGACTACGCCCAGAATCTCTTACAGCCCACATTACAGTCATCCCCAAGCCAGGGAAAGATCCCACCCAATGTAGTAGTTACAGGCCAATCTCCCTGCTAAATATTGATATTAAATTATATTCCAAAGTTATGGCTAATCGTTTACTTCCCCTTATACCCAGCTGGGTCTCGACAGATCAGACAGGCTTCATTCCCAATAGAGAAGCCAAAGATAACTCCCTATCCCTAATACAATATGTACGGAGGCGTGCCCAGTCCACCCTACTTATCTCCACTGATGCTGAAAAAGCGTTTGATAGGGTGGATTGGGACTACCTCAAATTGACCTTACGTCACTTCAGGATAGGTCCCAAGATGTTCTATCGCATTTCCTCCCTCTATTCCAATCCCACGGCACAAATCCGCATAAACGGTACTTTAAGTGATTCATTCACACTTTTTAACGGGACCAGACAGGGATGCCCCTTGTCCCCTCTCTTATTCGCCCTCACTCTAGAACCCTTCCTAGCCACGATTAGGCAAAACACTAATATCCGCGGTATCCAAGTAGGTAACAAAACCCACAAATACGCAGCGTATGCTGACAACATTTTGTTCTTTATCCAGCAACCACGCATCTCTCTACCTAATTTAATGTCAGCCTTTACTACCTATCAAATGCTGTCCAATTTCAAAATTAATCTTTCCAAGTTGGAAATCCTAAATATCATCCTCCCTAAACAGGAGGAGGAACGTTTAAGGCCCCTCTTCCCCTTTAGATGGGTACAACAGAGTATGAAATACTTGGGAATACATCTCACGCCTAGTATTCATTCTCTTTTTAAACATAACTACATTCCCCTATTAAATAATGTTAGAGAAGATCTCAGAAAATGGAACAGTCTTTCACATTCCTGGTTAGGTAGAGTGAATATTGTTAAAATGAACATTCTACCTCGAGTTCTATTTTTCTTCCAAATGATTCCATTGGGTGTTCCTGTAGGGTTCTTCACCACATTACAAACCATGATCTCCCGCTTCATCTGGAGAAACAGCCGCCCTAGAGAATCTAGAGACGTTTTATTTCACTCCAAGGGCTCGGGGGGACTGGCCCTCCCGAACTTTAAGGTCTTTTATCAGGCTGTGATATTATCTAGACTAGCTGAATGGAAATACGCTGTCAACGCCAAATTATGGGTGAATCTAGAACACTCCCTAAGTAATATTGACCTCTCGGTTGCACCTTGGCTACCCCGCCTCCATAGGCATCTCGCCCACACAACCTCTTCGCTCACCACTTCTACCCTGGATGTCTGGGACGCTCTGCACAAGAAATTTTCCTGGTCATATGACTCCCCATTACTACCGCTTCTTAACCATAATTATTTCCTACCAGGTTTATTAGATCCAGGTTTTAAGACATGGTCCCCAGAAGGACCCCTTTTACTCCACCATGTCCTTCGTGCCAACACCCTCAAGCCTCTACCTGATATTATTGGCTCTAAACCAATCACATTGCTGGATAAATGGAGGTTCATTCAACTACAACGCTTCCTCCGAACCCTTCCTCAACCCTTAAGAGGACTCCAAGACCTAAATGACATTGAAGCAATATTCAAACCAAAAGATCCACCTTCACACTGCATTTCGATCTTCTACAAAGCCCTCATCAAACTCCAAAACAAAGCACATCCAGCTTACTTAGCTAAATGGGAATCGGATCTGGAGTTTTGCCTCACGGACAATCAAAAGAACAAAGTATTACAGTTAATCCACATCTCATCCATGACTTCTAAAATGGCTGAAGTCAATTATAAATTACTCACCAGATGGCACTATACTCCATCAAAACTACACCAGATGTTCCCCGCAAATTCCCCATTATGCTGGAGGAATTGTGGGAACAAAGCAACTCACGCGCATATTTGGTGGACGTGCCCGAGCATCCGCCTTTTTTGGGCCAACGTTATTCAACTTATACGGCGGATCTCAGACGTCGATCTTCCCAATGACCCCTGGATCATTCTTTTCCACGCTACTAAGGAACCCATCGGAATCTATAAACGCTCACTTATACCTCACTTGCTAAACACGGCTAAGGCTTTAATACCCGCCCTATGGGGCCAACCTAAGATTCCATCAATGAAAAGCTGGCTAAAAAAGATAGCAGAGGTGCACCTCATGGAAGATATCACCCATAACAACAAGAATACCTCCCAGCGACACACTTTAACTTGGACCCCTTGGATAGAATTCACAGCTACCCCTTACTATAAAGAGCTCATAACACAAACCCATTGAGACTGTGATCACCTCTCAAAAATGACTTAACTGCCCCCTCCACCTGAAGGTTGATCCTCTTGATGTTTACGCTTGACTTTTTTCTTACAAGACCCTACAGGTTTAGTTATACTCACCTTTGATATGACGCCATGCATGCCAACCCCCCCTTTTTTTTTTCCCCTTATCCCCCCCCTCCTAACTTCCCCACTCTTTCTCACTTCATCTCCTGGTCTTTCTCTTTTCCTCTCTTTCTCTGATAAACTTTATACATCCTGTTTGCCTTGAATATATGAGTAGTAGTATACCGTTACCTGACCAACTGTCACAATCAGTAGTGACGATACCTTAGCAAACATAGAGTTCACTATTATTCATATCTAGCCTTTGGATGTTACGACTTGTTCAGGTAAACTATCACAATTTTCATGTAACATTACCTACTCTCTGTCAAATGTTTATCTTTTACCTTTTAATGTTTCAATAAACATTTATTAAACAAAAAAAAAACACACTGATGTGATAGTGATACTGAAAGAAGCATAGCAGTATTTAAATATTATTTTTCCTATTACTATATTGTTATGTGATACCTGCATAATCGTATTTCTGAAAAACACTAGCCCAAATTATTGTGTAACAAATTGCAACCCATTAGGGCACTCAATATTTCCTACAGTGAATAATTCTGATTGAACTAATTATTTTCAGGAAATACATTTTGTAGCAATGTTGAAAAAAGAAACAGTTGGCAACACTGTCCACATGTGGTCTGGACCTTTGCATATACTTCTACATATAAGATCTCTTATGTTGCGTACACACGATCGGAAATTCTGACAAGAAAAGTTCAATGTGAGCTTTTGGTCGGAAATTCCGACTATGTGTAGGCTCCATCAGAGATTTTCTGTCGGAATTTCCGTCAACAAAATTTTTAGAGCTGGTTCTCAATTTTTCCGACCAGAAAAGTTCTTGTCGGAAATTTTGATCGTCTGTATGCAATTCCGACGCACACAAAAAACACGCATGCTCAGAATCAAGCAGAAGAGCCGAACTGCCTATTGAACTTCATTGATCTCGGCTCGTCGTACATCTTGTACGTCAAGTTTGAGCCAACATTCCATCGGAAAAAAATCCACGGTTTTCTTGTCGGAATTTACGATCGTGTGTACGTGGCATAAATGGACCTTGTATTACATGCAACTTCAAACCAGTCCTGGAACACACCTTACCAAAGGATCCCCCTTTAGGGACCTTCAGTAATATTGTATTGTTCAAAAAAGTCAAATCAATTTAAAACAAGCCCTCATCCACCTTTTAAGCTATAGGCATTGTTGAGAAATGTATCTTCAAATTAAGGGCTGGTTCATACCAGAATCACACAGGAATATGGTACACATTCCTGTGTGATTCCTGTGCAGCCCCCAAAAGTAGTGAATACACTATTTTTGAAAAACACTCTGTGTCAAATTGAGTGGTACTGCGGTATTATGCGATCTGGTGTCCGCAAATGCACTGCATTAGCAATCTGCATTTGGGGTGCCATTAACAATGTATTGGCACCCACAGCTGATTACAAAGGCAATGCGTTTTGAATGCAGTGCAGGCAATGTGCATAAATGTGTTCTAGTGTAGTCCCTAGCAACAAAGGTAATGAAACCTCAGCTATTTTATATGGAGAACAGAATCTGAGAGAAACTGCTAACCCCCTAACTTAAACACACAGCAATTTTAGCAATTGATAGAAACATGACTTTAGAGCAGGGATCTTCAAACCATGCCCCCCCCCCCCAGCTGTTACAGAACTACACATCCTATGAGGCATTTCTAAAACTCTGACATTCACAGACATGACTAAGCATGATGGGCATTGTAGTCCCTGAACAACTGGAGGGCCATAGTTTGAAGATCCCTGCTTTAGAGTCCGTGTTGTGGAAGGTCATGGACGACTTGTTTTAAACGTCTTTGCTTGTGTAGATTATATAAATATTTGAATGTCCATATTCTGGATACAATAGCAATTTAAATACTATGATTTTTAAAATTACTGATGTTTCTACATATGTAGAAACATCAGTATTTTTTAAAAATACCAGTATACATTTTATAGGATACATTATGCATTAATATCCTATTAAAATTTTGTTTAACATTTTTATTATTTTTTTCTGCAATCCATAAAACAATATTTTGTTTGCTTAAAAATGAAAAAGCTGTTAAATTTAAAATTTGTAGATTATTTTTTTGCTTTGGTAGGGAGACTTTGTCCACTATAGACCTTTTAGCAAAATGTTAAATTCATGTGCCATAGGTAAATGATGAACAAAAGCGCATTCATGGATTATTTATTTCTGAGCTATTAACTGCAGCAAATTGGTAAAAAGTAGCTGGCTTTCACTCAGCCACAGTTATATCTGTGAAGCAATTACTCCATTAAATGTATGTACATATCAATTATTTTTGCATGGAAAACCAGTACAAGGGTCATTTTTTATTTTTATGCTTATCAGCTTCACAGTTTCACCATATATATGCAGTATATAATGTATATAACTATGGTATTTATTTTGCATGTGTTCTTTTACATTGTAATAAATGATAGTGGATATTCAGCGTAAAAAAACAATGAATTACTGATGCATAAGAGAAAAAATATTACTTTATTGGTGTTCACTATATATTACATAAAGAGGACTGTTCCTTTCATGAATCAATTAGGTGCATAAGTGCATGCACTTACATTTGCTCTAATTGAGCAACAATAGTAGAATATATGTAAGACCAGACATTTCTATCCATTTCTCTTAAAGGAATGATGTCAAGTGTTTGGGGGCTTTTTTTACACATTATGGTTAGGACTAAAAATAACAT